>VDCT01000350.1:0-742551 GCA_009763385.1 Coix lacryma-jobi var. lacryma-jobi
TAGGGGCCCCTCCTGCTGCCCGCCGCGGTGGGTCGTGCTGGCACGGTCACCCATCCTGTCTCCGGGCGCGGGCAGGCCCCCAGCTCCCGGTCGACGCCGCCTGGAGCGTACCTTGACCCGGAGCTCCTGGACTTCCCTCCTGGGAGCCCCGCAACCTTCGGTCCCCCAGGCTCTGCGCCTCTTCACGTCCTCCCCTCCCCCTCGCGCCTCCCTCCCCTCCTCTCCCCACTCTCCCTCCCGCACCCCACTCTCGCCGGCGAGCCGCTGATGCTGGGCGCCCGTTTCTCGCGCCGTGAACTCGGCCCCGACGCGGCGTTGCTCGCTGGTACGGCTTCTCCATCCACGGCGTGGACCGCCTCTTTTCCCGTCGTCGCTCCTTGTCAGGAGGTCCTTCACCGTCGCGTCAGCCCCTTGCGTCTTCTTCCTCCGATCTCCTCTTCTCTCCCTACTTTCCTCCCTCCTATTTTTCGCCCTCTCACTCACCTCCTCTTCCACATGATACACTGCTTTCCTCCCTCTTCTTCCCTCTTTTCTCCCCCCCTTCTCTCCCGCCTTCTTTTACCTCGCCTTTCTTTCCCTTCCCCGGTCCCTCCTCCTGGTCCCCTCTCCTGAACTCCCCCTTTCCTTTCTCCGTCGGTCGAACGCGCCGCTTCGACGGGCACGGGCAGGTGAAGGACCTTCCATCCAACGCTGCTGCTCTAATAAACGGCGGGTTACAAGCCACTAGCTGGCCGAACTCCTCGGTCAACCTCACCTCGCGTCTCCAGCCGAGATGGGGCGGCTCGTGTCACGAGGGTACGTGCTCACGGTGGCTGGCGCCCAACGCCTAGGCCATGGCGCTGCTCACCACCGACCCAGCTGCTGTCGGAGCCCGGGGCGACGGCCCCGGGACATCCTCCTACTACCCCCCACGTCGTCCCCGATACCAGACTAGGAGCGCTTTTACAGCCAAAACGGCCGTCCGGCGCTTCGGGAAGAGTCCGGTACGGACACGCTGCGGCTCCCGCACAAGTTTCACCGGCGCGCGAGGCCACGGGTCCGTCATTTTCGGCGCCAGTCGGACGGCCAGCGCTCCTCTTTCGCCCTCGGACATCTACACCGACTTCAGGATCTCCCCGTGCATGGGCATCACGCCGTGACTGTTCCCCCCGCCGCCCGATAACGGCCGGAACGCCCCTCCGCTGCTCCCAGGCCAGAGGCGCCAGCCGTCACCCGGCGCTACTGCCAAGCCCAAGCTCCGACGAGGTCAGTACGGCGACGCCAGACTTGCTCAGACTAGTATTTATTTATTTAGATTTTCTCCCTATTTTGACGCCATAAATTTGGGTTAGCGCGCCAATCGATATCGCAGTAAGCTGTAGGGCAGCATTAAACTGCATAAATGGCTTGTGGCGGCCAGGCGGGTCGTCGTCGGGCGAACGCCATTGCCGAGCAACCGAGTCCCCCTCAAACATCTGGGGGCGTCAATTTAATTAAAATAAAAAGATCATTACGAGTAGCAAGGATGTGCAGTCTCACCGAACCGACCTAGCAGCGAAGACCGCGCAGTTAACACGGTTGTATGGATAACCACCCCCCGCTGGTAAGCTTGCTAGCTGTGCCACGGTTGCATTCCACTGGGGTGGTCAGGACGTGGAGCGGTCCCACGTGTAATGCATGCCGTCATTCCGTGTGGGTAGTGAGCGGGGCGAGGGCCAGTGAATAGTAAAATGCAGGCTCGGGTGCCCGTGGAGGAAATAACGGAATCGAAACCGCGTGGCGTGGGCCGTCCGACGGCGACTTGTTGCTACAGCCAGGGGGTGAGCTTTGTTGCCTTGTGCGAGTGGCGGTAGCGGCAGTGAGCTTGCCCCCAAACGTACCGGACGGGACGGGGGACGCGGCGGAATGGGTCGGGGCGGGCGCCCGACTCCTGGGCCGGACTGCCAGTGCAAACCTGGCCGCGGCCACGATCTCGCAGCGATTTGCATACCATTTGCCTTTCTTGCTGTCGGTCATCATCTCGGTTTATATCTAACCAGCATGAATGCGGGAAGCTGTTGGAAGGGGCTTGCCAGCTGCTTTGTCGTCTTCTTCCGGCGTTCGCGACTGCCCAGCGGTCCAGTGATCCGCCGTCCGCCGGGTCACACAATCTTGGCGCCGCTGTCCCTCGTTTCGTTTTTTCTGCTTCGCGAACTGCAAGCCATGGCCCATGGAGGGGGATGGAGCTTACTGTGAAATTTTGTCTGTCATCATAGGAGATGGGTGGTGAAGAAAGAGGACGGCGGATCTGGACACAGGTCTGCTTGTTGGTTTGCGCGGGAATGTGCCAAGGGTAAAGAGTAGGGCTGGGTGGATGAGGAGTCGGTTCATAGTACTAGAGAGTCCCGATTTTATAGCAGCATAGTAGAGCCTTCTCTCTCTCTTTTTCCTGCCTGGATTTCTTTTCTTTCATTTTTTAGATTGATGATTAGTTGTTCATCTTTTAATGAAGAATTTGAAATGTAAATTCTCCGATGGGTTCTGTCTTCTTCTCTGCTTCTCCCACTATGTTCACTTCCATTTGTTTAAAACCTTTATAAGCCTTATCAAAAAAAACAATGATCTGCTGCTTAAGTTGAAGCATATTTTAATCTGTACAAAATCGCTATATACAGTATTTTTCGCTCTCCCGATGAATCACCCGAACCAAATCCTAACCCAAGTGCTCCATCCACCACCATCTTGTAACAGGTCCAAAAAGGCCCAACTTTTCATTTTATAGAATAAACTCTGTCCATTCTTCTGCAAGTTCCACTGCCCTCCAGAATATCTAACCTGCGATACGATAATCATCACATATATCCTGATACCAACCTACCCATCACACCCAACACACACACAAACGGCAGCAACCCTATTTATGGAACAAGAAAACCCAGATCAGACAACGGGCCAGAACAAGACATGTGAGGCTCCACAAATCATATGCAAGCCCCACCAATTATTATATTAGTTGGCTCAAAGGCAGTGGATTGAATTGATCTATTACTAGTTTGATTAAGAGTGTGGATGATTTATGTTGTTTATCCCTCGGAAGGCATTTAGAGAGCATTGGGTGTCGTCGCCGAAAATCAAACAAGTCCCACAAATACGACATTTTTGAGGCCCTGAACGAAACTTCGGCTCGTGCACACTGTTTTTATTATCTGTTGCGCTCAGGATAGTGATGAAAATTTGATCTATTACTAGTTTTGAAGAGTCGGAGTGAGTTTAGAGTTGCCTCCTCGGCAGCATTTAGAGCAGTGGTGGCAGTGCGCGCCAAAATCAAACCGAGTCACCAATAAGGCCATTTTTTGAGGCACCTGTAACTGAAACTTTCGGGCTCCGGACAACTGTTTTTATTATTTGTTGGCTCAGGCTAGTGGATAAATTGATCCTATTACTTTTGATAAAGTGTGGAGGGTTGTTAGGTGCCCTCGGAGGCATTTTAGAGAGTGGGGGCATCGCCAAATCAAAACGGAGTCACAAACACAATTTTTGAGGCCCTGGAACAAATTTTTCGGGCTCGTGACACTGTTTTAATTAGTTTGGCTCAAGGCTAGTGGATGAATTGATCTATTACTTAGTTGGATGAGAGTGTGGAGGAGTTTAGGTGCCCTCGGAAGCATTTAGGCAGTGGTGGCTTCGCCAAAAATCAAACGAATGTCACAAAATACCATTTTTGAGCCCTGGATACGAACTTTTGGGGCTCGTGCACTGTTTTATTAGTTGGCTCAGGCTAAGGATGAATTGATCTATTACTGAGTGTGAGAAGAGTGTGGAGGTTATTGCCCTCGGAAGGCCATTTAGAGCAGTGTGGCATCGCCGAAAATCAAACGGATTCACAATAACATTTTTGGGCCCTGGAACAAACTTCGGGCTCGTGAACACTGTTTTATTAGTTTGGCTAGACTAGTGGATGGAAATTGATCTATAAATTGTTGATGAAGAGTTGGGGAGTTTAGGTGCCCTCGAAGACATTTAGAGCAGTGGGGCGTCGCCGAAATCAAACCGAGTCCCAAACGAGCCATTTTTTAGGCCTGAAACCAAACTTTCGGGCTCGTGACACTGTTTTATTAGTTTGCTCAAGTCAATGGATGAAATTGATCTATTACTAGTTGATGAAGAGTGTGGAGGAGTTTAGGTGCCCTCAGGAAGGCATTTAGAGCCGTGGTGGCATCGCCGAAAATCAAACGGAGTCACAAAATAACCATTTTTGAGGCCCTGGAACTAAACTTTCGGGCTCGTGACACTGTTTTATTAGTTTCGCTCAAGGATAGTGGATGAAATTGATCTATTACTAGTTTATGAAGAGTGTGGAGGAGTTTAGGTGCCCTCGGAAGGCATTTAGAGCAGTGGTGGCATCGCCGAAAATCAAACGGAGTCACAAAATAACCATTTTTGAGGCCCTGGAACGAAACTTTCGGGCTCGTGACACTGTTTTATTAGTTTGGCTCAAGGATAGTGGATGAAATTGATCTATTACTAGTTGATGAACAGTCTGGAGGAGTTTAGGTGCCCTCGGAAGGCATTTAGAGCAGTGGGTGGCGTCGCCGAAAATCAAACCGAGTCACAAAACTGACCATTTTGAAGGCCCTGGAAACGAAAACTTTCGGGCTCGTGACACTGTTTTATTAGTTTGGCTCAAGGCTAGTGGATGAAATTGATCTATTACTTGTTGATGAAGAGTGTGGAGGAGTTTAGGTGCCCTCAGAAGGCATTTAGAGCAGTGGTGGCATCGCCGAAAATCAAACGGAGTCACAAAATAACCATTTTTGAGGCCCTGGAACTAAACTTTCGGGCTCGTGACACTGTTTTATTAGTTTGGCTCAAGGATAGTGGATGAAATTGATCTATTACTAGTTGATGAAGAGTCTGGAGGAGTTTAGGTGCCCTCGGAAGACATTTAGAGCAGTGGTGGCGTCGCCGAAAATCAAACCGAGTCACAAAACGACAATTTTTGAGGCCCTGAAACGAAACTTTCGGGCTCGTGACACTGTTTTATTAGTTTGGCTCAAGGCTAGTGGATGAAATTGATCTATTACTAGTTGATGAAGAGTTGGAGGAGTTTAGGTGCCCTCGGAAGGCATTTAGAGCAGTGGTGGCATCGCCGAAAATCAAACGGAGTCACAAAATAACCATTTTTGAGGCCCTGGAACTAAACTTTCGGGCTCGTGACACTGTTTTTGTTAGTTTGGCTCAAGGCTAGTGGATGAAATTGATCTATTACTAGTTGATGAAGAGTGTGGAGGAGTTTAGGTGCCCTCAGAAGGCATTTAGAGCAGTGGTGGCAGTCGCCGAAAATCAAACCAAGTCACAAAATGACCATTTTTTGAGGCCCTGGAACGAAACTTTCGGGCTCGTGACACTGTTTATTAGTTTGGCTCAAGGCTAGTGGATGAAATTGATCTATTACTAGTTGATGAAGAGTGTGGAGGAGTTTAGGTGCCCTCGGAAGGCATTTAGGAGCAGTGGGGGCAGTCGCCGAAAATCAAACGGAGTCACAAAATAACCATTTTTGAGGCCCTGGAACGAAACTTTCGGGCTCGTGACACTGTTTTATTAGTTTGGGCTCAAGGCTAGTGGATGAAATTGATCTATTACTAGTTGATGAAGAGTGTGGAGGAGTTTAGGTGCCCTCGGAAGGCATTTAGAGCAGTGGGGGGCGTCGCCGAAAAATCAAACGGAGTCACAAAATAACCATTTTTGAGGCCTCTGGAACGAAACTTTCGGGCTCGTGACACTGTTTTATTAGTTTGGCTCAAGGCTAGTGGATGAAATTGATCTATTACTAGTGGATGAAGAGTGTGGAGGAGTTTAGGTGCCCTCGGAAGGCATTTAGAGCTGTGGTGGCGTCGCCGAAAATCAAACGAGTCACAAAATGACCATTTTTGAGGCCCTGGAACTAAACGTTTGGGCTCGTGGACACTGTTTTATTAGTTTGGGCTCAAGGCTAGTGGATGAAATTGATCTATTACTAGTTGATGAAGAGTGTGGAGGAGTTTAGGTGCCCTCGGAAGGCATTTAGAGCAGTGGTGGCATCGCCAAAAATCAAACGGAGTCACAAAATAACCATTTTGAGGCCCTGGAACTAAACTTTCGGGCTCGTGACACTGTTTTATTAGTTTGGCTCAAGGCTAGTGGATGAAATTGATCTATTACTAGTTGATGAAGAGTGTGGAGGAGTTTAGGTGCCCTCAGAAGGCATTTAGAGCAGTGGTGGCATCGCCGAAAATCAAACGGAGTCACAAAATAACCATTTTTGAGGCCCTGGAACTAAACTTTTCGGGCTCGTGACACTGTTTTATTAGTTTGGCTCAGGCTAGTGGATGAAATTGATATATTACTAGTTGATGAAGAGTGTGGAGGAGTTTAGGTGCCCTCGGAAGGCATTTAGAGCAGTGGTGGCATCGCCGAAAATCAAACGGAGTCACAAAATAACCATTTTTGAGGCCCTGGAAACGAAACTTTGGGCTCGTGACACTGTTTTATTAGTTTGGCTCAAGGATAGTGGATGAAATTGATCTATTACTAGTTGATGAAGAGTCTGGAGGAGTTTAGGTGCCCTCGGAAGGCATTTAGAGCAGTGGTGGCATCGCCGAAAATCAAACGGAGTCACAAAATAACCATTTTTGAGGCCCTGGAACTAAACTTTCGGGCTCGTGAACACTGTTTTATTAGTTTGGCTCAAGGCTAGTGGATTAAATTGATCTATTACTAGTTGATTAAGAGTGTGGAGGAGTTTAGGTGCCCTCGGAAGGCATTTAGAGCAGTGGTGGCGTCGCCGAAAATCAAACGGAGTCACAAAATAACCATTTTTGAGGCCCTGGAACGAAACTTTTCGGGCTCGTGACACTGTTTTATTAGTTTGGCTCAAGGCTAGTGGATGAAATTGATCTATTACTAGTTGATGAAGAGTGTGGAGGAGTTTAGGTGCCCTCGGAAGGCATTTAGAGCAGTGGTGGCATCGCCGAAAATCAAACGGAGTCACAAAATAACCATTTTTGAGGCCCTGGAACGAAACTTTCGGGCTCGTGACACTGTTTTATTAGTTTGGCTCAAGGCTAGTGGATGAAATTGATCTATTACTAGTTGATGAAGAGTGTGGAGGAGTTTAGGTGCCCTCGGAAGGCATTTAGAGCAGTGGTGGCATCGCCGAAAAATCAAACGGAGTCACAAAATAACCATTTTTGAGGCCCTGGAACTAAACTTTCGGGCTCGTGACACTGTTTTATTAGTTTGGCTCAAGGCTAGTGGATGAAATTGATCTATTACTAGTTGATGAAGAGTGTGGAGGAGTTTAGGTGCCCTCGAAGGCATTTAGAGCAGTGGTGGCATCGCCGAAAATCAAACGGAGTCACAAAATAACCATTTTTGAGGCCCTGGAACGAAACTTTCGGGCTCGTGACACTGTTTTATTAGTTTGGCTCAAGGCTAGTGGATGAAATTGATCTATTACTAGTTGATGAAGAGTGTGGAGGAGTTTAGGTGCCCTCGGAAGGCATTTAGAGCAGTGGTGGGCAGTCGCCGAAAATCAAACGAGTCACAAAAGACCATTTTTGAGGCCCTGGAACGAAACTTTCGGGCTCGTGACACTGTTTTATTAGTTTGGCTCAAGGCTAGTGGATGAAATTGATCTATTACTAGTTGATGAAGAGTGTGGAGGAGTTTAGGTGCCCTCGGAAGGCATTTAGAGCAGTGGGGGCGTCGCCGAAAATCAAACGGAGTCACAAAATAACCATTTTTGAGGCCCTGGAACTAAACTTTCGGGCTCGTGACACTGTTTTATTAGTTTGGCTCAAGGCTAGTGGATGAAATTGATCTATTACTAGTTGATGAAGAGTGTGGAGGAGTTAGGTGCCCTCGGAAGGCATTTAGAGCAGTGGTGGCGTCGCCGAAAATCAAACGGAGTCACAAAATACCATTTTTGAGGCCCTGGAACTAAACTTTTCGGGCTCGTGACACTGTTTTATTAGTTTGGCTCAAGGCTAGTGGATGAAATTGATCTATTACTAGTTGATGAAGAGTGTGGAGGAGTTTAGGTGCCCTCGGAAGGCATTTAGAGCAGTGGTGGCATCGCCGAAAATCAAACGGAGTCACAAAATAACCATTTTTGAGGCCCTGGAACTAAACTTTCGGGCTCGTGACACTGTTTTATTAGTTTGGCTCAAGGCTAGTGGATGAAATTGATCTATTACTTGTTGATGAAGAGTGTGGAGGAGTTTAGGTGCCCTCAGAAGGCATTTAGAGCAGTGGTGGCATCGCCGAAAATCAAACGGAGTCACAAAAATAGACCATTTTTGAGGCCCTAGAACTAAACTTTCGGGCTCGTGACACTGTTTTATTAGTTTGGCTCAAGGCTAAGTGGATAAATTGATCTATTACTAGTTGATGAAGAGTGTGGAGGAGTTTAGGTGCCCTCGGAAGGCATTTAGAGCAGTGGTGGCATCGCCGAAAATCAAACGGAGTCACAAAATAACCATTTTTGAGGCCCTGGAACGAAACTTTCGGGCTCGTGACACTGTTTTATTAGTTTTGCTCAAGGATAGTGGATGAAATTGATCTATTACTAGTTGATGAAGAGTCTGGAGGAGTTTAGGTGCCCTCGGAAGGCATTTAGAGCAGTGGTGGCGTCGCCGAAAATCAAACCGAGTCCCAAAATGGCCATTTTTGAGGCCCTGAACGAAACTTTCGGCTCGTGACACTGTTTTATTAGTTTGGCTCAAGGCTAGTGGATGAAATTGATCTATTACTAGTTGATGAAGAGTGTGGAGGAGTTTAGGTGCCCTCGGAAGGCATTTAGAGCAGTGGTGGCATCGCCAAAAATCAAACGGAGTCACAAAATAACCATTTTTGAGGCCCTGGAACTAAACTTTCGGGCTCGTGACACTGTTTTATTAGTTTGGCTCAAGGCTAGTGGATGAAATTGATCTATTACTAGTTGATGAAGAGTGTGGAGGAGTTTAGGTGCCCTCGGAAGGCATTTAGAGCAGTGGTGGCGTCGCCGAAAATCAAACCGAGTCACAAAACGGCCATTTTGAGGCCCTGGAACGAAACTTTCGGGCTCGTGACACTGTTTTATTAGTTTGGCTCAAGGCTAGTGGATGAAATTGATCTATTACTAGTTGATGAAGAGTGTGGAGGAGTTTAGGTGCCCTCGGAAGGCATTTAGAGCAGTGGTGGCATCGCCGAAAATCAAACCGAGTCACAAAACGACCATTTTTGAGGCCCTGGAACGAAACTTTCGGGCTCGTGACACTGTTTTATTAGTTTGGCTCAAGGCTAGTGGATGAAATTGATCTATTACTAGTTGATGAAGAGTGTGGAGGTGTTTAGGTGCCCTCGGAAGGCATTTAGAGCAGTGGGGTGTCGCCGAAAATCAAACTGAGTCCCAAAACGGCCATTTTTGAGGCCCTAGAACGAAACTTTCGGGCTCGTGACACTGTTTTATTAGTTTGGCTCAAGGCTAGTGGATGAAATTGTATCTATTACTAGTTGATGAAGAGTGTGGAGGAGTTTAGTGCCCTCGGAAGGCATTTAGAGCAGTGGGGGCGATCGCCAAAAATCAAACGGAGTCACAAATAACCATTTTTGAGGCCCTGGAACTAAACTTTCGGGCTCGTGACACTGTTTTATTAGTTTGGCTCAAGGCTAGTGGATGAAATTGATCTATTACTAGTGGATGAAGAGTGTGGAGGAGTTTAGGTGCCCTAGGAAGGCATTTAGAGCAGTGGTGGCGTCGCCAAAAATCAAACGATGTCACAAAATGACCATTTTTTAGGCCCTGGAACGAAACTTTGGGCTCGTGCACTGTTTTATTAGTTTGGCTCAAGGCTAGTGGATGAAATTGATCTATTACTAGTTGATGAAGAGTGTGGAGGAGTTTAGGTGCCCTCGGAAGGCATTTAGAGCAGTGGGGGCGTCGCCGAAAATCAAACCGAGTCACAAACGACCATTTTTTGAGGCCCTGGAACGAAACTTTTGGGCTCGTGACACTGTTTTATTAGTTTGGCTCAAGGCTAGTCGATGAAATTGATCTATTACTAGTTGATGAAGAGTGTGGAGGAGTTTAGGTGCCCTCGGAAGGCATTTAGAGAAGTGGTGGGCGTCGCCGAAAATCAAACCGAGTCCCAAAACGACCATTTTGGAGGCCCTGGAACGAAACTTTCAGGCTCGTGGCACTGTTTTATTAGTTTGGATCAAGGCTAGTGGATGAAATTGATCTATTACTAGTTATGAAGAGTGTGGAGGAGTTTAGGTGCCCTCAGAAGGCATTTAGAGCAGTGGTGGCATCGCCGAAAATCAAACCGAGTCCCAAAACGACCATTTTTGAGGCCCTGGAACGAAACTTTTGGGCTCGTGACATTGTTTTATTAGTTTGGCTCAAGGCTAGTGGATGAAATTGATCTATTACTAGTTGATGAAGAGTGTGGAGGAGTTTAGGTGCCCTCGGAAGGCATTTAGAGCAGTGGGTGGCAGTCGCCGAAAATCAAACCGAGTCCCAAAACGACCATTTTTGAGGCCCTGGAACGAAACTTTTGGGCTCTTGACACTTATTTATTAGTTTGGCTTCAAGGCTAGTCGGATGAAATTGATCTATTACTAGTTGATGAAGAGTGTGGAGGAGTTTAGGTGCCCTCGGAAGGCATTTAGAGCAGTGGGGGCGTCGCCGAAAATCAAACCGAGTCCCAAAACGACCATTTTTGAGGCCCTGGAACGAAACTTTCGGCTCGTGACACTGTTTTATTAGTTTGGCTCAAGGCTAGTGGATGAAATTGATCTATTACTAGTTTATGAAGAGTGTGGAGGAGTTTAGGTGCCCTCAGAAGGCATTTAGAGCAGTGGTGGCATCGCCGAAAATCAAACCGAGTCCCAAAACGGCCATTTTTGAGGCCCTGGAACGAAACTTTCGGGCTCGTGACACTGTTTTATTAGTTTGGCTCAAGGCTAGTGGATGAAATTGATCTATTACTAGTTGATGAAGAGTGTGGAGGAGTTTAGGTGCCCTCGAAGGCATTTAGAGCAGTGGTGGCATCGCCGAAAAATCAAACGGAGTCACAAAATACGCATTTTTGAGGCCCTGGAACTAAACTTTCGGGCTCGTGACACTGTTTTATTAGTTTGGCTCAAGGCTAGTGGATGAAATTGATCTATTACTAGTTGATGAAGAGTGTGGAGGAGTTTAGGTGCCCTCGGAAGGCATTTAGAGCAGTGGTGGCGTCGCCGAAAATCAAACGGAGTCACAAAATAACCATTTTTGAGGCCCTGGAACGAAACTTTCGGGCTCGTGACACTGTTTTATTAGTTTGGCTCAAGGCTAGTGGATGAAATTGATCTATTACTAGTTGATGAAGAGTGTGGAGGAGTTTAGGTGCCCTCGGAAGGCATTTAGAGCAGTGGTGGCATCGCCGAAAATCAAACGGAGTCACAAAACGACCATTTTTGAGGCCCTGGAACGAAACTTTCGGGCTCGTGACACTGTTTTATTAGTTTGGCTCAAGGCTAGTGGATGAAATTGATCTATTACTAGTTGATGAAGAGTGTGGAGGAGTTTAGGTGCCCTCGGAAGGCATTTAGAGCAGTGGGGGCGTCGCCGAAAATCAAACGGAGTCACAAAATGACCATTTTTGAGGCCCTGGAACGAAACTTTCGGGCTCGTGACACTGTTTTATTAGTTTGGCTCAAGGCTAGTGGATGAAATTGTTCTATTACTAGTTGATGAAGAGTGTGGAGGAGTTTAGGTGCCCTCGGAAGGCATTTAGAGCAGTGGGGGCGTCGCCAAAAATCAAACGGAGTCACAAAATAACCATTTTTGAGGCCCTGGAACTAAACTTTCGGGCTCGTGACACTGTTTTATTAGTTTGGCTCAAGGCTAGTGGATGAAATTGATCTATTACTAGTTGATGAAGAGTGTGGAGGAGTTTAGGTGCCCTCGGAAGGCATTTAGAGCAGTGGTGGCATCGCCAAAAATCAAACGGAGTCACAAAATAACCATTTTTGAGGCCCTGGAACTAAACTTTCGGGCTCGTGACACTGTTTTATTAGTTTGGCTCAAGGCTAGTGGATGAAATTGATCTATTACTTGTTGATGAAGAGTGTGGAGGAGTTTAGGTGCCCTCAGAAGGCATTTAGAGCAGTGGTGGCATCGCCGAAAATCAAACGGAGTCACAAAATAACCATTTTTGAGGCCCTAGAACTAAACTTTCGGCTCGTGACACTGTTTATTAAGTTTGGCTCAAGGCTAAGTGGATGAAATTGATCTATTACTAGTTGATGAAGAGTGTGGAGGAGTTTAGGTGCCCTCGGAAGGCATTTAGAGCAGTGGTGGCATCGCCGAAAATCAAACGGAGTCACAAAATAACCATTTTTGAGGCCCTGGAACGAAACTTTCGGGCTCGTGACACTGTTTTATTAGTTTTGCTCAAGGATAGTGGATGAAATTGATCTATTACTAGTTGATGAAGAGTCTGGAGGAGTTTAGGTGCCCTCGGAAGACATTTAGAGCAGTGGTGGCGTCGCCGAAAATCAAACCGAGTCCCAAAACGACCATTTTTGAGGCACTGGAACGAAACTTTCGGGCTCGTGACACTGTTTTATTAGTTTGGCTCAAGGCTAGTGGATGAAATTGATCTATTACTAGTTGATGAAGAGTGTGGAGGAGTTTAGGTGCCCTCGGAAGGCATTTAGAGCAGTGGTGGCATCGCCGAAAATCAAACGGAGTCACAAAATAACCATTTTTGAGGCCCTGGAACTAAACTTTCGGGCTCGTGACACTGTTTTATTAGTTTGGCTCAAGGATAGTGGATGAAATTGATCTATTACTAGTTGATGAAGAGTGTGGAGGAGTTTAGGTGCCCTCGGAAGGCATTTAGAGCAGTGGGGGCGTCGCCGAAAATCAAACCAAGTCACAAAACGACAATTTTTGAGGCCCTGGAACGAAACTTTCAGGCTCGTGACACTGTTTTATTAGTTTGGCTCAAGGCTAGTGGATGAAATTGATCTATTACTAGTTGATGAAGAGTGTGGAGGAGTTTAGGTGCCCTCAGAAGGCATTTAGAGCAGTGGGGGCGTCGCCGAAAATCAAACCAAGTCACAAAACGACAATTTTTGAGGCCCTGGAACGAAACTTTCGGGCTCGTGACACTGTTTTATTAGTTTGGCTCAAGGCTAGTGGATGAAATTGTTCTATTGCTAGTTGATGAAGAGTGTGGAGGAGTTTAGTTGCCCTCGGAAGGCATTTAGAGCAGTGGGGGTGTCGCCGAAAATCAAACTGAGTCCCAAAACGGCCGTTTTTGAGGCCCTAGAACTAAACTTTCGGGCTCGTGACACTGTTTTATTAGTTTGGCTCAAGGCTAGTGGATGAAATTGTTCTATTGCTAGTTGATGAAGAGTGTGGAGGAGTTTAGTTGCCCTCGGAAGGCATTTAGAGCAGTGGGGGCGTCGCCAAAAATCAAACGGAGTCACAAAATAACCATTTTTGAGGCCCTGGAACTAAACTTTCGGGCTCGTGACACTGTTTTATTAGTTTGGCTCAAGGCTAGTGGATGAAATTGATCTATTACTAGTGGATGAAGAGTGTGGAGGAGTTTAGGTGCCCTAGGAAGGCATTTAGAGCAGTGGTGGCGTCGCCAATAATCAAACGATGTCACAAAATGACCATTTTTTAGGCCCTGGAACGAAACTTTTGGGCTCGTGGCACTGTTTTATTAGTTTGGCTCAAGGCTAGTGGATGAAATTGATCTACTACTAGGTGATGAAGAGTGTGGAGGAGTTTAGGTGCCCTCGGAAGGCATTTAGAGCAGTGGTGGCATCGCCAAAAATCAAACGGAGTCACAAAATAACCATTTTTGAGGCCCTGGAACTAAACTTTCGGGCTCGTGACACTGTTTTATTAGTTTGGCTCAAGGCTAGTGGATGAAATTGATCTATTACTTGTTGATGAAGAGTGTGGAGGAGTTTAGGTGCCCTCAGAAGGAATTTAGAGCAGTGGTGGCATCGCCGAAAATCAAACGGAGTCACAAAATAACCATTTTTGAGGCCCTAGAACTAAACTTTCGGGCTCGTGACACTGTTTTATAAGTTTGGCTCAAGGCTAATGCATAAAATTGATATATTACTAGTTGATGAAGAGTGTGGAGGAGTTTAGGTGCCCTCGGAAGGCATTTAGAGCAGTGGTGGCATCGCCGAAAATCAAACGGAGTCACAAAATAACCATTTTTGAGGCCATGGAACGAAACTTTCGGGCTCGTGACACTGTTTTATTAGTTTTGCTCAAGGATAGTGGATGAAATTGATCTATTACTAGTTGATGAAGAGTCTGGAGGAGTTTAGGTGCCCTCGGAAGGCATTTAGAGCAGTGGTGGCATCGCCAAAATCAAACGGAGTCACAAAATAACCATTTTTGAGGCCCTGGAACTAAACTTTCGGGCTCGTGACACTGTTTTATTAGTTTGGCTCAAGGCTAGTGGATTAAATTGATCTATTACTAGTTGATTAAGAGTGTGGAGGAGTTTAGGTGCCCTCGGAAGGCATTTAGAGCAGTGGGGGCGTCGCCGAAAATCAAACCAAGTCACAAAACGACAATTTTTGAGGCCCTGGAACGAAACTTTCAGGCTCGTGACACTGTTTTATTAGTTTGGCTCAAGGCTAGTGGATGAAATCGATCTATTACTAGTTGATGAAGAGTGTGGAGGAGTTTAGGTGCCCTCGGAAGGCATTTAGAGCAGTGGGGGTGTCGCCGAAAATCAAACTGAGTCCCAAAACGGCCATTTTTGAGGCCCTGGAACGAAACTTTCGGGCTCGTGACACTGTTTTATTAGTTTGGCTCAAGGCTAGTGGATGAAATTGTTCTATTGCTAGTTTATGAAGAGTGTGGAGGAGTTTAGTTGCCCCCAGAAGGCATTTAGAGCAGTGGGGGCGTCGCCAAAAATCAAACGGAGTCACAAAATAACCATTTTTGAGGCCCTGGAACTAAACTTTCGGGCTCGTGACACTGTTTTATTAGTTTGGCTCAAGGCTAGTGGATGAAATTGATCTATTACTAGTGGATGAAGAGTGTGGACGAGTTTAGGTGCCCTAGGAAGGCATTTAAAGCAGTGGTGGCGTCGCCAAAAATCAAACGATGTCACAAAATGACCATTTTTGAGGCCCTGGAACGAAACTTTTGGGCTCGTGGCACTGTTTTATTAGTTTGGCTCAAGGCTAGTGGATGAAATTTATCTATTACTAGGTGATGAAGAGTGTGGAGGAGTTTAGGTGCCCTCGGAAGGCCTTTAGAGCAGTGGTGGCATCGCCAAAAATCAAACGGAGTCACAAAATAACCATTTTTGAGGCCCTGGAACTAAACTTTCGGGCTCGTGACACTGTTTTATTAGTTTGGCTCAAGGATAGTGGATGAAATTGATCTATTACTTGTTGATGAAGAGTGTGGAGGAGTTTAGGTGCCCTCAGAAGGCATTTAGAGCAGTGGTGGCATCGCCGAAAATCAAACGGAGTCACAAAATAACCATTTTTGAGGCCCTAGAACTAAACTTTCGGGCTCGTGACACTGTTTTATAGTTTGGGTCAAGGCTAATGGATAAAATTGATATATTACTAGTTGATAAAGAGTGTGGAGGAGTTTAGGTGCCCTCAGAAGGCATTTAGAGCAGTGGTGGCATCGCCGAAAATCAAACGGAGTCACAAAATAACCATTTTTGAGGCCCTGGAACGAAACTTTCGGGCTCGTGACACTGTTTTATTAGTTTTGCTCCAGGATAGTGGATGAAATTGATCTATTACTAGTTGATGAAGAGTCTGGAGGAGTTTAGGTGCCCTCGGAAGGCATTTAGAGCAGTGGTGGCATCGCCAAAAATCAAACGGAGTCACAAAATAACCATTTTTGAGGCCCTGGAACTAAACTTTCGGCTCGTGACACTGTTTTATTAGTTTGGCTCAAGGCTAGTGGATTAAATTGATCTATTACTAGTTGATTAAGAGTGTGGAGGAGTTTAGGTGCCCTCGGAAGGCATTTAGAGCAGTGGGGGCGTCGCCGAAAATCAAACCAAGTCACAAAACGACAATTTTTGAGGCCCTGGAACGAAACTTTCAGGCTCGTGACACTGTTTTATTAGTTTGGCTCAAGGCTAGTGGATGAAATCGATCTATTACTAGTTGATGAAGAGTGTGGAGGAGTTTAGGTGCCCTCGGAAGGCATTTAGAGCAGTGGGGGTGTCGCCGAAAATCAAACTGAGTCCCAAAACGGCCATTTTTGAGGCCCTGGAACGAAACTTTCGGGCTCGTGACACTGTTTTATTAGTTTGGCTCAAGGCTAGTGGATGAAATTGTGCTATTGCTAGTTGATGAAGAGTGTGGAGGAGTTTAGTTGCCCCCAGAAGGCATTTAGAGCAGTGGGGGCGTCGCCAAAAATCAAACGGAGTCACAAAATAACCATTTTTGAGGCCCTGGAACTAAACTTTCGGGCTCGTGACACTGTTTTATTAGTTTGGCTCAAGGCTAGTGGATGAAATTGATCTATTACTAGTGGATGAAGAGTGTGGAGGAGTTTAGGTGCCCTAGGAAGGACAATTAGAGCAGTGGTGGCGTCGCCAAAAATCAAACGATGTCACAAAATGACCATTTTTGAGGCCCTGGAACGAAACTTTTGGGCTCGTGGCACTGTTTTATTAGTTTGGCTCAAGGCTAGTGGATGAAATTTATCTATTACTAGGTGATGAAGAGTGTGGAGGAGTTTAGGTGCCCTCTGAAGGCCTTTAGAGCAGTGGTGGCATCGCCAAAAATCAAACGGAGTCACAAAATAACCATTTTTGAGGCCCTGGAACTAAACTTTCGGGCTCGTGACACTGTTTTATTAGTTTGGCTCAAGGATAGTGGATGAAATTGATCTATTACTTGTTGATGAAGAGTGTGGAGGAGTTTAGGTGCCCTCAGAAGGCATTTAGAGCAGTGATGGCATCGCCGAAAATCAAACGGAGTCACAAAATAACCATTTTTGAGGCCCTAGAACTAAACTTTCGGGCTCGTGACACTGTTTTATAAGTTTGGGTCAAGGCTAATGGATAAAATTGATATATTACTAGTTGATAAAGAGTGTGGAGGAGTTTAGGTGCCCTCGGAAGGCATTTAGAGCAGTGGTGGCATCGCCGAAAATCAAACGGAGTCACAAAATAACCATTTTTGAGGCCCTGGAACGAAACTTTCGGGCTCGTGACACTGTTTTATTAGTTTTGCTCAAGGATAGTGGATGAAATTGATCGATTACTAGTTGATGAAGAGTCTGGAGGAGTTTAGGTGCCCTCGGAAGACATTTAGAGCAGTGGTGGCGTCGCCGAAAATCAAACCGAGTCCCAAAATGGCCATTTTTTAGGAACTGAAACGAAACTTTCGGGCTCGTGACACTGTTTTATTAGTTTGGCTCAAGGCTAGTGGATGAAATTGATCTATTACTAGTTGATGAAGAGTGTGGAGGAGTTTAGGTGCCCTCGGAAGGCATTTAGAGCAGTGGTGGCATCGCCAAAAATCAAACGGAGTCACAAAATAACCATTTTTGAGGCCCTGGAACTAAACATTCGGGCTCGTGACACTGTTTTATTTGTTTGGCTCAAGGCTAGTGGATTAAATTGATCTATTACTACTTGATTAAGAGTGTGGAGGAGTTTAGGTGCCCTCGGAAGGCATTTAGAGCAGTGGGGGCGTCGCCGAAAATCAAACCAAGTCACAAAACGACAATTTTTGAGGCCCTGGAACGAAACTTTCGGGCTCGTGACACTGTTTTATTAGTTTGGCTCAAGGCTAGTGGATGAAATTGATCTATTACTAGTTGATGAAGAGTGTGGAGGAGTTTAGGTGCCCTCGGAAGGCATTTAGAGCAGTGGGGGCGTCGCCGAAAATCAAACTGAGTCCCAAAACGACCATTTTTGAGGACCTGGAACGGAACTTTCGGGCTCGTGACACTGTTTTATTAGTTTGGCTCAAGGCTAGTGGATGAAATTGTTCTATTGCTAGTTGATGAAGAGTGTGGAGGAGTTTAGTTGCCCTCGGAAGGCATTTACAGCAGTGGGGGCGTCGTTAAAAATCAATCGGAGTCACAAAATAACCATTTTTGAGGCCCTGGAACTAAACTTTCGGGCTCATGACACTGTTTTATTAGTTTGGCTCAAGGATAGTGGATGAAATTGATCTATTACTAGTGGATGAAGAGTGTGGAGGAGTTTAGGTGCCCTCGGAAGGCATTTAGAGCAGTGGTGGCGTCGCCAAAAATCAAACGGTGTCACAAAATGACCATTTTTAAGGCCATGGAACGAAACTTTTGGGCTCGTGGCACTGTTTTATTAGTTTGGCTCAAGGCTAGTGGATGAAATTGATCTATTACTAGGTGATGAAGAGTGTGGAGGAGTTTAGGTGCCCTCGGAAGGCATTTAGAGCAGTGGTGGCATCGCCAAAAATCAAACGGAGTCACAAAATAACCATTTTTGAGGCCCTGGAACTAAACTTTCGGGCTCGTGACACTGTTTTATTAGTTTGGCTCAAGGCTAGTGGATGAAATTGATCTATTACTTGTTGATGAAGAGTGTGGAGGAGTTTAGGTGCCCTCAGAAGGCATTTAGAGCAGCGGTGGCATCGCCGAAAATCAAACGGAGTCACAAAATAACCATTTTTGAGGCCCTAGAACTAAACTTTCGGGCTCGTGACACTGTTTTATAAGTTTGTGAAAGGACCGAATCAGCCTAGAGGGGGGTGAATAGGTGATTTTTGACTATCTAAAACTTCACAAACTATAAGATGTAGTTAGATAGCAACCGGAGAGGCCAGTTTGTTTGGGTAGGTACTACCGGGTGTGAAACACCGGTACTACCAACACAAACAAACGGCACAACCGGGATCCTAAAAGAAACTACAAATCCGATGAAAGTAAGATATGAAGATAAAACAAGTTTCTAGCCAACTTTCCGAAGAATAATTTATGGTAAAACTACTCTCACGAAACCTTGGTTGCTCCCCTTGATGTAGATCGAGCCTTCCCAACCTAAGAACAAGATAGGGATAGGAAGAACACGAAGAACACAATAACAAGAGAAGTAGAGAAAATAGGGACAACAACAACAAGCACACGGGACACAAGATTTATCCCGAGGTTCGGCCAATCCACTAAGGAGTGCCGACTTCCTCGTTGTTGAGGTGACCACAAAGGTCGGAGTCTATTTCACCTCCTCGCCTCACTCAAGCAACCACAAAGGCTACGAGAGTATCTCTACTAGAAATCTCAGGGTAATACAAATGCTTCGGGGAGCCCTCACAAGTAAATCAATACGGGCTACCACGAAGAACACCTAACCGGCTAGAGCTCAAGAGTAAAAGACACAAAACAAGCCGGCAAGATGGAAACCAAGTGCTCAAGTCGAAGATTGATGCTTCCCACTCTCGAATCTCACTTCCCTAGCTCAAATCTTGCAAGGGAATGAATCTAGGAGCAAAGGGGGAGAGAGATGGGTGAGTCAATGCTTGGAGAGAGTTTGTCTAGAGTTAGGTCAGCAATAAGTGTATAGTCTAAGTCCCTATCCGTGAAAAGTGAAGAGGGGAGGCATTTATACTCCCTCCGTCCCGAGGCTGGTTGGTACCACCGACCAGCCATGGTCGGTACCACCGACCATGACACAACGGTCGCATACACCAGATCTGGTCAAACTAACAAGCACCGGGCCAAGGTCGGAACCACCGAGGCCGGTGGTACCGAGGTAATGGCGGTACCACCGCCAGGCCAAAACAAGCTCGAACAGAGAGCAACTCAGTTAGGGACTCGGTCCCTCGGAAACTACCGCCCGAGGGTCGGTTCGAGGTCGGTGGTACCGAGGTAATGGCGGTACCACCGCCAAGTCAAAGGCTAGTCAGTCCAGAGAGCCCTGAAAAACTTTCAACCACCGAACCTGGGTCGGTGCTTCCGAGGCCGGTGGTACCGAGGTTATGGCGGTACCACCGCCAAGTCATATTCAACACAACACAGAGAGCCTCGCAAAGTCAAGTTACCACCGACCTCCGTCGGTACCTCCGATCCCGGTGGTACCGAGGTGATGGCGGTACCACCGCCAGGCCTTTTTCAATTCTACACAGGGAGCTCTGCAAACTTGGTTACCACCGGCCTTGCGTCGGTAGCACCGCGGGCGGTACTACCGAAGTAATGGCGGTACTACCGCCAGGCCAAAAACAGCGCGAACAGAGAGCCTTGCAAAATTGGAAACTACCGGCCATGGGTCGGTAGCACCGCGTGCGGTACTACCGAGGTAATGGCGGTACCACCGCTAGGTCAAAAACAACTCTATCCAGAGAGGGTTGCAAACCAGGTTACTACCGACCTTGCGTCGGTACCACCGCGGGCGGTAGTACCGAGGTTATGGCGGTACTACCGCCAGGTCATTTTTTGACCAACACAGAGAGGGTGTTTGAGCGCTGCGCAGAGAAGCTGTGGTCGGTACCACCGACCCCCCATGGTCGGTACCACCGCCCAAATGAATTTTACCCTCTACGTGTTCGTGATTGTGCGGTGTCTCTCAAGCGAACTAAGGTTAGTCGATTTGAGCACTTTTCTCCTCCACATCTAGCCAACTTACTTTGTGACCCTCTTCATAGTCCGGCTTACCTATAACTCAAGTTTAAAATTGAAATTTAAACTACCACTTGAGCTAGGCATCTTTATGTCCAAAAATATCCTACGTGCTTTGTTCACGAGATTTCAACGTTTCAAATCTTTCAAAGGACTAACACCTGCATACATGCTTTTATAAACTGGTTAGTCCCTAATTTGATTGTCATTAATTAGCCAAAACCCACATTGGGGGCGAATGCACTTTCAAAACTCCCCCCCTTTTTGGTAATTGATGACAACCAACTTAGGCTTACAATTAGGGATAGAAAGAATTGAAGCTTTTGAATTCCAAAATTTAGTTGAAGCTCCCCCTTAGTGTATGCTTTGGATATTAATTTCAAACCTTGATTAGAAAGCAAGGTTGCATACACAAGAACAAGAGCTCCCCCTAAATTTTGCAATCCGTGGGTGCCTAAGTGTGTGACAATATCAAATATATCAATTTGTGATGCATAAACGATATGACATGGTGATACACATAACAATGTAATAAGAAAAGCGAATGGCTATTGAAGAAAGAAAAGAACTCAAATCACATAGCCATATCGAAAACAACAATCACCAAGACAAGAGCATCAATAACGAGGATGAACCAAGCATGAATATAAACAATAAGCATAAAAGGTTACATCCTCAGCATATCACAAATAAAATGTAGCATACCATACTTAGTCTCAAAGATTACCCTTTCTTACAGCTATTACAACAAGATAAGCCTAACACTCCCCCCTTTGGCATCAAGTACCAAAGCAGTAGGCCAAGATAAGCAAAGAATCAATAATAACTGCTAGAAGATCCATCATGATAAGAGCCCCCGAAGAGAGAGGAATAGGCACTCTCTCCAACGTCACCACCAGGGAAGGATGAAGGAGCCGAAGATCAGGTGGTGGTGTAGAGTCGCGAGGACCACCACTCCCAGCTGGATCGGCGTCGGGGCCAGCAAAGCCCATGTACGAGCCTCCACCCCCTCCTTGATACGATGTGGACCCGCCAGCAAAGGACGTGCCCATACCATAGTCAGGGAAGAAGGAATGAGGCTGGTACTGAGGTGGTGGCGGAGGATAGAACTGATGGGGCGGATACAGCATGGAGCTGTACAAACCCGCCTCACCACCACCACCTGGAAACTGGGGCTGCTGCTGAGCCTGCTGCTGGGGCTGCTGCTGAGGCCTGCTGCTGGGGCTGCTGCTGGGGAGACCACCATCATCATCATCATCATCATCACCACTCCGGGCCTGAGCATCGTACTCAGCAAACGGATCTGGATGGGGTCGGACCGGAGAGCGCGGAGGAAGACCGAGATGCTGACGCACCTCCTGCTGATGTCGCTCGTCACGATCGCCCGATAGCACATCCACTCAAAGATCTTTCCAAGGGCGGAGCGAAGACCGCCACCCCTACGCCTCTCACGACGCAGAGGAGGAGCGGTAGCATGGGGAACATCTCCACCCCCGCTGAGCCTCGCCAGGCGCTGCTGCATCTGCTGGGACCTCACTCACCTTCATCAACTTTTTCTTTGTCCTTGGAAGGAGCCGAGGTGAACTTGCGAACACTGTACTCCTTCATGGTGCGATCATACTCGAAGGTGGCGCCAACCACATGCTCAATGATATGCATAAGATATGGAGCATATGGCAAGGCCTTGTGAGGATCATTGTAAACATCGGAGATTTTCTCTGCCACAGAAAGTGAGAGATGCTAAACCGTCCATCTGGCAGAGCAAAGCGGACGAGGACCTGGCAACATCATCTCTCAAGTTGTCCTGGTCACCAACTTTAGGATCCAGAGTTAGGCGCATCAGGTTGTTGAGCACATAGAAGGCAGGCTTCAGGCCTTGGACCTTGAAGGTTGCCTCGGCACCATCCATGTAGACACCTGAGTTCTGCAGCTGCTCGGTGTACATGCCCCCACCATACATCTCTGACAAGCGAGGGGCATCCCCTGTCGACATGGTAAACCCAACAACCGGGCGAAAGTGACAAAATTGCACCGTAGTGGACCCCTTGGGTCATCCAATGCAGCACGCGAGCTTCCTTATCAATGAACAAAGTGGCCCAAACTGACAGAGAATCTCCTGTGTTGTAGCTGCGCTCACCAGAGATCAACCCCAAGATCCTCCACTCCTCAAGCCTCTGCACCAAAGACTGAATCTCATCTGAGTCCTTGTCTGTCAAGGAGCGGATAACTAACCGCTTGTGCTCAAAAAGAGGGGGATAGCCCTTAGCACAGAAGCTCTTCCAGAGGACTGTCACATAGTAGTCCTGCTGGAATCTTGACCAGAACCTCCGATCAACTGAAGCATCTCTGATAAACAGATAGGGGTTCTCCTCACGCTGCCTTCTCATCAAGCTACCCCGCTTTCTATTGGAGTAATCCATGGGATTTCCAAGAAGAGCGGGGGGACGGCGAACATGACCGCTTCGGCTTCAGGGTGCATGTCAAAAGCCCGGTTGATTAGCATCAACCCTGAAGTCCGAGGGGATGCCGGTCCAACTTGAGGATCGAAGGAACGACCCTCACGATCGAGACCTGAAGGCACTCCTCCCACATGACGCTGTGCAGGCGACCCGCCGGGCCAGCGACAGGGGGCGGAGAAGGCTGAGGAGGAGGAGGAGGAGCAGCATGCCCACTGCCACGGGCATGACCGCTCCCGCTCGCCCTTGCGCTATCCACGCTGCGACGACCCGTAAGGCCCGCGACGAGCGTCCACGGACCTGACGAGAGGAGTCATCCATACTCCCAGACCGACCACGGCGCCCGGGATTGCGACGCGGCGGCTCCCCTTGCGCATGACCACCTTGCTCCAAGGCGGCATAATCCTCATCATCATCACTAGGGGAGCGAGCACGAGAGGGCCTCCGGCTCTCATCTAGACAAAGATAGCATAGACCAACATGAGACAAAGATGATGGAACGATTACTTCAACGGATGTAGCAAATAAGACGATCGAAATCGGGAAGGAGAACGGCTCGCTGCGCGCGCGCTACCGTCCTGTCTACCGACCCCTGGGGGCGGTACTACCGACCGCACGGCAGCGTGCGGTTTCCTTCAATCCAATCTACCAAATCGCTATGAACTTGCGAACCATACATCCTAGAAGCATCTTCATACTAGATAGAACAATCCTACCAAAGGAATCGACCTAGAACAAAGTACATTGAGAGATCGGGCATGAACACCCTAGTACCTTGCTACTCGAAAAGAGGTCGAAATCCAATGAAGGAGGAAACTTCGGGCTTCAAGAACACACACCAAGACGATCTCCACGCTCCAAAGCAACTTTCCACCGGAGGGATTTGGATTTGGATGGAGGAGGAAAAAGATCGGGAGAGGAGAGGGCGATGGCGGCGCACGGGGAGAAGGCACGAGCAGGCGGTGGCTGCAAGGAGGCAAGGGGCGGCGGTCAAAAGAAGTTTGACTAGGGTTGAAACGGATTCACCGCGCCCCTTATATACCCAGGTCAAACCTGGTCGGTGGAACCGCCCAAAGGGGCCGGTACTACCGCCTTCGGTAGTACCGACACAATGGCGGTACCACCGATAGGCCGAAAAACAGAGGGACCAGAGAGGGTTTTCAGGAGGACTTTGTGTGGTATACTACACACACTTCAAATATGTCCAGATTTCATAGAATCAATACATAGCTATGGACACAAGTGAAGCATGCAAAATAGATTTTGAAATCACATACAATATTTGTTAAAAGCATTTGTTTAGGTTTCTAGGTGAAAACAAATATGTGCAAGACATCAAGCCACGTTACGAGAATCAATGATATTTAGTTCACTCCTCAAAGCACAAAATCTTGACTCATCTAAAGGCTTTGTGAAGATATCGGCTAGTTGTTTTTCGGTGCTCACATGGCGTATTGCGATATCTCCTTTGGCTTCATGGTCTCTCAAGAAATGGTGTCGGATGTCTATGTGTTTTGTGCGAGAGTGGTTTACGGGATTGTTTGCTAGATTGATAGCACTCTCATTGTCACACAAAAGTGGAATTTTGGTTTGCTCACATCCGAAGTCCTTTAGTGTTTGCTTCATCCAAAGTAGTTGAGCACAGCAAGCATCGGCCGCCACATACTCGGCTTCGGCAGTGGATAGGGCAACACTATTTTGTTTCTTAGAACTCCATGACACCAAAGACCTCCCAATAAATTGGCAAGTCCCGGTAGTGCTCTTTCGGTCTACCTTGCAACCGGCATAGTCCGAATCGGAATAGCCAAGTAGATCGAAAGTGGAGCCCTTGGGATACCACAAGCCAAGATTCGGAGTGTGCACTAAGTATTGAAAAATTCTCTTAACGGCCATAATATGACATTCTTTCGGATTAGCTTGAAACCTTGCACACATGCACACACTAAGCATAATATCGGGCCTAGATGCACAAAGGTAAAGTAATGAACTGATCATGGAGCGATATACCTTTTGGTCCACTGACTTACCATCCACATTTAGATCAAGATGTCCATTGGTAGGCATAGGGGTCTTGATGGGTTTGGCCTTGTCCATCTCAAACTTCTTTAGCATGTCTCTTGTATACTTGGTTTGACTAATGAACGTGCCCTCCTTGATTTGCTTGATTTGGAATCCAAGAAAGTACTTCAACTCACCCATCATGGACATCTCGAAACTTTTGGTCATGATCCTACTAAATTCCTCACAAAAGACAACATTAGTACTACTAAATATTATGTCATCGACATATATTTGGCACACAAAGATATCATTATCAACTTTGCGAGTAAATAAAGTAGCATCGGCCCTTCCTATCTCAAAACCCTTTTTGAGTAGGAAGTCCTTAAGACAGTCATACCAAGCTCTAGGAGCTTGTTTAAGCCCATAGAGCGCCTTGTCGAGCTTGTAGACGTGGTTGGGAAACTTTGGTCCTCGAAGCCCGGTGGTTGCTCCACATAGACCAATTCGGAGAGGGGGCCGTTGAGGAATGCACTTTTCACGTCCATTTGATATAGCTTGAAATCTTGGTGAGTAGCAAAGGCAAGTAATATACGAATTGACTCGAGCCTAGCTACAGGTGCATAGGTTCCCCAAAATCCAAACCTTCGATTTGAGTGAAACCTTGAGCCACCAACCGTGCTTTGTTCCTTGTCACCACGCCATGCTCGTCTTGCTTGTTGCGGAAACCCATTTGGTTCCTATCACATTTTGCTTGGGCCTTTCCACCAAGGACCAGACTTCATTCCTGGTGAAGTTGTTCAGCTCGTCAAGTGCTTCTTCCACCCTAAGAGGTTCCAAAGAGGAGACAAACAAGTAATGTTCACAAAAATTTGCTAAATGAGAACGTGTCGTTACCCCACGCCGTATGCTCCCCAATATGTTGTCAACGGGATGATCCCGTTGATCTGTATGATGAACTCTTGGGTGTGGTACAGGTGATCTTCGTTGGATGGGTCCATCTTCATCATATGCATTGATGTCCCCATCTTCTTGTCGGACTTCATGTTGAGTTCGTGTTTGATCATCAATTTGGTGTATCACTTGAACATCATCCACACTACCACCATTCGGAGTTGCGGAAGCTTCATCATGCGCATTTGGATGCACATGATGGATATGAGAATCTTGTGGGAGTGTGATGGTTCATCTTCATCATCTTGTACTTCAACGGGCCTTACATCACCGGTTGCAAGCTTCTTGATAGCTTCGGATGGAGGCTCTCATTACCTACAAGCTCATCATTGACTTGCTCCTTTTGAGAGCCGTCGGATTCATCAAAAGTCACGTCTACCGTTAACTCAATAGTGCCGGTGGCATTATTGAATACACGGTAGCCATGTTCGTTAGTACCATAACCAAGTAGAAAGCCTTCGTGTACCTTAGGTGCAAACTTTGAACTTTTGGCCCTTTTGTTAAGTATGAAACACTTGCAGCCAAAAACTCGAAAGTAATGCACCTTTGGTTTGTTACCAGTTAGAAGCTCATATGGCGTCTTCCCTCTTAGCTTGTGAAGGTACAGGCGGTTGATTGCATGACACGCCGTGTTCATTGCCTCCGCCCAAAATCCATGGGAAGTCTTGTACTCATCCAACATAGATCTTGCAGCTTCAACAAGAGTTCTATTCTTCTTTCCACAACCCCATTTTGTTGTGGGGTATATGGAACGGAGAACTCATGCTTGATCCCTTCTTCATCAAGATACTCTTCTATGTTGGTGTTCCTAAACTCGGTCCCGTTGTCGCTTCTCACTTTCTTGATTTTGATGTCGAACTCATTTTGTGCTCTTCTAGCAAACTTCTTGAAGATACCTTGCATTCGCTTTTGTCTGCTAAAAAGAACACCCAAGTGAAACGAGAATAGTCATCAACAATAACAAAACCGTATTTGTTACCGCCGATGCTTTGATAAGCAACGGGTCTGATGAGATCCATATGCAATAGCTCCAATGGTCTTGAGGTCGACACAATGTTCTTGATTGGATGTTTTGCTCCTACTTGCTTTCCGGCTTGGCACGCACTGCAAATCCTATCTTTCTCAAAAGAAACATTGGTTAGTCCAAGGATGTGCCCTTCTCTTTGAAGTTGGGCCAAATTCCTCATCCCAACATGAGCTAGTCGGCGATGCCAAAGCCAACCCATGCTAGATTTTGCCATTTGTAACACCCCTAGTGTTACTAATGTAATTAACTTGACATGTCATCATCTTAAGCATTAATCATTTTGTGATGCATTTGGATTGCTTAATTGCTATGCTTAAGTCCCTTTTCAAAAACCCTAAAAGCCCAATTCTTCCTATAAGGGCAAAATGGTAATTTCATCTCTGTGCCTAGTTCTATGTAATTCTTGTTCTAATTCTAGTGCCCTGATGTTTGTTGCATTGGTCAAAGTTCAAAAATCAGATTTGATTTGATTTTCCTTTTGCAAAACCCTAAAATTCCAAATCCTGGATTTATTCCCTTTTCGATAACTTTTTCAAATTCAAAATTCTGGGTTGGTTCAAAAAGCAAAGTTGTGAATCTGACCTAGAGGAACAACTTTGGTGTTTACAGATTTCCAAGTTTCTATATAAAATTTGAAGTAATTTCAAATCCATTCAAAGTCCAGTTTTTGTCCCTTTTGAGTTTTCAAAAGTTACTCAAAAACTATTGAGTTTCAGAAAAAGTGTATATTAGCAAAGTTGTAGGTTTTGACAAATGGAACAACTTTCATATATAAGGATTTTCAAGTTTCAGTTTGAAATCCAAAGTAATTTTGATTTGAATCAAATTTGAAAAGTGTCCCCTTTCTGTTTTTGTATATGGTTCAGAAACTATTTGGAATTTGAAAATGTTCATATTGACAAAGTTGTAGATATCTTTTTTCTGAACAACTTTGGTGTTTTGAGTTTTTGTTGCCCAGTTCAAATTTTGGAAGTAATTTGCAAAATACCGATATCAGCCTAAAGTCAAACCCTAAAAACCCTAGCCCTGTTCATCTTCCTCGCTAGGGGGAGGGCCCCGCCGTGGCCGAGCCTCCGGCGCTGCGCGCGCCACGCGTTTGGCAGCCCTCGTCTGTCCCCGACCAGCCGCCTGCGTCCGCGCCATCATGCCGCCCCCGCACGCGCGCCAGTTGACTTCCGCCCCGTTCCCTACTGCTCCAGCGCGTCGCCGCCGCGTGGCCATCGCCGCGCGCTGCGCCCGAGCCCCGGCCGCACGCCTGTCCTTCCCGCCTGCGCGCAATCGAGAGCGCACGCGCTCCGCCGAGCTTATCCACCCCGCCTCGAGCTCTCTACCGGCCCCTGGCCGCGGCTATATAAGCCCGCCGGGAGCTCCGACCTCCGCACTCGACCCCGCCGCCGCCGTGGCCAGAGCACTCCAAAGCTCCCGCCGCTCAACCACCTAGCCCGAAAGCTCCGCCTACAGCTCATGAAGCTTTCCCACCCCCCAATTTCACCTTTCACCTTCCCCGCCTCCGATTGCCCGGCGTAACCCCATCTTCCCAAACTCCGACGGAACCCCGATGATCTCGGGTTCGTCAAATACTTCCCCTCCGGTCACGGATACCTTCTCCCGACCCTGTGTCAGCTTCCTCGGTTCCGTGCGACTCTAACCCGGCCCTTGCGGTCTCGTGTGTTGAGCAGGATCGCCGGATCGCCGGAGCGCCGCCGCGGTCGTCTCTTCTCGAGCCTCACCCTCGAGCGCGTGTCGAGCCTCACCCTCGAGCCCTGCCTCCGCCCGTGTAAGCATCCGAAGCCTCCGGCCTCTGCTTCCACTCCGTTTCGCCCGAGCCTCCAAGTCACGCCTCGGACGGAGGCTTGTTTTTCCGTCTCGCCCGAGCCCAAGCCTCGGCGAGCGCATGCCCTCCGCTTCGCCCGAGCCCAAGCCTCGGCGAGCGCATGCCCTCCGCTTCGCCCGAGCCCAAGCCTCGGCGAGCGCATGCTCTCCGCTTCGCCCGAGTCAGGCCTCGGACGGAGGCTTACTTCTCCGTCTCGCCCGAGCCTCCGGGCCAGGCCTCGGACGAAGCTGTCGCTTCCGTCTCGACCGAGCCCGTCTCAACCGAGCCCGTCTCGACCGAGCCCGTCTCGCCGAGCCCCGCGCGATTCGCCCGAGCCCCCGCGATTCGCCGAGCCCGGCCTAGAAGGAGCACAGTGCTCTTCTCTTTTTCTGAGAGATGTGAATAGTGTTCTGTTTTCTCTTTTTTGTATGATTTTCTGTGTGCATCCAAAAATTCTGAAATTTTTGTGGTAGACTCTTTATGCTCTGGAGTATTTTATAAAAATATGAAACTTGAGTTTTGTGCAAAGATTAAAAATGTAAAATTCCCCTTTTAATTGAAAAATGGAGGTTTTGGTATTTTTGGGGAGTGATCTATAACTCCAAAAATCTGGAGATAAATTTTTATGTGCTAGTTATGCCTTTCTGAGTCTCTGGTAAAATTTTGAAGTCTTTTGGAACAAGTTGATTTTTGAGCTTTTATTTAAATAGTTGAATAGTGCCTTTTGTTAATTAAATGTCTAGATTTAATTAAGCACCTTAATGACCTCCAAAATTATGAAATTTGTTTTGCCATCTGTTTATGCCAGAATGAACTTATGGAATTAATTTGGTAATTTTTGGAGCAACTTCATAAAATGACCTTTTAAGATAAATTAAGAAAAATAGAAGGATAGATTAGGGTTGGTAATAAGTGTTTGATGATGTGATCTTTGGATTGATTGATGTTCATAGACCCCTACCCTTTGGTCTATGATGGTTGTGATGCTATGATTGGTTGATGCTTAGGATAATTATAATAAGGACCAGTTTAATCAATATTGCTTAAGGAAGAAATGGTTACCTTTTATGCTCAACCTAGATTTCAATTATGCTTTGTTTAAGAGTAATCTAGAATCAGTGGAATTGTCTTGCACCTTAAGTCCATATCATCATTCTCATGAGTATTCATCATTGCATCCGTATAGTTGACGAAGAAGGTACCAGAGTCGAGGCCGCTGTTGACGAACCAACTCCCGAGGCGACCCCGAGCTCCGACACCTATACCTACCCCGAGTCTGCTCTTTTGCCATCCAAGGCAAGCCCCGGTGCATTTAACCTTTCCTTGAATTTATAAAATGATTTCCTTAAATGCTTTTGAGTTAATTATTGCATTAGGTTTATAGGAGTTGTGTGCTATCCTAATTGATGCACTATCCACCTTGACCACTGATACACCCGATACCTGCTTTTCAAAAAGTATTTGAAAAATGCTTAGCAATGCTTATTGAATTAGACTTTGCAATAAAATGCCAACTTCAAAAGTGTGATCACTTAAGAATCTTGTGGAATTTGGCTTTACTCCCCGCTGTTGGCTAGGTATCTGATCCGTACCTAATCAATAGCGAGGAGAGGTTGTCGCGCGTACGGTGCCGTCATGTTGTAGTCCGGGACTCAACAGTTGACACCGACCGGGACAGGGTTGAAAAACCGACAGGACCTGTACTCTTGGGTAGAGTCCCGAGGTGCCTGTCGCTGGCGGAAAAAATGACAGGACTATTACGCTTGGGTGAGATATAACCAAGGTATAGCTCTGGCTGAAAATTAGGGACCATCCGTATGGGGCCTGCTGGTCAAGACTTGTAACTATTCACATACTTCGGAAAGCTCTGGCTCCGAGGAATCCTTTATTGGACCGACAACCGCGCACTGGGAGTGGAGAGATGGCGGAAGTAGCATGTACCCACGTGGGTTAAAGTCCCGGATTGGTGTGGTGTACTGTACTTCCGGGTGGCGTAGGACCGGGCCCAATCTTGGAGGAATCGTGGTAGACGAGTTGGCATATGCAAGCTTGGGTGCTACATATGCAGTGTGGATAGGGATCCTCAGCTGAGTATTATTTATCCGGATTAACGTTGCTCCTCGGTTATGGAGACTTGGTCCACTGACTGTCAACGGAGAGTGGTTCTCAACTAGGAATGTTTTGAAATGTAAAATGAATCATGAACGATGAAGATTGAGGAATACCGAATCTTTCAAAAATAAAATAAGGTTTACAAAAATGCTTTTCTGCAAAATACTTGATCTTGCTTAAGCCTTACCTTGACTACCCTAAGCCTCCATTCCTGAGTCTTCTCTTTTTCTTTAGTCGGGTAAGTCTTGTTGAGTACCCCGTACTCAGGGTTTGTTACCCATGTTGCAGGTATGCCTGAGACCCCGATGTGTCTCGCACCCTGTTGCGTGACCTTCGTCCAGGAAGAGGCCGATGAGGCCGATGAGTAAATGTGCACCCTCGGGCTGGGTGTTACCTGTATCTTTATGTTTCCGCTACGTTGTCTACTTTGAATTTCCCGAACAATGGTTTGTAATAATCGTACTCCTTACCTCATTTGAAACCTCGGTTTGTAAAACTAATGTTATTTAAGTCTTCCGCTCTTTATTCCGATGTTATTTATAAAAGTATGAATGCTGTAACCGAATTGTGAGATGATCCTGCGGACATTGGGCACTGATGTAGCCCGGTGGCGAACAGGTCTTAATCACATGGAACATGGGTTCGGCTGTCAGAGGTTGACAGGGACACGTGGGCCATGGGATTAGGGTCGTTCCGTCACAGAGTGGTATCGGAGCATCTCACTTTAACGTTGCGTGTTTCTTTTGCGAAAACTTCAAAAGTTCTTTTGAGTCCAAACAAACTAAACTTGACTATTTTGAGTCCAAATTGCTTTTCTCATCTTGTCTTTATTATGGCAACACTAGTAGCCGAGCAGTATATATATTAAGCCCTATATATATGTTAAGTATTGCATTGCCTTGTTCCGTAGGAACGATTCATGCATCATGTCATATTCACTTAAGTATATAAAAGAGTTCGTTGGGATAGTGTACCTATACCTTTTTCTTGCTAGCCTTTCTCATCTATAACCTCTTGTCCAGATATGGCTCGCATCAAGCTGACCGCCCGCAAGTCGACTGGACCGAATGGTGTGCCGCGTCACCAGCTGGCGCCACGCACCGGAGAAGAGACTGGAGAATCCTCCAATGGTCGTCGCTTTCCCCGCCGCACCCGCAAGAATCTGAAGGAGGAAATCAAGAATCTGAAGGCTGAGATCGAGAACATGGAGCATGACTTCTACCTTTCCCGCCTGGAGTTCTACGAGGCACGAGCCGCTCTTGAGGAAGCTAACCAGAACGTGGTTCGCGCTATCCAGCAGCGTGATGCAACGTGGATCCGAGAGGATGTCACCAGAGCCCAGCTCCATGGACTGCAGCAGTACACCGCCCAGATCGAGCAGTTCAATGATATGCTTCATGAGGAAGTACACCAGCTGCACAACCAGCTTCCACCCCGTGATTCCACCAGTTGCTGAGGACCCCGAAGACGGAGTCGTGGAGGAACCTGAAGTGGAACACGAGCCCGATCAGAATGAGGAAGTGGAACCTGCTGGAAGATGTCCACGTTGAGGATGATGATGATGACGAAGAGTTGATCTTCATCGATGATGACTAGACTCCTTGTGTCTGTACCATCTGCTTACCTAAAACCTTAGACTAGGTTTGGGGGCGTTAGTCTGTCTGTTGCCAAGTCTGGCATGTATCTTTCTTTTCGTACCTTTTCCCCTTATCAGTCTGTTGTCATCTTTATCAAGTCAGCTATCTTTGTATCAGTGAAGTTATCAATCGACCGTTTCAGAACCTTTGTCCTATATGCTGAGTTCCGAGTTCCTTATACAGATGCCTGTGAACACCCGTACCGGAGCCGGAGGTGCTGGAGATGACCGTCTCCCAAACCCTCCACCTGTACCAGCTACCCTAGCAGATGCCATTGCAGCCTGGCCGCCGCTGCCAATCTGATGGCTCAGAACCAAGGACAGCAGAATGTTGGTCACCGTGGTCGTCACAACCAAGAGACCACCTATGTGGATTTCACTGAAACCCGTCCACCGGTTTTCACCAGAGCCGATGAACCCCTCGAAGCTGATGATTGGCTCCGCACCATGGAGCAGAAGTTTGGTCTCATCCGATGCACTGAAATCCAGAAGCCCCGGTTTGCTTCGCAGCAGCTTCGTGGCCCAGCAAGCGCTTGGTATGCCAACCTCTTGGCTGCCCAGCCTGAAGGTCATGAGTTGACCTGGGAAGAGTTCCGCACCGCTTTCCGTGCACACCACATCCCATCAGGTCTGATGAAGATGAAGCTTGATCAGTTCCTAGCCCTGCAGCAGAAGGACTCCACAGTGATGCAGTATGTGGGTCAATTCAACCATCTGAGTCAGTATGCAGCGGAATATGTCAACACGGATGAGAAGAAGAGAGACTGTTTCCTTAGGGGATTGCACCCTAAGATCCGCAGAAGCATGTCCAACAACCTGACCGGTTCTTATCATGAGGCTGTTGACCGGGCAGTTGCTTTTGAAGAGAGTAACCGTCAGTACCAAGAGGAGAAGAAGAAGAAGAAAGCAGGATCTAGCAGCCACTCTGGCAATCACAAGCGCCAGAGGGTCATATATCATCCTAGTCACCACCACAACCGTCCACCTTACCCTCACCAGCAAGTGGTTGTCCGTACCGCGGCTACCACCACAACGCCAACCAACAAAGTGCCACTCAGCCGAACGCCCCAGGTGTTCGTATCACCACCCCACAAACCGCCTATAACCATCCCTGCTACAACTGTGGTCAACTTGGCCACTGGTCTCGTGAGTGCCCAAAGCCCAAGAAGCCTACTCAGAACTTTCAGAAGGGTCCTGGAGGACCACAGCAGCAGCAACACCGTGCTCCACAGCAGCAAGTGCAGAAGGGCAAGTTCGTCAAGAAGCACGGGCAAGTCTACTACACCACTGTCAGCGATATTCCAGAAGGGGAGCCCGTCATGATCGGTAGGTTTCCCGTTGCCAATCATCCTGCAGTTGTGTTGTTTGATTCTGGTGCATCGCATTCTTTCATCAGTCGTACCTTCGTCTCTAAGCATGACATATCAATTGGGGAGTTGAAAGAAAGTTTTTGCATTTTATCGCCTGGAGGGCGTATAAACACCAAAGAGGTGGTTCGCAGTATACCAGTGATGTTGGGAAATCATGCGTTCCCTACCACCATGATAGTGTTGAAAGATCAGTGATAGATGTCATCCTAGGCATGAATTGGATGTGTCAGTATAAAGCCATGATCGACATCTTGAATAGAGTTGTGAGAGTGGATTTCCTAACAGTACCGCCAAACTCCTTCTCCAACTTCCTATGCCTTCAAAACCAGCTACCACACAGCTAAATGCTACCTATGATCAAGGGATCCGAGACATCCCTGTAGTCTGTGAGTTCCCTGATGTCTTTCCTGAAGACTTACCTGGTCTACCTCCTGACCGTGATGTTGAGTTTGCCATAGAGCTAAAGCCCGGGACTGCTCCTATATCCCGCAGAGCTTATCGTATGCCTCCCAGAGAGTTGGCAGAACTAAAAATCCAATTACAAGATTTGTTGGACAAGGGTTTCATTCGCCCAAGCTCGTCTCCTTGGGGCTGTCCTGCAATCTTTGTAAAGAAGAAACAAGAGTCTCAGACTTTGCGTTGATTATCGCCCACTCAACGAGTCACCATCAAAACAAATACCCCTTGCCTCGTATCGATCTTCTGTTTGACCAGTTAGCTGGAGCCAAGGTATTCTCCAAGATTGACCTCAGATCTGGTTACCACCAAATAAAAATCCGTCCTGAAGATATTCCTAAAACAGCTTTCACCACCAGATACGGCCTATATGAGTACTTGGTCATGTCCTTCGGTTTGACCAATGCCCCTGCTCATTTCATGTACCTCATGAACTCTGTGTTCATGCCAGAGCTTGATAAATTCGTGGTCGTGTTCATTGACGACATCCTTGTCTACTCAAAAACCCCTGAAGATCATGCTGAACATCTTCGTATTGTTCTATCCCGTCTCAGAGAATCAGCTCTATGCTAAGTTCAGTAAGTGTGAATTCTGGTTGGATCAGATACAGTTTCTTGGCCATGTCCTATCCGCAGAAGGTGTGTCAGTCGACCCCGGAAAAGTGTCAGATATCCTGGATTGGAAGCCACCTACCACCTACCTCTGTTCACAAGGTCCGCAGTTTTATGGGAATGGCTGGATATTATCGTCGATTCATCCCAGATTTCTCCAGAATTGCCAAGCCTATCACCGAGTTGCTGAAGAATTCTGTGAAGTTCTTTTGGTCACCAGCTTGTGAACAAGCTTTTCAGACTTTGAAGAAGTTGTTAACCACGTCACCAGTGCTAGCTCAGCCGAACGTCGAGAAGCCCTTTGATGTCTACTGTGATGCATCTGGTACTGGTTTGGGTTGCGTGTTGATGCAAGAAGGAAGAGTGATCGCTTATGCCTCGCGGCAGCTTAAGCGACATGAGGAAAATTATCCAACTCATGATCTTGAGTTAGCAGCAGTGGTTCATGCCTTGAAGATATGGCGTCATTATCTGTTGGGCAGTACCTGCAATGTGTACACAGATCACAAGAGCCTGAAGTATATCTTCACCCAAGAAGAGCTGAACATGAGGCAGCGAAGATGGCTTGAGTTAATCAAGGACTATGATATCGAAGTGCATTACCATCCGGGTAAGGCGAATGTGGTCGCCGATGCACTCAGTCGCAAGTCATACTGTAACTGCCTGGTTATGAAATCCTATGAATCTTCCCTATGCTATGAACTAGAGAAGCTGGGTATTGAAATGGTTCCACAAGGAAGTCTAGGCAATGTCAGAGTAGAAACCTCTATCAGAGAACAGATCATAGCTGCACAGAAAGATAACCCCGGAATCAAGCACATCAGCGAAAAGGTTCGAGCTGGAAAAGCCGACTGTTTCAGGATTGATGATGAAGGAGTGGTATGGTTCAAGAACCGTCTGGTAGTTCCCAAGGTACCTTGAGCTGAGACAGATAATCCTTGATGAAGCACACTCAACCAGATTTGCCATCCATCCTGGCAGCAACAAGATGTACCAAGACTTGAAGCAGCAATTCTGGTGGACAAAGATGAAGATTGAGATCGCCCGATATGTCGCTCAGTGCGATACCTGCCAGAAAGTCAAGCTGTGCATATGAAGCCGGAGGAGAGCTGCAACCTTTGTCAGTACCTGGTTGGAAATGGGAGGATATCAGTATGGATTTTATCAATGGGTTACCCAAGACTCAAAAGGGATTCGATTCCATTTGGGTGATAGTGGACCGTCTCACGAAGCAAGCTCACTTCCTACCGGTCAAAACAAGTTATACCGCCCCAACTTATGCCACCTTGTACAAGAACAACATAGTAAACTCCATGGCATACCCAAGACCATCATCTCAGATCGTGGTACTCAGTTTGTCGCTAAGTTCTGGAAAGCGTTCCATGCCTCACTTGGAACCAAGCTATTGTATAGCACGGCTTATCATCCGCAGACTGATGGACAGACTGAGAGAGTCAACCAAGTGTTAGAAGATATGTTGAGAGCCTGTGTGCTTACCTTCGCAGATACTTGGGATCAGTGTTTGCCCTTGGCAGAATTCTCTTATAATAACAGTTATCAAAGAGCATCAAAATGGCACCCTTTGAAGCACTGTACGGCGTCGTTGTCGTACACCTCTCAGTTGGTCTGAACCCGAGAAAGGGAATTCTTTGGAGTTGATCTAGTAAAGGATATGGAAGAAAAAGTCAAACAAATCCAAGAAATATGAAGATTGCGCAGTCTCGACAGAAGTTATGCTGATAAGAGACGTCGACCTCTGCAGTTCGAGATCGGGGATTATGTGTACCTGAAGGTCTCACCCACCAAAGGAGTCACTCGTTTTGGAGTCAAAGGAAAGCTAGCACCCCGCTACATTGGTCCGTTTGAGATTCTGGATCGTTGTGGCAAGGTCGCTTACAAGCTAAGTTTGCCCGATCATCTTTCAGCAGTTCATAATGTGTTTCATGTCTCCCAACTCAAGAAGTGTCTTCGAGTACCTGATCTGTCCTACCCGAATATCGTGTCCGTGTGTTGGATCACAAGGATCGTGTTACCCGAAGAACCACCACAAGATGGTATAAGATCCAGTGGAACCAGCACTCTGAAGAAGAAGCCACTTGGGAATCTGAAGATTTCTTAGCAAAGAACTATCCGGACTTTCTCGAATCTCTATAGTGTGAGTTTCCTCTTTTGTTCTTTAAACGACGCGGAATCTCGGGGCGAGATTTCTTTTAGGAGGGAGGGTTGTAACACCCCTGGTGTTACTAATGTAATTAACTTGACATGTCATCATCTTAAGCATTAATCATTTTGTGATGCATTTGGATTGCTTAATTGCTATGCTTAGTCCCTTTTCAAAAACCCTAAAAGCCCAATTCTTCCTATAAGGGCAAAATGGTAATTTCACTCTCTGTGCCTAGTTCTATGTAATTCTTGTTCTAATTCTAGTGCCCTGATGTTTGTTGCATTGATCAAAGTTCAAAAATCAGATTTGATTTGATTTTCCTTTTGCAAAACCCTAAAATTCCCAAATCCTGGATTTATTCCCTTTTCGATAACTTTTTCAAAATTCAAAATTCTGGTTGGTTCAAAAAGCAAAGTTGTGAATCTGACCTAGAGGAACAACTTTGGTTTACAGATTTCCAAGTTTCTATATAAAATTTGAAGTAATTTCAAATCCATTCAAACTCCAGTTTTTGTCCCTTTGAGTTTTCAAAATTTATTCAAAAACTATTGAGTTTCAGAAAAAGTGTATATTAGCAAAGTTGTAGGTTTTGACAAATGGAACAACTTTCATATATAAGATTTTCAAGTTTCAGTTTGAAATCCAAAGTAATTTTGATTTGAATCAAATTTGAAAAGTGTCCCCTTTTCTGTTTTTGTTATATGGTTCAGAAACTATTTGGAATTTGAAAATGTTCATATTGACAAAGTTGTAGATCTCATTTTTCTGAACAACTTTGGTGTTTTGAGTTTTTGTTGCCCAGTTCAAATTTTGGAAGTAATTTGCAAAATACAGAATCAGCCTAAAGTCAAACCCTAAAACCCTAGCCCTGTTCATCTTCCTCGCGTAGGGGGAGCCCGGCCGTGGCCGAGCCTCCGGCGCTGCGCGCGCCACGCGTTTGGCAGCCGCTCGTCTGTCCCCGACCACCGCCTGCGTCCGCGCCATCATGCCGCCCCGCACGCGCGCAGTTGACTTCCGCCCCGTCCCCTACTGCCCCTACTGCTCCAGCGCGTCGCCGCCGCGTGGCCATCGCCGGCGCTGCCTGCGCCCGAGCCCCGGCTGCACGCCTGTCCTTCCCGCCTGCGCGCAATCGAGAGCGCACGCGTCCGCCGAGCTTATCCACCCGCCTCGAGCTCTCTACCGCCCCTGGCCGCGGCTATATAAGCCGCCGGAGCTCCGACCTCCGCACTCGACCCCGCCGCCGTGGCCAGAGCACTCCAAAGCTCCCGCCGCTCAACCACCTAGCCCGAAAGCTCCGCCTAGAGCTCGTGAAGCTTTCCCACCCCCCAATTTCACCTTCCCCGCCTCCGATTGCCCGGCGTAACCCCATCTTCCCAAACTCCGACGGAACCCGGTGATCTCGGGTTCGTCAAATACTTCCCCTCCGGTCACGGATACCTTCTCCCGACCCCTGTGTCAGCTTCCTCGGTTCCGTGCGACTCTAACCCGGCCCTTGCGGTCTCGTGTGTTGAGCAGGATCGCCGGATCGCCGGAGCGCCGCCGCGGTCGTCTCTTCCTCGAGCCTCACCCTCGAGCGCGTGTCGAGCCTCACCCTCGAGCCCTGCCTCCGACCCGTGGTAAGCATCCGAAGCCTCCGGCCTCTGCTTCCACTCCGTTTCGCCCGAGCCTCCAAGTCACGCCTCGGACGGAGGCTTGTTTTTCCGTCTCGCCCGAGCCCAAGCCTCGGCGAGCGCATGCCCTCCGCTTCGCCCGAGCCCAAGCCTCGGCGAGCGCATGCTCTCCGCTTCGCCCGAGTCAGGCCTCGGACGGAGGCTTACTTCTCCGTCTCGCCCGAGCCTCCGGGCCAGGCCTCGGACGAAGCTGTCGCTTCCGTCTCGACCGAGCCCGTCTCAACCGAGTCCGCTCGACCGAGCCCCGCGCGATTCGCCCGAGCCCCCGCGATTCGCCGAGCCCGGCCTAGAAGGAGCACAGTGCTCTTCTCTTTTTCTGAGAGATGTGAATAGTGTTCTGTTTTCTCTTTTTTGTATGATTTTCTGTGTGCATCCAAAATTCTGAAATTTTTGTGGTAGACTCTTTATGCTCTGGTATTTTATAAAAATATGAAACTTGACTTTTGTGCAAGATTTGAAAATGTAAAATTCCCCTTTAATTGAAAATGGAGGTTTTGGTATTTTGGGAGTGATCTATAACTCCAAAAATCTGGAGATAAATTTTTATGTGCTAGTTATGCCTTTCTGAGTCTCTGGTAAAATTTTGAAGTCTTTTGGACAAGTTGATTTTTGAGCTTTATTTAAATAGTTGAATAGTGCCTTTTGTTAATTAAATGTCTAGATTTAATTAGCACCTTAATGACCTCCAAAAATTATGAAATTTGTTTTGCCATCTGTTTATGCCATAATGAACTTATGGATTAATTTGGTAATTTTTGGAGCAACTTCATAAAATGACCTTTTTAATAAATTAAGAAAATAGAAAGGTAGATTAGGGTTGGTAATAAGTGTTTGATGATGTGATCTTTGGATTGATTGATGTTCATAGACCCCTACCCTTTGGTCTATGATGGTTGTGATGCTATGATTGGTGATGCTTAGGATAATTAATAAGGCCAGTTTAATCAATATTGCTTAAGGAAGAAATGGTTACCTTTTATGCTCAACCTAGATTTCATTATGCCTTGTTTAAGAGTAATCTAGAATCAGTGGAATTGTCTTGCACCATAAGTCCATATCATCATTCTCATGAGCATTCATCATTGCATCCGTATAGTTGACGAAGAAGGTACCAGAGTCGAGGCCGCTGTTGACGAACCAACTCCCGAGGCGACCCCGAGCTCCGACACCTATACCTACCCCGAGTCTGCTCTTTTTGCCATCCAAGGCAAGCCCCGGTGCATTTAACCTTTCCTTGAATTTATAAAATGATTTCCTTAAATGCTTTGAGTTAAATTATTGCATTAGGTTTATAGGAGTTGTGTGCTATCCTAATTGATGCACTATCCACCTTGACCACTGATACAACCGATACCTGCTTTTCAAAAGTATTTGAAAATGCTTAGCAATGCTTATTGAATTAGACTTTGCAATAAAATGCCAACTTCAAAAGTGTGATCACTTAAGAATCTTTATGGGAATTTGGCTTTACTCCCGGCTGTTGGCTAGGTATCTGATCCGTACCTATCAATAGCGAGGAGAGGTTGTCGCGCGTACGGTGCCGTCATGTTGTAGTCCGGGACTCAACAGTTGACACCGACCGGGACAGGTTGAAAAACCGACAGGACCTGTACTCTTGGGTTAGAGTCCCGAGGTGCCTGTCGCTGCGGAAAAACTGACAGGACTATTACGCTTGGTGAGATATAACCAAGGTAGCTCTGGCTGAAAAATTAGGGACCATCCGTATGGGGGCCTGCTGGTCAAGACTTGTAACTATTCACATACTTCGGAAAGCTCTGGCTCCGAGGAATCCTTTATTGGACCGACAACCGCGCACTGGGAGTGGAGAGATGGAGGCGGAAGTAGCATGTACCCACGTGGGTTAAAGTCACGGATTGGTGTGTTGTACCGTACTTCCGGGTGGCGTAGGACCGGGCCCAATCTTGGAGGAATCGTGGTAGACGAGTGGCATATGCAAGCTTGGGGTGCTACATATGCATGTGGATAGGGATCCTCAGCTGAGTATTATTTATCCGGATTAACGTTGCTCCTCGTTATGGAGACTTGGTCCACTGACTGTCAACGGAGAGTGGTTCTCAACTAGGAATGTTTTGAAATGTAAAATGAATCATGAACGATGAAGAATTGAGGAATACTGAATCTTTCGAAATAAAATAAGGTTTACAAAAATGCTTTTCTGCCAAAATACTTGATCTTGCTTAAGCTTACCTTGACTACCCTAAGCCTCTCATTCTTGAGTCTTCTCCCTTTTTCTTTAGTCGGGTAAGTCTTGTTGAGTACCCCGTACTCAGGGTTTGTTACCCATGTTGCAGGTATGCCTGAGACCCCGATGTGTCTCGCACCCTGTTGCGTGACCTTCGTCCAAAAGAGGCCGATTAGAGGCCGATGAGTAAATGTGCACCCTCGGGCTAGATGTTACCTGTATCTTTATGTTTCCGCTACGTTGTCTACTTTGATTTCCCGAACAATGTTTGTATAATCGTACTCCTTACCTCATTTGAAACCTCGGTTTGTAAAACTAATGTTATTTAAGTCTTCCGCTCTTTATTTCCGATGTTATTTATAAAAGTATGAAATGCTGTAACCGAATTGTGAGATGATCCTGCGGACATTTGGGCACTGATGTAGCCCGGTGGCGAACAGGTCTTAATCACATGGAACATGGGTTCGGCTGTCAGAGGTTGACAGGGACACGTGGGCCATAGGATTAGGGTCGTTCCGTCACACCTAATAGGCAACAAGACTGAATGCAACAAAACAAAGACATATACTTGAGGCCACAACATTATATTAGGATCACGACAGTTTAAACCTTAATTAGGCATTTCATTTATGTACTAGGCTTAAGTCCATATATAGCTTGAGGCCGCAACATTATTTGGGCTCAAGTAAAAAAAATATTCTAAATAGATAATGGTTGCACTATATAGCCTCTAGCATGAACAAGAAATGTCAATATAGCCATCAACCAGCACTAGTAGCACGGTATGTATGAGATTGAATGGTAGAGGGGTATAGGCTACAAGTCCATATATCAAAGTTGTGGTATCTACTATAAGCAAGGCACCAGTTTACAAATTGCTAATGGTGGACCACCTACATCGATAAAATATTGATGGACTATTAGATTTGATAGTATGACACGTGAGTGAAAATGAGCTTGAACTATATGTTAAGATGTGCTAGGATTGAACATCATGGTATACATGTATATTTTGAGCATACCACTTATGGAGTTATGAGTAGATATAACATAATGTTCATGTTACTTGATTCATCTTCCTACTATCTCAGAGATTTTATACTGGTGAAATTGTCATATTGAAGACCATGTCAATCTCCTAAAATTTATATTTGGATCTAAGAGAATACATATCTACGTACTAATACTGACATAGCATCGTTTTCCCTTTCACAGTTCTGAATAGGTAGGTTCCATTCTCGTATATGATGCAATAACCCTTGATCCCCTCTGTCGCATTTCCTGGGTCTTAATAATGTCGGTACACATAGTAGGGAAATATACTATGCTTCATAATGTGGGTGGTGTAGTTGTGTCTTTCATTCTAAAATTTGTCATGAGAAAACTGACTCTAATTAATCTGTGTTGTGTTTTATTTTAAAGAGACTTTATTAATTATTTACCTTCTCACTGGTAAAAAACATAGGAGAGGAATGCAATACCATCAAGAACTAGAAACATACTCTGCGGTTGCTGCTGAGATCATCATGAATTTGTGTTATAGTTGTAAAAACTAGGAATGTCATGACGCGAATGAATCACTGTATTTCCATTGATCATTGTGTTTACATATATATATCACATGTGGGTTTAGCAACTGCTACCAACCGATAAATCGAAAACCACCCGAAGAATCAGAGAGCGTGAGCGTGTTCCACTCCTTGAGAGTACACGTTCTTCTCAGATGAGATCAACCGACTCATAACACGCCCCCTTTGATCGAATCCCATCCTTGAGATCAGAATGAATAGTTTAATCCTCCAAAAGTCCTGTAGGATAAAAACTAGGAGAAATACTTTGATAGATATCTGTTAAAACCTCCTTTTAATTAAAAACCCAGTGGGAAAATAAGGGACTGTTGATTCAGCATATATGATTATTGGCCCATGGTTTAATAGCCCGCTATTTTTGCCGCTATAAAGCCCAATAGCTTGAAAAAAATTGTGCCGCTATAATGTTCATCACAATTCTTTTCTTCCGCTATCTTGCCGCTAAAGTCCGCTATTACAGTTTATAAAAACGCTAAACCTTTTAGCTTTTAGCTCGCTATTTAAAAAACCAGTGTTATGCCTCATTGTAAACTCATGATGAAAACCTTTATAGGAGAAAACTCATAGATAGTTTAGAGGACAATATATATGTCATTGGTATCTCCTTAAAAACCCCTGTGGGGAAAAATAGAATATAACATATATTTGATTATTGTCTCATTGTAAACCTATACGGGAAACCTTGGAAGGAAAAAACTCGTAACCAAGTTTAGAGAACAATAAATATGATCTGATGATCATAATTAGAAATTATATGTCTTTGATATCCTCGCAAAAACCTCTGTGGAGGAAAATAGAAGATATGACATAGGTTATGTCTTAGATATCCCATACAAAAACCCCGGTGGGGAAAATAAGAGATATGACATATGATTTGTATTGATATTGCCTCATTAAAAACCTTCTATGAGAAACCTGTGTGAGGAAAAACTCATAGAGGAAAAGAGTACAATATGATGTTTTGAACAAGTTCTAGTTTCAAGAGGAGTCTCTCCCCCTGAACCTTGCAATTCTCAAAGTCATCGCATACCAAACCAAACTCAACAACACATCGTGAAATGTGAAAATTGGTAGGGACTTTGTGAATAAATCTTGTGGATCACATGATTCAGTTTACAAGGTGTTTATCTCCTCACTTTCGTGAGAATAAAACATTACTAGAAGGCAATATAGTGATATTGCTCTTATGTAACTTGTTGACATCCAAGCAACACAAGTTGCATTATCTTTGAAGATAATGGCTGGTGATTCGATAGAATCAAAGTGATCATTCAATGAAGTTATACATGTTCATGTAATACTTCAGAACGAGGAGTGGAAGTAGTCACTAGAGTCGAGTTTAATGGTCTCTATGAGAACTTTACTAACATCAGCATATGATCTGGCATTATAGGGATTAAATAGCCAGTACTTTCATACTCCAAATGATCATATCTTAATTTACATAATGATAAATCAAGATGCTTTGTGCCATATAGATATCTGTGGATATCCTCATTAACTCCCACCTTTCGGTGTATAGAAGTTGCGCTATTTCGAGCTATAGCAAGTATCTGCAAATGCAATATCAGGCCTGTTGCGATATGCAAAATACATAAGCGCTTTGATGGCACTAAGGTTATCATCCCGGGGTCAGAATGGATATTGATCCATATTTAGGGATTGAATGATCATCAGTGTTGGTAGTATGATTGTCCAATATTATTTGGATATTGGTATACAATATCAATTGAATATTGGAAGACTGATGTTTACTTAAGATATAGACTTAAGCATAATTTGGTATTAACCAAATTTCTCATCTCAAATTCTGTCTTGTACAATGACTTCCTGTTTTGATATGTTCATATGAGATGTATAAAATCCAATTGGGATTTCATTATGAACACACAGGTGTAATCATCTTAATGGGAGATATCCTTCTGTGGAAGGAACTCACCTAGTCAGTTGTACCACAACAACTTAACTATTTCAAGTCATGAAGTGACTTGATTTATACACAATGTATGTTGCGATTTATGTTTTGATTCAGAATATAAAGTCCATTGGGACTTATAATCCAAATCTATCCAAATCAATTTTGATCTGCCAATTATCGGTATAGGAACTTAATTTCCACACATACCAATGGGTATGTTATGCTAGGTCTCTGCGTGAAACCATGTGCTACAAGCTCTCACTATTTCACCACCTTATGGATTTGGAAAATCCATAATGCTTCCATAGGGAATGCATTGTGAGGAGAAATCATTAAGAATGTAATGACTTCTCACCTTTGAGTGAAAGCATATCTCCTTAATTGCCACATGTGATTGACCCAATATGAGTGTGTGAACACTCTGCCTAGGACTTGTGGTCTGGATCCAGATAAGGTATATGGCAACTTTGAGGAGTATGTCGACAAGTTGTAGTCTTTTGAATGATTGATTCAATGGAACCAATTTAAGCATGGAAAATGTTTACCCTTTGAACTCTATGTCATTTCCCATAATAACAGAGTTAGGGTGTTCCAATGACCCAGCGCCTAAAGTTGTGCACAAGTTGTGCTGGGCTTTTGGATGTGTAACATCCATAGGCTTTGGATAGTAAATATCCATAATGTGTCTATCAACTTGATGTTGATGTGCATTGTACTGTCTTGGAGAATGCTCTCCCCCTAATCCGAGAATGCTTGCAAGAAGCTATATTCCCATGTGGCCATACTACTTCCCCTTTTATCAAGATTCGGGGAGTTGAGTGGTTTTGTTAGGTACCTCCACTCTTTTTGGCACACTGAACGGGAATCGGATTGGGTGACAACATTATGACAAGTAAATGCATTTGGCAGACTATTTGCAATGTGTTGCAAATATAAGATATTCTGAACTGCTAGTTCAGATTCTTTAGTACGTGGATATGAGGATCGAACATCGTAATGATATTCATGATATTCTCTTTTTGATTCCTGCATTCCATGTGTGGTAACTGTCTCCCCCTAATGCCTGGAATCTTCCTCAAAGATATACTCAGCATACAGGCATTAAATGAATCCCTATTTAGAGATCTGAGGTATTATTGAATGACGGATAATAGTACCTTATGGTGATCTCTAAAATGCCCATAGATGTACGCTGCGGTGGTGATATTGGTACGTGCAAAACGTTACCGATTCGCAGATGGGAAATATCTTGACTACTAGGTCAAATTGCCACGTACGAACTGCAACGGAGGGAGCCGTATGTTTGCAGTGTTATGAATTTGGATTGACTATGCGTTGTGTAAATCCGCATGTCACCAACTAGATGTTGGTAAATTACAATTCTATTTTGGGTCATCAAACAACAAACTTAATTCTTTCACTGAGAGCATTAGTTTGGCCATTATGTATGAGCATAAGATACTTAATGATGTAGTCCTAAGAACCAAACAATTCCATTTACATGGATTTGATCCCGCGTCCAGGATCGTTTGCTCTAAATTGAAGAATTTGAGCAATGAGTTTGGTAAATTTATGGTACCTTATGAGTAAGGCGCACACTTAGGACAACATTATAGATGCATAGATATGCATTACATAGTATCTTTATGGTCCACATAAAATGGCAAACAGAATCACATATATGATCTTGAATTTCTCCAAGAAATTGCGTGACTCATATTGATTTGTGACCAATAGAACTGATAATAATTTTCTCATCATTCTAAATGTAGAATGATCCAGGATAAATATGCCCAGTCTTGATGTAATCAAGAGAGAAAATTATTTTGTACGCAACAAGTAATATGAGATTGATGTATGTATAATACACCCCAGTTGATGTGGAAGGAATATACACAATTATAGTTTTCCATATATGTTGCATCTAAGGCGAGTGAAGAATTTCATCATCGCTCATTAGTAGTGGACTTCCGTTTGGAAACCATGCAACTTAATACATGAAAAATATCATATGGTATTTATAGAATCAGGATACATAGATGCATTCACGATTAATTTGAATACCCATGGCGAGATTGTAATCTCTCATAATTGTGTTAGCGGTACGATAGTCCACTAAACAAAATCCTTGCACCTGGTTGAATCCCATATGATTCTATATAGAGTTTGGCAATATTCAGGTATGAATTTGCACTCATATAGAATATATATACCATGTATAAGATACATGATATTTGAGAAATGGACAACATACTACATGTGGTAGTATGACATTAGGCTAATAATATATCCAATGAAAATATGGAGGTATTTTGCAAGCGTTTGCTTGTTGAAATGAACTCCAAATTGTTCCAAAGAACTCGCTTGCCTCTAATGAGTTGGAGGTATAGTCGAGCCAAGTATTTGATTTGGCGTTTCTATGTACATGGACTGTATAATCACATTTTTGTGAAAAATGTGAGACTTGTCACACAAGATCACTTTTCTAAATGAAAAATGGTATTGCGTTCATGAGAATCCATTATGTTGCATTGCCATGGATCAACGATCTTGATAAATGAATGATTGAACAATCATTTATAATTTGGCAATGTTACATCCTTAGTTGAAATCTCAATGAGAGATTTGTAAAAGGTAGATGGATCTCACTCATTGAACATTCAGATTTGAAAAAAAAAATCCAAGTGCATGAGTTGCATATAAAATGCATCAACGCAAAGTGTGTCAATATCCAGAATAGATTGAGCATTTGGTTGGGTTTGAGCAGACATAGCTGTGATGCCATATGCCCCAATGATATCGTTGATATCTTAATGCTCATGGTATGAAAATAAATTTCATCCAATGCGAGGTTGAAAAAAAATTCGAACTGGAAATATTAGCCATGTCCAACATGAGTTGACCATGTATCAATTTACTTGATAGTAAACTGTATAGCAATAAAGGCAAAATTTTGGGTTCAAGGTGATACTTGATTATAGACTGACCATTCTATAAAGAACAGGCGACAAGATCGCTGCTAATGTTTTGGATTCTATTCCTGTGGGAATAGATGATGTAAAATCTTTGCCAAAACATAGACTCTGTATGTGATAGAAAGGAGTCACCCAAAATAATGCACTATAAATTGCTATTTATTTAAGTAAATTATTACTTAAATAACTTCAGATTCAAGATGTGTCTTGAATTGGCATATGCAAATATTGTGAATTCAAGATGAATCCTGAATCACTTGTAGTGTTTACCTCATATTGGTTAGGTGATAGAGAATCACTACTAACATCATTGCGTACAATAATCATTGCCAAGAAATAGTCTCAAATCATTATGTATTAGCATGTTGGCACATTAAAGGTGCAAACCAAATTGGTGACCTTGTAGTAGGGGAGCATAGTCTGCAAATATGTCTATATGCAGTAGATGTCATCCCACTACTTGTGCATTGCTAATAATAATATAGGTTGATCACACTTTGAAGGTAGTCAAATGTTATGAACATGACATAGACCTTATTGGGTGATTCAACTCAAAGGTAGTCACCGTGTTCATATAAACACGGTGTAGACCGCAGATGGTGAGACCATTGCTTAAAAGTAAACACATTAACGGTGTAAACCTTATGCGATTCATATTTAGATTAGATACGCACATGCAGATAATCACTATGTGATGACATAGTGTAGATCCTGCAGTAGTATTGAGATACTAGCTTGTGCATAGTCAATCTAAGAGATGAATTTTGGCAATCACCTGTAGGTGTAGACCTCTTTGTAGTTCATATTCAAAGTTGGGTACGTGCACGAAGGATGAAAAATCCCATGGTAGTACTGCGGTACACCTTGTGCATGACCAGTTTTTGAAAAATGAACAAAAGTTGTCACCGTGAATGTGAAAGTCATTTGTTCTAAAATACGATATTGGTACACAAGTTAAGGATTCACTATGTGTAGCACAGTGTAGATCTCATACCAGTACTATAGTACTACCTTGTATTACCAATATGCAAATTTTAGAATATTATACACAAATAATGAGGTAATCACATAAGTATTTGCATGAATATAAGTGGAAGCTATTGTGCCTACATAAGTAGGGCCAAGATTTGTTAAAAATCTTTGGCAAAGTTGAACAAGCAAATGCAAAATGCAAATAATCAAGTAAACTTGAATAAGAGGGATATTCTCATGTTGAATAACATTGTTATCACCTGATGGTGTTAACTTTGGACTCATTTTTCAACATTGGTACGCATGTTGAGGATAAAATCCACAGTAGTACTATGGTACTACCTTGTATGGCCAATGTGAAAAAGAACCATGGTAATCACTCAAGTGTCCCTTGTATAATTTATTTATCAAATTGGGTACGCACGTTGAGGATAAAAATCCCGCATAGTACTATGGTACTACCTTGTGTATGGCCAACTTAAAACAAATAAAGGTAGGCACTCCAAAGTGTAGACCAAATGATTTAAAATTTGAGTTATTCCAACTTGAGAGAAAATCAACCTTAAAGCATTTGCAGCATTTGCAGAGGGTACATATTATGATGCAATATTTTTGAAGACCGGTGGCCTAAAAAAATATTATTTACATAGCATCATAAAGTATTATTTACATGAAGTAAATAATAGTCACCGTGGATATGTTAAAATCTGAGGATTAAAACATAAATCTGGAATACATTAATAATCCATTTGGACTATTAAAATTCACAGTAAATGAGGGGGATTTTGTGCAAAAGTGCACAACCTTATCCTCATCCTCCACCGACGGTTCCTCGCGCGGGGAGAGAAAAAAGAAATCACGGGCCTAATGGCCATGAGAATGCCGCCGCCGCCTCAGGGCATGGGCAGGTCGCTCGCCGCCCTGCCAGACGAAGCCGGCCGCCGCCGGGGCCGGCCGCCAGCCGAAGCCGCCCGCCGGGGCGCAGGCGCTGGCCGAGCGCCAGGCCAAGCGCCTGTCGTCGCCCAGTCAAGCCGGGGCCGCTCGACCGCTAGTGGCCGCGAGCCGCGCGCCGCCGCTGAGGCTACTGGGCGCAGCCGAACTCGGGCGTATAGCGCCCTCCACCGGAGCATGGCCGGGCGAGCCGCTGGCCGCTTGGTGGCTGGTCACGGAGCCAAGCCGCCGGCTGCCTGGGCCCCTCCGCGGGGCGCTCCGGCCTCCTGGCCGCTGGCCGGGTTGGCGCGGGCGAGGAGGGCAGTCGTGGCCGGCCGTCGGCGCAAGGCCGTGGGAAGCCATCCACCGCTGCGCGAAGGTCCGGCCAGCCGTCCGCCAGGAGCAGGCTGGCGCAGGCACGGCAGTTCGCGAAACCGGCCGCAACGCAGGGTTACTCAAGCCATGGCAAGGCCGCAGACCATGCACGCATACAATGCGATGTCGAGAAGCGAATTAATCTGGCGAACACAAATTAAACAGGTTCGTTCGTACCTTCTCTTCAATATGATGGTGAGATTATGCAAATAGAGACCACAAGACAACCATAGCCATAGTTGTCCTCGTCGTTCTTCGTTCTTGTTCTGACGAATCCCAGGTATTTGCATCTTCTCTTTTGTAACATCTGCTTCTTTCTTCGAACGATCGATGAAGAAATCTGATACTTCCCATGGAAAGCAACGACCAGAGAATGGAAACTGCTGCAGGCCCGGACGGATCTCCAGTCCACGCACGGTTCGGCTGAGAGGGGCAACGACGAAGACGAACAAGACACAGACGCGAATCGCTTCGAGATGCCTGACATGCTGCGGCGGGCCGGATGCCGGAGATGCGGCTGATGGCGAATTGACGTGCGGCGCGATGGCGCCTGGCGTGGCGTGGCGCGGGGCGCCGACGAAGTGCAAACTCAGCGGGAAGAGACCAGCGGCTGATAACGTGAAAAAAACTAGGAATGTCTGACTCGAATGATCAGCTTATTTCCCCTTGTCATTGTGTTTATTATATATATATATATATATTATATATATATATATAAACACAATGATCAAGGGAAATACAGTGATTCATTCGCGTCATTACATTCCTAGTTTTTACACGTTATCAGCACGCTGTCTCTTCTACCGCTGAGTTCTGCACTTCGTCAGCGCCCGCGCCACGCCACGCCAGGCGCCATCGCCGCCGCACGTCCATTTCGCCATCAGCCGCATCTCCGGCATCCGGCCGCCGCAGCACGTCAGGCATCTCGAAGCGATTCGCGTCTTGTCTTGTTCGTCTTCGTCGTTGCCCTCTCAGCCGAACCGTGCGTGGACTGGAGATCCGTCCGGGCCTGCAGCAGTTTCCATTCTCTGGTCGTTGCTTTCCATGGGAAGTATCAGATTTCTTCATCGATCGTTCGAAGAAGAAGCAGATGTTACAAAAGAGAAGATGCAAATACCTGGGATTCGTCAGAACAAGAACGAAGAACGACGAGGACAACTATGGCTATGGTTGTCTTGTGGTCTCTATTTGCATAATCTCACCATCATATTGAAGCAGAAGGTACGAACGAACCTGTTAATGTGTGTCGCCAGATTAACTTCGCTTCTCGACATCGCATTGTATGCGTGCATGGTCTGCGGCCTTGCCATGGCTTGAGTAACCCTGCGTTGCGGCCGGTTTCGCGAACTGCCGTGCCTGCGCCAGCCTGCTCCTGGCGGACGGCTGGCCGGACCTTCGCAGCGGTGGATGGCTTCCCACGGCCTTGCGCCGACGGCCGGCCACGACTGCCCTCCTCGCCCGCGCCAACCCGGCCAGCGGCCAGGAGGCCGGAGCGCCCCGGCGGAGGCGGCCCAGGCAGCCGGCGGCTTGGCTCCGTGACCAGCCACCAAGCGGCCAGCGGCTCGCCCGGCCATGCTCCGTGGAGGGCGCTCTACGCCCGAGTTCGGCTGCGCCCAGTAGCCTCAGCGGGCGGCGCGCGGCTCGCCGGCCACTAGCGGTCGAGCGGCCCCGGCTTGACTGGGCGACGACAGGCGCCTTGGCCTGGCGCTCGGCCAGCGCCTGCGCCCCGGCGGGCGGCTTCGGCTGGCGGCCGGCCCCGGCGGCGGCCGGCTTCGTCTGGCAGGGCGGCGAGCGACCTGCCCATGCCCTGAGGCGGCGGCGGCATTCTCATGGCCATTAGGCCCGTGATTTCTTTTTCTCTCCCCGCGAGGAACCGTCGGTGGAGGATGAGGATAAGGTTGTGCACTTTTGCACAAAATCCCCCTCATTTACTGTGAATTTTAATAGTCCAAATGGATTATTAATGTATTCCAGATTTATGTTTTAATCCTCAGATTTTAACATATCCACGGTATACTATTATTTACTTCATGTAAATAATACTTTATGATGCTATGTAAATAATATTTTTTTAGGCCACCGGTCTTCAAAAATATTGCATCATAATATGTACCCTCTGCAAATGCTGCAAATGCTTTAAGGTTGATTTCTCTCAAGTTGGAATAACTCAAATTTTTAAATCATTTGGTCTACACTTTGGAGTGCCTACCTTTATTTGTTTTAAGTTGGCCATACACAAGGTAGTACCATAGTACTACTGCGGGATTTTATCCTCAACGTGCGTACCCAATTTGATAAATAAATTATACAAGGGACACTTGAGTGATTACCATGGTTCTTTTTCACATTGGCCATATACAAGGTAGTACCATAGTACTACTGTGGGATTTTATCCTCAACATGCGTACCTAATGTTGAAAAATGAGTCCAAAGTTAACACCATCAGGTGATTAACAATGTTATTCAACATGAGAATATCCCTCTTATTCAAGTTTACCTTGATTATTTGCATTTTGCATTTGCTTGTTCAACTTTGCCAAAGATTTTTAACAAATCTTGGCCCTACTTATGTAGGCACAATAGCTTCCACTTATATTCATGCAAATACTTATGTGATTACCTCATTATTTGTGTATAATATTCTAAAATTTGCATATTGGTAATACACAAGGTAGTACTATAGTACTGGTATGAGATCTACACTGTGCTACACATAGTGAATCCTTAACTTGTGTACCAATATCGTATTTTAGAACAAATGACTTTCACATTCACGGTGACAACTTTTGTTCATTTTTCAAAAACTGGTCATGCACAAGGTGTACCGCAGTACTACCATGGGATTTTTCATCCTTCGTGCACGTACCCAACTTTGAATATGAACTACAAAGAGGTCTACACCTACAGGTGATTGCCAAAATTCATCTCTTAGATTGACTATGCACAAGCTAGTATCTCAATACTACTGCAGGATCTACACTATGTCATCACATAGTGATTATCTGCATGTGCGTATCTAATCTAAATATGAATCGCATAAGGTTTACACCGTTAATGGTGTTTACTTTTAAGCAATGGTCTCACCATCTGCGGTCTACACCGTGTTTATATGAACACGGTGACTACCTTTGAGTTGAATCACCCAATAAGGTCTATGTCATGTTCATAACATTTGACTACCTTCAAAGTGTGATCAACCTATATTATTATTAGCAATGCACAAGTAGTGGGATGACATCTACTGCATATAGACATATTTGCAGACTATGCTCCCCTACTACAAGGTCACCAATTTGGTTTGCACCTTCAATGTGCCAACATGCTAATACATAATGATTTGAGACTATTTCTTGGCAATGATTATTGTACGCAATGATGTTAGTAGTGATTCTCTATCACCTAACCAATATGAGGTAAACACTACAAGTGATTCAGGATTCATCTTGAATTCACAATATTTGCATATGCCAATTCAAGACACATCTTGAATCTGAAGTTATTTAAGTAATAATTTACTTAAATAAATAGCAATTTATAGTGCATTATTTTGGGTGACTCCTTTCTATCACATACAGAGTCTATGTTTTGGCAAATTTTTACATCATCTATTCCCACAGGAATAGAATCCAAAACATTAGCAGCGATCTTGTCGCCTGTTCTTTATAGAATGGTCAGTCTATAATCAAGTATCACCTTGAACCCAAAATTTTGCCTTTATTGCTATACAGTTTACTATCAAGTAAATTGATACATGGTCAACTCATGTTGGACATGGCTAATATTTCCAGTTCGAAATTTTTTTCAACCTCGCATTGGATGAAATTTATTTTCATACCATGAGCATTAAGATATCAACGATATCATTGGGCATATGGCATCACAGCTATGTCTGCTCAAACCCAACCAAATGCTCAATCTATTCTGGATATTGACACACTTTGCGTTGATGCATTTTATATGCAACTCATGCACTTGGATTTTTTTTTCAAATCTGAATGTTCAATGAGTGAGATCCATCTACCTTTTACAAATCTCTCATTGAGATTTCAACTAAGGATGTAACATTGCCAATTATAAATGATTGTTCAATCATTCATTTATCAAAGATCGTTGATCCATGGCAATGCAACATAATGGATTCTCATGAACGCAATACCATTTTTCATTTAGAAAAGTGATCTTGTGTGACAAGTCTCACATTTTTCACAAAAATGTGATTATACAGTCCATGTACATAGAAACGCCAAATCAAATACTTGGCTCGACTATACCTCCAACTCATTAGAGGCAAGCGAGTTCTTTGGAACAATTTGGAGTTCATTTCAACAAGCAAACGCTTGCAAAATACCTCCATATTTTCATTGGATATATTATTAGCCTAATCATACTACTACCACATGTAGTATGTTGTCCATTTCCTCAAATATCATGTATCTTATACATGGTATATATATTCTATATGAGTGCAAATTCATACCTGAATATTGCCAAACTCTATATAGAATCATATGGGATTCAACCAGGTGCAAGGAATTTTGTTTAGTGGACTATCGTACCGCTAACACAATTATGAGAGATTACAATCTCGCCATGGGTATTCAAATTAATCGTGAATGCATCTATGTATCCTGATTCTATAAATACCATATGATATTTTTCATGTATTAAGTTGCATGGTTTCCAAACGGAAGTCCACTACTAATGAGCGATGATGAAATTCTTCACTCGCCTTAGATGCAACATATATGGAAAACTATAATTGTGTATATTCCTTCCACATCAACTGGGGTGTATTATACATACATCAATCTCATATTACTTGTTGCGTACAAAATAATTTTCTCTCTTGATTACATCAAGACTGGGCATATTTATCCTGGATCATTCTACATTTAGAATGATGAGAAAATTATTATCAGTTCTATTGGTCACAAAATCAATATGAGTCACGCAATTTCTTGGAGAAATTCAAGATCATATATGTGATTCTGTTTGCCATTTTATGTGGACCATAAAGATACTATGTAATGCATATCTATGCATCTATAATGTTGTCCTAAGTGTGCGCCTTACTCATAAGGTACCATAAATTTACCAAACTCATTGCTCAAATTCTTCAATTTAGAGCAAACGATCCTGGACGCGGGATCAAATCCATGTAAATGGAATTGTTTGTTTCTTAGGACTACATCATTAAGTATCTTATGCTCATACATAATGGCCAAACTAATGCTCTCAGTGAAAGAATTAAGTTTGTTGTTTGATGACCCAAAATAGAATTGTAATTTACCAACATCTAGTTGGTGACATGCGGATTTACACAACGCATAGTCAATCCAAATTCATAACACTGCAAACATACGGCTCCCTCCGTTGCAGTTCGTACGTGGCATTTGACCTAGTAGTCAAGATATTTCCCATCTGCGAATCGGTAACGTTTTGCACGTACCAATATCACCACCGCAGCGTACATCTATGGGCATTTTAGAGATCACCATAAGGTACTATTATCCGTCATTCAATAATACCTCAGATCTCTAAATAGGGATTCATTTAATGCCTGTATGCTGAGTATATCTTTGAGGAAGATTCCAGGCATTAGGGGGAGACAGTTACCACACATGGAATGTCAGGAATCAAAAAGAGAATATCATTACTAATGTTCGATCCTCATATCCACGTACTAAAGAATCTGAACTAGCAGTTCAGAATATCTTATATTTGCAACACATTGCAAATAGTCTGCCAAATGCATTTACTTGTCATAATGTTGTCACCCAATCCGATTCCCGTTCAGTGTGCCAAAAAGAGGAGGGGTACCTAACAAAACCACTCAACTCCCCGAATCTTGATAAAAGGGGAAGTAGTATGGCCACATGGGAATATAGCTTCTTGCAAGCATTCTCGGATTAGGGGGAGAGCATTCTCCAAGACAGTACAATGCACATCAACATCAAGTTGATAGACACATTATGGATATTTACTATCCAAAGCCTATGGATGTTACACATCCAAAAGCCAGCACAACTTGTGCACAACTTTAGGCGCTGGGTCATTGGAACACCCTAACTCTGTTATTATGGGAAATGACATAGAGTTCAAAGGGTAAACATTTCCACATGCTTAAATTGGTTCCATTGAATCAATCATTCAAAAGACTACAACTTGTCGACATACTCCTCAAAGTTGCCATATACCTTATCTGGATCCAGACCACAAGTCCTAGGCAGAGTGTTCACACACTCATATTGGGTCAATCACATGTGGCAATTAAGGAGATATGCTTTCACTCAAAGGTGAGAAGTCATTACATTCTTAATGATTTCTCCTCACAATGCATTCCCTATGGAAGCATTATGGATTTTCCAAATCCATAAGGTGGTGAAATAGTGAGAGCTTGTAGCACATGGTTTCACGCAGAGACCTAGCATAACATACCCATTGGTATGTGTGGAAATTAAGTTCCTATACCGATAATTGGCAGATCAAATTGATTTGGATAGATTTGGATTATAAGTCCCAATGGACTTTATATTCTGAATCAAAACATAAATCGCAACATACATTGTGTATAAATCAAGTCACTTCATGACTTGAAATAGTTAAGTTGTTGTGGTACAACTGACTAGGTGAGTTCCTTCCACAGAAGGATATCTCCCATTAAGATGATTACACCTGTGTGTTCATAATGAAATCCCAATTGGATTTTATACATCTCATATGAACATATCAAAACAGGAAGTCATTGTACAAGACAGAATTTGAGATGAGAAATTTGGTTAATACCAAATTATGCTTAAGTCTATATCTTAAGTAAACATCAGTCTTCCAATATTCAATTGATATTGTATACCAATATCCAAATAATATTGGACAATCATACTACCAACACTGATGATCATTCAATCCCTAAATATGGATCAATATCCATTCTGACCCCGGGATGATAACCTTAGTGCCATCAAAGCGCTTATGTATTTTGCATATCGCAACAGGCCTGATATTGCATTTGCAGATACTTGCTATAGCTCGAAATAGCGCAACTTCTATACACCGAAAGGTGGGAGTTAATGAGGATATCCACAGATATCTATATGGCACAAAGCATCTTGATTTATCATTATGTAAATTAAGATATGATCATTTGGAGTATGAAAGTACTGGCTATTTAATCCCTAGAATGCCAGATCATATGCTGATGTTAGTGGTAAAGTTCTCATAGAGACCATTAAACTCGACTCTAGTGACTACTTCCACTCCTCGTTCTGAAGTATTACATGAACATGTATAACTTCATTGAATGATCACTTTGATTCTATCGAATCACCAGCCATTATCTTCAAAGATAATGCAACTTGTGTTGCTTGGATGTCAACAAGTTACATAAGAGCAATATCACTATATTGCCTTCTAGTAATGTTTTATTCTCACGAAAGTGAGGAGATAAACACCTTGTAAACTGAATCATGTGATCCACAAGATTTATTCACAAAGTCCCTACCAATTTTCACATTTCACGATGTGTTGTTGAGTTTGGTATGCGATGACTTTGAGAATTGCAAGGTTCAGGGGAGACTCCTCTTGAAACTAGAACTTGTTCAAAACATCATATTGTACTCTTTTCCTCTATGAGTTTTTCCTCACACAGGTTTCTCATAGAAGGTTTTTAATGAGGCAATATCAATACAAATCATATGTCATATCTCTTATTTTCCCCACCGGGGTTTTTGTATGGGATATCTAAGACATAACCTATGTCATATCTTCTATTTTCCTCCACAGAGGTTTTTGCGAGGATATCAAAGACATATAATTCTAATTATGACCATCAGATCATATATTGTTCTCTAAACTTGGTTACGAGTTTTTTTTCCTTCCAAGGTTTCCCGTATAGGTTTACAATGAGACAATAATCAACATATATGTCGTATATTCTATTTTTCCCCCCCACAGGGGTTTTTAAGGAGATACCAATGACATATATATTGTCCTCTAAACTATCTATGAGTTTCTCCTATAAAGGTTTCTCATATGAGTTTACAATGAGGCAATAACATGGTTTTAAATAGCGAGCTAAAGCTAAAGTGTTTAGCGTTTTATAAACTGTAATTAGCGGACTTTAGCGGCCAAAATAGCGGAAGAATTGTGCATGAACGCATATAGCGGCACAATTTTTTTCAAGCTATTTCGGGCGGCTATAGCGGCAAAAATAGCGGGCTATTTAAAACCATGGGCAATAATCATATATGCTGAATCAAACTTTCTCCTTATTTTTCCCACTGGGTTTTAAAGGAGTTTTTAACAGCATATCTATCAAAGTAATTCTCCTCGTTTTATCCTACAGGACTTTTGGAGGATAATACTATCATTGATCTCAAGATGGATTCGATCAAAGGGGGAGTGTTATGAGTCGGTTGATCTCATCTGAGAAGAACCGCTCGTACTCTCACGGAGTGGAACCGCTCCCTCTCTCTCGATCTCTATCGGTGGTAGCAGTTGCTACTACCCACATGTTATATAATATGTAAACACAATGATCAATGGAAATACAGTGATTCATTCGCGTCATTACATTCCTAGTTTTTACAACTATATCACACAATTCATGATGATCTCTGCAGCAACCGCAGAGTATGTTTCTAGTTCTTGATGGTATTGCATTCCTCTCCTATGTTTTTACAATGTGAGAAGGTAAATAATTAAATAAAGTCTCTAAAAATAAAACACAACACAAGATTAATTAGAGTCAGTTTTCTCATGACAAATTTTAGAATTGAAAGACACAACTACACCACCCACATTATGAAGCATAGTATATTTCCCTACTATGGTACCGACATTATTAAGACCCAAGGAAATGCGACAGAGGGGATCAAGGGTTATTGCATCATATACGAGAATGGAACCTACCTATTCAGAACTGTGAAAGGGAAAACGATGCTATGTCAGTATTAGTACGTAGATATGTATTCTCTTAGATCCCAAATATAAATTCATTAGGAGATTGACATGGTCTTCAATATGACAATTTCACCAGTATAAAATCTCTGAGATAGTAGGAAGATGAATCAAGTAACATGAACATTATGTTATATCTACTCATAACTCCATAAGTGGTATGCTCAAACTATACATGTATACCATGATGTTCAATCCTAGCACATCTTAACATATAGTTCAAGCTCATTTTCACTCACGTGTCATACTATCAAATCTAATAGTCCATCAATATTTTATCGATGTAGGTGGTCCACCATTAGCAATTTGTAAACTGGTGCCTTGCTTATAGTAGATACCACAACTTTGAATATGGACTTGTAGCCTATACCCCTCTACCATTCAATCTCATACATACCGTGTACTAGTGCTGGTTGATGGCTATATTGACCTTTCTTGTCTTGCTAGAGGCTATATAGTGCAACCATACTATTAGAATATTTTTTTACTTGAGCCCAAATAATGTTGCGGCCTCAAGCTAATATGGACTTAAGCCTAGTACATAAATGAAATGCCTAATTAAGGTTTAACTGTCGTTGATCCTAATATAATGGTGGCCTCAAGTATATGTCTTTGTTTTTGTTGCATTCAGTCTTGTTGCCTATTGGTGTGACGGAACGACCCTAATCCCATGGCCCACGTGTCCCTGTCAACCTCTGACAGCCGAACCCATGTTCCATGTGATTAAGACCTGTTCGCCACCGGGCTACATCAGTGCCCAATGTCCGCAGGATCATCTCACAATTCGGTTACAGCATTTCATACTTTTATAAATAACATCGGAATAAAGAGCGGAAGACTTAAATAACATTAGTTTTACAAACCGAGGTTTCAAATGAGGTAAGGAGTACGATTATTACAAACCATTGTTCGGGAAATTCAAAGTAGACAACGTAGCGGAAACATAAAGATACAGGTAACACCCAGCCCGAGGGTGCACATTTACTCATCGGCCTCATCGGCCTCTTCCTGGACGAAGGTCACGCAACAGGGTGCGAGACACATCGGGGTCTCAGGCATACCTGCAACATGGGTAACAAACCCTGAGTACGGGGTACTCAACAAGACTTACCCGACTAAAGAAAAAGGGAGAAGACTCAGGAATGAGAGGCTTAGGGTAGTCAAGGTAAGGCTTAAGCAAGATCAAGTATTTTGCAGAAAAGCATTTTTGTAAACCTTATTTTATTTTGAAAGATTCAGTATTCCTCAATTCTTCATCGTTCATGATTCATTTTACATTTCAAAACATTCCTAGTTGAGAACCACTCTCCGTTGACAGTCAGTGGACCAAGTCTCCATAACCGAGGAGCAACGTTAATCCGGATAAATAATACTCAGCTGAGGATCCCTATCCACACTGCATATGTAGCACCCAAGCTTGCATATGCCAACTCGTCTACCACGATTCCTCCAAGATTGGGCCCGGTCCTACGCCACCCGGAAGTACGTACACCACCACAATCCGGGACTTTAACCCACGTGGGTACATGCTACTTCCGCCATCTCTCCACTCCCAGTGCGCGGTTGTCGGTCCAATAAAGGATTCCTCGGAGCCAGAGCTTTCCGAAGTATGTGAATAGTTACAAGTCTTGACCAGCAGGCCCCCATACGGATGGTCCCTAATTTTTCAGCCAGAGCTATACCTTGGTATATCTCACCCAAGCGTAATAGTCCTGTCAGTTTTTCCGCCAGCGACAAGCACCTCGGGACTCTAACCCAAGAGTACAGGTCCTGTCGGTTTTTCAACCCTGTCCCGGTCGGTGTCAACTGTTGAGTCCCGGACTACAACATGACGGCACCGTACGCGCGACAACCTCTCCTCGCTATTGATTAGGTACGGATCAGATACCTAGCCAACAGCCGGGGAGTAAAGCCAAATTCCCCATAAAGATTCTTAAGTGATCACACTTTTGAAATTGGCATTTTTATTGCAAATCTATTGAATAGCATTGCTAAGCATTTTGCAAATAGTTTGAAACAAGGGTACGTGTATCTTTTGGTGGGGGTAGATATGCAAGTAATAGGTCATCACACAACAACTATTACCTAATGCAATAGTTTAACTCAAAAGCATTTAAGGAAATCATTTATAAAAGCAAGGTAGGGTTAAATGCACCGGGGCTTGCCTTGGATGGCAAAAAGAGCAGACTCGGGGTAGGTATAGGTGTCGGAGCTCGGGGTCGCCTCGGGAGTTGGTTCGTCAACAGCGGCCTCGACTCTGGTACCTTCTTCGTCAACTATACGGATGCAATGATGAATGCTCATGAGAATGATGATATGGACTTAAGGTGCAAGACAATTCCACTGATTCTAGATTACTCTTAGGCAAGGCATAATCGAAATCTAGGTTGAGCATAAAAGGTAACCATTTCTTCCTTAAGCAATATTGATTAAACTAGGCCTTATTATGATTATCCTAAGCATCAACCAATCATAGCATCACAACCATCATAGACCAAAGGGTAGGGGTCTATGAACATCAATCAATCCAAAGATCACATCATCAAACACTTATTACCAACCCTAATCATTTTTCTATTTTCCTAAATTATTAAAAGGTCATTTTATGAAGTTGCTCCAAAAATTACCAAATTAATCACATAAGTTAATTATGGCATAAATAGATGTCAAAACAAATTTCATAATTTTTGGAGGTCATTAAGGTGCTCAAATAATTCCAGACATTAATTAAGAAAAGGCACTACTCAACTATTTAAATAAAAGCTCAAAAATCAACTTGTTCCAAAAGACTTCCAAATTTTACCAGAGACTCAGAAAGGCATAACTAGCACATAAAAATTTATCTCCAGATTTTTGGAGTTATAGATCACTCTCCAAAAATACCAAAACCTCCATTTTTCAATTAAAAGGGGAATTTTACATTTTCAAATCTTTGCACAAAACTCAAGTTTCATATTTTTATAAAATACTCAGAGCATAAAGAGTCTACCACAAAAATTCAGAATTTTTGGATGCACACAGAAAATCATAAAAAAAGAGAAAACAGAACACTATTCACATCTCTCAGAAAAAAGAAGAGCACTGTGCTCCTTCTAGGCCGGGCTCGGCGAATCGCGGGGGCTCGGGCGAATCGCGCGGGGCTCGGTCGAGACGGGCTCGGTTGAGACGGGCTCGGTCGAGACGGAAGGAAGCGACAGCTTCGTCCGAGGCCTGGCCCGGAGGCTCGGGCGAGACGGAGAAGTAAGCCTCCGTCCGAGGCCTGACTCGGGCGAAGCGGAGAGCATGCGCTCGCCGAGGCTTGGGCTCGGGCGAAGCGGAGGGCATGCGCTCGCCGAGGCTTGGGCTCGGGCGAGACGGAAAAACAAGCCTCCGTCCGAGACCTGACTGGAGGCTCGGGCGAAACGGAGTGGAAGCAGAGGCCGGAGGCTCGGATGCTTACCACGGGTCGGAGGCAGGGCTCGAGGGTGAGGCTCGACTCGTTCTCGAGGGTGAGGCTCGACACGTGCTCGAGGGAGGACGGGACGCGGCGGCGCTCCGGCGATCCGGCGGTCCTGCGCAACACACGAGACCGCAAGGGCCGGGTTAGAGTCGCGCGGAGCCAAGGAAGCTGACACAGGGGTCAGGGGAAGGTATCCGTGACCGGAGAGGGAGTATTTGACGAACCCGAGATCACCGGGGTTCCGTCGGAGTTTGGGAAGATGGGGTTACGCCGGGCGATTGGAGGCGGGGGAGGTGAAATTGGGGGGTGGGAAAGCTTCACGAGCTCAAGGCGGAGCTTTCGGGCTAGGTGGTTGAGCGGCGGAGGCTTGGAGTGTCTGGCCACGGCGGCGGAGGTGAGTGCGGAGGTCGGAGCTCCGGCGGGCTTATATAGCCGCGGCCAGAGGCCGGTAGAGAGCACGGGGGTGGGTGGATAAGCTCGGCGGACGCGTGCGCTCTCGATTGCGCGCAGGCGGGAAGGACAGGCGTGCGGCCGGGGCTCGGGCGCAGACAGCGCCGGCCATGGCCACGCGCGGCGGCGAGCAGGAGCAGTAGGGGACGGGGCGGAAGTCAGCGCTTCGCGCGTGCGGGTGCGGAAAGATGTCGCGGGCGACAAGTCGGGGGCAGACGAGCGGCTGCCAAACGCGTGGCGCGCGCACGCCGGAGGCTCGGCCACGGCCGGCGGGGCCCTCCCCCTAGGAGGAAGATGAACAGGGCTAGGTTTTAGGGTTTGACTTTTGGCTGATCTCTGTATTTTGCAAATTACTTCCAAAATTTGAACTGGGCAACAAAAACTCAAAACACCAAAGTTGTTCAGAAAAATGAGATCTACAACTTTGTCAATATGAACATTTTCAAATTCCAAATAGTTTTGAACTACATTCAAAACAGAAAAGGGGAACACTTTTCAAATTTGATTCAAATCAAAATTACTTTGGATTTCAAACTGAAACTTGAAAATCTTTATATATGAAAGTTGTCCATTTGTCAAAACCTACAACTTTGCTAATATACACTTTTTCTGAAACTCAATAGTTTTTGAATAAATTTTTAAAACTGAAAAGGGGACAAAAACTGGAATTTGAATGAATTTGAAATTACTTCAAATTTTATATAGAAACATGGAAATCTGTAAATACCAAAGTTGTTCCTCTAGGTCAGATTCACAACTTTGCTTTTTGAACCAACTCAAAATTTTGAATTATGAAAAAGTTATCAGAAAGGGAATAAATCCAGGATTTGGGAATTTAGGGTTTTGCAAAAGGACAATCAAATCAAATCTGATTTTAGAACTTTGATCAATGCAACAAACATCAGGGCATCAAATTCAAACAAGAACTACATAGAACTAGGCACAGAGGTGAAATTACCATTTTGCCCTTATAGGAAGAATTGGGCTTTTAGGGTTTTTGAAAAGGGACTAAAGCATAGCAATTAAGCAATCCAAATGCATCACAAAATGATTAATGCTTAAGATGATGACATGTCAAGTTAATTACATTAGTAACACCAGGGGTGTTACAACCCTCCCTCCTAAAAGAAATCTCGCCCCGAGATTCCGCGTCGTTTAAAGAACAAAAGAGGAAACTCACACCTATAGAGATTCGAGAAAGTCCGGATAGTTCTTTGCCAAGAAATCTTCAGATTCCCAAGTGGCTTCTTCTTCAGAGTGCTGGTTCCACTGGATCTTATACCATCTTGTGGTGGTTCTTCGGGTAACACGATCCTTGTGATCCAACACGCGAACTGGATACTCAGTGTATGACAGATCTGGTTCTAGCTCAACGCCTTCAACTTCAACCACATGTTCAGGTACTCGGAGACACTTCTTGAGTTGGGAGACATGAAACACATTATGAACTGCTGAAAGATGATCGGGCAAACTTAGCTTGTAAGCGACCTTGCCACAACGATCCAGAATCTCAAACGGACCAATGTAGCGGGGTGCTAGCTTTCCTTTGACTCCAAAACGAGTGACTCCTTTAGTGGGTGAGACCTTCAGGTACACATAATCCCCGATCTCGAACTGCAGAGGTCGACGTCTCTTGTCAGCATAACTCTTCTGTCGAGACTGTGCAATCTTCATATTCTCTTGTATCTGTTTGACTTTTCTTCCATATCCTTACTAGGTCAACTCCAAAGAATTCCCTTCTCCGGGTTCAGACCAACTGAGAGGTGTACGACAACGGCGGCCGTACAGTGCTTCAAAGGGTGCCATTTTGATGCTCTTGATAACTGTTGTTGTAGGAGAATTCTGCCAAGGGCAAACACTGATCCCAAGTATCTGCGAAGGTAAGCACACAGGCTCTCAACATATCTTCTAACACTTGGTTGACTCTCTCAGTCTGTCCATCAGTCTGCGGATGATAAGCCGTGCTATACAATAGCTTGGTTCCAAGTGAGGCATGGAACGCTTTCCAGAACTTAGCGACAAACTGAGTACCACGATCTGAGATGATGGTCTTGGGTATGCCATGGAGCTTCACTATGTTGTTCTTGTACAAGGTGGCATAAGTTGGGGCGGTATAACTTGTTTTGACCGGTAGGAAGTGAGCTTGCTTCGTGAGACGGTCCACTATCACCCAAATGGAATCGAATCCCTTTTGAGTCTTGGGTAATCCATTGATAAAATCCATGCTGATATCCTCCCATTTCCAACCAGGTACTGACAAAGGTTGCAGCTCTCCTCCGGGCTTCATATGCACAGCCTTGACTTTCTGACATGTATCACAACGAGCGACATGTCGAGCGATCTCAATCTTCATCTTTGTCCACCAGAATTCTGCTTCAAGTCTTGGTACATCTTGTTGCTGCCAGGATGGATGGCAAATCTGGTTGAGTGTGCTTCATCAAGGATTATCTGTCTCAGCTCAGGTACCTTGGGAACTACCAGACGGTTCTTGAACCATACCACTCCTTCATCATCAATCCTGAAACAGTCAGCTTTTCCAGCTCGAACCTTTTCGATGATGTGCTTGATTCCGGGTTATCTTTCTGTGCAGCTATGATCTGTTCTCTGATAGAGGTTTCTACTCTGACATTGCTAGACTCCTTGTGGAACCATTTCAATACCCAGCTTCTCTAGTTCATAGCATAGGGAAGATTCATAGGATTTCATAACCAGGCAGTTACAGTATGACTTGCGACTGAGTGCATCGGCGACCACATTCGCCTTACCCGGATGGTAATGCACTTCGATATCATAGTCCTTGATTAACTCAAGCCATCTTCGCTGCCTCATGTTCAGCTCTCTTGGGTGAAGATATACTTCAGGCTCTTGTGATCTGTGTACACATTGCAGGTACTGCCCAACAGATAATGACGCCATATCTTCAAGGCATGAACCACTGCTGCTAACTCAAGATCATGAGTTGGATAATTTTCCTCATGTCGCTTAAGCTGCCGCGAGGCATAAGCGATCACTCTTCCTTCTTGCATCAACACGCAACCCAAACCAGTACCAGATGCATCACAGTAGACATCAAAGGGCTTCTCGACGTTCGGCTGAGCTAGCACTGGTGACGTGGTTAACAACTTCTTCAAAGTCTGAAAAGCTTGTTCACAAGCTGGTGACCAAAAGAACTTCACAGAATTCTTCAGCAACTCGGTGATAGGCTTGGCAATTCTGGAGAAATCTGGGATGAATCGACGATAATATCCAGCCATTCCCATAAAACTGCGGACCTTGTGAACAGAGGTAGGTGGCTTCCAATCCAGGATATCTGACACTTTTCCGGGGTCGACTGACACACCTTCTGCGGATAGGACATGGCCAAGAAACTGTATCTGATCCAACCAGAATTCACACTTACTGAACTTAGCATAGAGCTGATGTTCTCTGAGACGGGATAGAACAATACGAAGATGCTGGCATGATCTTCAGGGGTTTTTGAGTAGACAAGGATGTCGTCAATGAACACGACCACGAATTTATCAAGCTCTGGCATGAACACAGAGTTCATGAGGTACATGAAATGAGCAGGGGCATTAGTCAAACCGAAGGACATGACCAAGTACTCATATAGGCCGTATCTGGTGGTGAAAGCTGTTTTAGGAATATCTTCAGGACGGATTTTTATTTGGTGGTAACCAGATCTGAGGTCAATCTTGGAGAATACCTTGGCTCCAGCTAACTGGTCAAACAGAAGATCGATACGAGGCAAGGGATATTTGTTTTTGATGGTGACTCGTTGAGTGGGCGATAATCAACGCAAAGTCTGAGACTCTTGTCTTTCTTCTTTACAAAGATTGCAGGACAGCCCCAAGGAGACGAGCTTGGGCGAATGAAACCCTTGTCCAACAAATCTTGTAATTGGATTTTTAGTTCTGCCAACTCTCTGGGAGGCATCGATAAGCTCTGCGGGATATAGGAGCAGTCCCGGGCTTTAGCTCTATGGCAAACTCAACATCACGGTCAGGAGGTAGACCAGGTAAGTCTTCAGGAAAGACATCAGGGAACTCACAGACTACAGGGATGTCTCGGATCCCTTGATCATAGGTAGCATTTAGCTGTGTAGTGGCTGGTTTTGAAGGCATAGGAAGTTGGAGAAGGAGTTTGGCGGTACTGTTAGGAATATCCACTCTCACAACTCTATTCAAGATGTCGATCATGGCTTTATACTGGCACATCCAATTCATGCCTAAAATGACATCTATCTCCTGATCTTTCAACACTATCATGGTGGTAGGGAACGCATGATTTCCCAACATCACTGGTATACTGCGAACCACCTCTTTGGTGTTATACGCCCTCCAGGCGATAAAATGCAAAAACTTTCTTTCAACTCCCCAATTGATATGTCATGCTTAGAGACGAAGGTACGACTGATGAAAGAATGCGATGCACCAGAATCAAACAACACAACTGCAGGATGTTGGCAACGGGAAACCTACCGATCATGACGGGCTCCCCTTCTGGAATATCGCTGACAGTGGTGTAGTAGACTTGCCCGTGCTTCTTGACGAACTTGCCCTTCTGCACTTGCTGCTGTGGAGCACGGTGTTGCTGCTGCTGTGGTCCTCCGGGACCCTTCTGAAAGTTCTGAGCAGGCTTCTTGGGCTTTGGGCACTCACGAGACCAGTGGCCAAGTTGACCACAGTTGTAGCAGGGATGGTTATAGGCGGTTTGTGGGGTGGTGATACGAACACCTGGGGCGTTCGGCTGAGTGGCACTTTGTTGGTTGGCGTTGTGGGTGGTAGCCGCGGTACGGACAACCACTTGCTGGTGAGGGTAAGGTGGACGGTTGTGGTGGTGACTAGGATGATATATGACCCTCTGGCGCTTGTGATTGCCAGAGTGGCTGCTAGATCCTGCTTTCTTCTTCCTCTTCTCCTCTTGGTACTGACGGTTACTCTCTTCAAAAGCAACTGCCCGGTCAACAGCCTCATGATAAGAACCGGTCAGGTTGTTGGACATGCTTCTGCGGATCTTAGGGTGCAATCCCCTAAGGAAACAGTCTCTCTTCTTCTCATCCGTGTTGACATATTCCGCTGCATACTGACTCAGATGGTTGAATTGACCCACATACTGCATCACTGTGGAGTCCTTCTGCTGCAGGCCGCTAGGAACTGATCAAGCTTCATCTTCATCAGACCTGATGGGATGTGGTGTGCACGGAAAGCGGTGCGGAACTCTTCCCAGGTCAACTCATGACCTTCAGGCTGGGCAGCCAAGAGGTTGGCATACCAAGCACTTGCTGGGCCACGAAGCTGCTGCGAAGCAAACCGGGGCTTCTGGATTTCAGTGCATCGGATGAGACCAAACTTCTGCTCCATGGTGCGGAGCCAATCGTCAGCTTCGAGGGGTTCATCGGCTCTGGTGAAAACCGGTGGACGGGTTTCAGTGAAATCCACATAGGTGGTCTCTTGGTTGTGACGACCACGGTGACCAACATTCTGCTGTCCTTGGTTCTGAGCCATCAGATTGGCAGCGGCGGCCAGGGCTGCAATGGCATCTGCTAGGGTAGCTGGTACAGGTGGAGGGTTTGGGATGTTGGCATCTCAGAACCAGCTCCGGTACGGGTGTTCACAGGCATCTGTATAAGCAACTCGGAACTCAGCATATATGGACAAAGGTTCTGAAACGACGATTGATACTTCACTGATACAAAGATAGCTGGCTTGATAAAGATGACAACAGACTGATAAGGGGAAAAGGTACGAAAAGAAAGATACATGCCAGACTTGGCAACAGACAGACTAACGCCCCCAAACCTAGTCTAAGGTTTTAGGTAAGCAGATGGTACAGACACAAGGAGTCTAGTCGTCATCGATGAAGATCAACTCTTCGTCATCATCATCATCCTCGATGATAAGCTCAGGCTCTTCCTCCTCATCTTCATCTTCAACGTGGACATCTTCAGCAGGTTCCACTTCCTCATTCTGATCGGGCTCGTGTTCCACTTCAGGTTCCTCCACGACTCCGTCTTCGGGGTCCTCAGCAACTGGTGGAATCACGGGGTGGAGCTGGTTGTGCAGCTGGTGTACTTCCTCATGAAGCATATCATTGAACTGCTCGATCTGGGCGGTGTACTGCTGCAGTCCATGGAGCTGGGCTCTGGTGACATCCTCTCGGATCCACGTTGCATCACGCTGCTGGATAGCGCGAACCACGTTCTGGTTAGCTTCCTCAAGAGCGGCTCGTGCCTCGTAGAACTCCAGGCGGGAAAGGTAGAAGTCATGCTCCATGTTCTCGATCTCAGCCTTCAGATTCTTGATTTCCTCCTTCAGATCTTGCGGGTACGACGGGGAAAACGACGACCATTGGAGGATTCTCCAGTCTCTTCTCCGGTGCGTGGCGCCAGCTGGTGACGCGGCACACCGTTCGGTCCAGTCGACTTGCGGGCGGTCAGCTTGATGCGAGCCATATCTGGACAAGAGGTTATAGATGAGAAAGGCTAGCAAGAAAAGGTATAGGTACACTATCCCAACGAACTCATTTAGTTACTTAAGTGAATATGACATGATGCATGAATCGTTCCTACGGAACAAGGCAATGCAATACTTAACATATATATAGGGCTTAAAACATGTTGTTCCACTAGCTAGTGTTGCCATATGAGGACAAGATGAGAGAAGCAATTTGGACTCAAAATAGTCAAGTTTAGTTTGTTTGGACTCAAAAGAACTTTTGAAGTTTTCGCAAAAAACGAACACTGCAACGTTAAAGTGAGATGCTCCGATACCACTCTGTGACGGAACGACCCTAATCCCATGGCCCACGTGTCCCTGTCAACCTCTGACAGCCGAACCCATGTTCCATGTGATTAAGACCTGTTCGCCACCGGGCTACATCAGTGCCCAATGTCCGCAGGATCATCTCACAATTCGGTTACAGCATTTCATACTTTTATAAATAACATCGGAATAAAGAGCGGAAGACTTAAATAACATTAGTTTTACAAACCGAGGTTTCAAATGAGGTAAGGAGTACGATTATTACAAACCATTGTTCGGGAAATTCAAAGTAGACAACGTAGCGGAAACATAAAGATACAGGTAACACCCAGCCCGAGGGTGCACATTTACTCATCGGCCTCATCGGCCTCTTCCTGGACGAAGGTCACGCAACAGGGTGCGAGACACATCGGGGTCTCAGGCATACCTGCAACATGGGTAACAAACCCTGAGTACGGGGTACTCAACAAGACTTACCCGACTAAAGAAAAGGGAGAAGACTCAGAATGAGAGGCTTAGGGTAGTCAAGGTAAGGCTTAAGCAAGATCAAGTATTTTGCAGAAAAGCATTTTGTAAACCTTATTTTATTTTGAAAGATTCAGTATTCCTCAATTCTTCATCGTTCATGATTCATTTTACATTTCAAAACATTCCTAGTTGAGAACCACTCTCCGTTGACAGTCAGTGGACCAAGTCTCCATAACCGAGGAGCAACGTTAATCCGGATAAATAATACTCAGCTGAGGATCCCTATCCACACTGCATATGTAGCACCCAAGCTTGCATATGCCAACTCGTCTACCACGATTCCTCCAAGATTGGGCCCGGTCCTACGCCACCCGGAAGTACAGTACACCACTCCAATCCGGGACTTTAACCCACGTGGGTACATGCTACTTCCGCCATCTCTCCACTCCCAGTGCGCGGTTGTCGGTCCAATAAAGGATTCCTCGGAGCCAGAGCTTTCCGTAGTATGTGAATAGTTACAAGTCTTGACCAGCAGGCCCCCATACGGATGGTCCCTAATTTTTCAGCCAGAGCTATACCTTGGTTATATCTCACCCAAGCGTAATAGTCCTGTCAGTTTTTCCGCCAGCGACAAGCACCCGGGACTCTAACCCAAGAGTACAGGTCTGTCGGTTTTTCAACCCTGTCCCGGTCGGTGTCAACTGTTGAGTCCCGGACTACAACATGACGGCACCGTACGCGCGACAACCTCTCCTCGCTATTGATTAGGTACGGATCAGATACCTAGCCAACAGCCGGGGAGTAAAGCCAAATTCCCATAAAGATTCTTAAGTGATCACACTTTTGAAATTGGCATTTTTATTGCAAATCTATTGAATAGCATTGCTAAGCATTTTGCAAATAGTTTTGAAAAGGGTATGTGTATCTTTTGGTGGGGGTAGATAATGCAAGTAATAGGTCATCACACAACTCCTATTACCTAATGCAATAGTTTAACTCAAAAGCATTTAAGGAAATCATTTTATAAAAGCAAGGTAGGGTTAAATGCACCGGGGCTTGCCTTGGATGGCAAAAAGAGCAGACGGGGTAGGGGTATAGGTGTCGGAGCTCGGGGTCGCCTCGGGAGTTGGTTCGTCAACAGCGGCCTCGACTCTGGTACCTTCTTCGTCAACTATACGGATGCAATGATGAATGCTCATGAGAATGATGATATGGACTTAAGGTGCAAGACAATTCCACTGATTCTAGATTACTTAAACAAGGATAATCGAAATCTAGGTTGAGCATAAAAGGTAACCATTTCTTCCTTAAGCAATGTTATTAAACTAGGCCTTATTATGATTATCCTAAGCATCAACCAATCATAGCATCACAACCATCATAGACCAAAGGGTAGGGGTCTATGAACATCAATCAATCCAAAGATCACATCATCAAACACTTATTACCAACCCTAATCACTTTTCTATTTTCTTAATTTATTTAAAAAGGTCATTTTATGAAGTTGCTCCAAAAATTACCAAATTAATCACATAAGTTCATTATGGCATAAATAGATGTCAAAACAAATTTCATAATTTTGGAGGTCATTAAGGTGCTCAAATAATTCAGACATTAATTAAGAAAAGGCACTACTACTCAACTATTTAAATAAAAGCTCAAAAATCAACTTGTTCCAAAAGACTTCAAAATTTTACCAGAGACTCAGAAAGGCATAACTAGCACATAAAAATTTATCTCCAGATTTTTGGAGTTATAGATCACTCTCCAAAAATACCAAAACCTCCATTTTCAATTAAAAGGGGAATTTTACATTTTCAAATCTTTGCACAAAACTCAAGTTTCATATTTTTATAAAATACTTCAGAGCATAAAGAGTCTACCACAAAAATTTCAGAATTTTTGGATGCACACAGAAAATCATACAAAAAAGAGAAAACAGAACACTATTCACATCTCTCAGAAAAAGAGAAGAGCACTGTGCTCCTTCTAGGCCGGGCTCGGCGAATCGCGGGGGCGGGCGAATCGCGCGGGGCTCGGTCGAGACGGGCTCGGTTGAGACGGGCGGTCGAGACGGAAGCGACAGCTTCGTCCGAGGCCTGGCCCGGAGGCTCGGGCGAGACGGAGAAGTAAGCCTCCGTCCGAGGCCTGACTCGGGCGAAGCGGAGAGCATGCGCTCGCCGAGGCTTGGGCTCGGGCGAAGCGGAGGGCATGCGCTCGCCGAGGCTTGGGCTCGGGCGAGACGGAAAAACAAGCCTCCGTCCGAGGCTGACTGGGAGGCTCGGGCGAAACGGAGTGGAAGCAGAGACCGGAGGCTCGGATGCTTACCACGGGTCGGAGGCAGGGCTCGAGGGTGAGGCTCGACTCGTTCTCGAGGGTGAGGCTCGACACGTGCTCGAGGGAGGGACGACCGCGGCGGCGCTCCGGCGATCCGGCGGTCCTGCGCAACACACGAGACCGCAAGGGCCGGGTTAGAGTCGCGCGGAGCCAAGGAAGCTGACACAGGGGTCGGGGAAGGTATCCGTGACGGAGGGGAGTATTTGACGAACCCGAGATCACCGGGGTTCCGTCGGAGTTTGGGAAGATGGGGTTACGCGGGCGATTGGAGGCGGGGAGGGGAGGTGAAAATGGGGGGTGGGAAAGCTTCACGAGCTCAAGGCGGAGCTTTCGGGCTAGGTGGTTGAGCGGCGGAGGCTTTGGAGTGGTCTGGCCACGGCGGCGGAGGTGAGTGCGGAGGTCGGAGCTCCGGCGGGCTTATATAGCCGCGGCCAGAGGCGGTAGAGGTAGAGAGTAGAGAGCGGGGGGGGGTGGATAAGCTCGGCGGACGCGTGCTCTCGATTGCGCGCAGGCGGGAAGGACAGGCGTGCGCCGGGGCTCGGGCGCAGACAGCGCCGGCGATGGCCACGCGGCGGCGGCGAGCAGGAGCAGTAGGGGACGGGGCGGAAGTCAGCGCTTCGCGCGTGCGGGTGCGGAAAGATGTCGCGGGCGACAAGTCGGGGGCAGACGAGCGGCTGCCAAACGCGTGGCGCGCGCAACGCCGGAGGCTCGGCCACGGCGGGGGCCCCCCCTAGCGAGGTGGAAGATGAACAGGGCTAGGTTTTAGGGTTTGACTTTAGGCTGATATCTGTATTTTGCAAATTACTTCCAAAATTTGAACTGGGCAACAAAAACTCAAAACACCAAAGTTGTTCAGAAAAATGAGATCTACAACTTTGTCAATATGAACATTTTCAAATTCCAAATAGTTTTTGAACTATATTCAAAAACAGAAAAGGGAACACTTTTCAAATTTGATTCAAATCAAAATTACTTTGGATTTCAAACTGAAACTTGAAAATCTTATATATGAAAGTTGTTCCATTTGTCAAAACCTACAACTTTGCTAATATACACTTTTTCTGAAACTCAATAGTTTTTGAATAAATTTTTAAAACTGAAAAGGGGACAAAAACTGGAATTTGAATGAATTGAAATTACTTCAAATTTATATAGAAACATGGAAATCTGTAAATACCAAAGTTGTTCCTCTAGGTCAGATTCACAACTTTGCTTTTTGAACCAACTCAAAATTTTGAATTATGAAAAAGTTATCAGAAAGGGAATAAATCCAGGATTTGGGATTTAGGGTTTTGCAAAAGGACAATCAAATCAAATCTGATTTTAGAACTTTGATCAATGCAACAAACATCAGGGCATCAAATTCAAACAAGAACTACATAGAACTAGGCACAGAGGTGAAATTACCATTTTGCCCTTATAAGAAGAATTGGGCTTTTAGGGTTTTGAAAAGGGACTTAAGCATAGCAATTAAGCAATCCAAATGCATCACAAAATGATTAATGCTTAAGATGATGACATGTCAAGTTAATTACATTAGTAACACCAGGGGGTGTTACATTAGGATAAGCAATTTGATGCCGAACTTGACACAACTATATGTTGTGGCATCCTAAGTGCAATAACATTTTGATCTCATATGAGTCATTATCCTTGCTCTTACCCAAGGGAAAGAAGTCTTGGCTAGGTCGATAGTCATCCCTTCTTATTTTATTGTTCATCGTGTTTTCTTAATAATGGCGTTGAGTAGGTAATAGTGGAATAGTACAAAGGTGTTTTTTGGGACAATTTTAGCATAATGATATGTGGGTAATTCATTAACATATATATGGGTAATTCCCGCAATTAATCTAGTAATTTCGAGGCCTCAAGAATTAAGTGGAGAGACCTTTGTCGCCAAAACTATATACAATAATAAGACGATAATATAATGAAAACATGTACTATAATTTTGAAAACGGAAACTTTTGTACTTGTGTTTAAAACCTAGATGACTGCCTTGACTACATGTCTATACATACATAACATGGTGGAAAAACAATGGGCTGGCGTGTACGTGATTTAGCTACGTACTCCCTTCATCTCGATAAGCATGCAATTCTAACTGGGGAGCACATCTTAGAAAGAATGCAACTTTAAGATGAGGCAACTAAGAAGTAGCTACAATGTATCAACTCCAACAGTTCTCGCTCTCTCTTGTGCCCCCATTCTTTGTCTCTCTGCACTCCTCTCATTCATCTTCTCTCTCCTACGCTTTGCATGTCGTGCGGGAAAATGGTTGTGACCGTAGACTTGCAGTGGATAGGAAGCTAAGGGCGTGATTGGCTGAGAGAAGGAGTCCCAACATGCCCCAACCTAGAAATAATGTCCGCACAGATCCCGGAGCTCCTTTTTCTAGCTACTTGGCTAGCAGATGGATACGAGCAACCAATCAATGACTCAGTGAAACCAGGCCCGAGCCATGCATGAACCAATAAAGGCTACTACATGCGTCAAACTCGGCTCCACCTAGCCTGGCCCTAACACCCAACCAAGTGCATTCATGTATCACAACCAATCACGCCCTAAAGGCACATGCGTCATTTTCTATGTGTAGTAACTTTATTGAGAATCTAGACTTTGTATTCTTACTAATTAACTTGTCCAAACTTAGGGGTATTTGAATCCTTGGGCTAAAGTTTAGCCCTTGTCACATGGGATGTTCGGATGCTATTTAGAAGGACTAAATATAACTTAATATAAAACTAATTAACTTGGCAACTTAGGGGTGTATTGTCAAATCATGGACTAATTAGTCACGTTGTGAAGCACAATATATTTCCCTGTGAGCTATGTGTACCTACATTATTAAGATTCAAGCAAATGCGAGAGAGGAGATCAAAGGTTATGGTATCAGATACAAGAATGGAACCTACCTATTCATAACAGATGTTGCATCAGTTTAGTAGATACTCCCTCCGTATCGCAAATAGAAGTCGTGGAAAAGGTTTCGGTCAAACATTGAGAATTTAAATCATGAATAACTTTTAAATTATTGAGTTTAGAAATGTAAAAATCATATAAATAAATTTATCTTGAAAAGTACTTTCATAAAAGTATATATATACCACTTTACAACAAATATTTTTAAAGAAATAAGTGGTCAAAGTTAGGCTTTGGAGACCGTGTCGCTGTCCTAAACGACTTCTATTTGTGATACGAAGGGAGTACGTGCATGTTCTCTTGGGTCCCAAATATAAATTCACACGGAGATTGTCACGGTCTTCAATATGATAATTTGACCAATATAAACTCTCTAAGATAGTAGGAAGATGAATCAAGTAACATCAAAATTATACTATATATCTATCTATATAACCTTTTAGTCATTTATGGTCAAAATTTAAAATAGTTTTGAATTAAACAGGACAAATGGACTTAAATGTAGGATTGGAGGAGGAGGTGGTAGTGTTTGTCAAGGAAGGACACACAATGCACCCTTGCCAAGCCAAGAATATCAGGCATTCAGGCTGGTTAGAGATGGCGAGTATAGTCCAATAATCTCCTATACTGTATCAAAATGCATGGATTGTATCAATGTATAAGTAATAAATGCACTGTATTCTTGCTACCTAAAACTATATATACCCTCGATCTCGATCTGTATATGTATCAATGTATAAGTAATAATCTATATAGTTACTGTTTTCGTTAGTGGCAAGGCGTCCGTAATATGGTTAAACGATAAAGGTCTGAGCAATCTTTTTTATTAATCACGCACATGCCAAAAATATAGTGCACATCTCACTTTAGAAAAAAGTCAACCAATTTTAAGTTTGGCTAAATTTATTAAAAAAAATCTGTTTGTGATACTAAATAAATATTTTTATTAGATTAGCCATGCAATATATTCTCAGTGTTTGTTTATAGTAAACTCATTTGAATACATAAATATTGATATTATTTTTATAAACTTAGTCAAACTTGTCTTTGTAAAAATCGAGCCGTGCATTTTTCTTTTTAGAACGGGGTGAGTGTGATAAGAATAAAATTAGTCGATAAGACTATCCGCACTCACGTTCCTCTTTTCATCCTCTATATTGTCTGGTCATCAAGATTCTCTCCTCTATATTCATTTCTCGCCATCCATTCATCCTCTATATCACCCTCTATCTACTGTGGGCCCACTTGTCACTTTATCTAAATATATTCATGAGAGATCTAGTTTGAAGAATTAATTACAACGAACTCAATGGTGCAATCGGAATTTAATTTGAGTTTTCGGTTTGTGAGATATAGTATTTTTTTAAATAAAAATTGGTAGGGCCCGCGCTGTACTTTTCTCTCCCTCTCGCCGTGCATGCAACCAAACCACGCCTGCCTTTCTTCCGCTAAACGTTGCTGCGGACGCGAGATTTCGCCGGATCATACGTATGGAGTACAGGACGCCGCTGCACTACTTTTTGTACGCTATCCACATTTAGCGTATGTAGTAGAGGGACCAGTGCAGGTCGTCTAAGAAGGAACAACAACCGAGAAGCATACACAAGTAGCCAAAGCTTTTCGTTTTATTTTGAGCATGCTCATTTTTTGAGCATGCTGAACTTCGTCGTTGAACCGAGACTTTGTGTATATGCATGGCTTTTAATCTGTCGGATCTCTCCTCCCTCAGTCCCTCGTCTTCTCAAAACAAACACTGACACTTTCATGCAAGGCTAGCACGCACAGTCACCTTAATTATTGATTCTGTTTTATAACATTATCTTATAATAAATAAAGTTCCCTATGCCTAGAGTAATAATTATAATTTAAGCAATGTACTCCTTCCGTACACGAAATAATATAATTATGAGAATCGTACTGATCAAACTATTTCAACTTTGACTAAATTTATAGTAAATAGCACTAGCATTATGTCTTAAAATAAATTTATTATAAAAAAATATTTTACAACTAATCTAATGGTGCTTATTTTGTCTCATAATGTTATTAGTATTTTTTTGATATAATTTTAGTCAAAGTTAACGATGTTTAATTCCTTAGAATATGAGAATTATATTCTTTTATGGACGAAGAGAGTAGTATAATTTATTGACCTCTTTTATGATGTCGCTAAGAGTATTGTATTAAATATTTTTTTATATATTTTAATATAAAGACGCGTAAACCTTTTACGTGAAGCAAAGCAATATATCCTATATACCCAAAATCTATCTATAAACATGTACTACACGCACGCAGAACATAAATTGTGGTGATCATCTATATATATCGGCGTATCCCTTTCTAGAACTTACATCATCCGTCCTGTCTATCATCTCTAGTACACACTCTGTACGCGTCCGTACGATCACAGAGATAGGGTGATGTTTGCAAGGCATCCACAAAGTCAACCCAATATCAGCAATTTTCATTTTTAGCACACTAGTCAGCGCGATCGCATGCGGCCACGTGTCCGCTCTCGCCCCCTTTATATGGATCCACACTTCCACAGTCCACAGTGCACACCACCGCGGGCTATCTATCTTCTCTTCTACCTCTTGTCGCTGGCCGTGTTTCTTGCAGCGCTTGCAGGTGACGATTATTAGCTATGACGGCGACGGTGACGGCGACGAGCAGCAGCAGCGGGGGAGCGAGTAGGGGACGTTCCGAGTCGTCCAGCAGCGCCGCAGCGAGGAGGGCGTTCGGTCGCTACGGCGGCGACGGGCGCTCGTCGGCCGCACAGGGACCTGGGCTGGACGGGCGTGCGGGAGCGGCTCTGGGGCGGGTGGGCGGCGGAGATCCGCATCCCGCGCACCCGATCCAGGCTGTGGATCGGCAGGTTCCAGCACGCCATGCAGGCGGCGCTGGCCTACGACGACGCCATGTTCTGCTTCTACGGCGAGCAGCTCCCGAGCCAGCGAAAGTTCAACTTCCCCGGGCGCGCCGCGCCCCGCCATCCCCGAGCACATCCGCGTCCAGCTCACCGCCGCCAACATCAAGGCGATCGCGGCGGACTGCGGCCGAAGCTGCGCCGGCTTCTTCTTTGCGCCGCCGGCGGCGGCTCAGCTGATGTGCCCTATTACACCAGCTGCTGCTGCACCACCGGCACCACCACCGACGCCACCACCTCTGATGGCGCCAGCGCCAGCGCCGGCGCCGGCGCCGGCTACTGATGGTGCCGCCGCCGCCGCCGCCAGCGCTGAAGCGACCTCCACAGCAACTGATGTCGTCGACCATGCTGCTGGCAACGCCGGGAAACCGCGTGGATGGAGAATTCATGGCAAGTGCTGACTGCCTGCTCTCCTGCAACCAGATGATTTCGTCGGGGTTTTTAGACATCGACGACGTGGAACTCTTTATTAACCAGAACTGATAGATCGATCTTACCTTCAACTTGGTCGATCTCGTTATATATGCGTGCAATAAATCGCTACAACAATTTGTAGTCTCTGTCTGTGTGTGTGCAAAATGTATTATGTATATGATGCAGTATGCAACAAGTTCTTGAAATGGGAGCTGTTTTATGCATGTACTGTATATATTTTCAATGGTGAAGTGCTGTGATACACAGGTTATTGATGGCTAAGTATTGGTATTTAGATGCAAATTTGTCAAAAACGGAGTGGAAAAGAAAAGGCGCGAAACGACGAAACGGAGGGGAAAAAAGGCGCGAAACGGAGCAAAAAAGAAAAGGCGCGAAAACAGACATAAAACACAAATTTTGATATTTGAAATCCAAAAGTGTAATTGTTCAATAGTCATATGCCAGAATTACAACTTGAATTATGTGGCTGTGGGCAGTGTGCTTCTTGTTAGAAAAGGCTTGAAGTATTATTTTCAAGGCTTGTATCAACTCGATCGAGTAATGTGTTTGAAAATTTTATAAAAGTTTTCCTTTATCGTAACAAGAAACATACAAACTCTTGGATCGTGAAGGGTGGACTTGAATATTAACTAGCAATTATTTATGATCATCATTTATGTCTAAGAACTAATACATGTAAAAAATGCTTGATTCAAAGGCTATATATAATGATAATTTATATATCACAACAAAAATGTTAACAGTTCTCGTTAAGAAACATGAGAAAAAAGGAAGCACGGGTTAGTTTTATGCTTTCTTTATTTCATGTTAAAAAATTATAAATAAACTCAAATTTGATTGTTTCCCTATATATCACATCAGTACCCAAAATGTTAACTTTATCCAAAGGACTTTGTATTTGAGATGGGTGCGTAATCCCTGTCATGAAAAACGAAATTTCCTATCAGCTATGATCACTGATGCTATATAAAGTTTGAGATTTTTGACATTTATAATATTAGACACATGAAGATACTATAGATTTGGCAATGGTTAACATTAAAAATTCTTGATATTTCACATCATGATGCGTGAGTATTTTGGAATGGAAAATTTACATATATATGAGCTATAAACTATAGTGTGTGTACAACTACAACTAATAAGTATTACAATAATAATATATATCAATTATGGTGTAGATCAAAGGGGCTAGAAGACAACTTAATCAACTATCATGTGTCAAACAAGGCCCCACTCCATTTTGCTTTTAGCCTCTAGTTTGCGAGACCTTCTTATCGTATCCATAAATCTTCAACATCTATAGTGCCCTACCAACATCTCCATCCTGTATCTCTCACTATGGACTAAGATGCTATGCATATCCACACAGTACAGAAATGTTTGTTCCCACCAACACGCAACGCCTCCGTTGTAGTCTAGCTGGTTAGATACTCGGCTCTCACACGAGAGACCCGGGTTCGAGTCCCGGCAACGGAATTTTTTGCATACCTTTTTTACAATAATTTTCATATATACTTTTGCTAAAAAGCCGAATTTTATTCTTTTCACTTTTATTTATTCTCGTGCGGTTGACTTGCCTCCCATTGGCACTGCATGTGCTTGTGTATTTTTATCTCATATAGTTCTTTTGTACTGCAATTTGCAATACTATGTGTAGAAGTGAAAAAAAGGTAATAATGTACGTACAGAATAAGACGGCAGGCAATCATCTCAAAAGCACCATCACGATTCGGATATTACTAGATTATAAGTAGGCTATAGGCTACTAGATTATTTTGTAGTAATAAGTAAGCTAGTCAACTGCCCAGTTGTACTAGTAGCGCCCTTAAAAACAAATATAATTCTAAAATAATACGTCAAATAGTATAGTTTTTTTTATCAAATTTATATAAAAAATATATATTAGTATATGTCATAGAGAATAAGTATTATTTTTATCTTGAAAATATTTTATAATATACGTAGTAGTCTATATATTAATAATATTTCTGTAAATTTATTTTAACTAGCATACATGCATGCGTGTCGAACATATATAATGTACAACTTGCGTCATCTTTTTCAATACATTGTATAATTGAAATCTTTACCGTGTGATTGGATGTACACTATTTTAACTCCTATAAGCACAAGTCATGAGTTTTGATTTACAAACTAGACAATAACCCATTAAAACTCTTATCTTTAGTTCATCACGTACTCCGTATGTCCAAGCAGGGAGTGGAACGATAGATGGGCTCAGAAGACAGGGAAGGACGGAAATACTGGGGAGAGAATTTTTGCTCTTTAATATTACTAGCAAATGTAATAACCATATGTTGCAACGAAACCCATACATCTTAGAATCGGACTTCAGATCATCACTGGATGCAAGTGAGTCTGGATCATAAGAGACACGGAGGGCGTGAGAGCATTGAGAAGAAGTAAAAAAAATTGAAGAAGAAATGTCCACTCTTTGTATTTGGTATATTGCCTAGCAAACATGCAATCAGACATATTAATTATTGTGCAGTGTTCATGGTAATGATAATGAGCTTGTTATTTATGTTGGATTTGATTGGGCTTTGCCAACCTTAAATCAAATAAATTCCAATGCTCTAAAAATGTTAGTGCAATATAAAAATAATTGACCCCACATGAAAAATTGACAGGAGGTCGACTCAACTGAAATAAGAGCGGAAGGTGAGCCACATGTTTGCATGTGTTCGCAACGCGAATCGACTCGTGTAGTTAGGCCATGACATGAGACAGAAGAGGAGTGAGAGATAGACAACGGGGGAAAGCGGGGCGAGAGATGGAAGAAAAATAATCTAATATTAAATATTATTATATTATAGATATAAATAGAGATATAGATAGATATAGATATAGATTATAAATATAGATATAAATTGTTATATAATAACTATAATAATTTAGAGATAGACGGCGAAGAAAAGAGGTGGAAGAATATTTTTTTAATATTAGGAATAGGTATATAGATATAAATAGTTAGTTATAGATATGGACTGCTATATAATAGCTATAATAATAATTTAGAGATAGACGTGAAGAAAGGGCAAGAGATGGAATATTTTTTTAACATTAGATATAGAAACATATATAGATATAAATAGTTTACGTATTAAGTTTTTTTTATATATTAACATTAAGTATAATATATAGATACAATATAAACAGTTTAATTATAGATATGGACTGCTATATGATAACTATAATAATAATTTAGAGAATAGACATGAAGACAAGAGCAAGAGTGAAGAAAATTTATATAATTTTAATATATATATATTACATAATATAGATATAAATAGTTTAGTTATTTTTTATATATTAGCATTAAATACTGTAGTATCAGCCAAAAGGCAAAACATAAGCTGGACGCTAGTGTACGTGGATGTTGATGTTTCGGCTGATTCGGTACCAAAGTCAGAGAGGTCTGACTGCGAGGTGGGGCCAGGACGTGTGGTCTTCGACTGTCGACGTGCACGTGTGGTCGGTGGTCCCACAGTCACACAGAGCGCCAATGGTAATATGCGTAGGTGCATGCGCCCGCGCGGTGGCGGTGCGGCAGTCGTTACCTACCTCGGCCGATTCCTCAGCTCGTTTAGACTCCACATTTTTGACATATTATTATATTATTAAGTCGAAACATTTTAAATTCATCAAATTTTACAAAACTATATCAAAGGTTACGTTACTAAATAAGTATCATCATTTTTTTATCTAAATATTTAACAGTATATCTTTGGTACCATGACTATTGATATTTTGTATAAATTTGATTGAACTTAGATAGTTTGATTAAAAGAAAACTAAAATTACATCTTTCTTAGATAGATTTTCTTCATCTCAAGAAAAATGATTGTTTGAAATTTTTAAGAGAAAGACTCTATAAACCAAGAATGTCAAAGTCATAGGAGCACTGTGAGAACTTGTATGATCTCCAGCTTTTGTACGTCAGCTATAAGAGACAAATTAAATGACCAAGAGAGGCGCACCCAAAACATTGGATCAAAAAAGAAAAGAAAATCGTAGAACACGTACACATCTTCAAGCAAATGATCCAGAATTTGCTACTCCTATTGCACAAATAAGAAATGCTAGAACACTGTGTTGTACTATGTAATTCTAAAAAAAAGAACAGATGTCTGTCATGCTAGTGTTTGACGGTATTTGCCGACTGTGATCAATATTTCCTATGGTTTTGTTATTTCCTTGATGATTTTGCCCATGAAAATTTCGGTTTCCAGTATTGAGATATACACCTCATGAACAGTCATTAGCTATCAAAAATCCTTGGGTTCTTTGCATCTCTTCAGTCATTAGCTAATAGAACGACATCTTAAAAACTACCAAATGAGCTAGTTGCAAATGTGGAAAAAGGAAACAATCTTATGCATTCTCTATGAAAAAAAAAATACTCCTAAGGTCTAGTCTTTTTTATGAGCCTCTGCATATAAGGGAACAAGGTCACATAGTATGCTTGTCTCCAAAGCTTTCAACTGGGGATCATACTCCAGTTCCGAACTAGGGTTACTTTGCATGTTCTTTTAAGGCATCTTCATCCATCCGCGCATCTAAAATTGACACCTTTCTGGTTGCCAGTGTCTAAATCATCCTTGTTCCTATGGACATCAGCTTGTCTATATTGATACATGTCCGTGCACATGAGGTATGGATAAGTAACTCGAAAACCAGATTGACAACCAAATGTAGACATAATCATACCACAATGGAGGATGACTTGCAACCTGGTCCAGAGCTACAATTGCCTTGATGGGAGCATGGTCTCAAGCAAAAATCATCGTCATCACCAACCACAGGAAAACCATCAAAGCTTCCTTCCTCATATGAATCAGAGATGAAATCATAGTCCTCATAGCCTTCATCCTGAGTATCCTAGACAAAACCCTTCCCTTATTCAACTATGGAAGCCCTAGTTTGTTCCCACCTACGTTCAATGAACCCCACAATCAACCTGCTCCTGGTGTACTAGCGGTAGGCACTAGGAATCTGAGCGCCCCATGCGAGCAGTGCCTAGGATTTTGATCCTGCTCATCTAGGGCTTGGATCCACTATTTCTCACCTTGTGGAGGGTGAGGTGTAGGTCATGCTTATCGCCAGAGCTGTATAGAAGTGGCAAAACTATAGAGAATAGGAGGCGGCTATAGGGAAAGAGGTAGGTGCATCCATGCAGTGAAGGAAAATAAGAAGGGGCGATGGAGAAAGAAAGAGGAAAAGGATGCATGCAGTGCAGATAAGGCAGGTGCGAGCCTGCAAGGCATGTGGGGCTAGCAGATGCTTTTATAGGCCCAATAGTGTGTCAGAACTAGAACATCTAGTTTTTTGGGGACGGGGGAGGAGAGTAATAATATATGCACAATCTTTCTAAATTTTTATGGTCTAGTCTTTCTCGCTGATATTCAAACCCTAGCGATTTAGTTATAGTTTGCGAAAACAAAGCCAAGCTTGACAATTACTAGCCTTAACATCCATTGCCTACACCATAAATCTGTTAGGCACTGCATGTTCACGCGATACAATGAATCAAATAACTTTATTTCAAATTCTGATCCTCCAAGAAAAAAATTGACTCCTAGTCTGCTAGCACATAAGCTTTTTCTCATGTACTTAATTAGCTTCAAATTTGAATCATGCATTTCATTCAAAATTAAGCAAGACAAGGAGACGTTTCTACAAAATTATGCTCCAATGTTTTTCCATACAATTCTTGTGTAAAACTTTTCTAAACCTTTATAATAGCTTAAATTTATGAAGAAATACTTCAACAAATATTGAAAAAGATTTTACATTGGTTTTATTTCTTGAATGATGTTTATTCCTTCCTTTAGATTAAAGGGAAAGGAGGTCTGGTCTTCATGACAAACAGAAAAATTGAATTGCCTAATAAAGTGAATGAAGATATCTATGTGATTGGAGTCAGTCCTAGGAAAGGAAATTGATAAGAAGACCTTTTCTATATAGAAAAAGCACTAGCTAGTAGCAAGTTGGGATTTTGAGAAGTACCATGTAGGTTCTAGATTATGAAAACTTGATAGTTGTTTCGTAACATGTATTCTAGGTTTTGACTTCTTCATATCTTTCTCTCACATACCTATGGGCATAATAGTACCACATGTGCTGAAACTTGTTATGAAAGTTTAGGGTTGTTTGAGCAATTATTGGGTTATGGAATCATGATATGCTATATGAAAACTAAGGCTAAAAGGGCATTGTTTGTTTGAAACATGAATTATATAAGATAGAATCCACAGTATCTGGTTGAAATAGACAAGGACATTGATAATAATATGTTAGCCCACATTAAATTTTGGTAGCATAGGTAGTCTATTAGAGCTAGTACAAAAATAACTCCTTATTCCAACCAGGATAAAACCGACATGGATGTTCACCTATTTACTGATGTTACTTAATTTCCGTCTTCTCTATAGCTAGCATGGATGGGTTCAACTTTGAAGCTGATGGTGATGAGGGTTTCCATGGTATTCAATCTAGGGAAAATGACTACTTGAAGTTTTGCCCTTCTTATGTTTGTGGTGTGTGACCATTGAAAGGTAGGCACATTTCTGATTCTTTGGTACATGTGATGAACATTGTCAACATTGTATTGTTGGCTATGTCTGTCATCACACTAGTTGTAGATGACTTTTTTTTAACCTAAAATATGGTTCAGATTACATCATCATGCAATAATTTAATTAGTTGTACTAGTTTATTTACTCACTTCAAAACATAATAGCTTTCTCATCAATGTTCATTTGTATTTTTGTTTGCACCATTGTGTTTTCTTATGACAACATGTGCAACTACATGAGTAATTTGTGCACATTGGCAAGTTAGGTAACTACTACTAGTAGGTTATGTATCCTGGATTGAACTCTTTGTATAAGTTTCCACTAAGATAATAACTGAGGTTGCTATGTTTGTTAACGTTCTAGTAAACATGCATTGAGTTGATAGCAAACACATAAAGTTCCTATCAACATTAAGAAAATACCTAATGAATTTCCATGTTTTTAGTGAGCTTCAAAATTTGAGTGCTATAGTTCATGCAGAAGAAAGTCATTTTAAATTTAATTTTATACAAAATTCTCTAATTTTTTCATACTTATTTGAAAAACTTTTCTAAATATCCCTAGCTAAAATTTAATGAAGAAATACTTGGACAAATTGTGAAATACTCTTGCAAGCACTACAAGAAAAAGTCATATTAACGACGGGATATGTGGTTGTTAAAAGTGTAAATGTGGTCGCTAGAAGTTTTAACGACTACAAATTGTGGTCGTCCATGGTCGTTAAAAGCTCCATCGTTAATACAATTAATGACCACATAATATTTCCTGTCGTTAACTTTTAAACGACCAAACAATATGCGGTCGTTGATACTAGACTTGTAACGACCACATTTCTAATTACAACGATCACAATTTTCATCGTTAATATTTTTGCACCATCTATCACGAGGCACTAACGACCGACCATGTTTTAGTAATAACGACCACATGTTTTGTAATCAATATTATTTTAGACCACATTTATATTGATACTTTTTACATTGGCCATTGATTTATAACGTCAGCCCCACTTGACACCATACACTGACATTTTTCACTGCATAGAAAATACAATTAATGAACTTGCACCTGTAAGGACCTGTGTGGCCTAGAGGGGGGGGGGGTGAATAGGCCTGTCAAAAATCACAGCTTAAAACCAAATTAGATTGGCCCGACACTACCGCCCTATGCCCCCGCACTGCCGGCCTCAGCGCGGTACTGCCGCGCAGATAAAGACCAGAAGCTGCAATTCGAAATCCAGCCACAATCCACAGATTCTATATGAATAGGAATGTAACAATAAGCTCTATGAACCAACAGAAACAACTACTCCAAGCCAAATGTGAAAGATAAAGTAGATCGGGCCAAACCCTAGAATATATCACAAGCTCATGAACATAGAGAATGAAACTAAGCAAGCACGCGAGACAAGTGATTTATCCGTGGTTCAGCTCGCCACCAAGGCTTGCCTACCTCCACGTTGTTGAGGTTGACCACTTAGGTCATGAGCTTTGCAACTCAACCTCGTTCTCAAGTCAAGGAACCAAATCCTTGAAGTGAGGGGTAATCTTACTAGCTGCACAAGTAATTACAAACCTCCCTAGGCCGCCACACAAGTTGGCAAGGCTCTAGGGCGACGCCTAGCCGGCTAGGGTTCCAAGAACCCAAGAGTAATAGAAGCAAATCCACCGCTATGGCTCAAATCAAGTGCTCTAGGCAGTAGATCTCAGCTAGGGCTTCTCTTTGGTGAAGGTTTGAGCCTCTCAACCACTTGGAATCAATGGGAATGAAGATTTTGGTGGTTGGGAGCTTGGAGAGCCTTCAATGGAGAAGAGAGAGCTTGTCTGGAGGTAGGTGGAGAGTTATGGTCGTGGATGACCGTTGGGAGGCAGAGGGGGTGATGTAAATACCCCCTGCCATCCAACGGACGAATCAAGTCGCGGCAGTGCCGGCCTTAGCCCGGTAGTGCCGCGGCCCGGCACTGCCGCGCCTACCAACAGACAGGAGTGAATCTGAATCTGGTGCAGCTATCTTTGGTTAGAAAGTATGGATGGTTTGGGTTGGTTTGAGCACATATCATTCAGCCATATCAATGAATTTGCATTCCCCCTTTATAGTACGACATTCCTAAACTCAAATGATCAATATAAAATATCTTTGAAGCACTTTGAGCTCGGAACCGATGAAATGTAGTGTGAGGGGTCCACCAACGCATATACACCATCCTTTCTTATCATAACCTGCTTATCAACTTCATAAATCTCATTAGTCCTCTAATCGTGTGGTCATTATCACCAAAACCCACAATTAGGGCTTGATTGCACTTACAGCACCAGCAAGCAATTATTATTTATCCAATATGAAAATACATAAAGATGCATCTTTGCAAATTTAGAAGAAAAAATAACCATGAAACTAATAGTGCTAACTTAAGGACCGTTCCTATGTTACAAAGAATTGGTAGCAGTAAGCTATGCTTGAAGCTGAATACCACCTGTACTACTATAACTAAACTACTAATCTTCAACTGGAGGCACTCTGCAACATTTTTCTCCAACAGCTTGGCCTTGTCAAGAAGCCTGCAGCAACTTCAATGTTAACACTATACATGACCCAAACCAGTTAATACTTAAATAAACTGATGTCAAATTGCAAGACCTAAAGGAATGGAACTTGTTACCTTGTATATAACTATTTTTAAATAATTAACAAGACCGGTAATAAGTCTCCTTCAAGTAAAGTGAGCACAACTGCTCTTGGATAGAAAGCACCTGTGGGACATCAGTCAACATCATAGATATAGGGGAGGCAAAACATCAGTTAACAGAATCTTTCCAGTAGTGAGACATTCATCTATAACCCATGAGTTAACATTTGAATCGCGATGTGCACTGAATAATTAGAACTATGACTGAGAAGATCTAAGATTTTGACATCCTAGCAATACAAAATAACAACTCAAACCTATCTTATTTTGCCTCAAAGTTTCAGTACCAATATAGGGATGAAGAAGCATGAACTCTGCTATTTTCAGTTGATGGATGAAGCCATTTTCAGATATATGAAAGAGGCTTGCTAATTTAATTTTTAACAGATAAAAGAGCACATTGGTAAAATTAAAGCTGTGCACAAACTTATGGAAATAATCATCTGAGGCAAGAATAAAATTTGGAAATTAACCTTTACTTCATGGTAAAAGAAAAATTACTAGTTGAAGCAACTTACATAGGCAGATATATCTATGATATATACTTACCCCCTTTGATGAAATTAATGCATGGAAGCTGAAACATAAGAACACAAAGGTTCAAACAAGGAATTTGGCATGGAAGGTGAAACATGATGCATTATGTGAATATGGATTAGAAGCAATAACTATCTAGAATAAGCTGAAACATGATGACACAAAGGTTCAGACAAGGTGCAACCTTTTCATGGTACTGACTGCAAACTGTCAACACATCAATATATAAACTCACATAAATTTGAAGCCTACAACATCAGCAGTCCAGTACTGGAATGCACATATAGATAAAATCAAACTGTGTGTATCATTGGCTGCATCCTTTTTACTTAGGTGGCAATCAATATTCCTTCTTATTGATACAATAAATTAATAACTAATTTAGGTCAGTTTTTTAGATAATTAAGTTCAGGCTAGTTAAAATGTAAGATGTGATCCATATTAGAAAATGCGAGATTTACACAAGTATAGAATATAGAAACCTTTCTTAGTACGGAGTTCAACGAATCTTTTTGTCCAAACATTTGAAGCCTCTGTAGAAGCAATCTACAAACATTACCTTGCTTCCAGAGTACAGACTTTATGAGACCAACAGACTAGCAGAGACACATGGCAAATTTCCCGAGATAGCATAGATGCAATCTACAACAAAATTCCCTGTGTTAAAGATGCAATAACACAAATAACTAAAATTGGCAAGTGGCAGGGCTGTTCATAGTGAGGGATTGAAGAGAACAGGCATCTCGAGATGCACATCAGGATTGAGGAAGATGAGGCTCACGATTGGGCCTGGGGCTCCTGAAGATCTGGTCATCTGGGCGCCCATGGATAGTCATCCACCTAAGGCAGCCGGCGGCCTCGTTGCCACATAGCATGGTGCTGCAGATGGAAAACCTCGCCGGCAACACATGAACGGCGAGCCGAGGAGGCCTCGGCCCCGGCCCCATTGTAGGCTGGGCACACATTAACGCACTCGCGCTCAACGTGGTCCTCCCCTGCTACGGTACATCAGTAGAGGAGGGAGACGCCCCTGGGAGAGGAGGCATGCGGCGGCGACGAGGTGCCCCACCGACGATCTAGTAGATGCAGCGGTTGTTAGGGTGAGGGAGGAGCGTGGCCTGAAGGGTGGATGCGGAGGTGGGTGTCGAGCGGTCCAGGGGCAGGGTAGATGAGGGACGAACCCGACGACCACAATGGGACCTGGATGAGTATGACGACCACATTTTTTTGGTCGTTGGACACTTCGGTCAACATAGTAACGGATGACAGATGCAATCCGACGACCACATATTTTCTGTGGTGGCTAAGTTCTGGTCGTTGATGCGAGGATTTTTGTAGTGAAGAGGGTTTTATCTCTTGAAGGATGCATGTTTTATGCCTTCAAATCAAAGGGAAGGAGAAAGAAATGAGTTATCCAATAAACAAAAAATATGAGGGTGTCAACCAAATAGGAATTGATCATAGGAAAGAAAATGGATGAGCTCGCCTAAACAAGAGTAATAGGTAGATGAAAAGCGTCATGTAGGTCCTAGATTCTGAAACTTGATGGTTGTTTGCATATGCAAATTCTATTCTAGCTTATGACATCTTTTTCTCACTTACATATGGTCATAAAGCTTGGTCAATCCACCATTAAAGTCTAGGGTCATTTGAGTGGATTATTGGATTATGGATTGATATGCTATTTTATAGAATGTAACGTCAAATATGGTTTGTTTTAACTATAGAATGTAAAACATAAAATTCTAATCTCTAGTCAAAATAAGGATTGAAATAGGTAGGAATGTTGATATTATAGGTGGTGGCATAAACACAATAATCAAACCCATAAGGATGCTCACATGTATCCAGGAAGCCACCCTACAGGTGACAAGGGTGGCTGCCCTAGCTACTAGCCATTGAGCCTCAATAGAACTTTCTATTTTTTCTCCTCAAATCCATGACAGGTGGTAGTTTTAACACAAATACAAATAAGAAGCGACAGTAGTAGCTTTTGCTCTGTCCGACTGGAGAAGAAGGCCATCTCCTAGGCTTGCTTTTGACATGTAGTGGCCTTGGTCTATTTTATGGGCTAAAGGAATAAAGAGAAATTGCCCAACTGCTCAGAGTAGGAGGGGGTCATGTATGTTTTGTGCACCTTCCCTCCATACTAAAACACTAGGCTAGGCGACATGGTCAGTGACTAGCAACTCTTCAATTGAAGCTCGACTACTCGATCCTCAAATCAAAGCCCCAAGTGGTTAGTCCGCTGGTGTGGCATAGCCATGCAACCTCTAATAGAGGGAGAGGGGATGAAGTAGTAGATGGAGGTGTATGTGGTTGTGGCTCTACAAGTGTCGAGAAAGCTGTGACTTATGCAGTGGATGAAGTTGACTAAGGACCATGCTCCAACAATTGGAAAAGGGGTTAGATGGGACTTGGCATTGACATCAATACCAAAGCAAAGTGTGATATGATACTGTAACACCCCGGGTGTTTAATTAATTAAAATAAATTAGAATTTAATGAGGAAATGGTCAAAACCCTAGATGGAGGAAAATCCTAGCCAGATGGTTGTTGCATTCATGCCGATGCATAATTTTTATTGGGTGAAAAAGAATGTTGTTTAAACCCGAACAGGGCGGATCGAATTTATTCTATTTAGAAAAGCAACAAAAAGATTTATAAAAGTTTTGCGAAATCAAATCCAATTTTATTTTCAAAACCTAGGGAAAATGTTTTTGAAACTTTGTGAACTGTTTTGATTTCAAATGGTTTTGATTTTGAATTTTGAAAAGGATTTGAAGAAAAAAAAGGAAAATTGGCAAAGGGCCTCACCCTCTCCCTTCTCCTCCAGCCGGCCCAATCCACCCCTCCTCCTCTCTTCGCGCGCGGCCCAGCCCGCTGCCTCCCCACTCCCTCTCGGTCCCCAGCGGGCCCAGCGCTGCGCCCCTCGCTCTGGCTGACAGGCGGTCCCTCACCCTGACTCGCTGACGGGTGGGACCACCTGTCAGAGGGTCGTCCCCGACCTCCCGACAGACCCGGCGCGCCGTTACAGCCGTCGCTCCGCCCTTCCTGGCGTCGTGCCTATCCCAAGTCCCCTATCCCCATAATAGGGAGCGCCGCCGCAGTCGCCTTGCGTCTTCCCCATCCTCGAGCCGTCCTCGCCGACACCCAAGCACGGAGACACCCGCAACCCTAGCCACCGCCACCATAGTCACCACACCCGAGCTCGCCACCCTCACGGGACGAACCACCGGCCTCAGTCTCCCCTCCTTCGGCATCACCGACGAACACCGCGACCGGGGGACCCTCCCTTGGCGAAAGCTCCGCCGGAAACTCCACCGCACCACCACCCGGAGCACCAAGGCACCGCCGCCGCAACACCCCCACGCCATCAGCCGTCCCTAGACCTCCATCGGCACCGAGAGCACCACGTACGGACCCGCGGTGAGCTCCTCTTCGATTGAATCTTTTTCCCGGGTCTCGGTCTACTAGTCTATAGCTCGGTTCCGAGGCGCTCCGGCAAAGCTCCGTCGCGCGGAGATGTGGCGCCGCCGTGTCTGTGCGCCGCCGGCGGCCGCGTGATCTCCCCTTCTTTTCCGGCCCTCCGATCCAGAACAAACGGCCGAGATTAGATCCAAACGCGAACCGGTATGAGCCGGGTGCACCAGCGTCGTGATCTCGTCCACGGCGCCACGTCAACCGGATCCACCGCCACCGCGACGCACCGCGCCAACGGCTGCTCGACACGTGGTGCCACGCCAGAGCGCCGCGTCAGCCACCGCCCGCGTCAGCGCCCACTTTGCTAAAGAACCCTGAGTTTAACCAAAACAAACCCGCCGTCCATCCTACTGTGCGCTGAGTCTGCGGATTTTATTCGCTTGGACCCTGCGTTTCCTGGAAATGAGGCGCGGTCCACCCACACGCGATCGCCCCTGATCTATCTCAGCCGCCATCGCCAGATCGACGGCCGAGAATAGCCGATACCCCCTTCGCCGATGCGCTTTTGTTAAGAGCCCTGCCTTTTCCGAAATAAACCGCCGTCCACATACACAGTATACTGAGTCTTCCAAATATTGCGATCTAGCCCCTGCTTCTCGGTAAATGAGGCCCGGTCCTGTTGCTTTTTAATTCAGTTTCTTTTATTACGAAATGAGTTCAATCTAATTACAGTTTTTGCCCTCAGATTCAAGCTCATAACTTTTTGCGTTTTAAAACTTAACTCCGTTTTGACCCGTTCAACTGGCGTTAGTTTCATAATTTTGTTCTCTACGCAGTAGATCTATTATTTACTATTTTCATACTGTTGTTGTCTATTATTTATTTCTATGTATTGTGCCATGTATGTTGCTTGAGCCAGAGAGTGCGGAGTACGAGGACGCTCCAGACCATCCTTGCGACCCAGTTGATTCGACCTAGTCCGAAGGCAAGTGTCCTAGAACATCTTGCACCTATTTTATTTTACTTTTGGTACTAGAGTAGTTAGATCTTGTAGATGCATGCTTATCGTTAATTTGAATCCCATGTTGGGTTTACTAGAATTTGTTTATATTATCCTTGTCGCCTGTTTTGGGATTTCGGGTAGGTGTCTTGCTTAGCCCTGCAGTCATGGTTGGGATGGGAGTTAAAATGTTTATAATCTGATTAATGAACGATGAAACGAATGTGGACATGGTATTTTTGTAGTAACATGGTTATTAGGTAATCCGGCAGATGGACCCGTACTGGTGGTTTTGTGCCGTGGGACTCGGCAGCTGCTTTCGGTTTTTGGTTCTGGGCGAGTGCTAGATTTATCCTGCCTGGATCCCTAGGACCCGGTTCTTGGACAAGTAACCCGGCAAAACAGCGCAACCATGAGATCTGGATGGGCGGACCTGGCTAATAATCAACAACCTTTAAGTTGAGGGTCCACACGGGGTTTGTTTTATGGCTCACGAGGGGCCTTGGGGGTCTATACCTTTGTACGGGGTGAAACCTAGAGGTACGTGTGGAACGGACTGGAGGGGACTTTGTAAAGGCCTTGCAGTGCAACCTGCTATGCACCCTTGGCAGTGTTTAGCGTGACGGGATCTGCACGACTCATGGGTACGATGTGCAACCTCTGCAGAGTGTAAAACTGATATATCACCGTGCTCACGGTCACGAGCGGGCTTGGACTTCTTCGAGTTAGCTGTTACTGGTTGTTTGGTTTCGGGTCATCTGATGGACTTCAGTGCGGTTGCCTGATGGACTTCAGGTGTTGGTTGCTCGGTGTGACTCCGAGTGTGGTTGCTCGGTGCGACTCCGAGTGTTGTTACTTTTATACAGTGTCTGTCTATAACCTAGTAAATAGGTGCATAGGATTATAGGATTAATAGGGTGTGTCGCTTTAGGCGCTTGAGTCAAACAAAGTCAGCCTACCTTTGTTATAAGCCTCATAAGCATATATTTCCTACACTTGCGGAGTACATTTCGATGTACTCACCCTTCCTCTTTGTCCCCCCTGCTACCCCACCCAGACGCTGGAGACTACACGTACGAGGAGCCGGTTATCAGAAGACGGAGGCTACAACACCCTGACGACCTGTACTAGGATGGCGCTACCCCGGTCGACTTTCCTGTGGAGATGAGTCCAGCTTTCCGTATCTTCATCAGAGTTTATTTTAGAGTTAGTTATCTTGAGAGTCTTACTTTTCTTTCAGACCGAGGGTCATTTTGTAATAAAGTTCGTTCTTATTAATAAAAGCATTGTTTTGATATTTACTATGATGTGGATATATGTATGAAAATTGATCCTGGCATACATATATTGTGCTCTAATTTTGTTCTTAAATTGGGATGTCACAGATACCTTTTATCGTTTGCATTCTTCAAATTAGAGAGGTATCACCTTAAAGAATGTTTTTCTCATTGTTCAATCCTCTAATTTGTGTGATTGCAATATGCGTGTTTTTAGTATCCATTACTTAACTGCCTCTGTTCTCCATAACTAGAATGTATGAGGTTGAAGCTGGAGGAGATGACTAAGACCACCTTTGGTAGGGCTATGAAAAGGGGCTTCTGCTCTGGCTTCCTCTAGAGCCCTACCAAATGGGGTGAAATAAAATGGTGCCTTAGGAGAAGTTGAAAGAGCTCAAGCCCTTTTTCCATGGGAGTCGTAGCACTAGTAACCTGGCTCCTTTTGGCTCCATCCTTTTGCCCGTACAATTGCATCTTGATTTCCAACTATTTACAACAAAATGTCCATCCTACCTTATCACTACTGGAGAAACGGGCCTTTAGCCCGGTTGAAAATGGCCTTTAGCCCCGGGCAGGAGCCGGGCTAAGAATCGGACTAAAGGTCCGACCTTTAGCCCCGGTTCCGCCCCGGGCTAAAGGGGGGACCTTTAGCCCGGTTGGTAATACCAACCGGGACTAAAGACTAAGGGGAACCTTTAGCCCCGGTTGGTAATACCAACCGGGACTAAAGACTGGCCTCTTTAGTCCCGGTTGGTATTACCAACCGGGGCTAAAGACCTTTTTTCTTTTCTTTTCTTTTTTCTTTTCAATTGGCTATTGTTTTCAGTTTTTCAATTACATTAGGTTTTCTAATACGTTTTCTTCGATGCTAATATATTACATTAGGATTTCTAATACGTATATTTCTTCGCTGCTAATGTATGTATCCACATATATATACACATAAAATTTATAATTACACACATAAAATATGAAACTATATATATATGGGCTAGCTATACATATTATGTGTATAATATTTTTATGCACATAAAATTTACAGCATTATCCATGCATCCTTGGTATTTACAACACAAATATTGACCGTCACTTAAATGTCATACAAATGGTCGTCTTGGTTTGGTTTCATTGGTTCTTCCGGGTTATAGTAGAACTCGGTGCCGGCTTTGAGGACATGGTCATTAAGAACTCCTGCGATTGTCTCTTGAATTCCTTTCAGGCACACCATGTCCAACACCTGGTTCTTCAACCATAGCTCCTTCTGTCTCTCTAGAGGAGTTCTTTGGCATACACCGAGAGAAACTCGCAAACGTAGTACCCACACAAATTGTTCCCTGGTGGTTGCCGTAGAACCCACTGCACGATGTAAAAAGATATTACTCTCATCATCTCGCGCGTGTGATGAAAGCATGCTACAGTGTAAAGACGCGGGGAGATAGTACTACTTACTTGCAATTGGATAGGACGAGGAAGTGTCGCCTTCAAATCCGGACGGTGTTTCGGAACGAACCAAGCCCAAACCCTGCACAATATAATATTGGATCGTAATTAACTATTGCAGATTTAAAGTGTAGAAATCAGTATTTAGAGATCGAAAGTTACCCCTGGATAATGTCTATGATATCTTGATAATCTCCCAGTGGTTTTCTCAACGAGTCATAGATTATCAATTGACTTTCGGAGAGATCGAAGACGATCAATATCCAGTGATAGCTGCATTAATTTGCTTATATAGTCAACATATATCATAGAAATTGAGTAAGTAAAAATAAATATGCACATGATAACAACACCCCCTAAAGTTGTATGGGAAGAGTATATATCTTTTGTTCTTTTGGTTCAACAAGAACCTTCGGAGATTCCTCCCTGTTTCATTTCTCCATATATCATAGGCGGGATCTTTCTTTGGGACCGAGAATACGATATATGGATCAATGAAACCAACCTCCTTGTCATTTCTACGTGCGAGGTCTCTCATCATGTTTCTGCATATGTATATAGGCACGCTAGCTAGTGTTAGCATAATTACATTTACATATACATATGCTAGAGTGAGATAATTAAAACGAAGGATCACTTACAAACAGAAGAGGCTGACTAGAGATTTGTCTAGAGCATCCAGGTGGCATAGCTGGTGTAACTCATTGAATTGGATAAGTATAATGTCATCACCACGGAAGTAATGATGGTCTCTAATTCTGACGCATATCCAATCATCCGCTTTTTTGGTACACGCTGCCATGTACCACTGGTTTAACAAGTACATTTGAGTGCCAAGTTCTGTGAGGGCCGTAGGGTTGTATAGACTCTGGCCATATACATAATTCTTCTTCTTCCACTGATCAACTTGCGGAGCAGTTTCAATGGGTGCTTCACCGAGCATTTGTGACAAGGTTAGACCAGTTTCTGCGCAAAAATGCATCAAGATGCTCAGGATTCACCTCAAGTTGTTCTAGCGCTTTCAAGTTAGAACCATATTCATTCACAACTAGCGGGGGCACTGATTGTTTCGATTGTTCCCCGAGCTGTGGGACACCCTTGCTTGCTCTCTTCTGTTTCTGCTTCGCCTCCTCAAGTGACTTGGTCATAGTGCGGTCATAGTCTGATGGTGGCGATTTTTTACGAGAATCACGCACTTTTTTCTGATGAGCATCCACCTTTTTCCTGAGCATATCAGGACGTACAAAAGGTACGACTCTCTGGGTTTTTCTTTGCTTTTTGTTTAGCCTCGACGTCCGCCCAAAATTGTCCAAATCTGCTTTCGCTGCAGCATTTGTTTCCTCATCAGTCATATCATAGGGAAGTTTCATCTTCTGAGGAACAGCTTGATGTCTTTCTGCAGAGGCTTTCTTCTTTGGTGGCGGTGGGGCCGATGCCTTCATTTTTGTGGCTGGCCTCTTCTTTGATGGGGCCGGTGGTGGGGAAGCCCGTGGTGGAGGAGATGGGGCCGGTGGCGGGGATGGAGCCCGTGGTGGAGGAGATGGGGCCGGTGGCGGGGATGGAGCCCATGGTGGAGATGGAGCCGGTCGTGGAGGGGATGGAGCCGATCGTGGAGGGGATGGAGCCGGTGGGGATGCAGCTGTGTCTTTCACTGCATCGCCCGCAGCACTATGATGACTATGTGGTGAATGGATATTGGACTTAGGTGCGGAGAGGTCCTGCTGTGAAAACAACATAGTATGAGTAAACAATTATTTAATTAAGTCAATACATAACTAGTGAAAAAATGTTTCATTGACTTTCATCTGCACCTAGGGTTAGTTTGCTGAGGAGGAGGAGGAGGTGATGCCCCAGGAATAATGATATAGCGCTTACGCCAACATATGAATGCCTTCTCCGCTTCTCCTAAAGTCTTCTCACCATCACCTCCTTCAATGTCAGAGTCACATTGCTATGCCCTTTCAATACTCTATCCCCGAGACACTAGCATAACCAGGTGGTACCAATGCCCCATGGCATCTTGGTGTCTTCGTAGGGTCAATAGGAGATACGACACCAATAGCCACCATTATTGTGTCATTCCCCTGTGGAATGTGCAGCTCACAGGTCGTGAGAGGATCAGTGATGTCATCCACGGGGAAGCGCAGCCCTGCGTCACCTTGAATCGTTGGCACCTCCGTGGAAGCGCAACTGCTTTTCAACTGATCACAAGGGGTGCTGGTGTTGACTCCTGGCTCTGATGCAGATTGCCTTTGCAGGGAACTCACTGCTAAATGCACTTGCCTTTTGATTTCCTCACTCATTTTGTCTTCAAGTGCCTTTTCTCGCTCTACCGCTTCACGAGCCGCGGCCTATGACTGAATAACCATTTCCTCCATCCTTCGCATCCGCTCTACCTCCTCCTGCCTCTTTCTTCGCGCGGCTTCTATAGGTCTCTTTGTCTTGTGGGAAGGCATGCTCCCACGACACCTCCCCATAGCCTCTTGTTCTCCCACCATGTTCAGGATTCTCTAGGGCGTATGTAAGCTCATCCTTTTCTGTTCGGCTGCCACGTGCCACTGTTAGCCATGTCTCGAGCATAAGCTAGTCTTTCTGCTGCTTTTGGAGTTTTGTGCCATACACTACCCCTCCTGTCTGTAGGTCCAGACTTCCTCCATGACCAAAAAACCATAACTTGGCGCGCTCAGGCCAGTTTATTGAATCTGGTTCGATGCCCTTGGCTAGAATCTCCCGTTCCATTTTTTCCCACTTGGGAATGGCACTCTTGTAGCCACCTGATCCCAAGTGATGGTGGTATCGTTTTTGTCGGGCATTCTGTTGGTTCATTCTGACACGTGTCTCACCCTCTTCTGATTTCTTGAATTCTACAAACTCATCCCAAAAGGCCTCAACTTGACGTAGGCCTTGGTGTTAAAATCCGGAGTTAGGTCCTTCTTGATAAATGTGTTGTACAATTCTTCTTCCAGCCCTGAGAATAGTGTTGCCATTTTCTTCATAGCCCAATCCCGAACTCTTGCCTTCAAATTTCTATCTTCTGTTTCAAGCGTGAAATGTGCAAGGACATCTTGCCAAACCAGTTCCTTATCACGATCAGAGACAAAACTTATATGAGGAGCACTACTCTTTTCCTTCCATTCACGAGCATTGATCGGGATCTTATCCCTTACGAGATACCCACAGTGGTAAACGAATTTCTGTGCATGTTCTCCAAGCACTTGGCCTGTTTCCTCGTTGAATTCTGAGATAATGTATCGGCCATCCAACGGCTTCTTCGGACCTCGTACGGTCCTACTCTTCCCGGTAGTCGTTGTCGATCCAGAGGGCTATGTATGTAGGAACAGTAGATTATAAATACATTTACAAATTGATTAGAATTTTATGTGCTCATAGAGATTATAGGTATACCTCGCAATATTTTCTTGCATAATTTCTTCATAATCGATAAAGTATTGACTGCCGTCATCTACTTCTTGATTATTGTTATCGTCACCTGCTACATCTGGGTTAGCGGCGCTGTTGATTAATTCGTCATTTCCTCCTCCATGTTGTCAACTGGGTCGGCCATTTCTGTGATACATGGAGGATAATAAACACCATATTTTTGCAAATAACGTATATTCATACAGACCATGGAGGATAAGACCATTTTCCTGTTAAGGTTTAGGGTTTTGGGTTTAGGGTTAGGGTTAGGGTTAGGGTTTAGGGTTAGGGTTTGGGTTAGGGGTTAGCAGTTAGGTTAAGGTTAGGGTTAGGGTTAGGGGTTAGCGGTTAGGGTTTAGGGTTAGCGGTTAGGGTTCGGGGTGGGGTTAGGGGTTAGCGGTTAGGGTTAGCGGTTAGGGTTTAGGGGTTAGTTTAGGTTTCGGTTAGGGGTTAGGGGTTAGCGGTTAGGGTTAGCGTTAGGGTTTAGGGTTAGGGTTTAGGGTTCGGTTAGGGGTTGGGGTTAGGGGTTAGCGGTTAGGGTTTAGGGTTCGGGGTTAGGGGTTAGGGGTTAACGGTTAAGGTTAGGGGTTAGGTTAGCGTTTAGGGTTTAGGGGTTAGGGTTTAGGGTTCGGGGTTCGGGGTTAGGGGTTAGGGGTTAGCGGTAGGGTTTAGGGTTAGGGTTTAGGTTCGGGTTAGGGTTAGCGGTTAGGGTAGGTTAGGGTTAGGTTGGTTAGCGTTAGGTTTTGGGTTAGGTTTAGGGTTCGGGTTCGGGGTTTTTGGTTAGGTGATTATCCATACACATTCGTAAAACATATACACGACATAAATTATCTAATTGATTATGCTAAGTCATTATTCCTACACATTCGTAAAAATAAACATATACAACACATAACATATCTAATTGATTATTCCTTCTCCATCACAAGGGCACACCGTTGAGGAGAGGACGACGACGGACGACGACGAGGATGACGTTGCGGTGAGGAGGTGAGCACGACGACGAGGATGACGTTGCGGTGAAGATGACGGCGGACGGCGGCGAGGTCAACGCGACCAATCTCTTTTTATCTACATGTCACATATTTTTTGTTAGATTAAAAAACATGATTTTCTAAAAATGATTTATATAACTATATATTTATATAAATATATATTCATTTTTCTATAAACATATATACACTGCGGTGCATTATATTTTCTGATATTCTCTAATATATATGTATATATATTCATTTCTATAATCATTCATTTTCTATATATATCTTTTTATTTTTCTATAAATATTAATATATATGTATTTATAATCATTTTTCTATAATCATTCATTTTCAATATATATCATTTTGTGCACACACACACGCACACACACAGTGCACACAACCAGTGCACACACACGCACACACACGCACACACACAGTGCCACACACGCACTGCACACACACGCACTGCACACAACACGCACACACCATTGCACACACACACACACTGCACACACACGCACTGCACCACAACACACACACACACACACACGACGCACGCACTGAGCACGGCGGCGCGACCGCGCCCGGCCTCCTCACCGGCGGCGCGAGAGGACGAGTTGTGCGTGGCCACCGAGGCAGGCGGGCCGCTGAGGCCGGCGAGGGCCGGCGAGGGAGAGAAGAGGAGGCGTCGGCGCGGCCACGCGAGAGGACGACGGCGAGGCGGACGTCGGCGAGGGATGCGGCGGGACAACGGCGGCGCGGCACTCGATCGGAGACGACGAGGAAGCGGCGGCGCTGCGGGCGGTCTGACGTCGATCTGAGGAAGAAGGAGGGCACTGTGCCCTATATACGAGGGGAACCTTTAGTCCCGGGGTGGCACCACCACCCGGACTAAAAGACCTTTAGTCCCCGGTGGTGCCACCGCCCGGGACTAAAGCTTTTTTCCCGCTACTGTTTTGGGCTTTTTCTATTCTGGTTTTTGTATGAGCTACTTTAGTCCCGGGCGGGCTTACGCCCCGGGACTAAAGGTTCCTTTAGTCCCGGGTGGTTCTACCGCCCGGGACTAAAGGTTTATTTTAGGTTTTGTATTAGGTTTTGACTATATTAATATGCTGTAATATTTGTTAATTGCATAGTAAATTAAATATTAGGTATAAATTACTTAAAATGACAGTTGTATTTCCTTTTACCTTATTGTATAGTAGAAAAATTTGTAACATAAATTCTTTTCTTTTCTTATAATAATGAATATAAATGTAAATAACAATTCATATTTTGTTAATGCAAGCAAAATAATGTTAAATTTAAATATCTGAAACAACTGGTTCTCGATAGGAAGATTATTTTTGCATTATCTGAACGTTAAATTTGGGTTGTTTATCTTTCATTGTCCAAATGCACGATAGCGAAATTCACTGTTAAATTGCAGTTTAATTTAAAAAGATAAATTTGTGTAGTTCATATACGTTTCTGTGTCGTATTGGTCTCAAACTTTTTCTTAGGCTGTCACGTGGCACGGGTGAGGCAACCAACAAGTTTGTGATTTTTCGGAGATAGTTTAATTGAATTACCGCGCACGTCACCCAATAATTATAGGGTCAACTGGGCCTACCACCAAAATAATCCAGAATGGTGCCAACTTTTACACGGGATCTTGAATGGCCTAGGAAGAAGAACGTTGTGGAGGTTGATGAAAACCGCAGAGGCATCAATTTGGGCTCATATGCTTGCCAAAAATAAATCAAGTCATTTCGACACCGACATCAATGAACCATGACTATCCATAATCATTATTAATTACACAAAAATCTAATACATAATATTGGTTAAAACATCACTATATATCAAGCGGGTACACTGGTGATCTTCTTCTTGACGTATGTCCCTTGGTTATGATCATGTCGTAACCATGGAGCCTCCTCAGCATTTAGCAGGATGCTTGGGTCTTTGCTCACACTGAAGGGTGGTATCCGGTCATCCCTTTCATAATCTTCTGACATGTCTGACTTGTCCTCAATTCCCACGATGTTTCTTCTTCCTGAAAGAACTATGTGGCGTTTCGGCTCTTTGGTTGATTTATCGTCATTTTTCCCTCTCCTGGGCTTTGTAGACATGTCTTTCACGTAGAACACCTGATTCACATCAGCAGCAAGGACGAATGGTTCATCTTTGTATCCAATATTGTTGAGATCCACTGTTGTCACTCCATACTCCTTGTCAACTGTTACTCCGCCTCCGGTCGTCTTGACCCATTGGCATCGAAACAAAGGGACTTTAAAATTAGGTGCGTACTCTAGTTCCCAAATCTCTCTCTATACGGCCATAATATGTTTGCCTCTTCCCATTTGGGTCTGTGGCATCTACGCGAACACCACTGTTTTGGTTCGTGCTCCTTTGATCTTGGGCAATGGTGTAAAATGTGTTTCCATTTATCTCATACCCTTTGTACGTGAGGATGTGCCATGACGGTTGCCTAGCCAACAAATATAGTTGCTCATCAATATTGTTATTACCCAGACATTCCTTTCGCAACCAAGTGCTAAAAGTATTCATGTGCTCACGTGTTATCCAAACATCATTCTTCTCTGGAATTGGGATCGTAGGAACTCCTTGTGTACATCGATATATGGATCCACCACGGTTGAGTTTTGAAGAACTGTGTAGTGCGCTTTATTGAAATAATCGTTCCCCGTACCGATATATGTTTTCTTCCCTAGTGTCCCCTTTCCACACAGCCTCCCCTCGTGCCGCGATTCAGGAACACCAATCGGGTCAAGGTCAGGAATGAAGTCAACACAGAACTCAATGACCTCCTCTGTCCCGTAGCCCTTGGCGATGCTTCCTTCTGGCCGAGCACGTTGGTGAACATTTTTTTCAGTACTCCCATGAACCTCTCAAAGGGGAACATGTTGTGTAGGAACACAGGACCGAGAATATGAATCTCCTTGACCAGGTGAACTAGGAGGTGTGTCATGATATTAAAGAAGGATGGAGGAAACACCAACTCAAAGCTCACAAGGCATTGAACCACATCATTCTGTAGAGTAGCCAGTTCTAGTGGATTAATTGCCTTCTGAGAAATTGCATTAAGGAATGCACATAGCTTCACAGTGGCCAGGCGTACATGTGGAGGTAGAATTCCTCTTAAAGCAACCGGTAGCAATTGCGTCATAAGCACGTGGCAGTCATGCGACTTTAAGTTTAGGAATTTCTTGTCTTGCATATTTATTATTCCCCTATATTGGAGGAGAATCCAGATGGGACCTTGATGCTGTTGAGGCATTCAACATGATTTCCTTCTCTTCATTGCTAAGAGTGTAGCTAGCAGGTCTTAAGTAATGGCGTCCATCATCTGTCTTCTCTGGATGTAGGTTGTCTCGTTCTTTCATGCGCTGCAACTCTTGTCGTGCTTCAAGTGTATCCTTAGACTTCCCATACACACCCATGAATCCTAGAAGGTTGACACAAAGATTCTTTGTCAGGTGCATCACGTCGATCGCGTGGCGGACCTCTAGTACATGCCAATAGGGTAGCTCCCAAAATATTGACTTCTTCTTCCACATGGGTGCGTGTCCCGTAGCGTCTTTTGGAACAGGTTCACTGCCCGTGCCCTTTCCAAAGACTACCTTCACATCCTTGACCATCTCAAGTACATCTTCCCCAGTTCTGTTGCGAGGCTTGCTCCGGTGGTCTGCCTCACCTTTAAAATGCCTGCCTTTCCTTCTAACCTGGTGATTCACAGAAAGAAATCGACGATGCCCAAGGTAGACTACCTTTCTACATTTTTTCAAATATACACTATCCATGTCATCAAAACAATGTGTGCATGCATTATATCCCTTGTTTGTCTGTCCTGAAAGATTACTTAGAGCAGGCAATCATTGATGGTTACGAACAACAATGCTCGCAGGTCAAAGTGTTCCTGTTTGTAATCATCCCACACGCGTACACCTGATTTACTCCATAAAAGTAGCAGTTCCTCAACTAATGGCCTTAGATAGACATCGATGTCGTTGCCAGGTTGCCTCGGGCCTTGGATGAGCACTGGCATCATAATGAACTTCCGCTTCATGCATAACCATGGAGGAAGGTTGTAGATACATAGAGTAACAGGCCACGTGCTATGACTACTGCTCTGTTCCCCAAAAGGATTCATTCCGTCCGTACTTAAAGCAAACCTTAAGTTTCTAGCGTCTTTTGCAAATTCCGGGAATTCTCTGTCTATTGCTCTCCATTGGGACCCATCAGCAGGTGTCTCAACATGTTGTCTACCTTACGGTCTTCTTTGTGCCATCGCACCAACTTTGCATGGTCCTTGTTTCTGAACAGACGTTTCAGGCGTGGTATTATAGGAGCGTACCACATAACCTTGGCAGGAATTTTCTTCCGGGACGTTCTTCACCCTCAACATCGCCAGGGTCATCTCGCCTGATCTTATATCGTGACGCGTTACATACAGGGCATTCATCCAAATTCTCGTATTCCTTGCCACGATACAGGATGCAGTCATTAGGACATGCATGTATCTTCTGGATTTCTAAACCCAAAGGACAGACGACTTGTTTTGCTTCGTACGTAGTGGCGGGCAGTTCGTTAGGTTTCGGAAGCATCTTTTGTTTTATAATTTTCAATAATTGTCCAAATGCCTTGTCAGATACACCATTTTGTGCCTTCCATTGTAGCAACTCAAGTGTTGTACCCAACTTTTTTTGTCCATCTGCAGCAGACGGGTATAGTAATTTCCTGTGATCCTCTAGCATACAGTCAAACTTAGCCTTCTCCTTTTCACTTTCGCAATCTCCTTGTGCATCACGAATGACATCACCAAGAGCATCATCTTCAGCGAGTGTGTCTTCTGCTGCTGCACTTCCTCTTCTTCACCTTCCCCCATTGCAGTATCACCAAAGTCACCGTATTGAGCAATAATGTCATCGTCAGGGTCCAATTGTTCTTCTTCACCTTCTTCCATCATAACCCCAGTTTCTCCATGCTTCGTCCAACAACTATAGTTTGGCATGAACCCGACTTGAACAAGTGTGAGTGAAGACTCCTTGAGCTAGAATATTCCTTCGAATTATTACAAAGGGCACATGGGCAGCACATAAAACCATTCCGCTTGTTTGCCTCGGCCACTCTTAAAAATAATGCACGCCATCAATGAACTCTTTTGAGCGACGATCGGCATTGTACATCCAGTGACGTGTCATCGTCTGCATTATATGACATATCACATAATTATATCTCTCATTCTTATAAACAAATGAAATTATAAAATGACTGGCATGAAATTTAGTAAGAATCACTGGTGGCATAAAAATAGTAGCAGTTGAACTTGTCTAATTAATTATTACATCAAGATAACAGTGCAGCCTAATCCACTTGGCCACAACCAAAGCAACTAACAACACCTGCACATTTTTCCCGCATCACAGTCCAACAAGATGGACTGCCTGCCACTCCAACCTGATAGGAAGGTAAGGTAGGGGTAGGTGCAGTAGGAATTGAGTTGATTCTTGAGTTGAAAGCCTCTAGAGCTGCAGAAGCTTCCTCAAAAGACTTGTACTTTTTATGCACAGCTCCCTTAACTTTGAGGACATACTGACTGCACTCAGCCCAGCTGGTGTAAATACCTGGCTTGGTACCCACGAAAACAACATACCAAGCAGACATCGTTCTGCATTTTGTAAACTAAAGTATTATATATTTCTAATTTCTGTAAACAAATAATTTAACTGATCTCTATTTCTCCAAAATAATAAAATAAACTAATTAAACCGGTCACATTTTGTAAACTAAAGTATTATATATTTTTAATTTCTGTAACAAATAATTTAACTGATCTCTATTTCTCCAAAATAATAAAATAAACTAATTAAACCGGTCACATTTGTAAACTAAAGTATTATATATTTCTAATTTCTGTAAACAAATATTTAACTGATCTCTATTTCTCCAAAAAAAATAAACTAATAAACCGGTCACATTTTGTAAACTAAAGTATTTTATTTTTTTAATTCTGTAACAAATATTTAACTGATCTCTATTTCTCCAAATAATAAATAAACTAATTAAACCGTCACATTTTGTAAACTAAAGTATTATATATTTCTAATTTTGTAAACAAATGTTTAACTCATCTCTATTTCTCAAAAAAAAACTAATAAACCGGTCACATTTGTAAACTAAAGTATTATATATTTCTATTTTTGTCAACAAATGATTTAATGATCTCTATTTCTCTAAAAGATTAAAATAAACTAATTAAACGGTCATATTTTGTTTTTAGAGTAATATTTGAACTATCAAGTCAATGAACTCAATATCTACAAAAATAAAAACTTAAGCTAGTAACCTTTCAAAAGTCGATGGCGGTGTAGATGTGATGAAATAAATCAATCGCCGAGATGTGTTAACAAACAAAATCACCGGAGAAGACAGCAAACAAGCAAGCAAGTGACTGAATAAAAACAAATGAAGAGCTCGGGCACGGCTGGAGGTGGAAGAACAGTTCAAATATAGGAGGGACATTTAGCCCCGTCCTTATTCCCACCGGGGCTAAATGTTGGCATTTAGCCCCGGCTGGATACACCAACCGGACAAAACCTTTAGTCCGGTTGGTGTTACCAACCGGGGCTAAAATGCCTACATTTAGCCCCGGTTGGATACACACAACCGGGGCAAAACCTTTAGTCCCGGTTGGTGTTACCAACCGGGCTAAAGACCTTTCTAGTCCCGGGCGCAAATTTTCCGTGACTAAAGCTGATTTGCAAATCGTCCAAAGGCCTGTTCTCTAGTAGTGTATCCTCTATAGCCACTCCAACCATCCTCTTCCTCTTCGTGCATCTTGTGTACTCGGTCTGCTTCCTCGCGCATCTCCGCAAACTCCCTCTTTCCCTCAAGATTTCTCTTAGCAGCCCCCTCAAGGTGCCCTTGGTTAATTTCTTATAGCTATGTAAATTGATAGTATGTTTTGTTAGCTATGAATTGCATAGTAAGGCAATCTTGATATTTTCTAGGTTAATTTCTCGTGGTTTTGTTGCCAATAGTAGGTTTGATGGTATAGTGATAACAATGTGTGATATTTTTGCTGAAGATGTCAATGGAAATATCATGACACAATCTTCACATGATCTTATTGGTACATTGGCAGAAGCAAAAAGCACCCAAATGTTTTGGCCGTTTTTATTTGACGTCAATTCACGTATGTATCTATGGACACCTCATTCTATGCATGGCACTAGTGTCCTATTTGCATAAATCAAGGTCTGACACATTTCCAACATCCCTCCTCGGTATGAAAACAATTATTCTTTAGTTGGCAAACATTTTTATGGCATGGATACTTTTATTTTTCTATGTGTGTGTTCAGGAAAATATTATAGTGTTGATGTTGGACACTCGTATTGCCCTAGGTACTTGGCACCATACAAGGGTGAAAGGTACCACGTTCTAGATTGAAGAAGGGGTCTTGCTCCAAGTGGTGAGCAAAAGCTTTTAATCATTTGCATTCAAGAATTCATAATGTGTAGAACGTATATTTGGGGTGTCAAAAATGAAGTAGAGAATCTTTCTCAAGATGCCTAGTAACCCATTGGATAAGAAAATGATGATTGTTCAACAACCATATGCCTCCATACTACATACATTCGAGAGAATCATGCCCTACATAAGATTTTTTGCAAGTGCGATCGCAATCCTGATTATACATGTGGCAATCATACCTTCAAGCTATTAAAAATACATTTCTTCACAAAATGTTTCAGATACAACAACTACATATCTAATGATCGGAACATGGATAAACTCTGTGATGACATTGCAAGGCAATCTAGATGGGATCAGTATGTATGGGTGTATAATTGAATGATACGTCATTGTCAAGCCTACTTTTGTAACTCTCGTCGTACTCTAAACACACCACAAATATCTATTAGTCTTATTTCATGTTTATTCTTGGTTCATTAGAAACATCATACAAATTGACATCAAACAACCAAGTCAACTAAGCAGGGTACTATGGACATTTGGTCTTTCATTAATTCTAGAAAATATGAGAAAGTACTTTATCAATGATTTTCAAAGGCTCTGCTCTTTCAGAAGAGTCGGAGTCAAAGCCATTTTTAAAGAGCCCGAGCCCTGCTGATAGGGCCTTACACTCGAACTGATTTTTTAGACAAAGGGACTACATTTTATTCATTATTATTGACAAACTATGTACATATGTATGGACAATGGCAGGGATTACACACGAGCAGAGTTGTAAAGAGAGCAAACGTTCTTCTCCATGCAGAGTACAACAGTGCAAGGAGAGGAGTCTATCTGCAAGTACTCCTACTTGTCAATCAGTAGTATCCACAATATCACACAATTTACAGGAGCATCGATCTGATCTGGTTATCAGCTTGGATGAGCCTCCTCACCCTTCTTCTTGTCGCCTTTGGCGGCGACGGCCTTTTGGCCGCCTGGCCTTGGCCTTGTCCTCCGTCTCCTCAGTTTCTCCCGCTCCATCTTCTGTATGTTGACGTTCTCGGGGGCGCACTCCTCCTCGCAGAGCACCCTGTTGGAGGCACTGTAGCTGAATAGGTGCAACACGCGGGCGCCGCCGCCCATGCCCTCGATCCTCCTCGCCATGGCCTCCACGACGGCTGCCCTCGAACTAGATTGAAGTAATCTCTAATAGTAAAGTTTGTGAGCTACCAATCAAACCACCTCTAAATAACCTTGAAAAAAGTGGAGTGGTGGTCAAATCAAAGTTTCTCATGTCTATCTCAGAAGTGTATCTCTCTACACACACTCCCTCAGTCTCAGAAAGAATACAATTCTAACACAGTAACACGTTTTAGATCATCTTATTTAACGATTATAGATTAAAATATAACAATATTTATGATACCAAATAAATATAATTAGACTAGTTACCAAATCTTGTATTTTATATAAATTTATTTGAATCTATAAATGTAAATATCATTTACTGAAACTTGGTTAAAACATGAATTATTCTATGTAGCACGCAATCTGTAATTGCATTCATTTTGGGACGAAGGTAGTATGTACTCGATGGTATTGGTACATTGCAGCTGTCGGTGGAAAGCATCAATAATCCAATAATAAATAAGTAAATAACCAAAAATACATAGTATAACAAATAAAATATATGGGCCATTATTTTTTTAGATTTTTAGACAATTAATCTAAGAAAAAATATTTAAACTAACCCTAAATCCCGTCATGACGGGAGTAGCGAGCGTGGCCCCTTCTCCTTTCATATGCGCAACATTCCCTTTAGCCTATGTCTAGTGTAGTGGATGCCATACGGCTATACCGTACCAAAGTCGTATTTGTTGTGATGTATATGGCTGAATGCCAAAAAAATCATTGTACAATTCAACATTCATTTGTGTTCACGGACTTCAATCCGTTTAAAAGTTCTTGTTCTATAGGAATTTTTTCTAATGGATTTCTTTTTTACTGAGCAAGGTATAGAATTATTTGAGTGGCAAACGTAAAGTTTCAAGTACGTTGGGCAAGTAGGCAGTTAATGCTAGTTAAATTATGTCATATTTAAAGTTGCAAGAACAAAAAAGATTCGGCACATGCATCAACTAGATGAAAAGGATTTTTTTATAAGTGAAACTTTCCTTATTTTATCATATTTTTAATTAAAAACTAAATAAATATATATTTCATATACTACCCTCTAGAAAGTAATAGATGCTCCAATTAAATTACAACTCACAATTATTTATAGTACCACATCAAACTCATCTCAGAAGTGTATCCGGAGGTACGTGAGGTAATGAGAGATATAATTGCAGCTGGCTGTGGGAAGCATATCCATAATCCATAATAATAAATAAGTAAATAACCAAAGATAGGGAAGCATCCATAATCCATATAATAAATACATAAATAATCAAAGATACAATATAATATAACAAAGAAAATCTGAGTAGATTTTTCGTTATTTTATGAATCTTTGCAGATTACACCTGCTACGATACATGAATACACTGGGCTATCCTGTAAGCCATATAACCGCATCAGCAAGCATGCGGAATGCAGGCAGAAATGCCTCCGCCGCTCATAGTGCCTTTAGACACCTCCCCCTTCGACCATCTTCTTCTACATCCATTTTCTCTTGCATCCGCATTCCAAGCTCGCAAGTGATCCCTATGGCACGGGTGCCAAGGAGCAGCAAGGCAGCGAGGAAGCACGCACAGGACGGCGCCGTCTCGGCAATGCACGCTCGTAGCTAGTAGGAACCATCCCCAGGGTTGCACGTGGACTGGCGTGCGGGAGCGGGCGCGGGGGCCGGTGGGCGGCGGAGATCGGCGTCCCAGGCACCAGTGCCAAGTTATGGATTGGCAGCTTTGAGCAGGCCTTGCATGCGGCGCTCGCCTACGACGCTGCACTCTTCTGCTTCTATGGCGCTCGCCGCCTGCCTAGCCTGGGAAGGTTCAACTTCCCTACGGCACCGCACCCGGACATCTCCGAGGATGTACGCGCCACACTCACCCCCACCAACATCAAGAACATCGCGGAGAGCCACGTCCGCACGTTGGCTAACTTCTTCGTCTGTCCGCTGCCTGCCGCCAGCCCTGCAGTAGCTGCACCATCACCACCACCGACGACAACGATGATGGATGGTTGCAATGGCAACTACATTGGTTAATAAGATATTTTGAGTGTTGTCGATTGCATACTATATACAGTACTTTCTAGCATACTAATCGATCGGTTTATGATCGATCTTATGGAAATCTTGAAATAAAAACTATTCTATGTGTTTAACCAATGGTTTATTATAAATTGTCAACTGCATCAGGTATGTACTCCTGAAAACGTGGAATAAGGGAACAAAAGAATTTAAAAAGGTGTCAAACCAACCTATGACATAATTTGATATTTGAAATATGAGATTGGGAACAAATTAAAATTGAGGGCCTAACTAATGTTCTGGAATTTGGCTTCAAATAGTGGAGAAATACCATATAAGATTCTACAAATTAGATCATGAATAAGACCTTTATGGTAGAGCTCATCGTTTAATGACGATAGTCACTCCTTTTTAAGCTCACCATCTATATGTCCACAAATTACTATTCATGTTAAGAAATATTGTAGCTAACTTCTATCTCTAAGATGTTTCACTATAGCTTGAATACTCAATGGTTATATAGTATCTTCTCTAAAATGGTAGTTCATACAACTCAACAGTTGAACCGAAAAAATGTGGCCATTCATGTGTTCTCTAGTGAATGAAACAATAGTTTTTAGCTAAATTTATGGAGACAATTGAGTGATGGAAACTCTACTTTGCCTTTGTCTTTTTGAGTGATGAACTATAGTTTTTGTGTTACATTGTTGTCAAGTGATGCAACTCGAGTGCATGTTTCGGTACCTATATATCTCAGCTTGTGCTAATTTATATTATGTTTGAGGTATTATTTGTGATATGTGTATTGAGGTGCTTACTATGTAGGGGGAGAGAGGTATGGTGTAAGTGTTTGCCGTGTCTGCGTGAGTGAGAGAAACTTATGTGTTTATGTGTAAAAAGCTAGCTTTCTATTGTTATTTTATCCAAACAAGTTTTGTTATGTACATCCAAACAAGAATGCTAGATTCCAATAAAATTCCGGGCAACTTAATCCCATGGAAAGCAATTTCTAGAATCTTATTCTTTATTCTTGGAATAAGATTCAATTCATAGGATACAAACGGCCCCTAAGATGTTTCAACATAGCTTGACTACTCAATGACCATAAATTAACTTATATCAACAAAATTTCAACTTATAATAGACTTTTCCTATTTTTCTTTTTTTTGTGTGATCTTTCATTTATTTTATGACCAACAATAAAGCCAAAAACTTTGCAAGAATTTTCTATATGCAATCGTAGAGGCTGGAACTATTCCCTTTTCTAGAAAACCACCAAAATTTTTAACATCTTCTCATTAAAAAACATGAAGAGATTTGCATGGTTCTATGTATAAGGATTTTAATTTCTTACAATTTCTTTGCCTATTGCTATTAGCCAGAAACCTATCTTTTTAATTAGTATTGCCTTTTCACAACGTACTACCGGAAAACACTTTTTTCCCTCACAGATTTGAGCATTTGAGACGGTATGGTTGCATAATCGCCCGTGTCATGAATATGAGAGATAGTTGCATAATCCCCTATGTCATGAATATTAGGGTTTCATGTCTATTGAAAACACCAATGTCGTTATATTTTAAGGTTCTAGACGGTTATATATATATATATATGTTATTATTATGTTAATGATTGCATCTATTGTGCAATTTTTTTAAAAAATTAATAATTCTCTTTCTGTGGGGATATGGACCCAGGTGTCCTCACGGCTAGACTTGGGCTGCTTTATGAAGACCGGCCCAACTCGATGTGAAGGACCGTGGCGTCAAGGGCCAGCTGGTCGGACAGGCGGCCCAGCTGGTCAGATGACGGCGCGGAAGGCTTCACGGACAAGGAAGCGTAGTCGTTAGGAAAGGTGTCGTGTTCTCCACGATGCGGGATTGTAACCGACTAGGTTTCCTTATTCCATCATGAGATCCGATCTACTAGGACCTGTAACCCTGCTCCCCGTGACTATATAAGGCGAGCAGGGACCCCCTCTCAAAGACACGTTCATCAATATACAGAATAGACAACTCGACGCAGGACGTAGGGTGTTACGCTGAACTTGGCGGCCCGAACCTGGATAAACCCCATGTTCATCTAGTTTCGTCTCTGTGTCACGCTTGGATCGTTGTTCACACACCCTTCCCCGCTAATCTACCACCTTGGGCATACCCCTAGGTGGCTATCGACCATATTCCGTCGACAGCTGGCGCCCACCGTGGGCCTGTGTGTGCGGACGTCATGACGACTCAGGCGTTTTCTTTTCCTGCTTCTATGGATCTTCCGGCTGGCCTGGCGATCACCGTCGGGTCTTTTCGTGGGTTACCAGAGGTAATCCAATGGTTGGAAGCATGGAGGCACCCCAAGCACTTCTGCCGGCTGGAGCGCCGACGTCAAGATCGGAGCCCCCGAGCAGGACCGCGCTTCCCCGTTACCAAAGGCGGCGCCTCGACAACTCTGACTTGATTGAATCTATCGATCGGGTCACGGCAGCATCGCCGAAACCCTTGCTTTAGCAGATTCGATCGGAGATCGTCTGCCTAAACACGATGAAGGAGAATGGTACCAACCTCGACGACCGGCCCGCGCCAAAAGACACGCGCAGCTTCAGACCGGTCTGGTCATTACCTCCACCCCGACGGGTCGCTCCGTCACGTTTAGCTCTCCTCTGGAACCTGGTCCGAGCAGCGCAAAACGCAGCTTTTTTGCTCCTATCTTCCCCCATGGGCTCGACAACTCGGCCTCGGCATATGGGAAGCAGTTCACACGACTCCTGAAGGATAACCAAGGATCGGCGCACTCCTGAGGAGCAACCGCTAAAATCGAAGCAACTTGGTGCCAACGCATGTATGGCAATCGTAACTTCTATGGCTGCCACAGCCTCAACCTCAAGCGTCGGGTCGACCAGATCCGATTCACCTGGTCGGACGCCGGATTACCCTCCAGGCTTCGGACCCCTCCCGCGCTACGGGGGATCGATATTCGTGGTGAGCCACGACGAGCCGCCGGTCGACGGAGAAACAGATGAAGCCAAAGCTCAGCGTTTGGCCAGGAACGCTGACAGAGCTACTCGGAGAGCAGCCGAAAACCCTGGAATCCATCGCCCACAACGCAATCTAAACGACGCGTTTGACATGTGCGACAATTATCAAGTACATCGAACACCGCAAGCTAATCTGGCTATGGCCATGAACCTGGTCGAAACCTCCTCGCTCCGCTACACTCACTTGAGCAGCTCGGAGCGTATCTCAAGGCATCCCTGGTGCAAGTCCAAGACCAGGTTGCGGGACCTTCTGGCGCCGCCCAACCGGATCTCGGAGAAGTCAAAGAGGACCAGACCCGCGTCCAGAGTCCAGCAGTAATTGGGACCAGCGCGATAACCGCGACAGACGCCCAAACCGCAGACCCGACCAACGCGCCGAAAACAATCCAGACCCTGAGCCTCGAGACCTGCGCGAGCACATCACCGAAAGGTCCGATTTGCGCAACTACATTGACGGATCCAAAGACACAAGGCTCTAACAGGAGATGGAAAGGCGCAATAGATGGGATCGCGAGCACGGCCTCCTAGATCAAACACTTACCGGTCCCACGCAATTCACAAAGGCTCAGATCTGTTATCTGGCCAAAAGGGTTCAAGATCCACGACCTGAGGTCATACAATGGAAAAGCAGACCCTCGCCAGTGGATCATGTTGTACGAACTGCGGTCCGAGCAGCCGTGGAGGGGGAGACGTTATGGCTAACTACCTGCCGGTCGTTCTTACCAAGCAGCCAGCCAATGGCTCCTGAGTTTGCCATCTGACTCCATCGACAGCTGGTCCGACTGAAGAAGGCATTCATATCCAACTTCAAGGCCACCTGCCAGCAACCTGCAAGTAAATATGATTCGAGCGCGTCAGAGACCGCCCTGGTGAACTCTTGCGGACTATATTCGCCGATTTTCCGATGCCCGCATCCGGGTAGCCAACGTCACGGATGACGAGTCCATCTCGGCCTTCATAAGAGGATTGCACCATCACGAAGGGCTGAGAAATAAGCTGCTCCGAAAGAGCCACGAACAGTGGAGGACCTCCTTAACATAGCCCAGAGCTGGGCCCGGGCAGAAGAATAAATACACAGCTCGCCGATGACCGCCGGGACCAAGGTCCCGACACGATGACCGTCAGCGCAACGACTACCGCAGCGATCGGCACGACGAAGCTCACGACGATCGCCGGTGATAGGTTTAGGGACAATCGCCGCCCTAACCGAAGGTACGACAGTCGCGATGATAGAAGAAGACAGGAGGCAAGCGTAATTACGACTCGGCCTATTCCAAAATCCTGAAGCAGGATTGTCCGGCGCACCCAGGCGTAGGACATACCATGGAGGAATGCAGAGGTTTCAAAGCCATATTTCGCAAAGGCTCGAAGAAGCAGCGCCCCGACGCAGAAGATGGCCCTTCGACCAGGCGCGAAGGCAAAGACCACCAAGAGGACAACGAGGAACCAGGACCCAGGAAGAAATCCCAAACACGACGGCTTCAGAGAAGCCCAAAGTCCGTTCGCCACCATATTTGGTGGAAAAGCTATCCTGGCCGATAAAAGAATTCACAAGCTAATGGAGCGAGCAGTCTACTCCGTTGACCGAGTGGACAAAAGAATCTCAGACCCCAATTACTTGGCCTGGTCACATCAAGAGATCTCGTTCAGCAGAGCTGATCAGTGGGCTAGGTTTCCCGAACCTGGTCGCTTCCCCTTGTGGTCGACCCGACCATTGATGGAGTACGATTCGAGAAAGTGCTGATCGACGGGGCAGCGCTCTCGACATATTGTTCAAGCATGCCTTACCAGAGCTCGGCCTCGCCATAGGAGATCTGGAGCCATACGATGCCCCTTTCTGAGGAATCCTGCATCACAGGCTTCTCAGCCTTTGGGCCAGGTCACCCTACCAGTTCAGTTCGGGACAAAGGAACGCCACCGCATCTGCTACATCAACTTCATCGTGGCGGACTTCGAGGGATCCTACCATGCGTTGTTGGGCCGACCTGCCCTCACCAAGTTCATGGCAATCCCGCATTACACCTACCTTTTGCTTAAAATGCCATCTGAGAACGGCGTTTTGAGCATCAGGGGGAGCATCTCCACGGCCTATGAATGCGAGAAGGAAGCTTCGCGACAGCTCAAGCCCACGACCTGTCCATCCGTATGGAGGAAACTCGCGTGGATGCAGTAAAGGTGTCTCTGGAGGAGCAATCTATCCCGTTCAAGGAAGCCAAGCGCGCCGCGACTAGGAGCAAGGACTTCAAGGAGGTGGAGCTGGTCGAAGGGGATTGTAGCAAGACGGCGCGAATCGGGCTCGACCTCGATCCCAAATAGGAAAGCGCGCTCGTCAGCTTTCTGAGGGACAACGTAAGCGTCTTCGCGTGGAACCCGCGGACATGCCCGACGTACCTCGGGAGCTGGTCGAGCACTCCTTGGACGTTTCGAAGACCGCCAAACCAATCAAACAGAAGCTACGACGGTTCACTCGTGACAAGAAGGAGGCCATTAGGGTAGAATCACCCGGCTGCTAGCTACCGGTTTCATAAAAGAAGTGTATCATCCGGAGTGGCTTGCCAACCCGGTTTTAGTTCAAAAGAAGAATAAAGAGTGGAGAATGTGTGTCGATTATACCGATCTCAACAAACACTGCCCTAAAGACTCCTTTGCTTTACCTCGCATTGATGAGCTCGTTGACTCCACGGCTGGATGCGAGCTCTTGTCTTCCTAGACTGCTATTCTGGGTACCATCAAATTTCTCTGAGAGAAGAAGATCAGCCCAAAACTTCATTCATTACACCTTTGGTACATATTGTTATACCATGATGTCGTTCGGGCTTAAAAACGCCGGGGCCACTTACCAAAGGCAATACAAAAGTGTCTCGCCGAAGAGATCCGAGCAGAGCTCGTGGCAGCCTACGTTGACGACATCGTCGTAAAAACAAGATCGGCTCATACTTTGGTCGATGACCTGCGCGCCACCTTTTCAGCCCTCAACAGGTTCCGATGGAACTTAAACCCTAAAAAATGTACCTGGGGTCCCCTCCGGCATCCTGTTAGGAAATATAGTAAGCAAAGACGGCCTGAGGCCAAACCCCAAAAAAGTACAAGCTGTCCTAAAGATGAAGTCTCCGAAGTGTGTAAAAGACGTCCAGAAGTTAACTGGCTGCATGGCAGCCCTAAGTCGTTACATATCACGGCTCGGAGACAAAGGCCTCCCATTCTTCAACTGCTCAAAGCTTCTGAGAAGTTTGAATGGTCCGAGGAGGCGAAACCGCCTTTCAAGACCTCAAACAACTCGACAACAACGCCACCCTTATTGCCGCGCCAAGGGATGGCGAAACCCTATTAATATACGTAGCGGCCACTGACCGAGTCGTAAGTACCGTCGTGGTCGTGGAGCGAGAGGAGGAAGGGCACGCATACAAGGTTCAGCGTCCGATATATTATATCAGTGAAGTACTCAACGACTCCAAATCAAGATACCCTCAGGTACAAAAGCTGCTATATGCGATACTAATCACATCTCATAAACTGCGACACTATTTGATTATTATTCTATTGTGGTGGTTACTGAGTACACACTCGGAGATATCTCTTCGCAATAAGGACGCAAATGGCCGCATTATCAAATGGGCCCTGGAGCTAGCCCATTTTCTCTTGAATTTCGCAGCCGAACATCACTAAATCTCAGGCGCTCGTCGTTTCGTCGTCGAATGGACCGGCATGACAACGCCTGTACCTCCGACCAGCACCGAGCACTGGACAATGTACTTTGACGGGTCTTTGAACCTTGAAGGAGCAGGAGCAGGCATACACTTCATATCACCTTCCGGAGACAAGCTGAGCTATGTCCTCCGAATACATTTCAAAGCGTCTAATAATGCAGCCGAGTATGAAGCTTGCCTCCATGGCCTTCGGATCGCAGCCGAGTTAGGAGTTAAAAGGCTAGAGGTTTTTGGTGATTCCGCCCTAATCATAAACCAAGTCACAAGGATTGGGACGCCACCAACAACGAAAAGATGGACGCCTATGTTGCCGAGATAAGAAAACTAGAAGGAAAATTCTATGGTCTACAGTTTCAGCACGTGGTAACGGGCTGACAACAGGCAGCAATGCTTTCCAAACTCGGTTCGACCAGGTCGCAAATCCCTCATGGTGTCTTCGTCCTGGACCTGGTCAAACCATCCATCGAGCAAGATTCCGCAGGGCCCAGCCGACCAGCCCCAGACCGACCAGACTGTCGCTTCCGTTCAATTGCTAGGCAATGACTGGAGGGATCAGTTCATAAGATACCTCACTAGCCGCGGACGTCCCTCAAGACAAGGTCGAAGCCGAGCACCCTATTCGACGCAGCAAGCATATCTCTTAGTAGACGGAAAGCTCATGCGCAAAAACGCCAAAGAGGAGCTGTTGCTAAATGCGTTTCCCAAGAAGAAGGCGTCTGAATTCTGGCAGACATACATGCAGGCATATGTGGCAACCACGCAGCTCCCGAACGCCGGTCGGGAAGGCATTCCGAGCAGGTTTTTACTAGCCCTCAGCCGTGGCTGACGCGGAAAAGCTAGTCAAATATTGTGAAGGGTGTCAGTTTTTCGCCAAACAGATCCATGTCCAGCTCAGCGACCTCCAAGCCATACCAGCTTCCTGGCCTTTCAACATGCTGGGGACTGTACATGATTGTGGCCGTTCAAGACCGCACCCGAGGGTTCAAGTACGTCTACGTCATGATCGATAAGTTCTCCAAATGGATAGAGTACAAGGCCGTTGTCAAACCCACAGCCCAAAAAGCAGCCGAGCTGCTAAACGACATCATCCATCGATTCGGCCTACCTAATTGCATAATACCCGACCTGGGCTCCACCTTCACTGGCTCATATTTCTGGGACTTTTGCAAAGAGAGGAGTATAATCGTCAAATATGTCTCCGTTGCTCACCCAAGGGCTAATGGGCAAGTTGAAAGAGCAATGGCATGATACCTCGACGCTTAAAGAAGAGGTTTTATAGAGCCAACGCCCAGGATCAAAAGGCTGTAGATGGTTAAAAGAGTTACCATCCCGTCGTTTGGGGGCTTCGAACACAACCCAGCAGAAGCCAGGTACTTCACCTTACGACATGGTGTTCGGCGCCGAAGCAGTCTTGCCAGCTGATATAGCGTTCAGATCGCCAAGGGTGGAGCTACACAACCAGGACACGTCCGACCAGGCCAGGGAGCTTGAAGTCAACTGCATCGAGAACAAAGACTGGATTCATGCATCCGAACAGCCAAATACATTGAAGGCCTACGCATATACTTCAACAGAAAGTTAAAGAAAGGTTCTTCGCCGTTGGGGACCTGGTCTTGAGACGCATCCAAAATACTTGCCGGGGTTTTGCATAAACTATCTTCTCATTGGGAAGTCCTTACATCGTTAAGCAGGTCACACACGACCTACATCGTATAGGCTCACTGACCTAAACGGGACTGATGTCCCCAACTCGTGGCATATCGATCAACTACGACGTTTTTATGCATAATCACGCAGAGTTAAAGATATGTACTCGCCCTGTATTTTTTTTATGGAATATTATGAATAAAGCATCGTTGTTTCTCGCCCAGATTCCCTACTGCATTACTAATTTGGGAATAATATTAAGTTCACACATGGTTCAGCTAATTCCTTAACAATTTACAAGAGCTGACATGAAACTTTCTTGGTCCTATGGAGCGCTGGACTCCCCAGGTTCCCCGAACAGGTCCAAGTCCTTCACGAGGGCGGCGGCCGTTTCGAGCCCCCTCGCTCATCTCCGATGCCTGGGCCTCCGACTATTTCGAGGAAAGCCGCCCTCCAGTCTCTTTACGTCAACACTCGTATAATGGGCCCGGGTAAGGGCCAACACGTATGCACCGACCTGTCGTCGGCATCCACCGTGAAATTCTTCACCGCAGACCATAGTCCGGCACACCTGTCGAGCACGTTGTCCGGTCGAGGTACCCGACTACCAGATCCATACATGACATCAATCACTGGCTTGATCCCCCAACATGGATTGGCAACGCCCTTCCCAAGTCTCTTATCTTGACAAACCAAAGCGATTTGGTTTTGCCAACCTCGGCGTCGCTCTGCAACCAAACCAGTCAAAAACATATCACGGCCGACCAAGAAAGCAATGATATAAAATTGAAGAATCTCGCAGCACTACCTTGGAATTCCTTCTCCAACTCATCTGCCCGAGCTTTCTCCTCTCCTGAGCGGCTGTAGCTTTCGCTTTCTTGCGCTATGAGCTCCGCCACAGTAGCTCGCGATAAAGCTCTATTAACAACAACATTTGTCATGAGACGAATAATCAAAAGTAAGGGAGGGAAGATCTCGTCGCCCATTACCCTGTTTTCAATTCACGCGCGTAGCTGCGCAAGCTCTCGGATGCCTGTTTTTCAACAGTCTCACGCAATCCGATTTCGGCCTGCCGAGCAGTGTCCAAGTCCGCTCGATACCGCGAGCACGCCTCTTCAAGTTTCACCTTGGCGTCAAGCAAGGGACCCACGGATTCGAAGCACTTCCGTCGCTCCTCTGACAGGTCAATATCCCCTGTACGTTTACACAGGCATCAGACACTCCACCGACGCAGGTCACCACTTCAAACGACGAAAATTACAATGGAATCACCTGAGCATATTTGCGGAGTTGGCCGAGCATCCGATCAAAATTCTTCATCGGGCGGTTTATCAGTGTTCTCTTCATGGAACACCCACTCACCGGCCCGCTGCCGAGCCACTCTGATCACCTGATCGTGGACTTCGGGGGCGCATAATCTCGATTACCTCATCTTCAGGCGCCTCGGCCTTCAACTTCGGTGCTGCGTGCACCTCTTCATCTTCATCTTGCGACGAGGCGAAAGCATGACCGATCGTGTTCTGCATGTTCTCCTCCGGAGGAGGACGCGGGCATCCGGAGGCGCTTGAGTAGTCCCGCCGGCCGACTCCCACCACCATTCGTACCAGCGTCGGGTCCCCCCTGCCATCAGAGCCCCCTCTCCCGACCAGCCTCTGTGACATCCCGACTAGCTTCTGCGGCCTCCCGACTAGCCTCCGCTGCCGCTCCCGACCCTCCAGCACCCTCCCCCTCCCTCTCCCTCTTCTTCTTCCGGAGCTGCACGGGTTCCGGTTCCAGAATACTGGTCGGCTCGGGGACGGAGTCACCACCCACCGCCGGGTCAACATCGGTTACAAGGTCACTACAACAACGAACGTCAGCCTAAGAACTCTTGGGTGGATCGCACACCAACCATAGCAAGTACAGGCTGAGGTACGAGGTCGCTTACTGGACGGACCTCGCCTCTCAGCTTCAGTCTCCTTGCCTTTGTGAGGATTGTGCGCCCGTGCCTGGCTCTTCAACTCGGGATCGCTTGGGCTTGGGCGTTTCCGTCTCCTCCTCTTCGTCGCGTCCCAGCCGCGAATGGAGCTGGTCGCGTGTTGGCATTCTCTCCTCGCCTGTTATCCGTACGGGACCTTCGGCTCTCGTTGCCGACCTCGCGCCTCATCCCCACCCCTGACCTGCGCCTCACTTACCTGCTCTGCTCTCTCGCCGAGGGGTCCTGTCCACTTCGACCCGCTGTCCCCTTGCCCTTCCATTTCTTCTCGCCCCAGTTGTTGGTTCCTCAGCCTGAGGGCGCGGCAGATGGCCAGTCGAACCACCTTTGTTCGACACTCCCCCCCAGGCCACTCGGTCGTTGGCACGCCCGATATGTACACAGTTGTAACACCCTGATTTAATTTTTCCCCAATTTAATAAAAGGAATTAGAAATTAATTAGGTTGGCTAGTTTATTAGAGGAGGAAAATAAAAATTTGTTTAATATTGTCATGTTGCATTCATGCCGTTGCATAATTTTATTGAGTGGAAAATAGATTTATTAAACCCGTATAGGGCGAATCGGATTTATTCTATTTAGGAATAAAATAAAAGGTTTCAGAAAATTTTACAAATGAAACTCCAAATTTTGTTTCAAAATCTAGGGAAAATGTTTCCAAAATTTGCAAAGATGGTTTTGATTTCAAACAGATTTGAATCTAGAATTGAAATAAATTTGCAAAAAGGTTTGAAAAGAAAAGAAAAAGAAAAGGGAAAATGGCAAGGCCCCTCCTCAATCCCCTCCCCTCCCTCTTTCCTCGGCCCAACCGCCGGCCGCGCTCCACTCTCCTCTCGGGCGGCCTGCCGCCTCCCCCCCTCGCGGCCCAGCTTCCCCCCGCCGGCCCGCGAGCACGCTCCGGCCCAGCACCGCGGCCCGCGCAAGCCGCATCCGCATGCGCTCGCTCGCCCTCGCCCTTTTCTCTCTCTACCTTGTGGGCCCGACCCTGCACTCGCTGACGCATGGGGCCCACGTTGTCAGACCTCCCTCCCCAACCTCCAGCGCGAATCTACCGGCTTCCGGCGCCGAGCCTTGCGGCCGTCCGCTTCCTTCCGTCGCCGTCCTCCCCCCCGCCTCTCCCTCGCCCTGGGTTCCCTCCTCCCTTCATAAACGTGTCCCAGAGCGCCGCCTCGCGTGCCGTACTCACCCCGCCCATCCTCGCACTCCCTCTCCTCTCCCTCTCTCCCCTAGCACCCACATCGCCGCCGCCCTCCATTCCATAAGCCTCCCTGCCGAGCTCGGGTCTTCCCCCACCCAACCCTTCACGATCCTCCTCAACGCCGGTGCTGACCCGCTGCATCACAGCGAGGCCTCGACGCCACCTCTCGACGCTGTTACGTCGCCGCTTCGTCATCTACGACCTCGCCGGAGTTCCAGGGAGCCGACGGTCTGCCCTCCGTGCCGACCCCCGTTTTCCGAGCCTTCCCCGACACTGAGACACCACGTTTGGCACCGCTGTAAGCTCCGCTTCCGATTCCGCCTGTTCCCGTGATCTCTAAACCGCACCCTATGACCCCTCTCGGCGCACACCCGTGAGCTCACGCTTCCCTCCCATGGCGCCACCCCACCCACCGCGTTTAACCCCTGCCGCCTCACCCCTGACCCCACCAATCACCCGCAGCGTTCCTCCTCCGCCTTCCCGTACCCTCGCTTAGTCCTGTAGAGCACCGTCGCACGCACCCTCCCCGGCGAACCCGGGCACCCTGGCCATGGCGCCGCCGTCTGCCGGTGCCCTGCCTGCCCCCCACCACCCCACCACGCTAACCCCACCCAGTCCACCTGCGCCGTCAGATCCGAACCGGCGGCCAGGATTATAACGATCCCCGAAGGGGTATGAACCCCGGTCCACCGTGCCGTGCACACGGCTCCCCTTCGCCTCGTCAGCCGGTCTACAAACCACGTGGCGCACCGCGCGAATGGCCGCGCGCCATCTTCCCCGCCGGTCAGCAGCCATCCGCCATCTCTCTCCTCTCCTCTCCCCTTCTAATCTCGACCGTCATCGCGAGATCAACGATCGAGAATAGATCATACCCCTTCGCGGCAAACTTTCTAAGAGACCCTCGGATTTCAGAAAACTAACCCCCGCGCTCCTGGGCCGACTGTACGTTGAGTCTTCGGATTCTTGCAAGCTGGCCCCTGCGCTTTCGGAGAAATGAGGCCCGGTCCTGTCGCCTATTCTTTCAGATTTAATTTATTTAAAACACAAAATGAGTTCAACCGATTTACAGATTTGCCACCCTCGTTCAAAAGCTCATAACTTGCTCATTTTAACTCCGATTTGACCCATTCAACTTGCGTTAGATTCATAATTTCGTTCTCTACGCAGTAGATCTATTAGTTTACTGTTTTCATACTGTTTGTTGTACTGTTATTTATTTCTATGTATTGTGCCATGTATGTTGCTTGGGCCAGAGAGTGCGGAGTACGAGGACGCTCCAGACCATCCTTGCGACCCAGTTGATTCGACCCCAGTCCGAAGGCAAGTGTCCTTGAACATCTTGCACCTATGATTTATTTTACTTTTGGTACTAGAGTAGTTAGATCTTATAGATGCATGCTTGTCATTAATTTGAATCCTGTTAGGGTTTACTAGAATTTGTATATATTATCCTTGTCGCCTGGTTTGGATGTTCGGGTAGGTGTCTTGCTTAGTCCCTGCAGTCATGGTTGGGATGGGAGTTAAAATGTTTATAATCTTGATTAATGATTTATGAAACGAATGTGGACATGGTAATTTTGTAGTAACATGGTTATTAGGTAAATCCGGCAGGTGGACCCGTATTGGTGGTTTTGTGCCGTGGGACTCGGCAGCGCTTTTGGTTTTTTGGTTCGGGCTCGTGCTAGTCATATCCTGCCTGGATCCCTAGGACCCGTTTCTCGAAGCCTGTAACCCGGCTTAACACAGCGCAGCCATGAGATCTGGATGGCCGGACCTGGCTAATTAATTAGTTTCCTCTAAGTTATGCTACACGGGTTTGTTTAGTGGCTCAAGAGGGGTCCCTTGGGGTCGTTGACTTATGGACAGGGGAGAAACCTTAGAGTACGTGTAACACAGGCTTGGAGGGACTTTGTAAAGGCCTTGCAGTGCAACCCGCTATGCACCTCGGCAGTGTATAGCGTGACGGGATCTGCACGACTCATGGGTAACGATGTGCAACCTCTGCAGAGTGTAAAACTGATATATCAGCCGTGCTCACGGTCACGAGCGGCTTGGACTTTCTTCGAGATTAGTTGGTTACTGGTTGGTTTTTGGGTTCGGGCCATCTGATGGACTTCAGGTGCGGTTGCCTGATGGACTTCAGGTGTGGATACTTGGTGTGACTCCAAGTGTTGGTTACTTGGTGCGACTCCAAGTATGGTCTTTGCTCGGTGCGACTCTGAGTGTTGTTTATTTTTCTACAGAGTCTGTGGTTATAACCTAGTAAATAGGTGCATAGGACTAATAGGAATAATAGGATGTGTTGCTTTAGGCGCTTGAGTCAAACAGAGTCAGCCTACCTTTGTTATTAGCCTCATAAGCATATATTTCCTACACTTGCGGAGTACATTTCGATGTACTCACCCTTCCTCTTTGTCCCCCTGCTACCCCACCCAGATGCTGGAGACTACACATACGAGGAGCAGAGTATCCAGAAGACGGAGGCTACGACCCTGACGACCTGTACTAGGATGGCGCTACCCCCCCCGTCGACCTTCCTGTGGAGATGGAGTCCAGATTTTCCGCATCTACATCAGCGTCTTCATTAGAGTCCGTTATCATGAGAGTCTGTACTTTTTATTTCAGACCCGAGGGTCATTTATGTAACAAAGTTCGATATTATTAATAAAGCATTGTTTTGATATTTACTATGATGTGGATATATGTATGAAAATTGATCCTGGCATACATATATTGTGCTCCAATTTTGTTCTTAAAATGGGGTGTCACAACAGTGGAGCGATCCTAACAAACCAAGTCAACAAGTGTCACTGAGCTATGACTAAGAATTGACAGCATAACAGGTTCTGAAGAAAACTTACATCTCTGACAGGATTCGCCAGGCTGAATGGCTTTGTAATTCTATCTGTTTTCTTCCACTTGCCAAATTGAAGCACCACATGAACACGCCTCTCAAGTTCATCTCTCTCCAACTCCTCGGCGTGTTCACGGGTCGCATCAGGCTGACCGGCATATTCGAATCCAGGATGCACCCTGTCTTTGCACGGCTGCAACTGACGATGCAATAAATTCGCAGTGATTTGAATTCCGTCAGCAGTGATCCCCTTCAGCAAACTCAGGATCTCTCGAACCTGCTCCATGTCGTCAGATGACGGCTTCGCTGACCAGGTCGGATTCGACTCAACCAATCTTCCCACATCACAGCTGACCGGCGGAGCCTGGCATTGGGTCATATAGAACCACTTCTCCGTCCAGCCGCTAACATTGCTCTGAAGGGGCACAATGACATATTCTGATGCAATTCCTTCGTGCAACAGAATGTACACACTCCCCCGCAATGCAGATCCATGACTGTTCTTCTTAAGTTGGAAAAAATAACGGAACAAATTGAAGTGTAGAAGAATTCCAAGAAAAGCTTCGCATAGGTGGATAAGACCGACACTGACAGAATGGAGTTTGGTCCAAGATTACATAAACCAATTCCCCAGAAGTCAGAAGACAACGCAAAAAGCATGGCAAGGCAACCCGAACCCCCTAATAAAGTAATCCTCAAAGACGACGAGCTCGCCATCATTAGGTTGGGGGTAACGCTCACCGGCGGGTGGTCTCCATCCTCCAGTGACTTTGTCCGGCAGCAGACCGTCGGCGACGAGGCGGCCAATGCTCTCTTCGGTGCTCTTCGATTGCGCCAATTCTTGATCCAGGCGCACCGCCGCCGTCGCAACCGCAGTTTTCTTCCGCCCGCGGCGCCATGGATTCAGCCAGAGATGTGAAGTGGTTGTCGCTGATTGAGTAATTCCAGATCTAGGGCTACAATGCTCTGTGTGCCCGAGAGCGAGAGTATGCGAATGACAACGGTTAGGGTAAGGTTTGACCCGGCGGCGCGCGTCCTTATATTCTACCTCGTGACCCTTTCGGCTTTTACCCTAAAAATGGATTTCTTTTACTGTTTAACTATCACGACCCGCTTCGCTGGCCCAACAGTCAAGCAGGCTTTTTTCCGAAAAAACCAAGTATGTTTCTTTTTTTAATAACCACAGCCTTCTCAGCAAAGCTGGGGACTGGTCAGATGACCAGTTACAGGCACACACGTGGCAGAGCCGCGTTGGCTTCACACGACAGCTCCTCCAGCCAAACTGGGGACTGGTCGGCTACTACGCCAGCCTTCTCAGCAAAGCTGGGGACTGGTCAGATGACCATTTACAGGCACACACGTGCTAGAGCCGCGTTGGCTTCACGACCAGCTCCTCTAGTCAAACTGGGGACTAATCGGCTACTACGCCAGCCTTCTCAGCAAAGCTGGGGACTGGTCAGATGACCAGTTATAGGCACACACGTGGCAGAGCCGCGTTGGCTTCACGACCAGCTCCTCCAGTCAAACTGGGGACTGGTCGGCTACTACGCCAGCCTTCTCAGCAAAGCTGGGGACTGGTCAGATGACCAGTTACAGGCACACACGTGGCAGAGCCACGTTGGCTTCACGACCAGCTCCTCCAGTCAAACTGGGGACTGGTCGGCTACTACGCCGGCCTTCTCAGCAAACCTGGGGACTGGTCAGATGACCAGTTACAGGCACACACGTGCAGAGCCGCGTTGGCTTCACGACCAGCTCCTTCAGTCAAACTGGGGACTGGTCGGCTACTAAGCCAGCCTTCTCAGCAAAGCTGGGGACTGGTCAGATGACCAGTTACAGGCACACACGTGGCAGAGCTGCGTTGGCTTCACGACCAGCTCCTCCAGTCAAACTGGGACTGGTCGGCTACTACGCCAGCCTTCTCAGCAAAGCTGGGGACTGGTCAGATGACCAGTTACAGGCACACATGTGGTAGAGCCGCGTTGGCTTCACGACCAGTTCCTCCAGTCAAACTGGGGACTGGTCGGCTACTACGCTAGCCTTCTCAGCAAAGCTGGGGACTGGTCAGATGACCAGTTACAGGCACACACGTGGCCTGGCAGAGCCGCGTTGGCTTCACGACCAGCTCCTCCAGTCAAACTGGGGACTAGTCGGCTACTACGCCAGCCTTCTCAGCAAGCTGGGGACTGGTCAGATGACCAGTTACAGGCACACACGTGGCAGAGCCGCGTTGGCTTCACAACCAGCTCCTCCAGTCAAACTGGGAACTGGTCGGCTACTACGCCAGCCTTCTCAGCAATGCTGAGGACTGGTCAGATGACCAGTTACAGGCACACACGTGGCAGAGCCGCGTTGGCTTCACGACCAGCTCCTCCAGTCAAACTGGGGACTGGTCGGCTACTACACCAGCCTTCTCAGCAAAGCTGGGGACTGGTCAGATGACCAGTTACAGGCACTCACGTGGCAGAGCAGCACGTTGGCTTCATGACTAGCCCCACAAGACAAACTGGGGACTGGTCAGTATCTTCATTGACAATTTTCATAACACCGGTGGCTCACCATATAAATAGTCGTTGGAATATATGCGGCCGAACAGCAATAGTGTTTTATCACCAGTTACAAAGATAATGTTACAGGCAAGTAACCTAATACATAGCAGTTTAAACTAAGTACGGAGTACATTGGAATTTACGTACAATAAGATGCAGCAAAGCAATACAGAACCTTGGTAGACACATGAGCCTTCTCAGTTCGCCCCAAGGGAGGGTTTCAGGCATTGCACCAATGCTCCGGGAACCACGGGCAAGACCGTCACCCTCGCCGCCCTTTTGACAACCTGTGACCTCGAGGTTGTCTACGAGTGGAGGTCACAAGATTTCTTCTAGACGCACCTCTGTATCCCTCTGCTAGCGACTATTTGGAAACCATCCTAACGGATGGTCCCCTCACAAGAGTTCTTCTGGGCACTTCATCTACTTCACACAAAAACAAGACATTTGCAGACATGGTCATCCTCAACACAGATCTTGTAATAAGACTAAGGGAGAATATATGGGCATGAAGTTGTGAGCTCTTTGCTTGTGCGGAAGGGTATTTATAGCCGTCTTCTTCCGGTCCATAGACATGGTCTACAAATAAAAGTAACTGCAGGACCATATTCAGCCTACGCACTGTGTTCCATGTGAAGACAGGCGCTGGGGGTAGATTCGAATCCACAAAGCATAACGACAAAACCAGCAGTCCTAAAAGTAGTGAAGGCTGACACTTTGTGTCATGAGTTCAACAGGGTAAAGGCAATCAAATAAAGTAGTACTCAAATAAAGTAGTACACACGACAGATGAAGTTGAATTGTGTGGTTTCGTGATTTATTTTCAAGACCTTGGCATCACATGACAGAGTCATCTATTGCCAAGCTCGGGGACTACCGTGTATACATGGCGCTAGGTCGCACATGTATATTTTGATTTATTTTTATTTTCAAGACCTTGGCATCACATGACAGAGTCATCTATTGCCAAGCTCGGGGACTACCGTGTATACATGGCGCTAGGTCGCGCATGTATATTTTGATTTATTTTTTTTTCAAGATCTTGGCATCACATGACAGAGTCATCTATTGCCAAGCTCGGGACTACCGTGTATACATGGCGCTAGGTCGCGCATGTATATTTTTTATCATGATAATTTTTTTTCGGAACTTGGCATCACATGACAGAGTCATCTGTTGTCAAGTTCGGGGACTAAGTGGGCACACTTCACCTGGTCGGTGAATGTACAGAAGAAATGCTGCTATCAAGTTTTCATCAAAGTGGGCACACTTCACCAGATTTCCAGAAGTCATTTTTTCTTTTTCAAGAGCACATCGTATCTTGTGGGTTCGCGACATGGCGGATTGTAACCTGGTCGGAGATCAGGAACGCGAAAAAGGTTTTTCAAGAATTCTTCAAGGTCTCTCTCACCGCTTTAAGATTCAATGTGCTCGGGGACTAGCTGTGGGGATATGGACCCAGTGTCCTCACGGCTAGACTTGGGATGCTTTATGAAGACCGGCCCAACTCGATGTGAAGGACCGTGGCGTCAAGGGCCAGCTGGTCGGACAGGCGGCCCAGCTGGTCAGATGACGGCGCGGAAGGCTTCACGGACAAGGAAGCGTAGTCGGTTAGGAAAGGTGTCGTGTTCTCCACGATGCGGGATTGTAACCGACTAGGTTTCCTTATTCCATCATCATGCGATCCATCTACTAGGATCTGTAACCCTGCCTCCCCGTGACTATATAAGGCGAGCAGGGACCCCTCTCAAAGACACGTTCATCCATATATACAGAATAGACAACTCGACGCAGGACATAGGGTGTTACGCTGAACTCGGCGGCCCGAACCTGGATAAATCCTCGTGTTCATCTAGTTTCGTCTCTGTGTCACGCTTGGATCGTTGTTCCACACACCTTCCCCGCTAATCTACCCCTTGGGCATACCCCTAGGTAGGCTATCGACCATATTCCGTCGACACTTTCCTGCCATTGTTTTCTATCCCCATGTATCCCTTTCTCCTATCTACGAGAAATTTCAATATTTAACCCTGAGTTCGTAAGCCTCTCAGTATTTGACATCCAATTTGTAAGCCTTTTAATATTTAACCCCGCGCATGCGAATTGTTTCAATCCGAGGGATTATGAAGGAATTTGTTTCAATTCTTATTTTTAGTGCCTTTTTACATTGTTTACATCACACTAAATGACGATACTACCCTCTCCTCTATATTCATGGTCTGGACGTTCGTCCAGCGTATCTCCATTGCTGTGTGGTCGCTTCGTCGGCCTGCAGTTCGCGCATGTCCAGAGCGCCGCCACCGCTTGGATACCAGCACCAACATGTCAGAGCCTTTCATGTCCGGAAGATTGCTCAGCATCAGAGCGTTCCTTTCATCCTGGATACCAGCTGAGCATGCCGACGAGGATCACGGGCGCTGTGGTCGTGCCATAGCCTTGGATGCTCGCCGCCATAGCCCATGGCCAGGATTTTTATCTCCTTGCTTGCCTTGCCGGTTGTATGTGTAAACGAGAATCACGAGCACCGTGGCGTAGTCGTGGATAGTCGCTGTTGTGGGTTGTGGCCATGATTTTGATCTCCTTGCTTGCCTTGCCCCTTCCCTGTCATGTACGGCAAGCAGCAGTACAACTTGCACGCGCGAATCAGCGGTTCTCTGTCGATGCTCTCAGCTTGCTTCCTGATATGATACGCGGGATTGCGCGGGGCCGCACGCAAGCCGCAAAAACAAAGCGGCAGAAAACAGGCCGCCGAAGAGTATCAGCTTGTTGTAACATTGAAAACATGCTAGAAGCTACATGAAACCAAATGAGTATCTACCTTGAGCACGTGTGGAGGTCATCTCGCTTCTCGTCGATCCTGGAGAGGTAGCACACGAGATGAGGCCATGGCGGAGTTGCGAGCGCGAGTGACGATGAGGCCACGCACGCGAGGACCGGCGAACGGAGCTGCGAGCGAGTGGCGAGCGACAGTCATGCAGAGTCCGGCGCAATCTCGTCAGCAGCGCGATCGCGGTGAACATTGAACGGAGCGCGGCGAACAGTGAACGGAGCATGGCGAGCGCAACGAACGGCGATCGGAGCGCGGCACAGCGAACGGCGATCGGAGCATAGCGAGCGGTGATCGATGCTGCGCAGAGGACAGGCCACGGCGAACGGCGACGGAGCGCGGCGCGGCGAACGGCAACCGGAGCGTGGCGCCACGGCCCGCACGTAGCTCGCCTTGCCACGACGGCGGAGCAAGGGTTGGCCCTCATAGCGACGGGGCTACCGTGCTGGGACTGGCCCTCGTGGCTGCAGATGGGCTGGGGTGCAGGCCGCCAGTGCCAGGGATGGGACGAGGCTGGGGGTGCAGGCCGCCAGTGCCCAGGGATGGAGGCGGGGCTGGGGGTGCAGGCCGCCGGTGCCAGGGACGGGGCGAGGGAGCTGGCGGTGGGCGGGTCAGCACAGCGACGAGCGGCCACCGGCGGGCGAGAGCGAAGTCGTCCGTCCTTTTGACTCACGATGAGAGGAGTCCGAACCTCTGCCACCAGCGTTGAAAAGGATAAGAAGGCAGGGGTGGTACTTCGGTAATTTCCCATGTTGCAAATAGTGATAAGAGATATTAGATTTAGATAAGGATAGAAAATCTCAGGAATCCCTCGGATTGAAACAATTCGCGTGCGTGGGGTTAAATATTGAAAGGCTTGCAAATTGGATATCAAATGTTGAGAGGCTTGCGAATTCAGGTTAAATATTGAAATTTCTCCCTATCTACCCTTCCATCACAAAAGATATAATTCTAGATATGAATCTTGACAAACATTTATTTAGATTCATACCAAGAATTCTTCTTTCTGAGATAGAGCGTGTAAGTTGCAAAAATTACTCCAAATTAGTTTTTTTTAAATGGACAGAGCAGGAGAGCTACTAACAGCAGAGAAGAAGAAGAAGAAGAAGAAGAAGAAGGAGGAGGAGGAGGCAAACGACGATCGCGGAAGGGGTATGACAAAAAACACCATTGAGGTGCCATAAGGGACCTTCATTATTGACTTAACAAGCATACATTGATCGAAGATGTTGCCTCTATTGAGGATGTGGTTTTGGTGAATGATACATCTAATGAAGAAGAAGTTGATATACTTGTGATAGTTAGGGAAGCCATGTTTCTCATAAGCATCGAAGATTTTCCTACCCATTCCACTACGGAGGTCAACATAGAAAAGCCCCAATTGAAAGTGGATCCATGATAGAGGCAATGTCTCCTCTAGTTGCCACACTTAGGGAGGGCAAGGACCTTGCATGCCCTCCTGTACATCCCACTTCATTATTGACCACGATAGCAAAGATGCCATGGCGTAAGTCTTATGATAGATCATCGCTTTGTCGGAGTGCCCATCTTGCACAACGTAGTGTGTTACAAAGATTTGGGCATTGTTGGGAATGATAAGAAGTTCATTGAGGATGTAGTGTAGGAGTATGCAAAACGCCCAAAGAAAGTGTTTTCACCTAACCTTCTAAGCTGTTGGATGGGTTTAAAAGGTCATGCCTTTTGGAGCATGGTATAGAGGTTTCTTTGTCCTTTCTTTAGGGAAGTGTATTCGATTCATTGTTGTTGTTTGGTTAATCATGCTCCATTCTCCTCATGATGAGTATGCACCGAGGAACTAGTACAAAGCATATATGGCACTCAAAATTTTGGCATGTATATCATGTTGTGTTGTGTGTTCGCATCAAGCCATCACACCAACCAACAACCAACAACCAAGCCTCTTAGTCCCAAACAAGTTGGTGTAGGCTAGAGTGAAACCCAACAAGAAGCCCTAGTCACGGTTCAGGCACGTCAATGGCTGCTCTCCATACATCCTATCCAAACATAGATCTCTAGGTATATCCTAACTTTTCAGATCTCTCTTTATTGCCTCCCCCACATCAATTTTGGTCTTCCTGTACCTCTCCTCACATTAAAATCCTGAGCTAAAACTCCACAATGCGTTGGTGCCTCTGAAGGTCTCCTTTGGACATGACCAAACCACCTCAACCGATGTTGGACCAACTTTTCTTCAATTGGTGCTACTCCTAGACGGTTGCGAATATCGCCATTTCGAACTCGGTCCATCCTTGTGTGGCCACAAATCCAGTGCAACATACGTATTTCTGCAACACTTATTTGTTGGACATATTTCTTTTAGTAGGCCAATTCTGCTCCATACAACATAGCCGGTCTAATCTTCGTCCTATAAAACTTGCCTTTGAGCTTTTGTGGTACCCTCTTATCATAGAGAATACCAGATGCTTGACGCTACTCATCCACTTCCACTGCTTTGCTATGGCAACATCTACATCAATATCTCTATCTTCTGTAACATCGATCCAAGATACCGGAAGACATCTTTCTTAGGCACCACTTAGCCTTCCAAGCTCACCTCTCCCTCTTCCTGTGCAGCATTGCTGAAATCACATCTCATGTATTTAGTCTTAGTCCTGCTTATTCTAAACCCTTTGGACTCAAGGGTCTGCCGCCACAGCTCTAGTTTCCTATTACTCATGTTTTGACTTTCATCAACTAACACTACATCATCTGCAAAAAGCATATATCAAGGGATATCTCCTTGTATGTCCCTCATAACCTCATCCATAACCAGGCAAAGAGATATGGGCTCAAGGCTGACCCTTGATGAAGACCTATTTTAATCGGAGAGTAATCAGTGTCACCATCATTTGTTCGCACATAGGTCTCGACATTGTTGTACATGTCGCATCAAGCCATCACACCATTGTTTTAAATGATGATTAAAGAATCACACATCTTATGTGGTATATGACCTAATTAACTGAGAAATAATTAATCATGTAAAGAATATTTCCTTAATAGATATGAAATATATGTATATGCTTTAATTTGCAAAGCACAACAAAATTATTTAGTTTCTTACATCTCCGAATTGTTAAGTAGGGAACCCAGTCACTGATGGTGGAATGATAAGTATTTCGGTCCATCCACTAATGCAGGAACTAATAACGACCCAAACATAAAATATTATTACTCCTTCTGTCCATGGATGGAAACAATTCTCAATTTATTTTAAGGAGACAAAGATTTTAAATATAAAAAGTTATATAAAAATATTAATATTTAGATACAAAATAAGTACCACTAAATTAATTATGAAATATATTTATAACAAATCTAGCTGGATTAAAATTGGTTAAAATTTAAGTTTTGCAAATTCTATAGTCACGTCATTCGGTGGACGCTGATGACATGCATGCGTGTGATCCCACTCCGGGGGCAACTAATCTAGGCAACACACACAAGTAAACACAGCGACAGCTCTAGCACCCCATAGGCCCCTGCCGCGCGAAGACAGATTATTACTTCTGATAATCGTGTGTTTTTAATAATCTAGTTGTTGCAATGTGAGGATGCTAGAGAGATAATCCGATTGGCGAGCAAATCTTTGGAGGTGGTTTCTCTAGATATCTTTGCTAAAAATAGATGGAAAAACAATAATAGCTTTGCTTATAATTTTCATTTTAAAGTGTGCTATTTTCTTTATTGGTTAATCATATTTGTGAAAATCTTGTAAGAGAGATTGTTGTATACCTTTGTGGAGGTGATTTTTTTTAAAAAAATACAGTTTCCAAACAAACAATAAGGAAATGAATCATGACCGTGATAAAATATAAATTTTATACTCATCCATGCAAGAAAACCATGTCCACGCACAGGTGTCGAGCCATGATTTAGGCATAGGTGAAGGGGTATTGAAGTCGGTAACAAGTATATACATGTTGAAATGCATTTGTGTACAGGGGCACATAATAATAACCCAAAAAGATTTATTTTACAATACCAAGAAATCTAAAACTAAAAAAAGAGTGTTGGACTTTATACAGATAAAAAGGAACAAACATTTTATTTGCTCTAGGGCTATAATCTCCACACCAATCAATCTATCTATTCTTAGGAAAAACATAGAAATATAATAAATAAAGAAGATGAGAAAGGTAGCAAAAGACTAATCCTAAATAATATAGAATTATAGATGTCCTTAGAGATCAATATAGAGGACAGAAAACAACAACGAAAACACTGATTTCATTCCTTAACAAACTAATTAGGGGTGTACTATGTGTGGACCAAGGAGAACATTGGGTAGACAATAATAAAAATTGTAGCAATAATAAGAAAAAAGAAATCGAAAAGGAAGACTAATCTAAATTATGTAGATATCATTAGAAATACAAAGGAAGAACAAGCAATTAATTAAAGAACTAATTAGCATCGCAAAAGGGCCTGGCTCAGTAGCACATGAGGTCCGGTTCGACTCCCCTAGGTGTCGCACCCCGCATCCAAAATCTGCTTATATGGTCCCCTCCACAAGTGGAATAGACATGCATACATGTAACACCTTGCTTACATGTTCGTCCTCACTTCTTGTAAAGGGTTAATCTAGAAGTGCTACATTTGGAAAAACTTGTCTATGAGCGCATAAGACTGTCTAGTGCTTATAATTACCCCCAGATAGTATGTAGTACCACACAAGCATTTCATAAGATTTTTCATTGTAAAACCCAGCTGTTGTAAACCCCTTCCAAGGCCTTTGTTGCCTAGTCTAGATCTTTTTTATTTTATCAAAATGATTGCTAGCTCTCCTGCCTAGTTCATTTTAAGAAAAGAGATAGAAATACATGTTATTTGTCGTTTGTTTGTAAAATAGTAGATGGAAATATGTTTGAGAGCGAGTGATAATGTTTCAGCTGATAAAAAAAGATTAGACGAGCATCATTTACCGGTCCTATCCATATTGGTGTGCTAAGTATACAAATAGTTTAGCTTAACAATATCCATGACATAGGTCCAAAAAGAGCGACAGGCTCAAGCTAGCTAGACTCGGTCTAATTTTCTCATATTTTAGAAATTCCCGAAACATACATGTGCATATTTTCATGTGTTTTCTATCAAAATGTAGTTTTTGTTAATTCATTAACTTATTCACTATGGCATGATTTCTTTATCTACTTTAGTTTGTTTCACTTATGAATTTGTTTAATAGGAAATAGGAATGTTCAACTCATACAAAGATCCATATTGTTCTTGCTCATAAAGTTCACATACTCAGATACACAAAGTTGTCATCATAAGCTTGTTCCAACCATCTGCCACACCTAGGCTTGACAAAGAAGTATACGGTCAGACTCAACCCATGCTAGCTATAGTTACTCATACATTGTCTAAATTGAATGTGCACAAAAAATAAATGTACCCATTTGCATGCATGAAGGATATCTGATGTTGATATCATCAAATTCTTCACCTTATATCTACAGTGGATCGAGGGTTAACATTCACCAACATTAAGGCCACAACCGAGAAGTAAACCATTAATTGGCCTCATTGGTTTTCTGCAACCTATAGGGGTGCACCTTGCACCCAACACCGTGATGGCAACTGGTGAATGGAGTTGTAATTATTGAGCATGGCAACAAGAACAATACAATGCACATATCGACAACACATTGTTGCCCTAACAATTTCATATAATAATATTAAAAATGATTTCATATAAGATGTTGTGTGCTATGTGAGTACACATGCACATCTACATAACATAGTTTTAGGAATACTCATGTGTCTAAGAATACATCCACAATATAGTTAGGGCCATAATGTTGTCACGAGCATAACAATAAACAAAGAAAATCAGTTGCCTCTCTCCTTGTGTCTCATCATTAGGAAGTCTCTCATGCACAAGGTCAAAATTGATCTCATGATAGAGTGATATTGCATATTAGCTATTCATTTATTCTATAATGAGTTAATTTATGACAAAAAATATGTAACTCTTCTCCACTACATGAGTTAACAAGACAACTTTCAACACAACATGTAAGGTACCATATCAATTATCATCATATTTTTCCTTAACAACACTACATAGAACTATTCAAATAACAAATTGTACCAAGATTATTTCCGAGGAGTAAAAGCTCAAATATGTGATGCCCTTTGCTTGTGTGTGGTGTGACTATGGAAAAGTTGGTTGGCATCTTTCATTCTTCGGTCTATGCGATAACATATTGGCGACCTGGTATGCTTGGGTAGTTTTGTGTTGTCACATTGCCTATAGATGGATTTTTATACTTACAACATGATTGAGATTGCATCATCAAGCACTAGTTGTACCAGTTGATTTAATCACTTTAAAATGTAATAGCTCTCTTAGTGTCAGTGTCACACCCCAAAACTTCGATTTTGGGCTGTGAATAAAAACACTAAATAAAGTTAATGATTTCAATATTAGGATAAAATTTCTCAACTTTAGTTTAGATTTATGTATATCTTTACTAAAGAAAATAGTGCCTTTTAAAATATTTCTAAATTAATTTAACAGGCTTTTGTTGATGAGGTGTTTGGTTGTTGCTTGTTTCTGTTGCCATGAGCGTTGTAAGTTTTGAAAATGCGTTTAGACGTCGATCAAGCCTTCTCGGAAATTTTTCAGACTTTTCTAGAACTTTTTCTCATATTTCCTAGAGCAAAAATCAAATTTTTAGATGTTTCAAAATATCTTTTCATGGGCTCTTAATATTTTATTTGGTTCATCATCCCTCGATACATCTTTGGTCAATTTTTCTATAATTTTTGGAGTTTTAGAAATAATTTTCAGAGACTGAAAATGAATTCAGCTTTTCTGGAATTAATTTTGAACTGAAAATGGATTTCTGGAATTTCCAAAATTAAAAAATATCTTATTTTCTAACCTCTCCAACCGTGCATACAAATACATGCCGCCCTTCTCCTTCTCGCGCTGATCGCAGAAGTACGGTCACTTTCGCGAACCGCTACTCCCACGGCCCCAGATCTGAAGCCGAAGTTCTGCCTTTCTAGGTTTCCGGCGAACTTCCGGCGAGCTCTTTCGGCCGACCTGGCCAGTTCTGCTGAAAACCGCCACCACCACAAGGTTTGTCTCGTCGTTCTCTACACCATAGTATCCTTCTTTGCATCAATTCATCACCATCTTACCGTTACCCATCTCTTTTTCCTCTTTCCGGCGAGTTCCCGGTGAAGCACCATTGTCAGCACCTCACTGTTCATCCCCGACCGTGCACCCTAAGGCCACCACGGCACCTGGTCCAGTGCCGCCGCCCTGCTGGCCCGCCGCTAGGGCCACGCGCTCGGACCCTGTCTCGCAACCTTCCTGTTCGTGCGCAGGGGTGCAGACCACCGGCGCCCTGGCCTGCAGGTGCTGCTCGGGCTTGTCCCGTGCGGGCAGCCATGGGCCCTCTGGCCGGCATCGCGGCATGACGCCGCCGCCTTGCGCCTCCGGCTGGCCGAGCCCCTTCCTCTCTTCTCTGGCGCATGAGCAGCAGCAGTCAGCAACCGTCTTCCATGGTTGTACGTGCAGAAGTCCAGAGGAAGGAAGAAGACGACTTATTTACAAGTTGCCACTGGTTTGTATCTTAATTCTGATTTGAGTGATTCAGTTTGTGTTAGTTTCATATTGTCTGCTCTACGCAGTAGCACTAGTGTTTATCTCATCATGTAATTATAAATTTATTTAATTAAATATAATTTGATTAATATTTATTTAATGCCTTGTAATTAAAAGGAACATAGGTTAACTCTGTTCTTATCGTGTCGCGACCGTGCCGATCTTTAGCTACGTGTTTTCAGCGATGTCTAACATGTCACATGTATCTGAATTTTATGAGTAAAATATTAATTTGATCAATGATTACACAATGAGTTTCTAATTAAAATAATATAAGGTGTAATCTCCGGTCTTTTATAAATAAATCTTAACTTGATTAATATCAATATTAATGTGTTTTGAATAATGAGTTGTTTAGTTAAACTTAATGATATAATGTTCTATGTTGTCTAATGTTTAAATGATTCATATGTTAAAATAAGTTGATTATTTCTAACACATTATTTTTATCATTATATATTGTTTCGTATAAATTCTAAAATTATATTTTATTATCTATATAAATAATAACATGAATAATAAATTAGTGCTTATTAATACATACATATATCTTTTTATCAAATATGTTTTTTATCTAATCTGAATTAATCATTTACAGATGGTTTTGCTTATTAAATAAATCAAGCATATAGTCTTTTCTTCTTCTATAATATAAACCTCCGGTAGTCGTTCTTTTCAGCGATAGTTCTGTTATCGACGTTTCTTGTGCTATAGCGACCGTAGCAACGATCTTGCTCGCTAATATGTTGTTTTTCTTTGTATGGTGTATTGTTTTTAGTTATCTATATTTGTTTGTTTATATGTCTGCTTATATGTGGTGCTTGTTACGGGTAGACGAGAACCGTTTATGGACGTCGAAGATCCTAAGATGACGACTGAAAGCTGATGATGTGAGAATTGAGCAAGTATAACAGGCAAGTTAGCATGGGACCATCTTTGTTACCTATTCACTTTATAAAGCACTTATTCATATTGCATGTGTCTTTCTAAACAACCTTATAGATCTGCTTAGCTTTTTTTACCTGTGATATTCTTGACACCCGTGGGATAAATGCATGTGGGTAGAATGCTAGTGTTATCTATTTAATATCTGATTCTGTCTAATGATGAATGTTCTCATATTGGTATGTTGATAAATGGTTAATGAAACTTGCTGTTAGCAAAAGCTGGGACTTACAGTACAACCGCGAGGGCTATATGGCTCTGGCTTTAGCTAAGTACCCTGGACCTTTTCTAGCTTGTTAGAGGTTACCCTAAAGGGCGCAAAAGGGGCTTGCCACTTTGGGTGTAGGGTTGCTCCTGTTCCTATGAGTATAGCTGCGATGGCCTTGTGCCATAGGAAAGGGGGTTTTCTACATCTGCCTGCCAAGGAAACCTAGCGGCCCTAACTTGTTAGAAAAACCAATGAAAAGCTTCATAGTGTACCCTGCCGCACTTCCTTGAAAGAAGTGATATGGGCCTTGCAAACCCTGGCATATGGGAATCATGACTCACGGTGAAAGTGTACAACCTCTGCAGAGTGTAAAACTGTTATAACATCCATGCTCACGGTCACGAGCGAGCTGGAAAACTAACGGAACTATGTTACTCAATTAAATGTTACTTTATATGGATGGTACTCTTATGTTGAATTATTTATCATTGACGGACAAAATGGATCAGGTCTTTAAGGGTTAAGCACAATACTCGTTTACTCTAATGCTAAAACTTTGCCAACATAAAAGCTAACTGCAGTCAGACAGTGTCAGCCTTTTGAGCCTGATGAACCCCATATTAGCTTGCTAAGTACGAAGAGTACTTATGCTTGTTGTTTTCTTTCTATTTTGGATAAAAATCCCGGATGGGTAGCAGAGATGGAGTTCGGGTAAGTTTGATGAGAAGTGCTACGCATATGTTACCCCAGTCAACCGTCCCTATGAAGAATGAAGCCTGAAGAGAAGATCAGTATCCATTCCGCTAAACTTTGATGTAAGTGTTAGTTGTAATTATGTTTTCCCTATATATATAACATTGTTTTTGATATCTTTTCCATCTGTTGTTGTATGTGTGGACTTTCTGGGCACACATATGGCGTACCTGGTTTTGACCTTAAAACTGGGTGTGACAGTCAGATTATAATGTTTTTACACCATTGTGTTTTCCTATGATGACATTTGCATCTTCATCAGTCATTTGTGTATATTGGCAATTGGCAAGTTACATATATGGCTACAACTAGCAGGGTTTTGTAACGTTGGATTGAAATTCTTCATATATGTTGCTACTAATATAATAACTAATATTGTCAGATCTTCTCAAGTTTGCACTAAATATGCATTAAAGTTGAAATCAAATACATAAAGTTCCTATCAATAGTAATACAATACCTAATGAATTTACTACGAATATACACTAAATTAAGGAACTAATAATTTTGTGTAAGTTGCTACTCTACTTCTACATAAGTTGCCATAATACAAAAAATGGTGAAAACTTTGTACTGTAAATTTACTAGCTAGCAATTTATCCAACAAACAAAACTACAACAACATACACTAAGCAAAACAATGATCATATAAGTAAATTTCTTCTTTTTTCCTTGAGGATTCATGAGAGCACAATGCTCATGGTTTGGATATATAGGGTTGGAAAGAAACCAAAGAAGAGTGTGAGGGTAGGTTGTAAGGGTGATATTGGTCCTTCATGTCATCAAAGAAGGTGACAATGGACATCGCTAATGAGGGCCAACATTGAGACTATGAGGGTTGACTCCACAATAAGTACATTTCCTTACAAAGACAAAAAGTAGTGTTGAGTGGTGCACTTGGAAAAGGCATCACCTATGACACATTATCATGGTCCTATTATTCCTAAGCTAAATTTAATTAGTCATTTGGGCTCACTTACATGCCATTTAATGATAACATTAGTTTCTCCAATAAAATACAATGAGAAGAAAGTCATCTGCATCTACAATGGAAAATGAACATTTTGTTCTTTCTAGAAGGGACAGGTAATGATGAAAGTATAGATGTCCATTTGGCCCGAGCCCGTTAGCCCGGTCCGTAGCCCGGTCATTTGGCCCGGCCCGAGCACGGCCCGGCCCGATGGCCAACGGACCGGGCTGGCACGGCCCGATGGACCAGGCCGTGCCTGGGCCGCCACCCAAGCCCGTGGCACGGCCCGGGCACGGCCCGCTCCAACGCAGGCACGGCCGCGGCCCGGTGCCTCATCCCCCGCCCCCCCGGCCCCCGCCCCCCGGCTCATATAAAAGCCGCTAGCCGCGGCCCCCCGCCCCGAACCCTAATTCATTCCCCTCCCTCCCCCGCCGCGCAGCACTCTCGTCTCTCTCTCTCGCTCTCGCCTCTCTGCTCTCGCTCCGTCGTCGTCCCCGACTCCGGTGTCATCGCTGTCGACCGTCGTCGTTCCTCCGGGTCGCCTCTCTCCTCCGGGTTTCCTCTGTCCTCCCTCTCCCTTCCTGTTCCTCCTTTCCCTTCCCCTCCTCCCGCTCTCGGTGAACCATGTGAGTTCGTGGAACTGTCAGTAACTCCTCCGCCGCTCGCCGTCGATTCTAATCGGTGTGATTTGGTCTTGTCTGTCTCCTTTGGCCCCCTTCCTCTTCCTCTCCGGCGCCGGGCTCCGGTAGCGCAGGTAAACCCTAACCCTAGATCTACTCATCTGCTCTCTGTTCTCTCTTCTCTCTACTTCTCATGATCTCATCTATGCTTCTCATCTTTGCAGGTTGGTGCCTGACGCCGCGTCTTCCTCCTCTGGAGTGGACATGGCTCGGCGCCCGCGTTTACCGTCGAGGGACGGTGCTGGAGCTCGAGGTCGAGGTCGCGTTAGGCCGTCCAGCTCGTCCCCGGCCGCGGTCGGGGTTGCCGATGATAGTCCCGTCGATCTCGACCGTTGTTCGGACGATGAGTTGGAGATGGAGAACGACGACAACCTCGGTGAGGACGCTGCTGCGTTGTTCGGCATCGATGTCGGTACTTAGTCATTCTGTGGTCTGTGGATGAGGGATCTTTTGGCTTTTGCTATGACTGTGAGTCTGAGTGTGAGAAGAAGAGTGATATGAGAACTTTTAGTGTAGACTCACTGTAATTTTGGGTGGCTATGCGCCTATGCCACTATGGATTGTAAGACAGTAAACAACAGTATGATTAAACTTCTGAGCTGGCTGCACTCTTTTTCCTTTCTAGGGTTTCTCACAGGGGTGAGTTTTACTAGAAAGGTTTTTAATGAGGCAGCATTGCACAAAACAGCTCATTTTGGTTATCATGTATTCATGTGTTATTTCTATCAATCGGTGTTAGACTGTTAGTGAATCTAATTGAAATTTGAATCTTGAATCCTTAATCAGTCTTGTCCCTGGCTGCCTGGCACTAGTCGGGCTGTGGGCCGGCACGGCCTGCCGTGCCAAACGGCGGCACGGCCCAAAAAAATGGCCCGCAGACCCGTGCCTGGGCCGAAGGCCAGGCCCGCAGCACGTTGCGGCACGGCCCGGCCGGCACGGCAGCCCGCAGAGGCACGATGGCCATCGGGCGGGCACGGCCCGATAACGTGCCGGGCCGGGCCGGCACGGCCCGTTGGACATCTATAGATGAAAGTCACTCATGACATTGTCACACCCTGAAATTTGCATTTCTTAAATTAAAGTTAAAATGATTTATTTATGAATTTTTGTGCTCATAAAATATAGGGAAATAAAATTTTCTCTAAATTAAAATTTATCCTAGGGTTTTAGAAACATGTTTGTGCATTCATGTTGGTGCATTTGAGTTTTTGTGATGAGTGATTTTTGCTAAATTCTATTTGAGTTCAAAATGAATTGCAAACAACTTGAAAAATGAATTTTATGTAAAGGGGATTTGAAAATAAAGAATTTATTTTTCTGTTTTCAGAAAGTTTGGAAAGTTTAAAGTTTCAAATCTTTCTGTTTCTCTCCAAAGATTCAAAATCAAATTTCAAAAGGAATTCAAATTTTGGTTTGAAAAGGCTTTGAAAAGGTTGAGAAATAGAAATGAAAAGGCAATCCTCCTCTCTCTCCTCTCCCCCTTCAGTTTTTGGCCCAAGCGGCCCGGTCAGCCGGCCTGCTTCCCCTCCTCCTCCGTCTTTTTCTCCTCCCCTGCAGTGGCCCGCTCCGTCCTTCTCCTTCCGCGTTTGGGCCGCATCCGCGTCCCCGGCCCAGTCGGCGTCTGCGCCGAGCAACTGCAAGCCCGCGCCCCTCTCTCGCCGATCGGTGGCCCCGCCCTGTCAGCCGTCGTCTTCCTCCTCCGACTCCTACTCGGTTACGAGCCCGAGCTCGAATCTGTTGCGCCCACGCCTCCTCCTTGCCTTGTTGCCTAATCCCGAGCCCCTATAAGCTTCGTGACCTCCGCCGCCTCTGTTCTTCCCAAAATCACGAGCTCTCGTGCCCTAGTTCGACCAAGCCGCAAGCTCCGCCGCCCTCCGGATCCCGCCGCCGTTGTCCTCCTTCCCTGGGGCTCGATAGCCTTGCTAAGGTGGACTACAAGCTTCTTCTTGACGAGGCGAAGCTGCTCGACCCTTTTAATTTCGTTTCTCTCGGTTTTTCCCTGACCCGACCTCGTCGTCGTTCGCAGAGCTCCGCCGACCGCCTCGCTGAGCAATACTCCCTCCTAGAGCTATCCCGTCGTCCCCTTCATGACTGGTGAGTCCGCCGCGAGCTCCCCTTTCGTTTGGTGCCCCTCCCATGGTCTCTACCGCCCTATAGCGCGAAAACCGAAAGCGCCGCCGTCTCCGGCCATGGCGCCGCCGCGACTTGTCCCCCTCCTCTGCGCCGGCGTAAAAAGCGCCGCCCCTTTCCCCTCTGTCTAATCTGGAGCGTCCATCTCAGATCTGACGCTCAGAATCCACCGATACCCCTTCGATCGCAATTTTGCAAAAAGGCCATTACAATTTTGGGACTAAACCCGCGGTCCATCGTGCACTGTGCACTGTGTCTGCGCAAATTTTCTTCTAGGCTCCTCAGTTTTGTTCCAATTGAGGCGCAGTCCAGTCGATTCTGAAATTCGATTTAAATCAAATTAAACTCAAATTCAATTTCAAACTATTTGCAGATTTGCCACTGATTTCAAATGCCTGTAACTTCTCCGTTTTAACTCCGATTTGAACCGTTCAAGTTGCGTTAGACTCGTTTCGAAAAGTTCTTTCAAACTATATAACTTTCAGTACTGTTTTTCATAATTAAAATTTGTGTTAAATCTAATCTAGTAATTAGTGTCTTTAATCTTGTTTAGATCATATCTTTTTCGTTTCAACTCCGATTAGAGTGATCTTCGCGTCTGCGTGACCGTAGTGAGCCGTAGATCAGTTTTCAAAACTCTTTATTTATTGGTGTATTGTTCTAATTATAGGCTATGTTTGCTTTGCATGACTGCTATTGGATGCTTGTGTGGTGCTCTGTGATCGTATGTCCAGTCTGTGAGTTTACGTTGGTGATCAAGAGGAAGAGATCGTGATCAAGCGTCAATCTTTGGAAGTCTACGAGTCAACAGAACAAGGATTTTGAGTTTAAGGCAAGTATAGCATGGGACCATCCTTGTTACCTATTCACCGTAATCACTTAATTCATATTGCATGTGTCTACCTTGATGCCTATATAGATTTATCCTAGATGTTTGATCTTGTACCTTGATAACCATGGGTATGCATTGGATAGCTTGATGCTAGTGCTCAACTTAAACTATGATCATGTAAATTTGTTTTAATGTTATATGTGACATGTTAAAATTTGGCTTTTATAGCAACATGGTTTAGGAACTGCTATAAGGGATCACCCGGGACAACAGTGCAACCATGAGAGTTATATGGCTCTGACCTTAGCTCAGTATGAGGACCTTTTCTAGCTTGTTAGTGGTTACCCGAAAGGGCGCATAAGGCGCTTGCCGAGACGGGTATAGTGCGGCTTCTGTCCACGTGTGTATAGGCTGCGTGTTATTGTGCCACCTGGAAGGAGGGCTCTACATCCCTTGCCTTAAGACCTAGCGGCCCTAACTTGTTAGACGAACCTTTGAAAGGCTGCGTAGTGAACCCTGTCGTGCACCTTGGAAGTGTAACGTGGGCCTTGCAAACCCCGGCATATGGGAATCACTACTCATCGGGTAAAGTGTACAACCTCTGCAGAGTGTAAAACTGATATATCAGCCGTGCTCATGGTTACGAGCGGCCTGGAATTCTTATGGTATAGTTGTTGCTATAAATGATGGTAATAATGATGATGATATTTATTCAATGGATACATGTTTACTTGATCATATGTTTAAATTGGGATGGTTATACTTTGATGCTACTTAATGCTAAAATTATGCCAACTAAAAGCTAATGCAGTTAAACTAGTGTCAGCCTTTTGAGCCTCATGAACCCCATGTTTATTTGTTAAGTACGAGATGTACTTATGCTTGTTTTACTTTTCAACACTTTGGAAAAATCCCGGATGGGTACCAGACTGCAAGAGTTGGAGAAGTTAGGCTTGTGATCAACCAGTCAGTTGTCCTGTGAAGTTGGTGTCTCCATCTGAAGATCGGAGTGTCTTTCCGCTGTCTGCTCTTTAAGGTTATGTTCTTTTGTTTTATATACGTTATATAAGAGCATTGTCTTTCGATATTACCCTTTATTTGTGACTATATGTGAGATTTGACTTCCTGGGCTCACATATGGTGTATACCTGGTTTTTGTTCTTAAAACTGGGTGTGACAGACATATTGTTTTTTTTTACTTTTGAGAAATGACAAGTAAAGAGTGTCACGTGCTCAACGAAGGAATGAAATGCATGCTTATATGTCATTTGATTACAATTTTGTTAAGGTTGTAGTGGCTTCATGTAGCATCTTAACCACTAAAGCTCAGCTTGCGCTTGATGCACTGCATTGTGCTATGAGACATTGTTAGGAAAAAAATTACACCATTCGGCATAAAATTGAATATTTTCTAAGAGGAAAAACTCAAATATGTGATGTGTTGCTCTTCGCATGTGGTTTGTTACTATAGAAAAGTAGCTTGGAATCCTTGATTCTTTGGCCCATGTGATAAATATATTTGGCAACCCTGTATGCTTGAGTAGGTTTGTTGTCACAATGGCTATATATAGCTTTTTTTACCTACAACATGATTGAGATTGCATCATCAAGCAATAGTTGTACTAGTTGATTTAATCACTAAAAAATTTAATAGCTCTCTCATTATTTGCTACTATATGTTTATTGAAGTTCTTACTATACTTTTATTTACTAGTAGCTTATTCGACAAATTCTAGCAACTGACATGAAGTCATAAAATGAAAATAGACATATATTTTTCTTTTTTTCTCAGGGAATCGTGATAGCATGATGCTTATGCATGAATAGAGTTGAGGAGCAACCAAGGAAAACCGTGAAAGTACTAGTAAGGGTGACTTTAGTTCCATGGACTGCTAACACATGTGAGGTACATCTCGACATTAATGTCGAGGGACATCGATATGATACATTGTGTGGGGTGATTCCGCAATGAAGCCTGTGTGTGTGTGTTGATGGTGATGTTGGTTGTGGGGACGTTTAGATGAGCTCATGTTAGGAGAAAAATAGGATGAAAGCTTTGGAAGTAAGGGACGCATTGCAGGTAAGATGGAAGGGGAAACCAGTTCTTTCAAAAAGACAATGGTAGGGAGCTACTTGCTCGACGAAGGCGTCACTAGTTAGTTCTTTTTGAAGGCCTATGCTAACCTAACATAGTTATTTTATTACCTGTGTGCCATTTAATAGCAACATTGATCTTCCCAATAAAAACAAGTAGCAAGAAGTCAATTGTAGCTACCATGGGAAGAAACACCTTTCATCTTTCTACAAACGACAAGTAACAAGAGTTACTTCGAGCTATGCATTCAATGAATACATAACTGATAACATCTTATTCCAGTCCTTTGGGAGCTACTAATAAGAAATACATATAATTGTTTCAAGAAACGACAAGTAGCAAGGACTATGCACTCGGCAAAGACATGACTGGTAACGTCTTATCCGAGTCCTTTGGGAGCGAAGACATACTTGACTACTGAACATAAAGAGGCATGCTTGTGTGTCATTTGATAATAGTTGCTAATGGTTGTAGTGGTGTCACCTATCATATATTAACTACCCCTTTGGCTTCAAAGTTAACTTTGGTTTTCTCCTAAGTCTTATTTCTTTATTGTTTTACCAATTTTATAGAAAATCAAACCAATATCTACAATATTAGATTACTTTCACTGATTTCTCAATGAGTTATGTTTTTCTGCTAATATCTATTCACCAATATCACTGATTTAGTTTCACTAATTTCTAGAATAATTTAATAACCATATCGATTAGCTACCAATATCTACTAATATGTTTTTATAAAATCTTGATTAAAGTTAAAGAAGTTTGACTTAGGATAAAGTAAAAGTGCTCGCTATAATTTGGAACCAAGGCAATAGAAGGTTCAGCTTGTGCTTGTTGTTCTGCGCACTATGCTGTGGAATATTGTTATTAGTAGATAATTTGCGAATATATGGTGGGTTTTGGTATTGCAGATCTCAAGGTACAGATATTCCCAACTAACTAAAAGTTATATCTAGAATTGGTAATACACAACTTATATACTACAGTTGTTCCCTTAAGATGGAGATCAATAAAACAACCAAAAATTATATGTGAATTGCATTGAAATGAAGTAGTATATAAGTTTACTCTTACAAATATAAATGAATAGAAATAAATAGAAATTACAAAATATGAAGAAATCGATAGAAATGCTATTTAAGGCCACATAACATAATCATCACTTAGTACTTAGTAATACTTTTCAAGGCAATTAACACCAAGTTAAGTGTGGGGCCCTTTTGCAATTGATGATTATTGTTCTTTCAGCATTGAAATCCAGAGGCATGTCATACTGATACAGTTGACCAGGGCTACATGTTACATGTCATATATATATAATATCTTTAGCTGACCAACAGATATGGTTGGGTTAATTACTGCTGAGATTTTCATTTCAGAGTGATACTTACTAATTCATTTGTCGTTATAAATTACTTAAGTTAGATCTGCCACTTTTGATTTTTTTTTTGGTACCAAAATGTGCAGTTTTAGCTTCACCGTTACCGTGCTTTGGATGGGTCTCGGTGGAGCTAAAACTGCAAATTTTGGTAAAAAAAAGATACCGTGCTTTGGATTTAAAATTCTACTTAATTACATCTCACCCTAATTCAATGCATGCAATGTAAATGCCACCGTATCTCTTCTACCAAAAGCATATCCTCCATCTCTATCTTCTCCTCATGAGATCGACACTACTCAATTTAGGGTCAGTTTGGTAGAGCTCTATCTGATTCTGATTCTCTATAGAAGCTGATTCTCTGAGAGAAGTGGTTATGTGGCTGAAAGTGATTTTCTTAGATTCTTTAGCATAAATTCTTAAAATCAGCATGAAAAATCACTTCACAGAATCAGGGAAAGCTACTTTTCAGCTCTTAGTCTCTTAGTTCTTTTTAGAGAATCACTTCATGGAATCAGTAGAGAATCATTTCTCTCTGAAAAACTGTTTGTCAGAGCTCTTGCTGGATTCAACAGAAAATCAGCTTTGAGAGCTCTATCAAACGGGGCCTTAGAGATAGAAAGGAGATTCATGCAGCCTTGGTCAACTCTATCAGTATGACATGTAAAGGACTTACACTCAAACTATCGATTATTGTCAGAACTAGATAGAATTATAACTTAACTGTAAAGAATAGAGAACTATCGATAAAGCCACCTCTAAATAGCTTAGAAAAATAAAGTGGAAATGGCCTAATAATATCATATGTCAGATCCTCTTGTCTATGAGAGAAGTATATCTCTGCATTCCTACTCGATGCAAGAGATATAATTTTAGCTATCCATAGAAGCATCCATAATCTACAATAATAAATGAGCAAATCACCAAAACAATATTATAACAAAGAAAATCTAAGTACTTTTTTTGTTATTTTATGAAAAATCTGAATACACCTGCTATGATACAAGGATACAGGCTCTCTCGTTGCATCAGCAAGAGCGCAGACAGCCACACCTCCACCGCTTGTCGCGCCTTTAAAACAACCTCGCCCTAGGGTGCCTTCTTCTCTATCCATCCTCACTTGTATCGGGGATGTATATACACTTTCAAGTGTATTTGTATCCCACATTACATAGTTCCACACCATCTCTTTGATCCACCTCGCTTGTGTGTGGTATCTTGTTGAGCTTGCAGGTGATCACCATGGCGCGGGCACCGAGGGCCAGCAGGGTGGCGAGGAGGTGGACGCAGGACCGGCTCCGCCGCGGTAGTGCACACTCGGCGGCCAGCAGGAACCATCCTGAGGGGTGCACGTGGACGGGCGTGCGAGAGCGGGTGCGGGGCCGGTGGGCGGCGCAGATCCGCGTCCCGGGCACCTGCACCAAGCTATGGATTGGCGGGTTTGAACATGCCTTGGAGGCGGCGCTTGCCTATGACACCGCGCTCTTCTGCTTCTACGGTGCCCACCGCCTGCCCAGCCCACGCAGGTTTAACTTCCGGCGGCCCGCGCCCCAATATCCCCGAGGATGTGCGCGCCAGGCTCACCCCGCCGACATCAAGGGCATAGCAAAGAGCCATGCCCGCACCTTGGCCAACTTCTTTGTCGGTCCACTCCCCGCCGTCAGACCTGCAACAGGTTCACCACCACCACCAACAACAGCAACAACAGATGATTCTGCTGTTGTTGATGTCGAAGCAACTGCTACTGCTGATGGTAGAAATGACAACTGCATGGTTTAAGACGACATCTTGACCGTTGTCGACTGCCTCATAAGAAGACCCCATATCGTCTAGTTATACAATGAATAAGTTACAAGTTTGTAGTCTGCCAGTGAGTAAGATGTATACAGTGTGAGCATCTAGGCCCCCAGTGGGTTTCGGTGATTGGATGACAACGGTAAATTACTATGACTAACGTATGTTTTGCAGAAACAGTTGAGTTAGGTCATGGTAATGATGATCGTGAGGGCACTATGGTATTCATGCCCCCTTAGCGGTGGAATTCGTTCGGTCTTCAAAGGATGGACGACGAAGACGGTGATAGGCTAGTGCTAAGTGTCATTTGGTGTTGAAGGACACTTAGAGTAGCATAGGTCTTTGCTTTATCTTTGGCCGTACTATAAAGAGGGGGTTTGGAGTAGCTTGACCTAGGTGAGACTTTTGAGTTAGGTGTGGTGCACACGTGTTAACCAAAGCCCTAGGTAGCTTAGAAAGGTCCCTAAGATCATAAGGAAGAAAGTTCGTGAAGGGAGCGTCGCAAACCGAAGTCGTTTCGGACTTCAAAATGTGACCGGACGCTTCAACCCTAATGACCGGACGCTGGGGCGTGCGTCCGGTCAGTTGGTTTGGCTGAGAAGCAGGCTTGGCTTCGACCGGACGCTCTTCAGTTTTCGACCGGACGCACCAGGAGGTGAGTCCGGTCGCGTCCAGAGAGGTTCCAGAGAGGGAAATTGATGACCGGACGCGTCCGGTCAGTGGTGATCGGACGCATGGGTGCGTCCGGTCAGTGTATCGTACTGGTGTCAGGGCTAACGTCACGTAGCCGTTAGACACTGACCGGACGCGTCCGGTCACCCCGACAGGTGCGTCCGGTCAGTGTGTAACTGGCTGGGCTTACCCCTTCGTGCATGTTTTGAGTTGGGGGGTATAAATATGCCTCCCCCTCATTCATGCTGTTTCTCTTGCTCATTTGAAAGGTTCCCAAACACATTGTGATTGCAAGTGAGTGCAAGAGGCTAGTGAGGTTGAGAGATTTGATAATTGAGTGATCAAACACCTCATTAGTGAGTAGAGAGTAGCAAGTGTGCATCCACCCATCTCATTAGCCTTGCGTTGGTCAAGTGAGAGTTCTTGCTTGTTACTCTTGGTGATCGGCATCACCTAGACGGCTTGGTGGCGATCGGAGAGCTTGGTGATCATCCGGAGGCATTGTGGATGACCCAAGCCAAGTTGTGACCGGTAGCGAGCGATTCACCGGGCCGGAGTGGCGAAGAATCAGCTCGTAGTGAGCACTTGATCCTTGCGCGGATCAAGGGGGAGCGATACCCTTGCGCGGGTGCTCCAACGAGGACTAGGGGGGTGTGCCGACACCTCGATACCTCGGCAAAAAGATCGTCGAGTCATCTCTACTCTTTTACTTACGCATTTACATTCAAGCAATTCAAGTCCGCATTACTCTTGTTGTTCATCCCAAATTGAATTGCCATGCTAGAGTAGAATTGGCTTAGTGATAATCTTTTGTGCTATTGATTCTTGTCATTCACACTTCTAGGCACTAGGGGGTTAATTGGGGCTTGATAGGTTTTATTATTGCAAGAAGTTTTAGAAAAGCCCAATTCACCCCCCCTCTTGGGCATCTTGATCCTTTCATACAGCATGGTGGAAGTCTTATAATGAAAACACTATTTTATATGTTTAATTTATGGCTCAATGTTGTAAATTATCAATTGCATCAATTATGTACTCCTAAAAATGTGAAAGGATGGAACAAGAATTAAAAAAGGAATGAAACTAACTTACGAAGCAAAATTTGATATTTAATGTATGAGATTAGAAAAATTAAATAAAATTTAGGGCCTAATTAATCTCCTAGAATTCAGGCTGAAATCATGGAGCGTACTATATAGGATTCTATAGGTTAGATCATCAACAAAACCTTTGTGTTGAGTTTGAATAATAGTCACTCTCCTTATTAGGCACACCATGTGTAGGTCCAAAAATTACTATTTAGGTTAAGAAATATTCAAGCTAACTTCTATCTCTAAGATGTTTCGCCATAGCTTGGATACTCAATGACCATATAATATTTTCTATCACCAATTACATGCCACTTAATCGACTTTGCTTATAATTTTTCCCACTTTTGAATGTTCATTTCCTTTATTCTTCACTTAATAGACCATGCTTGCATGATCGGGCGCTGAAAGGATATGCCCGCTCGCTGCTCCCCCCTCCACACCCCACAACCTATGTATGGAAGATGAGGGGAAGACAGGTTTGATACTCGCTGACATCTGGGTCTCCTATCCCATTTCATTGCCTCTTGATATGGTTGGGAGCTTTGTTTGGCTACGTGCTAGAGTGGAAGAAATATATTGGACCAACGAAAGTAGGAGGAGCACTCAAATTCAAAGTAGTGACTTGATTTGGTGGGTGCCCCTAGTGAAGTTGCTATAAATGTTAATAATACTATCACTATAAAATTGGTCATGGTTTGACTTGCACAAATTCTATATAGTTACGTTCTTTTATAGAGGAATGAGTACTTAATTAACTAGCAATCCAGTTTATCCCGTAGATATACACACAGCGCAGCGGCAGCTCTAGTGCCCCCATAGGCTCCCATGGCTTGTGCGTGAAGGGATTAGGGCCGAGGCGACGTGCCGCGTGTGCCTATCTGCTTCCTTCTAATAATATAGTGATTTCTTTGAATAATATAAACATTTGTAATATAGTTTATCCAAATTAGAAACACAGGTTCCATTTGAATCCTTCGAATTGAATTCGTTCGAAGAATCGTAACTTAAACACATATTAGTTAAGCTAATATGGTTATATATGTATTATATTTGTTTATTATTGTTAGCTATTGTTGGGGAAGCCTATGATCATGACTTTAGATAAACTTTAGTCATCCATGGAACGAAGGGAAACCATGTCCACTAACAAAATGTTAGAGGTGACTCACGGCAGACGTTGCTTCACTCAAGCAACTGCTCGACCTTTTTTTGCTAAAGCCACCAGGCTAAGAATAAACTACAACAAAAGTATAGATGTGTCAGTTCATATGGACAACAACAATGTATCTCATTGGTAGGATGCAATGCAAGTTGGAAGACCTTGGACTACCTATATATCTTGGTGCACAAACTACCTGTGTCTGCGTTCAACTCTACATTGACAAAGGCTAATAGATATCTTGTGCAGGATGGCAAGCAGTGTTGGTCATCAACTTCATAGGCCACGTGATCTTGGTGAATTCCGTGTTAGACTCACATCACAACGGACATGGTCTCTTTGCCGAGTGCCTTAGGCACTCGGCAAAGCTCTTTTGCACTCGGCAAAGGCTTTGCCGAGTGCAGCTCTCGGCAAAGGCTTTGCCCAGTGCAGCTCTCAGCAAAAAATGGATCGGCAAAGGGCTCTTTGCCGAGAGCCTTGCCTTTGCCGAGTGTTGAGGTGGCTCTCGGCAAAGAAAAACCCTTTGCCGATCATTTTTTGCTGAGAGCTGCCTGGGCAAAGCCTTTGCCGAGAGCTGCACTCGCAAGGCTTTGCCGGTGCAAAAGGAGCTTTGCCGAGTGCCTGGCACTCGGCAAGAGACCATGTCCGGTTGTGATGTGAGTCTAAACGGAATTCACCAAGATCACGTGGCCTATGAAGTTGATGACCAACACTGCTTGCCATCCTCACAAGATTCTATTAGCCTTTGTCAATGTAGAGTTGAACGCAGACAAGGTAGTTTGTGCACCAAGATATTAGGTAGTCCAAGGTCTTCCAACTTGCATTGCATCCTACCAATGAGATACATTGTTGTTGTCCATATGAACTGACACATCTATACTTTTGTTGTAGTTTATTCTTAGCCTGGTGGCTTTAGCAAAAAAAGGTCGAGCAGTTGCTTGAGTGAAGCAACGTCTGCCGTGAGTCACCTCTAACATCTTTGTTAGTGGACATGGTTTCCCTTCGTTCCATGGATGACTAAAGTTTATCTAAAGTCATGATCATAGGCTTCCCCAACAATAGCTAACATAATAAACAAATATATACATATATAACATATTAGCTTAACTAATATGTGTTTAAGTTACGATTCTTCGAACGAATTCAATTCGAAGGATTCAAATGGAACCTGTGTTTCTTAATTTGGATAAACTATATTACAAATGTTTATATTATTCAAAGAAATCACTATATTATTAGAAGGAGCAGATAGGCACACGCGGCACGTCGCCTCGGCCCTAATCCCTTCACGCACAAGGCCATGGGAGCCTATGGGGGCACTAGAGCTGCCGCTGCGCTGTGTGTATATCTACGGGATAATACTGGATTGCTAGTTAATTAAGTACTCATTCCTCTATAAAAGAACGTAACTATATAGAATTTGTGCAAGTCAAACCATGACCAATTTTATAGAATAGTATTATTAACATTTATAGCAACTTCACTAGGGGCACCCACCAAATCAAGTCACTACTTTGAATTTGAGTGCTCCTCCTACTTTCGTTGGTCCAATATATTTCTTCCACTCTAGCACGTAGCCAAACAAAGCTCCCAAATCCATATCAAGAGGCAATGAAATGGGATAGGGACCCAGATGTCAGCGAGTATCAAACCTGTCTTCCCCTCATCTTCCATACATAGGTTGTGGGGGTGGGAGGGGGGGAGCAGCGAGCGGGCATATCCTTTCGCGCCCGATCATGCAAGCGCATGGTCTATTAAGTGAAGAATTAAGGAAATGAACATTCAAAAGTGGGAAAAATTATAAGCAAAGTCGATTAATTGGCATGTAATTGGTGATAGAAAATATTATATGGTCATTGAGTATCCAAGCTATGGCGAAACATCTTAGAGATAGAAGTTAGCTTGAATATTTCTTAACCTAAATAGTAATTTTGGACCTACACATGGTGTGCCTAATAAGGAGAGTGACTATTATTCAAACTCAACACAAGGTTTTGTTGATGATCTAACCTCTAGAATCCTATATAGTACGCTCCATGATTTCAGCCTGAAATTCTAGGAGATTAATTAGGCCCTAAATTTATTTAATTTTCTAATCTCATACATTAATATCAAAATTTGCTTCGTAAGTTAGTTTCATTCCTTTTTTAATTCTTGTTCCATCCTTTCACATTTTTAGGAGACATAATTGATGCAATTGATAATTTACAACATTGAGCCATAAATTAAACATATAAAATAGTGTTTTCATTATAAGACTTCCACCATGCTGTATGAAAGGATCAAGATGCCCAAGAGGGGGGGGTGAATTGGGCTTTTCTAAAACTTCTTGCAATAATAAAACCTATCAAGCCCCATTAAACCCCTAGTGCCTAGAAGTGTGAATGACAAGAATCAATAGCACAAAAGATTATCACTAAGCCAATTCTACTCTAGCATGGCAATTCAATTTGGGATGAACAACAAGAGTAATGCGGACTTGAATTGCTTGAATGTAAATGCGTAAGTAAAAGAGTAGAGATGACTCGACGATCTTTTTGCCGAGGTATCGAGGTGTCGGCACACCCCCCTAGTCTCGTTGGAGCACCCGCGCAAGGGTATCGCTCCCCTTGATCCGCGCAAGGATCAAGTGCTCACTACGAGCTGATTCTTCGCCACTCCGGCCCGGTGAATCGCTCGCTACACGGTCACAACTTGGCTTGGGTCATCCACAATGCCTCCGGATGATCACCAAGCTCTCCGATCGCCACCAAGCCGTCTAGGTGATGCCGATCACCAAGAGTAACAAGCAAGAACTCTCACTGACCAACGCAAGGCTAATGAGATGGGTGGATGCACACTTGCTACTCTCTACTCACTAATGAGGTGTTTGATCACTCAATTATCAAATCTCTCAACCTCTAGGCCTCTTGCACTCACTTGCAATCACAATGTGTTGGGAACCTTTCAAATGAGCAAGAGAAACAGCATGAATGAGGGGGAGGCATATTTATACCCCCCAACTCAAAACATGCACGAAGGGGTAAGCCCAGCCAGTTACACACTGACCGGACGCACCTGTCGGGGTGACCGGACGCGTCCGGTCAGTGTCTAACGGCTACGTGACGTTAGCCCTGACACCAGTACGATACACTGACCGACGCACCCATGCGTCCGATCACCACTGACCGGACGCGTCCGTCATCAATTTCCCTCTCTGGAACCTCTCTGGACGCGACCGGACTCACCTCCTGGTGCGTCCGGTCGAAAACTGAAGAGCGTCCGGTCGAAGCCAAGCCTGCTTCTCAGCCAAACCAACTGACCGGACGCACGCCCCAGCGTCCGGTCATTAGGGTTGAAGCGTCCGGTCACATTTTGAAGTCCGAAACGACTTCGGTTTGCGACGCTCCCTTCACGAACTTTCTTCCTTATGATCTTAGGGACCTTTCTAAGCTACCTAGGGCTTTGGTTAACACGTGTGCACCACACCTAACTCAAAAGTCTCACCTAGGTCAAGCTACTCATTCAAACCCTCTTTATAGTACGGCCAAAGATAAAGCAAAGACCTATGCTACTCTAAGTGTCCTTCAACACCAAATGACACTTAGCACTAGCCTATCACCGTCTTCGTCGTCCATCCTTTGAAGACCGAACGAATTCCACCGCTAAGGGGGCATGAATACCATAGTGCCCTCACGATCATCATTACCATGACCTAACTCAACTGTTTCTGCAAAAACATACGTTAGTCATAGTAATTTACCGTTGTCATCCAATCACCGAAACCCACTGGGGGCCTAGATGCTCACACTGTATACATCTACTCACTGGCAGACTACAAACTTGTAACTTATTCATTGTATAACTAGACGATATGGGGTCTTCTTATGAGGCAGTCGACAACGGTCAAGATGTCGTCTTAAACCATGCAGTTGTCATTTCTACCATCAGCAGTAGCAGTTGCTTCGACATCAACAACAGCAGAATCATCTGTTGTTGCTGTTGTTGGTGGTGGTGGTGAACCTGTTGCAGGTCTGACGGCGGGGAGTGGACCGACAAAGAAGTTGGCCAAGGTGCGGGCATGGCTCTTTGCTATGCCCTTGATGTCGGCGCGGGTGAGCCTGGCGCGCACATCCTCGGGATATTGGGGCGCGGGGCCGCCGGGAAGTTAAACCTGCGTGGGCTGGGCAGGCGGTGGGCACCGTAGAAGCAGAAGAGCGCGGTGTCATAGGCAAGCGCCGCCTCCAGGCATGTTCAAACCCGCCAATCCATAGCTTGGTGCAGGTGCCCGGGACGCGGATCTGCGCCGCCCACCGGCCCCGCACCGCTCTCGCACGCCCGTCCACGTGCACCCCTCAGGATGGTTCCTGCTGGCCGCCGAGTGTGCACTACCGCGGCGGAGCCGGTCCTGCGTCCACCTCCTCGCCACCCTGCTGGCCCTCGGTGCCCGCGCCATGGTGATCACCTGCAAGCTCAACAAGATACCACACACAAGCGAGGTGGATCAAAGAGATGGTGTGGAACTATGTAATGTGGGATACAAATACACTTGAAAGTGTATATACATCCCCGATACAAGTGAGGATGGATAGAGAAGAAGGCACCCTAGGGCGAGGTTGTTTAAAGGCGCGACAAGCGGTGGAGGTGTGGCTGTCTGCGCTCTTGCTGATGCAACGAGAGAGCCTGTATCCTTGTATCATAGCAGGTGTATTCAGATTTTTCATAAAATAACAAAAAAAGTACTTAGATTTTCTTTGTTATAATATTGTTTTGGTGATTTGCTCATTTATTGTAGATTATGGATGCTTCTATGGATAGCTAAAATTATATCTCTTGCATCGAGTAGGAATGCAGAGATATACTTCTCTCATAGACAAGAGGATCTGACATATGATATTATTAGGCCATTTCCACTTTATTTTTCTAAGCTATTTAGAGGTGGCTTTATCGATAGTTCTCTATTCTTTACAGTTAAGTTATAATTCTATCTAGTTCTGACAATAATCGATAGTTTGAGTGTAAGTCCTTTACATGTCATACTGATAGAGTTGACCAAGGCTGCATGAATCTCCTTTCTATCTCTAAGGCCCCGTTTGATAGAGCTCTCAAAGCTGATTTTCTGTTGAATCCAGCAAGAGCTCTGACAAACAGTTTTTCAGAGAGAAATGATTCTCTACTGATTCCATGAAGTGATTCTCTAAAAAAACTAAGAGACTAAGAGCTGAAAAGTAGCTTTCCCTGATTCTGTGAAGTGATTTTTCATGCTGATTTTAAGAATTTATGCTAAAGAATCTAAGAAAATCACTTTCAGCCACATAACCACTTCTCTCAGAGAATCAGCTTCTATAGAGAATCAGAATCAGATAGAGCTCTACCAAACTGACCCTAAATTGAGTAGTGTCGATCTCATGAGGAGAAGATAGAGATGGAGGATATGCTTTGGTAGAAGAGATACGGTGGCATTTACATTGCATGCATTGAATTAGGGTGAGATGTAATTAAGTAGAATTTTTAAATCCAAAGCACGGTATCTTTTTTTTACCAAAATTGCAGTTTTAGCTCCACCGAGACCCATCCAAAGCACGGTAACGGTGAAGTGAAGCTAACTGCACATTTTGGTACCAAAAAAAAATCAAAAGTGGCAGATAACTTAAGTAATTTATAACGACAAATGAATTAGTAAGTATCACTCTGAAATGAAAATCTCAGCAGTAATTAACCAACCATATCTGTTGGTCAGCTAAAGATATTATATATATATGACATGTAACATGTAGCCCTGGTCAACTGTATCAGTATGACATGCTCTGGATTTCAATGCTGAAAGAACAATAATCATCAATTGCAAAAGGGCCCCACACTTAACTTGGTGTTAATTGCCTTGAAAAGTATTACTAAGTACTAAGTGATGATTATGTTATGTGGCCTTAAATAGCATTTCTATCGATTTCTTCATATTTTGTAATTTCTATTTATTTCTATTCATTTATATTTGTAAGAGTAAACTTATATACTACTTCATTTCAATGCAATTCACATATAATTTTTGGTTGTTTTATTGATCTCCATCTTAAGGGAACAACTGTAGTATATAAGTTGTGTATTACCAATTCTAGATATAACTTTTAGTTAGTTGGGAATATCTGTACCTTGAGATCTGCAATACCAAACCCACCATATATTCGCAAATTATCTACTAATAACAATATTCCACAGCATAGTGCGCAGAACAACAAGCACAAGCTGAACCTTCTATTGCCTTGGTTCCAAATTATAGCGAGCACTTTTACTTTATCCTAAGTCAAACTTCTTTAACTTTAATCAAGATTTTATAAAACATATTAGTAGATATTGGTAGCTAATCGATATGGTTATTAAATTATTCTAGAAATTAGTGAAACTAAATCAGTGATATTGGTGAATAGATATTAGCAGAAAAACATAACTCATTGAGAAATCAGTGAAAGTAATCTAATATTGTAGATATTGGTTTATTTTCTATAAAATTGGTAAAACAATAAAGAAATAAGACTTAGGAGAAAACCAAAGTTAACTTTGAAGCCAAAGGGGTAGTTAATATGATAGGTGACACCACTACAACCATTAGCAAACTATTATCAAATGACACACAAGCATGCCTCTTTATGTTCAGTAGTCAAGTATGTCTTCGCTCCCAAAGGACTCGGATAAGACGTTACCAGTCATGTCTTTGCCGAGTGCATAGTCCTTGCTACTTGTCGTTTCTTGAAACAATTATATGTATTTCTTATTAGTAGCTCCCAAAGGACTGGAATAAGATGTTATCAGTTATGTATTCATTGAATGCATAGCTCGAAGTAACTCTTGTTACTTGTCGTTTGTAGAAAGATGAAAAGGTGTTTCTTCCATGGTAGCTACAATTGACTTCTTGCTACTTGTTTTTATTGGGAAGATCAATGTTGCTATTAAATGGCACACAGGTAATAAAATAACTATGTTAGGTTAGCATAGGCCTTCAAAAAGAACTAACTAGTGACGCCTTCGTCGAGCAAGTAGCTCCCTACCATTGTCTTTTTGAAAGAACTGGTTTCCCCTTCCATCTTACCTGCAATGCGTCCCTTACTTCCAAAGCTTTCATCCTATTTTCTCCTAACATGAGCTCATCTAAACGTCCCCACAACCAACATCACCATCAACACACACACACAGGCTTCATTGCGGAATCACCCCACACAATGTATCATATCGATGTCCCTCGACATTAATGTCGAGATGTACCTCACATGTGTTAGCAGTCCATGGAACTAAAGTCACCCTTACTAGTACTTTCACGGTTTTCCTTGGTTGCTCCTCAACTCTATTCATGCATAAGCATCATGCTATCACGATTCCCTGAGAAAAAAAGAAAATATATTGTCTATTTTCATTTTATGACTTCATGTCAGTTGCTAGAATTTGTCGAATAAGCTACTAGTAAATAAAAGTATAGTAAGAACTTCAATAAACATATAGTAGCAAATAATGAGAGAGCTATTAAATTTTTAGTGATTAAATCAACTAGTACAACTATTGCTTGATGATGCAATCTCAATCATGTTGTAGGTAAAAAAAGCTATATATAGCCATTGTGACAACAAACCTACTCAAGCATACAGGGTTGCCAATATATATCACATGGGCCAAAGAATCAAGGATTCCAAGCTACTTTTCTATAGTAACAAACCACATGCGAAGAGCAACACATCACATATTTGAGTTTTTCCTCTTAGAAAATATTCAATTTTATGCCGAATGGTGTAATTTTTTTCCTAACAATGTCTCATAGCACAATGCAGTGCATCAAGCGCAAGCTGAGCTTTAGTGGTTAAGATGCTACATGAAGCCACTACAACCTTAACAAAATTGTAATCAAATGACATATAAGCATGCATTTCATTCCTTCGTTGAGCACGTGACACTCTTTACTTGTCATTTCTCAAAAGTAAAAAAAACAATATGTCTGTCACACCCAGTTTTAAGAACAAAACCAGGTATACACCATATGTGAGCCCAGGAAGTCAAATCTCACATATAGTCACAAATAAAGGGTAATATCGAAAGACAATGCTTATATAACGTATATAAAACAAAAGAACATAACCTTAAAGAGCAGACAGCGGAAAGACACTCCGATCTTCAGATGGAGACACCAACTTCACAGGGACAACTGACTGGTTGATCACAAGCCTAACTTCTCCAACTCTTGCAGTCTGGTACCCATCCGGGATTTTTCCAAAGTGTTGAAAAGTAAAACAAGCATAAGTACATCTCGTACTTAACAAATATAACATGGGGTTCATGAGGCTCAAAAGGCTGACACTAGTTTAACTGCATTAGCTTTTAGTTGGCATAATTTTAGCATTAAGTAGCATCAAAGTATAACCATCCCAATTTAAACATATGATCAAGTAAACATGTATCCATTGAATAAATATCATCATCATTATTACCATCATTTATAGCAACAACTATACATAAGAATTCCAGGCCGCTCGTAACCATGAGCACGGCTGATATATCAGTTTTACACTCTGCAGAGGTTGTACACTTTACCCGATGAGTAGTGATTCCCATATGCCGGGGTTTGCAAGGCCCACGTTACACTTCCAAGGTGCACGACAGGGTTCACTACGCAGCCTTTCAAAGGTTCGTCTAACAAGTTAGGGCCGCTAGGTCTTAAGGCAAGGGGATGTAGAGCCCTCCTTCCAGGTGGCACAATAACACGCAGCCTATACACACGTGGACAGAAGCCGCACTATACCCGTCTCGGCAAGCGCCTTATGCGCCCTTTCGGGTAACCACTAACAAGCTAGAAAAGGTCCTCATACTGAGCTAAGGTCAGAGCCATATAACTCTCATGGTTGCACTGTTGTCCCGGGTGATCCCTTATAGCAGTTCCTAAACCATGTTGCTATAAAAGCCAAATTTAACATGTCACATATAACATTAAAACAAATTTACATGATCATAGTTTAAGTTGAGCACTAGCATCAAGCTATCCAATGCATACCCATGGTTATCAAGGTACAAGATCAAACATCTAGGATAATCTATATAGGCATCAAGGTAGACACATGCAATATGAATTAAGTGATTACGGTGAATAGGTAACAAGGATGGTCCCATGCTATACTTGCCTTAAACTCAAAATCCTTGTTCTGTTGACTCGTAGACTTCCAAAGATTGACGCTTGATCACGATCTCTTCCTCTTGATCACCAACGTAAACTCACAGACTGGACATACGATCACAGAGCACCACACAAGCATCCAATAGCAGTCATGCAAAGCAAACATAGCCTATAATTAGAACAATACACCAATAAATAAAGAGTTTTGAAAACTGATCTACGGCTCACTACGGTCACGCAGACGCGAAGATCACTCTAATCGGAGTTGAAACGAAAAAGATATGATCTAAACAAGATTAAAGACACTAATTACTAGATTAGATTTAACACAAATTTTAATTATGAAAAACAGTACTGAAAGTTATATAGTTTGAAAGAACTTTTCGAAACGAGTCTAACGCAACTTGAACGGTTCAAATCGGAGTTAAAACGGAGAAGTACAGGCAGCATTGAAATCAGTGGCAAATCTGCAAATAGTTTGAAATGAATTTGAGTTAAATTGATTTAAATCGAATTTCAGAATCGACTGGACTGCGCCTCAATTGGAACAAAACTGAGGAGCTAGAAGAAAATTTGCGCAGACACAGTGCACAGTGCACGATGGACCGCGGGTTAGTCCCAAGAAATTGTAATGGCCTTTTGCAAAATTGCGATCGAAGGGGGTATCGGTGGATTCTGAGCGTCAGATCTGAGATGGACGCTCCAGATTAGACAGAGGGAAAGGGGCGGCGCTTTTTACGCCGGCGCAGAGGAGGGGGGACAAGTCGCGGCGGCGCCATGGCCGGAGACGGCGGCGCTTTCGGTTTTCGCGCTATAGGGCGGTAGAGACCATGGGAGGGGCACCAAACGAAAGGGGAGCTCGCGGCGGACTCACCAGTCATGAAGGGGACGACGGGGATAGCTCTAGGAGGGAGTATTGCTCAGCGAGGCGGTCGGCGGAGCTCTGCGAACGACGACGAGGTCGGGTCAGGGAAAACCGAGAGAAAACGAAATTAAAAGGGTCGAGCAGCTTCGCCTCGTCAAGAAGAAGCTTGTAGTCCACCTTAGCAAGGCTATCGAGCCCCAGGGAAGGAGGACAACGGCGGCGGGATCCGGAGGGCGGCGGAGCTTGCGGCTTGGTCGAACTAGGGCACGAGAGCTCGTGATTTTGGGAAGAACAGAGGCGGCGGAGGGTCACGAAGCTTTATAGGGGCTCGGGATTAGGCAACAAGGCAAGGAGGAGGCGTGGGCGCAACAGATTCGAGCTCGGGCTCGTAACCGAGTAGGAGTCGGAGGAGGAAGACGACGGCTGACAGGGCGGGGCCACGATCGGCGAGAGAGAGAGGGGCGCGGGCTTGCAGTTGCTCGGGCGCAGACGCCGACTGGGCCGGGACGCGGATGCGGCCCAAACGCGGAAGGAGAAGGACGGAGCGGGCCACTGCAGGGGAGGAGAAAAGACGGAGGAGGAGGGGAAGCAGGCCGGCTGACCGGGCCGCTTGGGCCAAAACTGAAGGGAGGGAGAGAGGAGAGAGAGGAGGATTGCCTTTTCATTTCTATTTCTCAACCTTTTCAAAGCCTTTTCAAACCAAAATTTGAATTCCTTTTGAAATTTGATTTTGAATCTTTGGAGAGAAACAGAGAAAGATTTGAAACTTTAAACTTTCCAAACTTTCTGAAAACAGAAAAATAAATTCTTTATTTTCAAATCCCCTTTACATAAATTCATTTTTCAAGTTGTTTGCAATTCATTTTGAACTCAAATAGAATTTAGCAAAAATCACTCATCACAAAAACTCAAATGCACCAACATGAATGCACAAACATGTTTCTAAAACCCTAGGATAAATTTTAATTTAGAGAAAATTTTTATTTCCCTATATTTTATGAGCACAAAAATTCATAAATAAATCATTTAACTTTATTTAAGAAATGCAAATTTCAGGGTGTGACAATGTCATGAGTGACTTTCATCTATAGATGTCCAACGGGCCGTGCCGGCCCGGCCCGGCACGTTATCGGGCCGTGCCCGCCCGATGGCCATCGTGCCTCTGCGGCTGCCGTGCCGGCCGGGCGTGCCGCAACGTGCTTGCGGGCTGGCCTTCGGCCCACCAGGCACGGGTCTGCGGGCCATTTTTTGGGCCGTGCCGCCCGTTTGGCACGGCAGGCCGTGCCGGCCCACAGCCCGACTAGTGCCAGGCAGCCAGGGACAAGACTGATTAAGGATTCAAGATTCAAATTTCAATTAGATTCACTAACAGTCTAACACCGATTGATAGAAATAACACATGAATACATGATAACCAAAATGAGCTGTTTTGTGCAATGCTGCCTCATTAAAAACTTTCTAGGTAAAACTCACCCCTGTGAGAAACCCTAGAAAGGAAAAAAAGAGTGCAGCCAGCTCAGAAGTTTTAATCATACTGTTTACTGTCTTACAATCCATAGTGGCATAGGCGCATAGCCACCAAAATTACAGTGAGTCTACACTAAAAGTTCTCATATCACTCTTCTTCTCACACTCAGACTCACAGTCATAGCAAAAGCCAAAAGATCCCTCATCCACAGACCACAGAATGACTAAGTACCGACATCGATGCCGAACAACGCAGCAGCGTCCTCACCGAGGTTGTCGTCGTTCTCCATCTCAACTCATCGTCCGAACAACGGTCGAGATCGACGGGACTATCATCGGCAACCCCGACCGCGGCCGGGGACGAGCTGGACGGCCTAACGCGACCTCGACCTCGAGCTCCAGCACCGTCCCTCGACGGTAAACGCGGGCGCCGAGCCATGTCCACTCCAGAGGAGGAAGACGCGGCGTCAGGCACCAACCTGCAAAGATGAGAAGCATAGATGAGATCATGAGAAGTAGAGAGAAGAGAGAACAGAGAGCAGATGAGTAGATCTAGGGTTAGGGTTTACCTGCTACCGGAGCCCGGCGCCGGCGAGGAGAGGAAGAGGAAGGGGGCCAAAGGAGACAGACAAGACCAAATCACACCGATTAGAATCGACGGCGAGCGGCGGAGGAGTTACTGACAGTTCCACGAACTCACATGGTTCGAGAGCGGGAGGAGGGGAAGGGAAAGGAGGAACAGGAAGGGAGAGGGAGGACAGAGGAAACCCGGAGGAGAGAGGCGACCCGGAGGAACGACGACGGTCGACAGCGATGACACCGGAGTCGGGGACGACGACGGAGCGAGAGCAGAGAGGCGAGAGCGAGAGAGAGAGACGAGAGTGCTGCGCGGCGGGGGAGGGAGGGGAATGAATTAGGGTTCGGGGCGGGGGGCCGCGGCTAGCGGCTTTTATATGAGCCGGGGGGCGGGGGCGGGGGGGGCGGGGGATGAGGCACCGGGCCGCGGCCGTGCCTGCCGTTGGAGCGGGCCGTGCCCGGGCCGTGCCACGGGCTTGGGTGGCGGCCCAGGCACGGCCTGGTCCATCGGGCCGTGCCAGCCCGGTCCGTTGGCCATCGGGCCGGGCCGTGCTCGGGCCGGGCCAAATGACCGGGCTACGGACCGGGCTAACGGGCTCGGGCAAATGGACATCTATACTTTCATCATTACCTGTCCCTTCTAGAAAGAACAAAATGTTCATTTCCATTGTAGATGCAGATGACTTTCTTCTCATTGTATTTTATTGGAGAAAACTAATGTTCATTAAATGGCATGTAAGTGAGCCCAAATGACTAATTAAATTTAGCTTAGGAATAATAGGACCATGATAATGTGTCATAGGTGATGCCTTTTCCAAGTGCACCACTCAACACTACTTTTTGTCTTTGTAAGGAAATGTACTTATTGTGGAGTCAACCCTCATAGTCTCAATGTTGGCCCTCATTAGCGATGTCCATTGTCACCTTCTTTGATGACATGAAGGACCAATATCACCCTTACAACCTACCCTCACACTCTTCTTTGGTTTCTTTCCAACCCTATATATCCAAACCATGAGCATTGTGCTCTCATGAATCCTCAAGGAAAAAAGAAGAAATTTACTTATATGATCATTGTTTTGCTTAGTGTATGTTGTTGTAGTTTTGTTTGTTGGATAAATTGCTAGCTAGTAAATTTACAGTACAAAGTTTTCACCATTTTTTGTATTATGGCAACTTATGTAGAAGTAGAGTAGCAACTTACACAAAATTATTAGTTCCTTAATTTAGTGTATATTCGTAGTAAATTCATTAGGTATGTATTACTATTGATAGGAACTTTATGTATTTGATTTCAACTTTAATGCATATTTAGTGCAAACTTGAGAAGATCTGACAATATTAGTTATTATATTAGTAGCAACATATATGAAGAATTTCAATCCAACGTTACAAACCCTGCTAGTTGTAGCCATATATGTAACTTGCCAATTGCCAATATACACAAATGACTGATGAAGATGCAAATGTCATCATAGGAAAACACAATGGTGTAAAAACATTATAATCTGACTGTCACACCCAGTTTTAAGGTCAAAACCAGGTACGCCATATGTGTGCCCAGAAAGTCCACACATACAACAACAGATGGAAAAGAAAGATATCAAAAACAATGTTATATATATAGGGAAAACATAATTACAACTAACACTTACATCAAAGTTTAGCGGAATGGATACTGATCTTCTCTTCAGGCTTCATTCTTCATAGGGACGGTTGACTGGGGTAACATATGCGTAGCACTTCTCATCAAACTTACCCGAACTCCATCTTCTGCTACCCATCCGGATTTTTATCCAAAATAGAAAGAAAACAACAAGCATAAGTACTCTTCGTACTTAGCAAGCTAATATGGGGTTCATCAGGCTCAAAAGGCTGACATGTGACTGCAGTTAGCTTTTATGTTGGCAAAGTTTTAGCATTAGAGTAAACGAGTATTGTGCTTAACCCTTAAAGACCTGATCCATTTTGTCCGTCAATGATAAATAATTCAACATAAGAGTACCATCCATATAAAGTAACATTTAATGAGTAACATAGTTCCGTTAGTTTTCCAGCTCGCTCGTGACCGTGAGCATGGATGTTATAACAGTTTTACACTCTGCAGAGGTTGTACACTTTCACCGTGAGTCATGATTCCCATATGCCAGGGTTTGCAAGGCCCATATCACTTCTTTCAAGGAAGTGCGGCAGGGTACACTATGAAGCTTTTCATTGGTTTTTCTAACAAGTTAGGGCCGCTAGGTTTCCTTGGCAGGCAGATGTAGAAAACCCCCTTTCCTATGGCACAAGGCCATCGCAGCTATACTCATAGGAACAGGAGCAACCCTACACCCAAAGTGGCAAGCCCCTTTTGCGCCCTTTAGGGTAACCTCTAACAAGCTAGAAAAGGTCCAGGGTACTTAGCTAAAGCCAGAGCCATATAGCCCTCGCGGTTGTACTGTAAGTCCCAGCTTTTGCTAACAGCAAGTTTCATTAACCATTTATCAACATACCAATATGAGAACATTCATCATTAGACAGAATCAGATATTAAATAGATAACACTAGCATTCTACCCACATGCATTTATCCACGGGTGTCAAGAATATCACAGGTAACAAAAGCTAAGCAGATCTATAAGGTTGTTTAGAAAGACACATGCAATATGAATAAGTGCTTTATAAAGTGAATAGGTAACAAAGATGGTCCCATGCTAACTTGCCTGTTATACTTGCTCAATTCTCACATCATCAGCTTTCAGTCGTCATCTTAGGATCTTCGACGTCCATAAACGGTTCTCGTCTACCCGTAACAAGCACCACATATAAGCAGACATATAAACAAACAAATATAGATAACTAAAAACAATACACCATACAAAGAAAAACAACATATTAGCGAGCAAGATCGTTGCTACGGTCGCTATAGCACAAGAAACGTCGATAACAGAACTATCGCTGAAAAGAAACGACTACCGGAGGTTTATATTATAGAAGAAGAAAAAGACTATATGCTTGATTTATTTTAATTAAGCAAAACCATCTGTAAATGATTAATTCAGATTAGATAAAAAACATATTTTGATTCCAAAGTCGGGTTGGATCAGTCATATTTTATTTATAAATAACTTTATATTGTTTAATCTATTTAAACATTTATAATTTAGAAAACATAGAACATGTGAGAACACTAATCGAACCATTATATGTTTCATGTTTAAACTAAACAACTCATTATTCAAAACACATTAATATTGATATTAATCAAGTTAAGATTTATTTATAAAAGACCGGAGATTACACCTTATATTATTTTTAATTAGAAACTCATTGTGTAATCATTGATCAAATTAATATTTTACTCATAAAATTCAGATACATGTGACATGTTAGACATCGCTGAAAACACGTAGCTAAAGAGGCACGGTCGCGACACGATAAGAACAGAGTTTAACCTATGTTCCTTTTAATTACAAGGCATTAAATAAATATTAATCAAATTATATTTAATTAAATAAATTTATAATTACATGATGAGATAAACACTAGTGCTACTGCGTAGAGCAGACAATATGAAACTAAACAACTTGAATCACTCAAATCAGAATTAAGATACAAACCAGTGGCAAACTTGTAAATAAGTCGTCTTCTTCCTTCCTCTGGACTTCTGCACGTACAACCATGGAAGACGGTTGCTGACTGCTGCTGCTCATGCGCCAGAGAAGAGAGGAAGGGGCTCGGCCAGCCGGAGGCGCAAGGCGGCGGCGTCATGCCGCGATGCCGGCCAGAGGGCCCATGGCTGCCCAGGACACAAGCCCGAGCAGCACCTGCAGGCCAGGGCGCCGGTGGTCTGCACCCCTGCGCACGAACAGGAAGGTTGCGAGACAGGGTCCGAGCGCGTGGCCCTAGCGGCGGGGCCAGCAGGGCGGCGGCACTGGACCAGGTGCCGTGGTGGCCTTAGGGTGCACGGTCGGGGATGAACAGTGAGGTGCTGACAATGGTGCTTCACCGGGAACTCGCCGGAAAGAGGAAAAAGAGATGGGTAACGGTAAGATGGTGATGAATTGATGCAAAGAAGGATACTATGGTGTAGAGAACGACGAGACAAACCTTGTGGTGGTGGCGGTTTTCAGCAGAACTGGCCAGGTCGGCCGAAAGAGCTCGCCGGAAGTTCGCCGGAAACCTAGAAAGGCAGAACTTCGGCTTCAGATCTGGGGCCGTGGGAGTAGCGGTTCGCGAAAGTGACCGTACTTCTGCGATCAGCGCGAGAAGGAGAAGGGCGGCATGTATTTGTATGCACGGTTTGGAGAGGTTAGAAAATAAGATATTTTTTAATTTTGGAAATTCCAGAAATCCATTTTCAGTTCAAAATTAATTCCAGAAAAAGCTGAATTCATTTCAGTCTCTGAAAATTATTTCTAAAACTCCAAAAATTATAGAAAAATTGACCAAAGATGTATCGAGGGATGATGAACCAAATTAAAATATTAAGAGCCCATGAAAAGATATTTTGAAACATCTAAAAATTTGATTTTGCTCTAGGAAATATGAGAAAAAGTTCTAGAAAAGTCTGAAAAATTTCCGAGAAGGCTTGATCGACGTCTAAACGCATTTTCAAAACTTACAACGCTCATGGGCAACAGAAACAAGCAACAACCAAACACCTCATCAACAAAAGCCTGTTAAATTAATTTAGAAATATTTTAAAAGGCACTATTTTCTTTAGTAAAGATATACATAAATCTAAACTAAAGTTGAGAAATTTTATCCTAATATTGAAATCATTAACTTTATTTAGTGTTTTTATTCACAGCCCAAAATCGAAGTTTTGGGGTGTGACACTGACACTAAGAGAGCTATTACATTTTAAAGTGATTAAATCAACTGGTACAACTAGTGCTTGATGATGCAATCTCAATCATGTTGTAAGTATAAAAATCCATCTATAGGCAATGTGACAACACAAAACTACCCAAGCATACCAGGTCGCCAATATGTTATCGCATAGACCGAAGAATGAAAGATGCCAACCAACTTTTCCATAGTCACACCCACACAAAGCAAAGGGCATCAATATTTGAGCTTTTACTCCTCGGAAATAATCTTGGTACATTTGTTATTTGAATAGTTCTATGTAGTGTTGTTAAGGAAAAATATGATGATAATTGATATGGTACCTTACATGTTGTGTTGAAAGTTGTCTTGTTAACTCATGTAGTGGAGAAGAGTTACATATTTTTTGTCAAATTAACTCATTATAGATATAATATTAATAGCTAATATCAATATCACTCTATCATGAGATCAATTTTGACCTTTGCATGAGAGACTTCCTAATGATGAGACACAAGGAGAGAGGCAACTGATTTTCTTTGTTTATTGTTATGCTCGTGACAACATTATGGCCCTAACTATATTGTGGATGTATTCTTAGACACATGAGTATTCCTAAAACTATGTTATGTAGATGTGCATGTGTACTCACATAGCACACAACATCTTATATGAAATCATTTTTAATATTATTATATGAAATTGTTAGGGCAACAATGTGTTGTCGATATGTGCATTGTATTGTTCTTGTTGCCATGCTCATAATTACAACTCCATTCACCAGTTGCCATCACGGTTGTGGGTGCAAGGTGCACCCCTATAGGTTGCAGAAAACCAATGAGGCCAATTAATGGTTTACTTCTCGGTTGTGGCCTTAATGTTGGTGAATGTTAACTCGATCCACTGTAGATATAAGGTGAAGAATTTGATGATATCAACATCAGATATCCTTCATGCATGCAAATGGGTACATTTATTTTTGTGCACATTCAATTTAGACAATGTATGAGGTAACTATAGCTAGCATGGGTGAGTCTGACCGTATACTTTTTTGTCAAGCCTAGGTGTGGCAGATGGTTGGAACAAGCTATGATGACAACTTTGTGTATCTGAGTATGTGAACTTTATGAGCAAGAACAATATGGATCTTTGTATGAGTGAACATTCCTATTTCCTATTAAACAAATTCATAAGTGAAACAACTAAAGTAGATAAAGAAATCATGCCATAGTGAATAAGTTAATGAATTAACAAAAACTACATTTTGATAGAAAACACATGAAAATATGCACATGTATGTTTCGGGAATTTCTAAAATATGAGAAAATTAGACCGAGTCTAGCTAGCTTGAGCCTGTCGCTCTTTGTTGGACCTATGTCATGGATATTGTTAAGCTAAACTATTTGTATACTTAGCACCAATATGGATTAGGACCGGTAAATGATGCTCGTCTAATCTTTTTTTATCAGCTGAAACATTATCACTCGCTCTCAAACATATTTCCATCTACTATTTTACAAACAAACGACAAATAACATGTATTTCTATCTCTTTTCTTAAAATGAACTAGGCAGGAGAGCTAGCAATCATTTTGATAAATAAAAAGATCTAGACTAGGCAAACAAAGGCCTTGGAAGGGGTTTACAACAGCTGGGTTTTACAATGAAAAATCTTATGAAATGCTTGTGTGGTACTACATACTATCTGGGGGTAATTATAAGCACTAGACAGTCTTATGCGCTCATAGACAAGTTTTCCAAATGTAGCACTTCTAGATTAACCCTTTTACAAGAAGTGAGGACGAACATGTAAGCAAGGTGTTACATGTATGCATGTCTATTCCACTTGTGGAGCTGGACCATATAAGCAGATTTTGGATGCGGGGTGCGACACCTAGGGAGTCGAACCGAGGACCTCATGTGCTACTGAGCCAGGCCCTTTTGCGATGCTAATTAGTTCTTTAATTAATTGCTTGTTCTTCCTTGTATTTTCTAATGATATCTACATAATTTAAGATTAGTCTTCCTCTTTCGATTTCTTTTGTTCTTATTATTGCTACAATTTTTATTATTGTCTACCCCAATGTTCTCCTTGGTCCACACATAGTACACCCCTAATTAGTTTGTTAAGGAATGAAATCAGTGTTTCGTTGTTGTTTTCTGTCCCTATATTGATCTCTAATGACATCTATAATTCTATATTATTTAGGATTAGTCTTTCTGCTACCTTTATCATCTCTTTATTTATTATATTTCTATGTTTTTCCTAAGAATTAGATTGATTGTGGGTGGAGATTATAGCCTAGAGCAAATAAAATGTTTGTTCCTTTTTATCTGTATAAAGTCCAACACTCTTTTTTTAGTTTTAGATTTCTTTGGTATTGTAAAATAAATCTTTTGGGTTATTATTTGTGCACCTGTACACAAATGCATTTCAACATGTATATACTTGTTACCGACTTCAATACCCCTTCACCTATGCCTAAATCATGGCTCGACACACTGTGCGTGGACATGGTTTTTTTGCATGGATGAGTATAAAATTTATATTTTATCACGGTCATGATTCATTTCCTTATTGTTTGTTTGGATAAACTGTATTTTTTTTTAAAAAAAATCACCTCCACAAAGGTATACAACCAATCTCTTACAAGATTTTCACAAATATTGATTAACCAATAAAGAAAAATAGCACACTTAAAATGAAAATTATAAGCAAAGTCTATTATTGTTTTTCCATCTATTTTTAGCAAAGATATCTAGAGAAACCACCTCCAAAGATTTGCTCGCCAATCGGATTATCTCTCTAGCATCCTCACATTGCAAAACTAGATTATTAAAAACACACGATTATCAGAAGTAATAATCTGTCTTCGCGCGGCAGGGGAGCCTATGGGGGTGCTAGAGCTGTCGCTGTGTTATACTTGTGTGTGTTGCCTAGATTAGTTGCCCCCGGAGTGGGATCAACACGCATGCATGTCATCAGCGTCCACCGAATGACGTGACTATAGAATTTGCAAAACTTAAATTTTAACCAATTTTAATCCAGCTAGATTGTTATAAATATATTTCATAATTATTTAGTGGTACTTATTTGTATCTAAATATTAATATTTATATAACTTTAATTATATTTAAAATCATTTGTCTCCTTAAAATAAAATTGAGAATTGTTTCCATCCATGGACAAGAAGGAGTAATAATATTTTAATGTTTGGGTCGTTATTAGTTCCTGCATTAGTGGATGGACGAATATACTTATCATTCCACCATCAGTGACTGGGTTCCCTACTTAACAATTCGGAGATGTAAGAAACTAAATAATTTTGTTGTGCTTTGCAAATTAAAGCATATACATATATTTCATATCTATTTAAGGAAATATTCTTTACATGATTAATTATTTCTCAAGTTAATTAGGTCATATACCACATAAGATGTGTGATTCTTTAATCATCATTTTAAACAATGGTGTGATGGCTTGATGCGACATGTACAACAATGTCGAGACCTATGTGCGAACAAATGATGGTGACACTGATTCTCCGATTAAAATAGGTCTTCATCAAGGGTCAGCCTTGAGCCCATATCTCTTGCCTTGGTTATGGATGAGGTTATGAGGGACATACAAGGAGATATCCCTTGATATATGCTTTTGCAGATGATGTAGTGTTAGTTGATGAAAGTCAAAAACATGAGTAAATAGGAAACTAGAGCTGTGGCGGCAGACCCTTGAGTCCAAAGGGTTTAGAATAAGCAGGACTAAGACTAAATACATGAGATGTGATTTCAGCAATGCTGCACAGGAAGAGGAGAGGTGAGCTTGGAAGGCTAAGTGGTGCCTAAGAAAGATGTCTTCCGGTATCTTGGATCGATGTTACAGAAGGATAGAGATATTGATGTAGATGTTAGCCATAGAATCAAAGCAGGGTGGATGAAGTAGCGTCAAGCATCTGGTATTCTCTATGATAAGAGGGTACCACCAAAAGCTCAAAGGCAAGTTTATAGGACGAAGATTAGACCGGCTATGTTGTATGGAGCAGAATGTTGGCCTACTAAAAGAAAATATGTCCAACAAATAAGTGTTGCAGAATACGTATGTTGCACTGGACTTTGTGGCCACACAAGGATGGACCGAGTTCGAAATGGCGATATTCGCAACCGTCTAGGAGTAGCACCAATTGAAGAAAGTTGGTCCAACATCGGTTGAGGTGTTTGGTCATGTCCAAGAGACCTTCAGAGGCACACAACGCATTGTGGAGTTTTAGCTCAGGATTTTAATGTGAGGAGAGGTACAGGAAGACCAAAATTGATGTGGGGGGAGGCAAAAGAGAGATCTGAAAAGTTAGGATATACCTAGAGATCTATGTTTGGATAGGAATGTATGGAGAGCAGCCATTGACGTGCCTGAACCGTGACTAGGGCTTCTTGTTGGGTTTCAACTCTAGCCTACACCAACTTGTTTGGGACTAAGAGGCTTGGTTGTTGGTGTTGGTTGGTGTGATGGCTTGATGCGAACACACAAAACACAACATGATATACATGCCAAAATTTGAGTGCCATATATGCTTTGTACTAGTTCCTCGGTGCATACTCATCATGAGGAGAATGGAGCATGATTAACCAAACAACAACAATGAATCGAATACACTTCCCTAAAGAAAGGACAAAGAAACCTCTATACCATGCTCCAAAAGGCATGACCTTTTAAACCCATCAACAGCTTAGAAGGTTAGGTGAAAACACTTTCTTTGGGCGTTTTGCATACTCCTACACTACATCCTCAATGAACTTCTTATCATTCCCAACAATGCCCAAATCTTTGTAACACACTACGTTGTGCAAGATGGGCACTCCGACAAAGCGATGATCTATCATAAGACTTACGCCATGGCATCTTTGCTATCGTGGTCAATAATGAAGTGGGATGTACAGGAGGGCATGCAAGGTCCTTGCCCTCCCTAAGTGTGGCAACTAGAGGAGACATTGCCTCTATCAATGGATCCACTTTCAATTGGGGCTTTTCTATGTTGACCTCCGTAGTGGAATGGGTAGGAAAATCTTCGATGCTTATGAGAAACATGGCTTCCCTAACTATCACAAGTATATCAACTTCTTCTTCATTAGATGTATCATTCACCAAAACAACATCCTCAATAGAGGCAACATCTTCGATCAATGTATGCTTGTTAAGTCAATAATGAAGGTCCCTTATGGCACCTCAATGGTGTTTTTTGTCATACCCCTTCCGCGATCGTCGTTTGCCTCCTCCTCCTCCTTCTTCTTCTTCTTCTTCTTCTTCTTCTTGCTGTTAGTAGCTCTCCTGCTCTGTCCATTTTTAAAAAAAACTAATTTGGAGTAATTTTTGCAACTTACACGCTCTATCTCAGAAAGAAGAATTCTTGGTATGAATCTAAATAAATGTTTGTCAAGATTCATATCTAGAATTATATCTTTTGTGATGGAAGGGAGTAGATAGGGAGAAATTTCAATATTTAACCCTGAATTCGCAAGCCTCTCAACATTTGATATCCAATTTGCAAGCCTTTCAATATTTAACCCCACGCACGCGAATTGTTTCAATCCGAGGGATTCCTGAGATTTTCTATCCTTATCTAAATCTAAATATCTCTTATCACTATTTGCAACATGGGAAATTACCGAAGTACCCCTGCCTTCTTATCCTTTTCAACGCTGTTGGCAGAGGTTCGGACTCCTCTCATCGTGAGTCAAAAGGACGGACGACTTCGCTCTCGCCCGCCGCCGGTGGCGCTCGTCGCTGTGCTGTGCTGACCCGCCCACCGCCAGCTCCCTCGCCCCGTCCCTGGCACCGGCGGCCTGCACCCCCAGCCTCGTCCCATCCCTGGCACTGGCGGCCTGCACCCCCAGCCTCGTCCCATCCCTGGCACTGGCGGCCTGCACCCCCAGCCCATCTGCAGCCACGAGGGCCAGTCCCAGCACGGTAGCCCCGTCGCTATGAGGGCCAACCCTTGCTCCGCCGTCGTGGCAAGGCGAGCTACGTGCGGGCCGTGGCGCCACGCTCCGGTTGCCGTTGCCCCGCGCCCGCGCCGGCTCGGTCGCCGTTCGCGTGGCCTGTCCCTCTGCGCAGCATCGATCACCGCTCGCTATGCTCCGATCGCCGTTCGCTGTGCCGCGCTCCGATCGCCGTTCGTTGCGCTCGCCATGCTCCGTTCACTGTTCGCCGCGCTCCGTTCAATGTTCACCGCGATCGCCGCTGCTGACGAGATTGCGCCGGACTCTGCATGACTGTCGCTCGCCACTCGCGCTCGCAGCTCCGTTCGCCGGTCCTCGCGTGCGTGGCCTCATCGTCACTCGCGCTCGCAACTCCGCCATGGCCTCATCTCGTGCTACCTCTCCAGGATCGACGAGAAGCGAGATGACCTCCACACGTGCTCAAGGTAGATACTCATTTGGTTTCATGTAGCTTCTAGCATGTTTTCAATGTTACAACAAGCTGATACTCTTCGGCGGCCTGTTTTCTGCCGCTTTGTTTTTGCGGCTTGCGTGGCGGCCCGCGCAATCCCGCGTATCATATCAGGAAGCAAGCTGAGAGCATCGACAGAGAACCGCTGATTCGCGCGTGCAAGTTGTACTGCTGCTTGCCGTACATGACAGGGAAGGGGCAAGGCAAGCAAGGAGATCAAAATCATGGCCACAACCCACAACAGCGACTATCCACGAGCTACGGCCACGGTGCTCGTGATTCTCGTTTACACATACAACCGGCAAGGCAAGCAAGGAGATAAAAAATCCTGGCCATGGGCTATGGCGGCGAGCATCCAAGGCTATGGCACGACCACAGCGCCCGTGATCCTCGTCGGCATGCTCAGCTGGTATCCAGGATGAAAGGAACGCTCTGATGCTGAGCAATCTTCCGGACATGAAAGGCTCTGGACATGTTGGTGCTGGTATCCAAGCGGTGGCGGCGCTCTGGACATGCGCGAACTGCAGGCCGACGAAGCGACCACACAGGCAATGGAGATACGCTGGACGAACGTCCAGACCATGAATATAGAGGAGAGGGTAGTATCGTCATTTAGTGTGATGTAAACAATGTAAAAAGGCAGCTAAAAATAAGAATTGAAACAAATCCTTCATAATCCCTCGGATTGAAACAATTCGCATGCGCGGGGTTAAATATTAAAAGGCTTACAAATTGGATGTCAAATACTGAGAGGCTTACGAACTCAGGGTTAAATATTGAAATTTCTCGTAGATAGGAGAAAGGGATACATGGGGATAGAAAACAATGGCAGGAAAGTGTCGACGGAATATGGTCGATAGCCTACCTAGGGGTATGCCCAAGGTGGTAGATTAGCGGGGAAGGAGGTGTGTGGAACAACGATCCAAGCGTGACACAGAGACGAAACTAGATGAACACGAGGATTTATCCAGGTTCGGGCCGCCGAGTTCAGCGTAACACCCTATGTCCTGCGTCGAGTTGTCTATTCTGTATATTGATGAACGTGTCTTTGAGAGGGGGTCCCTGCTCGCCTTATATAGTCACGGGGAGCAGGGTTACAGATCCTAGTAGATCGGATCTCATGATGGAATAAGGAAACCTAGTCGGTTACAATCCCGCATCGTGGAGAACACGACACCTTCCTAACCGACTACGCTTCCTTGTCCGTGAAGCCTTCCGCGCCGTCATCTGACCAGCTGGGCCGCCTGTCCGACCAGCTGGCCCTTGACGCCACGGTCCTTCACATCGAGTTGGGCCGGTCTTCATAAAGCATCCCAAGTCTAGCCGTGAGGACACCTGGGTCCATATCCCCACAGCTAGTCCCCGAGCACATTGAATCTTAAAGCGGTGAAGAGACCTTGAAGAATTCTTGAAACAACCTTTTTCGCGTTCCTGATCTCCGACCAGGTTACAATCCGCCATGTCGCGAACCCACAAGATACGATGTGCTCTTGAAAAAGAAAAAATGACTTCTGGAAATCTGGTGAAGTGTGCCCACTTTGATGAAAACTTGATAGCAGCATTTCTTCTGTACATTCACCGACCAGGTGAAGTGTGCCCACTTAGTCCCCGAACTTGACAACAGATGACTCTGTCATGTGATGCCAAGTTCCGAAAATAAATTATCATGATAAAAAATATACATGCGCGACCTAGCGCCATGTATACACGGTAGTCCCGAGCTTGGCAATAGATGACTCTGTCATGTGATGCCAAGATCTTGAAAATAAAAATAAATCAAAATATACATGCGCGACCTAGCGCCATGTATACACGGTAGTCCCCGAGCTTGGCAATAGATGACTCTGTCATGTGATGCCAAGGTCTTGAAAATAAAAATAAATCAAAATATACATGTGCGACCTAGCGCCATGTATACACGGTAGTCCCCGAGCTTGGCAATAGATGACTCTGTCATGTGATGCCAAGGTCTTGAAAATAAATCACGAAACCACACAATTCAACTTCATCTGTCGTGTACTACTTTATTTGAGTACTACTTTATTTGATTGCCTTTACCCTGTTGAACTCATGACACAAAGTGTCAGCCTTCCACTACTTTTTAGGACTGCTGGTTTTGTCGTTATGCTTTGTGGATTCGAATCTACCCCCAGCGCCTGTCTTCACATGGAACACAGTGCGTAGGCTGAATTATTGGTCCTGCAGTTACTTTTATTTGTAGACCATGTCTATGGACCGGAAGAAGACGGCTATAAATACCCTTCCGCACAAGCAAAGAGCTCACAACTTCATGCCCATATATTCTCCCTTAGTCTTATTACAAGATCTGTGTTGAGGATGACCATGTCTGCAAATGTCTTGTTTTGTGAAGTGAGTAGATGAAGTGCCCAGAAGAACTCTTGTGAGGGGACCATCCGTTAGGATGGTTTCCAAATAGTCGCTAGCAGAGGGATACAGAGGTGCGTCTAGAAGAAATCTTGTGACCTCCACTCGTAGACAACCTCGAGGTCACAGGTTGTCAAAAGGGCGGCGAGGGTGACGGTCTTGCCCGTGGTTCCCGGAGCATTGGTGCAATGCCTGAAACCCTCCCTTGGGGCGAACTGAGAAGGCTCATGTGTCTACCCAAGGTTCTGTATCTGCTTTGCTGCATCTTATTGTACGTAAATTCCAATGTACTCCGTACTTAGTTTAAACTGCTATGTATTAGGTTACTTGCCTGTAACATTATCCTTTGTAACTGGTGATAAAAACACTATTGCTGTTCGGCCGCATATATTCCAACGACTATTTATATGGTGAGCCACCGGTGTTATGAAAATTGTCAATGAAGATACTGACCAGTCCCCAGTTTTGTCTTGTGGGGCTAGTCATGAAGCCAACGCTGCTCTGCCACGTGAGTGCCTGTAACTGGTCATCTGACCAGTCCCCAGCTTTGCTGAGAAGGCTGGTGTAGTAGCCGACCAGTCCCCAGTTTGACTGGAGGAGCTGGTCGTGAAGCCAACGCGGCTCTGCCACGTGTGTGCCTGTAACTGGTCATCTGACCAGTCCTCAGCATTGCTGAGAAGGCTGGCGTAGTAGCCGACCAGTTCCCAGTTTGACTGGAGGAGCTGGTTGTGAAGCCAACGCGGCTCTGCCACGTGTGTGCCTGTAACTGGTCATCTGACCAGTCCCCAGCTTTGCTGAGAAGGCTGGCGTAGTAGCCGACTAGTCCCCAGTTTGACTGGAGGAGCTGGTCGTGAAGCCAACGCGGCTCTGCCAGGCCACGTGTGTGCCTGTAACTGGTCATCTGACCAGTCCCCAGCTTTGCTGAGAAGGCTAGCGTAGTAGCCGACCAGTCCCCAGTTTGACTGGAGGAACTGGTCGTGAAGCCAACGCGGCTCTCCACATGTGTGCCTGTAACTGGTCATCTGACCAGTCCCCAGCTTTGCTGAGAAGGCTGGCGTAGTAGCCGACCAGTCCCCAGTTTGACTGGAGGAGCTGGTCGTGAAGCCAACGCAGCTCTGCCACGTGTGTGCCTGTAACTGGTCATCTGACCAGTCCCCAGCTTTGCTGAGAAGGCTGGCTTAGTAGCCGACCAGTCCCCAGTTTGACTGAAGGAGCTGGTCGTGAAGCCAACGCGGCTCTGCCACGTGTGTGCCTGTAACTGGTCATCTGACCAGTCCCCAGGTTTGCTGAGAAGGCCGGCGTAGTAGCCGACCAGTCCCCAGTTTGACTGGAGGAGCTGGTCGTGAAGCCAACGTGGCTCTGCCACGTGTGTGTGCCTGTAACTGGTCATCTGACCAGTCCCCAGCTTTGCTGAGAAGGCTGGCGTAGTAGCCGACCAGTCCCCAGTTTGACTGGAGGAGCTGGTCGTGAAGCCAACGCGGCTCTGCCACGTGTGTGCCTATAACTGGTCATCTGACCAGTCCCCAGCTTTGCTGAGAAGGCTGGCGTGTAGTAGCCGATTAGTCCCCAGTTTGACTAGAGGAGCTGGTCGTGAAGCCAACGCGGCTCTAGCACGTGTGTGCCTGTAACTGGTCATCTGACCAGTCCCCAGCTTTGCTGAGAAGGCTGGCGGTAGTAGCCGACCAGTCCCCAGTTTGGCTGGAGGAGCTGGTCGTGAAGCCAACGCGGCTCTGCCACGTGTGTGCCTGTAACTGGTCATCTGACCAGTCCCCAGCTTTGCTGAGAAGGCGTGTGGTTATTAAAAAAAGAAACATACTTGGTTTTTTCGGCTAAAAAGCTGCTTGACTGTTGGGCCAGCGAAGCGGGTCGTGATAGTTAAACAGTAAAAAGAAATCCCCATTTTTAGGGTAAAAGCCGAAGGGTCACGCGGTAGAATATAAGGACGCGCGCCGCCGGGTCAAACCTTACCCTAACCGTTGTCATTCGCATACTCTCGCTCTCGGGCACACAGAGCATTGTAGCCCTAGATCTGGAATTACTCAATCAGCGACAACCACTTCACATCTCTGGCTGAATCCATGGCGCCGCGGGCGAAGAAAACTGCGGTTGCGACGGCGGCGGTGCGCCTGGATCAAGAATTGGCGCAATCGAAGAGCACCGAAGAGAGCATTGGCCGCCTCGTCGCCGACGGTCTGCTGCCGGACAAAGTCACTGGAGGATGGAGACCACCCGCCGGTGAGCGTTACCCCCAACCTAATGATGGCGAGCTCGTCGTCTTTGAGGATTACTTTATTAGGGGGTTCGGGTTGCCTTGCCATGCTTTTTTGCGTTGTCTTCTTGACTTCTGGGGAATTGGTTTATGTAATCTTGGACCAAACTCCATTCTGTCAGTGTCGGTCTTTATCCACCTATGCGAAGCTTTTCTTGGAATTCTTCTACACTTCAATTTGTTCCGTTATTTTTTCCAACTTAAGAAGAACAGTCATGGATCCTGCATTGCGGGGAGTGTGTACATTCTGTTGCACGAAGGAATTGCATCAGAATATGTCATTGTGCCCCTTCAGAGCAATGTTAGCGGCTGGACGGAGAAGTGGTTCTATATGACCCAATGCCAGGCTCCGCCGGTCAGCTGTGTGATGTGGGAAGATTGGTTGAGTCGAATCCGACCTGGTCAGCGAAGCCGTCATCTGACGACATGGAGCAGGTTCGAGAGATCCTGAGTTTGCTGAAGGGGATCACTGCTGACGGAATTCAAATCACTGCGAATTTTATGCATCGTCAGTTGCAGCCGTGCAAAGACAGGGTGCATCCTGGATTCGAATATGCCGGTCAGCCTGATGCGACCCGTGAACACGCCGAGGAGTTGGAGAGAGATGAACTTGAGAGGCGTGTTCATGTGGTGCTTCAATTTGGCAAGTGGAAGAGAACCAGATAGAATTACAAAGCCATTCAGCCTGGCGAATCCTGTCAGAGATGTAAGTTTTCTTCAGAACCTGTTATGCTGTCAATTCTTAGTCATAGCTCAGTGACACTTGTTGACATTGGTTTGTTAGGATCGCTCCACTGTTGTGACACCCCAATTTTAAGAACAAAATTGGAGCACAATATATGTATGCCAGGATCAATTTTCATACATATATCCACATCATAGTAAATATCAAAACAATGCTTTATTAATAATATCGAACTTTGTTACATAAATGACCCTCGGGTCTGAAATAAAAAGTACAGACTCTCATGATAACGGACTCTAATGAAGACGCTGATGTAGATGCGGAAATCTGGACTCCATCTCCACAGGAAGGTCGACCGGGGGGGTAGCGCCATCCTAGTACAGGTCGTCAGGGTCGTAGCCTCCGTCTTCTGGATACTCCTGCTCCTCGTATGTGTAGTCTCCAGCATCTGGGTGGGGTAGCAGGGGGACAAAGAGGAAGGGTGAGTACATCGAAATGTACTCCGCAAGTGTAGGAAATATATGCTTATGAGGCTAATAACAAAGGTAGGCTGACTCTGTTTGACTCAAGCGCCTAAAGCAACACATCCTATTATTCCTATTAGTCCTATGCACCTATTTACTAGGTTATAACCACAGACTCTGTAGAAAAATAACAACACTCAGAGTCGCACCGAGCAAGACCATACTTGGAGTCGCACCAAGTAACCAACACTTGGAGTCACACCAAGTATCCACACCTGAAGTCCATCAGGCAACCGCACCTGAAGTCCATCAGATGGCCCGAACCCAAAACCAACCAGTAACCAACTAATCTCGAAGAAGTCCAAGCCGCTCGTGACCGTGAGCACGGCTGATATATCAGTTTTACACTCTGCAGAGGTTGCACATCGTTACCCATGAGTCGTGCAGATCCCGTCACGCTATACACTGCCGAGGTGCATAGCGGGTTGCACTGCAAGGCCTTTACAAAGTCCCTCCAAGCCTGTGTTACACGTACTCTAAGGTTTCTCCCCTGTCCATAAGTCAACGACCCCAAGGGACCCCTCTTGAGCCACTAAACAAACCCCGTGTAGCATAACTTAGAGGAAACTAATTAATTAGCCAGGTCCGGCCCATCCAGATCTCATGGCTGCGCTGTTTAAGCCGGGTTACAGGCTTCGAGAACCGGGTCCTAGGGATCCAGGCAGGATATGACTAGCACGAGCCCCGAACCAAAAAACCAAAAGCAGCTGCCGAGTCCCACGGCACAAAACCACCAATACGGGTCCATCCTGCCGGATTTACCTAATAACCATGTTACTACAAAATTACCATGTCCACATTCGTTTCATAAATCATTAATCAAGATTATAAACATTTTAACTCCCATCCCAACCATGACTGCAGGGCTAAGCAAGACACCTACCCGAACATCCAAAACCAGGCGACAAGGATAAATATATACAAATTCTAGTAAACCCTAACATGGGATTCAAATTAATGACAAGCATGCATCTATAAGATCTAACTACTCTAGTACCAAAAGTAAAATAAATCATAGGTGCAAGATGTTCAAGGACACTTGCCTTCGGACTGGGTCGAATCAACTGGGTCGCAAGGATGGTCTGGAGCGTCCTCGTACTCCGCACTCTCTGGCCCAAGCAACATACATGGCACAATACATAGAAATAAATAACAGTACAACAAACAGTATGAAAACAGTAAACTAATAGATCTACTGCGTAGAGAACGAAATTATGAATCTAACGCAAGTTGAATGGGTCAAATCGGAGTTAAAATGAGCAAGTTATGAGCTTTTGAACGAGGGTGGCAAATCTGTAAATCGGTTGAACTCATTTTGTGTTTTAAATAAATTAAATCTGAAAAGAATAGGCGACAGGACCGGGCCTCATTTCTCCGAAAGCGCAGGGGCCAGCTTGCAAGAATCCGAAGACTCAACGTACAGTCGGCCCAGGAGCGCGGGTTAGTTTTCTGAAATCCGAGGGTCTCTTTAGAAAGTTTGCCGCGAAGGGGTATGATCTATTCTCGATCGTTGATCTCGCGATGGACGGTCGAGATTAGAAGGGGAAGGGAGAGAGAGAGAGGCGGATGGCTGCTGACCCGGCGGACAGATGGCGCGCGGCCATTCGCGCGGTGCGCCACGTGGTTTGTAGACCGGCTGACGAGGCGAAGGGGAGCCGTGTGCACGGCACCGGTGGACCGGGTTCATACCCCTTCGGGGGATCGTTATAATCCTGGCCGCCCGGTTCGGATCTGACGGCGCAGGTGGACTGGGTGGGGTTCGCGGTGGCTGGTGGCGGCAGCCGGGGCCGGCAGACGGCGGCGCCATGGCCAGGGTGCCCGGGTTTCGCCGGGGAGGGTGCGACGGTGCTCTACAGGACTAAGCGAGGGTACGGGAAGGCGGAGGACCTCGCTGCGGTTCGATTGGTGGGGTCAGTGGTGCCGGCAGGGGTAAAACGCGGTGGTGGCGCCATGGGAGGGAAGCGTGAGCTCACCGGTGTGCGCCGAGAGGGGTCATAGGGTGGGGTAGAGATCACGGGAACAGGCGGAATCGGAAGCGGAGCTTACAGCGGTGCCAAACGTGGTGTCCTCAGTGTCGGGGAAGGCTCGGAAACGGGGTCGGCACGGAGGGCAGACCGTCGGCTCCCTGGAACTCCGGCGAGGTCGTAGATGACGAAGCGGCGACGTAACAGCGTCGAGAGGTGGCGTCGAGGCCTCGCTGTGTGATGCAGCGGGTTCAGCACCGGCGTTGAGGAGGATCGTGAAGGGTTGGTGTGGGAAGACCCGAGCTCGGCAGGGCTTATCAATGGCGGCGGCGGCGATGTGGGTGCTAGGGAGAGAGAGGGGTGGAGTGCGAGGATGGCGGGGTGAGTACGGCACGGCGAGGCGGCGCTCTGGGACACGTTTATGAAGGGAGGAGGAACCCTAGGGCGAGGGAGAGGCGGGGAAGCGGACGGCCGCAAGGCTCGGCGCCGGCCGCGCGCGGTAGATTCGCGCTGGAGGTTGGGGAGGGAGGATCTGACAACGTGGGCCCCATGCGTCGAGCGAGTGCAGGGTCGGGGCCCACAAGGTAGAGAGAGAAAAGGGCGAGGGCGAGCGAGAGCGCTGCGGCTGCGGCTTGCGCGGGACGCGGTGCTGGGCCGGAGCGTGCTCGCGGCGCGGCGGGGAAGGGGGAAGCTGGGCCGCGAGGGGGTGAGGCGGCAGGCCGCCCGGAGAGAGAGTGGAGGCGGCCGGCCGGTTGGGCCGAGGAAAGAGGAGGAAAGAGGAGAGGGGAGGGATTGAGGAGGGCCCTTGCCATTTTCCCTTTCTTTTTCTTTTCTTTTCAAACCTTTTTGCAAATTTATTTCAATTCTAGATTCAAATCTGTTTGAAATCAAAACCATCTTTGCAAATTTTGGAAACATTTTCCCTAGATTTTGAAACAAAATTTGGAGTTTCATTTTGTAAAATTTTCTGAAACCTTTTTATTTTATTTCCTAAATAGAATAAATCCGATTCGCCCTATACGGGTTTAATAAATCTATTTTCCACTCAATAAAATTATGCAACGGCATGAATGCAACATGACAATATTAAACAAATTTTTATTTTCCTCCTCTAATAAACTAGCCAACCTAATTAATTTCTAATTCCTTTTATTAAATTGGGGAAAAATTAAATCAGGGTGTTACAACTGTGTACATATCGGGCGTGCCAACGACCGAGTGGCCTGGGAGTGTCGTCGACAAAGGTGGTTCGACTGGCCATCTGCCGCGCCCTCAGGCTGAGGAACCAACAACTGGGGCGACGAAAGAAGGGCAAGGGGCCAGCGGGTCGAAGTGGACCCGTCGGTGGCGAGAGCCGCAGGTAAGCGTGCGAGGCCTGGTCGGGGATCAGGCGCGAGGTCGGCAACGCGAGCCGAAGGTCCCGTACGGATAACAGGCGAGGCGACTGCCACCGCGACCAGCTCCATTCGCGGCTGGGACGACGACGAGGAGGAGGAGGAAACGCCCACGCCCAAGCGATCCCGAGTTGAAGAGCCAGGCACGGGCGCACAATCCTCACAAAGGCCAAGGAGACTGAAGCTGAGAGGCGGGCTCCGCGTCAGCGACCTGTGAGTACCTTACTGCCTTTATCGTTGGTGTGCGATCCACCCAAGAGTTCTTAGGCTGACGTTCGTTTGTTGTAGTGACCCTGTAACCGATGTTGACCCGGTGGGGTGGTGACTCCGTCCCCGAGCCGACCAGTATTCTGGAACCGGAACCCGTGCAGCTCCCGGAAGAAGAAGCGGGAGCTGGAGGGTCGGATGCTGGTCGGGAGGCAGCGGAGGCTAGTCGGGAGGGCCGCAGAAGCTAGTCGGGATGTCACAGAGGCTGGTCGGGAGGGGGGGCTCTGATGGCAGGGGGGACCCCGACGCTGGTACGAATGGTGGTCGGGAGTCGGCCGGGACTACTCAAGCGCCTCCGGATGCCCCGCTTCCTCCTCCGGAGGGAGAACATGCAGAACACGATCGGTCATGCTTTCGCCTCGTCGCAAGATGAAGAGGTGCACGCAGCACCCGAAGTTGAAGTGCCCGAGGCGCCTGAAGATGAGGTAATCGAGATTATGCGCCCCCGAAGTCTCCCGATCAGGTGATCAGAGTGGCTCGGCAGCGGGCCGGTGAGTGGGTGTTCCATGAAGAGAACACTGATAACCGCCCGATGAAGAATTTTGATCGGATGCTCGGCCAACTCCGCAAATATGCTCAGGTGATTCCATTGTAACTTTTCGTCGTTTGAAGTGGTGACCTGCGTCGGTTGGAGTGTCTGATGCCTGTGTAAACGTACAGGGGATATCTGACCTGTCAGAGGAGCGACGGAAGTGCTTCGAATCCGTGGGTCCCTTGCTTGACGCCAAGGTGAAACTTGAAGAGGCGTGCTCGCGGTATCGAGCGGACTTGGACACTGCTCGGCAGGCCGAAATCGGATTGCGTGAGACTGTTGAAAAACAGGCATCCGAGCTTGCGCAGCTACGCGGTGAAAACCAGGGTAATGGGCGACGAGATCTTCCCTCCCCTTACTTTTGATTATTCGTCTCATGACAAAAATGTTGTTGTTAATAGAGCTTTTATCGCGAGCTACTGTGGCGGAGCTCATAGCGCAAGAAAGCGAAGCTACAGCCGCTCAGGAGAAAGCTCGGGCAGATGAGTTGGAGAAGGAATTCCAAGGTAGCTGCTGAGATTCTTCAATTTTATATTCATTGCTTTCTTGGTCGGCCGTGATATGTTTTTGACTGGTTTGGTTGCAGAGCGACGCCGAGGTTGGCAAAACCAAATCGCTTTGTTTGTCAAGATAAGAAGACTTGGGAAGGGCGTTGCCAATCCATGTTGCGGGGGATCAAGCCAGTGATTGATGTCATGTATGGATCTGGTAGTCGGGTACCTCGACCGGACAACGTGCTCGACCAGTGTGTGCCGGACTATGGTCTGCGGTGAAGAATTTCACGGTGGATGCCGACGAACAGGTCGGTGCATACGTGTTGGCCCTTACCCGGGCCCATTATCCGAGTGTTGACGTAAAGAGACTGGAGGGCGGCTTTCCTCGAAATACGTCGGAGGCCCAGGCATCGGAGCTGAGCGAGGGGGCTCGGGAAACGGCCGCCGCCCTCGTGAAGGACTTGGACCTGTTCGGGGAACCTGGGGAGTCCAGCGCTCCATAGGACCAAGAAAGTTTCATGTCAGCTCTTGTAAATTGCTTAAGGAATTAGCGACATGTGTGAACTTAATCTTATTTCCCAAATTAGTAATGCAGTAGGGAATCTGGGCGAGAAACAACGATGCTTTATTCATAATATTCCATAAAAAATACAGGGCCGAGTACATATCTTTTAACTCTGCGTGATTGCATAAAAACGTCGTAGTTGATCGATATGCCACGAGTTGGGGACATCAGTCCCGTTTAGGTCAGTGAGCCTATACGATGTAGGTCGTGTGACCTGCTTAACGATGTAAGGACCTTCCCAATGAGAAGATAGTTTATGCAACCCGGCAGTATTTTGGATGCGTCTCAAGACCAGGTCCCCAACGGCGAAGAACCTTTCTTTAACGTTTCTGTTGAAGTATCTGCGTAGGCCTTCAATGTATTTGGCTGTTCGGATGCATGAATCCAGTCTTTGTTCCTCGATGCAGTTGACTTCAAGCTCCCTGGCCTGGTCGGACGTGTCCTGGTTGTGTAGCTCCACCCTTGGCGATCTGAACGCTATATCAGCTGGCAAGACTGCTTCGGCGCCGAACACCATGTAGTAAGGTGAAGTACCTGTGCTTCTGCTGGGTTGTGTTCGAAGCCCCCAAACGACGGATGGTAACTCTTTTAACCATCTACAGCCTTTTGATCCTGGTCGTTGGCTCTATACAACCTCTTCTTTAATGCGTCGAGTATCATGCCATTTGCTCTTTCAACTTGCCCATTAGCCCTTGGGTGAGCAACGGAGACATATTGACGATTATACTCCTCTCTTTGCAAAAGTCCCAGAAATCTGAGCCAGTGAAGGTGGAGCCCAGGTCGGTAATTATGCAATTAGGTAGGCCGAATCGATGGATGATGTCGTTTAGCAGCTCGGCTGCTTTTTGGGCTGTGGGTTTGACCAACGGCTTGTACTCTATCCATTTGGAGAACTTATCGATCATGACGTAGACGTACTTGAACCCTCCGGGTGCTGTCTTGAACGGCCCAATCATGTACAGTCCCCAGCATGTGAAAGGCCAGGAAGCTGGTATGGCTTGGAGGTCGTGAGCTGGGACATGGATCTGTTTGGCGAAAAACTGACACCCTTCACAATATTTGACTAGCTTTTCCGCGTCAGCCACGGCTGAGGGCTAGTAAAAACCTGCTCGGAATGCCTTCCCGACCGGCGTTCGGGAGGCTGCGTGGTTGCCACATATGCCTGCATGTATGTCTGCCAGAATTCAGACGCCTTCTTCTTGGGAACGCACTTTAGCAACAGCTCCTCTTTGGCGTTTTTGCGCATGAGCTTTCCGTCTACTAAGAGATACTGCTTGCTGCGTCGAATAAGGTGCTCGGCTTCGACCTTGTCTTGAGGGACGTCCGCGCTAGTGAGGTATCTTATGAACTGATCCCTCCAGTCATTGCCTAGCAATTGAACGGAAGCGACAGTCTGGTCGGTCTGGGGCTGGTCGGCGGCCCCTGCGGAATCTTGCTCGATGGATGGTTTGACCAGGTCCAGGACGAAGACACCATGAGGGATTTGCGACCTGGTCGAACCGAGTTTGGAAAGTGCATCTGCTGCCTGGTTGTCAGCCCGTACCACGTGCTGAAACTGTAGACCATAGAATTTTCCTTCTAGTTTTCTTATCTCGGCAACATAGGCGTCCATCTTTTCGTTGGTGGCGTCCCAATCCTTGTTGACTTGGTTTATGATTAGGGCGGAATCACCAAAAACCTCTAGCCTTTTAACTCCTAACTCGGCTGCGATCCGAAGGCCATGGAGGCAAGCTTCATACTCGGCTGCATTATTAGACGCTTTGAAATGTATTCGGAGGACATAGCTCAGCTTGTCTCCGGAAGGTGATATGAAGTGTATGCCTGCTCCTGCTCCTTCAAGGTTCAAAGACCCGTCAAAGTACATTGTCCAGTGCTCGGTGCTGGTCGGAGGTACAGGCGTTGTCATGCCGGTCCATTCGACGACGAAATCGACGAGCGCCTGAGATTTAGTGGATGTTCGGCTGCGAAATTCAAGAGAAAATGGGCTAGCTCCAGGGCCCATTTGATAATGCGGCCATTTGCGTCCTTATTGCGAAGAATATCTCCGAGTGTGTACTCAGTAACCACCACAATAGAATAATAATCAAATAGTGTCGCAGTTTTGAGATGTGATTAGTATCGCATATAGCAGCTTTTGTACCTGAGGGTATCTTGATTTGGAGTCGTTGAGTACTTCACTGATATAATATATCGGACGCTGAACCTTGTATGCGTGCCCTTCCTCCTCTCGCTCCACGACCACGACGGTACTTACGACTCGGTCAGTGGCCGCTACGTATATTAATAGGGTTTCGCCATCCCTTGGCGCGGCCAATAAGGGTGGCGTTGTCAGGAGTTGTTTGAGGTCTTGAAAGGCGGTTTCGGCCTCCTCGGACCATTCAAACTTCTCAGAAGCTTTGAGCAGTTTGAAGAATGGGAGGCCTTTGTCTCCGAGCCGTGATATGTAACGACTTAGGGCTGCCATGCAGCCAGTTAACTTCTGGACGTCTTTTACACACTTCGGAGACTTCATCTTTAGGACAGCTTGTACTTTTTTGGGGTTTGGCCTCAGGCCGTCTTTGCTTACTATATTTCCTAACAGGATGCCGGAGGGGACCCCAAGGTACATTTTTTAGGGTTAAGTTTCCATCGGAACCTGTTGAGGGCTGAAAAGTGGCGCGCAGGTCATCGACCAAAGTATGAGCCGATCTTGTTTTTACGACGATGTCGTCAACGTAGGCTGCCACGAGCTCTGCTCGGATCTCTTCGGCGAGACACTTTTGTATTGCCCTTTGGTAAGTGGCCCCGGCGTTTTTAAGCCCGAACGACATCATGGTATAACAATATGTACCAAAGGTGTATGAATGAAGTTTTGGGCTGATCTTCTTCTCTCAGAGAAATTTGATGGTACCCAGAATAGCAGTCTAGGAAAGACAAGAGCTCGCATCCAGCCGTGGAGTCAACGAGCTCATCAATGCGAGGTAAAGCAAAGGAGTCTTTAGGGCAGTGTTTGTTGAGATCGGTATAATCGACACACATTCTCCACTCTTTATTCTTCTTTTGAACTAAAACCGGGTTGGCAAGCCACTCCGATGATACACTTCTTTTATGAAACCGGTAGCTAGCAGCCGGGTGATTTCTACCCTAATGGCCTCCTTCTTGTCACGAGTGAACCGTCGTAGCTTCTGTTTGATTGGTTTGGCGGTCTTCGAAACGTCCAAGGAGTGCTCGACCAGCTCCCGAGGTACGTCGGGCATGTCCGCGGGTTTCCACGCGAAGACGCTTACGTTGTCCCTCAGAAAGCTGACGAGCGCGCTTTCCTATTTGGGATCGAGGTCGAGCCCGATTCGCGCCGTCTTGCTACAATCCCCTTCGACCAGCTCCACCTCCTTGAAGTCCTTGCTCCTAGTCGCGGCGCGCTTGGCTTCCTTGACCGGGATAGATTGCTCCTCCAGAGACACCTTTACTGCATCCACGCGAGTTTCCTCCATACGGATGGACAGGTCGTGGGCTTGAGCTGTCGCGAAGCTTTCCTTCTCGCATTCATAGGCCGTGGAGATGCTCCCCCTGATGCTCAAAACGCCGTTCTCAGATGGCATTTTAAGCAAAAGGTAGGTGTAATGCGGGATTGCCATGAACTTGGTGAGGGCAGGTCGGCCCAACAACGCATGGTAGGATCCCTCGAAGTCCGCCACGATGAAGTTGATGTAGCAGATGCGGTGGCGTTCCTTTGTCCCGAACTGAACTGGTAGGGTGACCTGGCCCAAGGCTGAGAAGCCTGTGATGGCAGGATTCCTCAGAAAGGGGCATCGTATGGCTCCAGATCTCCTATGGCGAGGCCGAGCTCTGGTAAGGCATGCTTGAACAATATGTCGAGAGCGCTGCCCCCGTCGATCAGCACTTTCTCGAATCGTACTCCATCAATGGTCGGGTCGACCACCAAGGGGAAGCGACCAGGTTCGGGAACCTAGCCCACTGATCAGCTCTGCTGAACGAGATCTCTTGATGTGACCAGGCCAAGTAATTGGGGTCTGAGATTCTTTTGTCCACTCGGTCAACGGAGTAGACTGCTCGCTCCATTAGCTTGTGAATTCTTTTATCGGCCAGGATAGCTTTTCCACCAAATATGGTGCGAACGGACTTTTGGGCTTCTCTGAAGCCGTCGTGTTTGGGATTTCTTCCTGGGTCCTGGTCTTCCTCGTTGTCCTCTTGGTGGTCTTTGCCTTCGCGCCTGGTCGAAGGGCCATCTTCTGCGTCGGGGCGCTGCTTCTTCGAGCCTTTGCGAAATATGGCTTTGAAACCTCTGCATTCCTCCATGGTATGTCCTACGCCTGGGTGCGCCGGACAATCCTGCTTCAGGATTTTGGAATAGGCCGAGTCGTAATTACGCTTGCCTCCTGTCTTCTTCTATCATCGCGACTGTCGTACCTTCGGTTAGGGCGGCGATTGTCCCTAAACCTATCACGGCGATCGTCGTGAGCTTCGTCGTGCCGATCGCTGCGGTAGTCGTTGCGCTGACGGTCATCGTGTCGGGACCTTGGTTCCCGGCGGTCATCGGCGAGCTGTGTATTATATTCTTCTGCCCGGGCCCAGCTCTGGGCTATGTTAGGAGGTCCTCCACTGTTCGTGGCTCTTTTCGGAGCAGCTTATTTCTCAGCCCTTCGTGATGGTGCAATCCTCTTATGAAGGCCGAGATGGACTCGTCATCCGTGACGTTGGCTACCCGGATGCGGGCATCGGAAAATCGGCGAATATAGTCCCGCAAGAGTTCACCAGGGCGGTCTCTGACGCGCTCGAGATCATATTTACTTGCAGGTTGCTGGCAGGTGGCCTTGAAGTTGGATATGAATGCCTTCTTCAGGTCGGACCAGCTGTCGATGGAGTCAGATGGCAAACTCAGGAGCCATTGGCTGGCTGCTTGGTTAAGAACGACCGGCAGGTAGTTAGCCATAACGTCTCCCCCTCCACCGGCTGCTCGGACCGCAGTTTCGTACAACATGATCCACTGGCGAGGGTCTGCTTTTCCATTGTATGACCTCAGGTCGTGGATCTTGAACCCTTTTGGCCAGATAACAGATCTGAGCCTTTTTGTGAATTGCGTGGGACCGGTAAGTGTTTGATCTAGGAGGCCGTGCTCGCGATCCCATCTATTGCGCCTTTCCATCTCCTGTTAGAGCCTTGTGTCTTTGGATCCGTCAATGTAGTTGCGCAAATCGGACCTTTCGGTGATGTGCTCGCGCAGGTCTCGAGGCTCAGGGTCTGGATTGTTCTCGGCGCGTTGGTCGGGTCTGCGGTTTGGGCGTCTGTCGCGGTTATCGCGCTGGTCCCAATTACTGCTGGACTCTGGACGCGGGTCTGGTCCTCTTTGACTTCTCCGAGATCCGTTGGGGCGCGCCAGAAGGTCCCGCAACCTGGTCTTGGACTTGCACCAGGGATGCCTTGAGATACGCTCCGAGCTGCTCAAGCTGAGGTGTAGCGAGGAGGTTTTCGACCAGGTTCATGCCATAGCCAGATTAGCTTGCGGTGTTCGATGTACTTGATAATTGTCGCACATGTCAAACGCGTCGTTTAGATTGCGTTGTGGGCGATGGATTCCAGGGTTTTCGGCTGCTCTCCGAGTAGCTCTGTCAGCGTTCCTGGCCAAACGCTGAGCTTGGCTTCATCTGTTTCTCCGTCGACCGGCGGCTCGTCGTGGCTCACCACGAATATCGATCCCCCGTAGCGCGGGAGGGGTCCGAAGCCTGGAGGGTAATCCGGCGTCCGACCAGGTGAATCGGATCTGGTCGACCCGACGCTTGAGGTTGAGGCTGTGGCAGCCATAGAAGTTACGATTGCCATACATGCGTTGGCACCAAGTTGCTTCGATTTTAGCGGTTGCTCCTCAGGAGTGCGCCGATCCTTGTTTTATCCTTCAGGAGTCGTGTGAACTGCTTCCCATATGCCGAGGCCGAGTTGTCGAGCCCATGGGGAAGATAGGAGCAAAAAAGCTGCGTTTTGCGCTGCTCGGACCAGGTTCCAGAGGAGAGCTAAACGTGACGGAGCGACCCGTCGGGTGGAGGTAATGACCAGACCGGTCTGAAGCTGCGCGTGTCTTTTGGCGCGGGCCGGTCGTCGAGGTTGGTACCATTCTCCTTCATCGTGTTTAGGCAGACGATCTCCGATCGAATCTGCTAAAGCAAGGGTTTCGGCGATGCCTGCCGTGACCCGATCGATAGATTCAATCAAGTCAGAGTTGTCGAGGCGCCGCCTTTGGTAACGGGGAAGCGCGGTCCTGCTCGGGGGCTCCGATCTTGACGTCGGCGCTCCAGCCGGCAGAAGTGCTTGGGGTGCCTCCATGCTTCCAACCATTGGATTACCTCTGGTAACCCACGAAAAAGACCCGACGGTGATCGCCAGGCCAGCCGGAAGATCCATAGAAGCAGGAAAAGAAACCGCCTGAGTCGTCATGACGTCCGCACACACAGGCCCACGGTGGGCGCCAGCTGTCGACGGAATATGGTCGATAGCCCCACCTAGGGGTATGCCCAGGTGGTAGATTAGCGGGGAAGGTGTGTGGAACAACGATCCAAGCGTGACACAGAGACGAAACTAGATGAACATGAGGGTTTATCCAGGTTCGGGCCGCCAAGTTCAGCGTAACACCCTACGTCCTGCGTCGAGTTGTCTATTCTGTATATTGATGAACGTGTCTTTGAGAGGGGTCCCTGCTCGCCTTATATAGTCACGGGGAGCAGGGTTACAGGTCCTAGTAGATCGGATCTCATGATGGAATAAGGAAACCTAGTCGGTTACAATCCCGCATCGTGGAGAACACGACACCTTTCCTAACCGACTACGCTTCCTTGTCCGTGAAGCCTTCCGCGCCGTCATCTGACCAGCTGGGCCGCCTGTCCGACCAGCTGGCCCTTGACGCCACGGTCCTTCACATCGAGTTGGGCCGGTCTTCATAAAGCAGCCCAAGTCTAGCCGTGAGGACACCTGGGTCCATATCCCCACAGAAAGAGAATTATTAATTTTTTTTTAAAAAATTGCACAATAGATGCATAATCATTAACATAATAATAACATATATATATATATATATAACCGTCTAGAACCTTAAAAATAACGACATTGGTGTTTTCAATAGACATGAAACCCTAATATTCATGACATAGGGGATTATGCAACTATCTCTCATATTCATGACACGGGCGATTATGCAACCATACCGTCTCAAATGCTCAAATCTGTGAGGGAAAAAAGTGTTTTCCCGGTAGTACGTTGTGAAAAGGCAATACTAATTAAAAGATAGGTTTCTGGCTAATAGCAATAGGCAAAGAAATTGTAAGAAATTAAAATCCTTATACATAGAACCATGCAAATCTCTTCATGTTTTTTTAATGAGAAGATGTTAAAAATTTTGGTGGTTTTCTAGAAAAGGGAATAGTTCCAGCCTCTACGATTGCATATAGAAAATTCTTGCAAAGTTTTTGGCTTTATTGTTGGTCATAAAATAAATGAAAAGATCACACAAAAAAAAGAAAAATAGGAAAAGTCTATATAAGTTGAAATTTTGTTGATATAAGTTAATTTATGGTCATTGAGTAGTCAAGCTATGTTGAAACATCTTAGGGGCCGTTTGTATCCTATGAATTGAATCTTATTCCAAGAATAAAGAATAAGATTCTAGAAATTGCTTTCCATGGGATTAAGTTGCCCGGAATTTTATTGGAATCTAGCATTCTTGTTTGGATGTACATAACAAAACTTGTTTGGATAAAATAACAATAGAAAGCTAGCTTTTTACACATAAACACATAAGTTTTCTCTCACTCACGCAGACACGGCAAACACTTACACCATACCTCTCTCCCCCTACATAGTAAGCACCTCAATACACATATCACAAATAATACCTCAAACATAATATAAATTAGCACAAGCTGAGATATATAGGTACCGAAACATGCACTCGAGTTGCATCACTTGACAACAATGTAACACAAACTATAGTTCATCACTCAAAAAGACAAAGGCAAAGTAGAGTTTCCATCACTCAATTGTCTCCATAAATTTAGCTAAAAACTATTGTTTCATTCACTAGAGAACACATGAATGGCCACATTTTTTCGGTTCAACTGTTGAGTTGTATGAACTACCATTTTAGAGAAGATACTATATAACCATTGAGTATTCAAGCTATAGTGAAACATCTTAGAGATAGAAGTTAGCTACAATATTTCTTAACATGAATAGTAATTTGTGGACATATAGATGGTGAGCTTAAAAAGGAGTGACTATCGTCATTAAACGATGAGCTCTACCATAAAGGTCTTATTCATGATCTAATTTGTAGAATCTTATATGGTATTTCTCCACTATTTGAAGCCTAAATTCCAGAACATTAGTTAGGCCCTCAATTTTAATTTGTTCCCAATCTCATATTTCAAATATCAAATTATGTCATAGGTTGGTTTGACACCTTTTTAAATTCTTTTGTTCCCTTATTCCACGTTTTCAGGAGTACATACCTGATGCAGTTGACAATTTATAATAAACCATTGGTTAAACACATAGAATAGTTTTTATTTCAAGATTTCCATAAGATCGATCATAAACCGATCGATTAGTATGCTAGAAAGTACTGTATATAGTATGCAATCGACAACACTCAAAATATCTTATTAACCAATGTAGTTGCCATTGCAACCATCCATCATCGTTGTCGTCGGTGGTGGTGATGGTGCAGCTACTGCAGGGCTGGCGGCAGGCAGCGGACAGACGAGAAGTTAGCCAACGTGCGGACGTGGCTCTCCGCGATGTTCTTGATGTTGGTGGGGGTGAGTGTGGCGCGTACATCCTCGGAGATGTCCGGGTGCGGTGCCGTAGGGAAGTTGAACCTTCCCAGGCTAGGCAGGCGGCGAGCGCCATAGAAGCAGAAGAGTGCAGCGTCGTAGGCGAGCGCCGCATGCAAGGCCTGCTCAAAGCTGCCAATCCATAACTTGGCACTGGTGCCTGGGACGCCGATCTCCGCCGCCCACCGGCCCCCGCGCCCGCTCCCGCACGCCAGTCCACGTGCAACCCTGGGGATGGTTCCTACTAGCTACCGAGCGTGCATTGCCGAGACGGCGCCGGTCCTGTGCGTGCTTCCTCGCTGCCTTGCTGCTCCTTGGCACCCGTGCCATAGGGATCACTTGCGAGCTTGGAATGCGGATGCAAGAGAAAATGGATGTAGAAGAAGATGGTCGAAGGGGAGGTGGTCTTAAAGGCACTATGAGCGGCGGAGGCATTTCTGCCTGCATTCCGCATGCTTGCTGATGCGGTTATATGGCTTACAGGATAGCCCAGTGTATTCATGTATCGTAGCAGGTGTAATCTGCAAAGATTTCATAAAATAACGAAAATCTACTCAGATTTTCTTTGTTATATTATATTGTATCTTTGATTATTTATGTATTTATTATTATGGATTATGGATGCTTCCCTATCTTTGGTTATTTACTTATTTATTATTATGGATTATGGATATGCTTCCCACAGCCAGCTGCAATTATATCTCTATATCATCGGGTACGTACCTCCGGATACACTTCTGAGATGAGTTTTGATGTGGTACTAATAAATAATTGTGATTTTAATTTATTGGAGCATCTATTACTTTCTAGAGGGTAGTATATGAAATATATATTTATTTAGTTTTTAATTAAAAATATGATAAATAAGGAAAGTTTCACTTATAAAAAATATCCTTTTCATCTAGTTGATGCATGTGCCGAATCTTTTTTGTTCTTGCAACTTTAAATATGACATAATTTAACTAGCATTACTGCCTACTTGCCCAACGTACTTGAAACTTTACGTTTGCCACTCAAATAATTCTATACCTTGCTCAGTAAAAAAGAAATCCATTAGAAAAAAATTCCTATAGAACAAGAACTTTTAAACGGATTGAAGTCCGTGAACACATGAATGTTGAATTGTTTACAATGATTTTTTTGGCATTCAGCCATATACATCACAACAAATACGACTTTGGTACGGTATAGCCGTATGGCATCCACTACACTAGACATAGGCTAAAGGGAATGTTGCGCATGAAAGGAGAAGGGGCCACGCTCGCTACTCCCGTCATGACGGGATTTAGGGTTAGTTTAAATATTTTTTCTTAGATTAATTGTCTAAAAATCTAAAAAATAATGGCCCATATATTTTATTTGTTATACTATTGTATTTTTTGGTTATTTACTTATTTATTATTATGGATTATTGATGCTTTCCACCGACAGCTGCAATTGTACCAATACCATCGAGTACATACTACCTTCGTCCCAAAATGAATGCAATTACAGATTGCGTGCTACATAGAATAATTCATGTTTTAACCAGTTTCTAGTAAATGATATTTACATTTATAGATTCAAATAAATTTTATTATAAATACAAGATTTGGTAACTAGTCTAATTATATTTATTTGGTATCATAAATATTGTTATATTTTAATCTATAATCCGTTAAAGTTAAGATGCTAAAACGTGTTACTGTGTTAGAATTGTATTCTTTCTGAGACTGAGGGAGTGTGTGTAGAGAGATACACTTCTGAGATAGACATGAGAAACTTTGATTTGACACCACTTCCACTTTTTTTCAAAGGTTATTTAGAGGTGGTTTGATTGGTAGCTCACAAACCTTTACTATTAGAGATTACTTCAATCTAGTTCGTGGGCAGCCGTCGTGGAGGCCATGGCGAGGAGGATCGAGGGCATGGGCGGCGGCGCCCGCGTGTTGCACTACTTCAGCTACAGTGCCTCCAACAGGGTGCTCTGCGAGGAGGAGTGCGCCCCCGAGAACGTCAACATACAGAAGATGGAGCGGGAGAAACTGAGGAGGACGGAGGACAAGGCCAAGGCCAAGGCGGCCAAGAAGGCCGTCGCCGCCAAAGGCGACAAGAAGAAGGGTGAGGAGGCTCATCCAAGCTGATAACCAGATCAGATCGATGCTCCTGTAAATTGTGTGATATTGTGGATACTACTGATGACAAGTAGGAGTACTTGCAGATAGACTCCTCTCCTTGCACTGTTGTACTCTGCATGGAGAAGAACGTTTGCTCTCTTTACAACTCTGCTCGTCTTGTGTAATCCCTGCCATTGTCATATACATATGTACATAGTTTGTCAATAATAATGAATAAAATGTAGTCCCTTTGTCTAAAAAATCAGTTCGAGTGTAAGGCCCTATTCAGCAGGGCTCTGGCTCCTTTAAAAATGGCTTTGACTCCGACTCTTCTGAAAGAGCAGAAGCCTTTTGAAAATCATTTGATAAAGTACTTTCTCATATTTTCTAGAATTAATGAAAGACCAAATGTCCATAGTACCCCCTGCTTAGTTGACTTGGTTGTTTGATGTCAATTTGTATGATGTTTCTAATGAACAAGAATAAACATGAAAATTAACTAATAGATATTTAGTGGTGTTTTAGAGTACGACGAGAGTTACAAAAGTAGGCTTGACAATGACGTATCATTCAATTATACACCCATACATACATGATCACCATCTAGATTGCCCTTGCAATGTCATCACAGAGTTTATCCATGTTCCGATCATTAGATATGTAGTTGTTGTATCTGAAACATTTTGTGAAGAAATGTATTTTTAATAGCTTGAAGGTATGATTGCCACATGTATAATCAGGATTGCGATCGCACTTGCAAAAATCTTTATGTAGGGCATGATTCTCTCGAATGTATGTAGTTATGGAGGCATATGGTTGTTGAACAATCATCATTTTCTTATCCAATGGGTTACTAGGCATCTTGAGAAAGATTCTCTACTTCATTTTTGACACCCCAAATATACGTTCTACCACATTATGAATTCTTGAATGCAAATGATTAAAAAGCTTTTGCTCACCACTTGGAGCAAGACCCCTTCTTCAATCTAGAACGTGGTACCTTTCACCCTTGTATGGTGCCAAGTACCTAGGGCAATACGAGTGTCCAACATCAACACTATAATATTTTCCTGAACACACACATAGAAAAATAAAAGTATCCATGCCATAAAAATGTTTGCCAACTAAAGAATAATTGTTTTCATACCTTGAGGAGGGATGTTGGAAATGTGTCATGACCTTGATTTATGCATAAAATAGGACACTAGTGCCATGCATAGATATGAGGTGTCCATAGATACATACGTGAATTGCACGTCAAAATCAAGAACGGCCAAAACATTTTGGTTGCTTTTCTGCTTCTGCCAATGTACCTAATAAGATCATGTGAAGATTGTGTCATGATATTTCCATTGACATCTTCAGCAAAAATATCACACATTGTTATCACTATACCATTCAAACCTACTATTGGCAACAAAACCACGAGAAATTAACCTAGAAATATCAAGATTGCACATACTATGCAATTTCATAGCAAACATACTATACAATTTCATAGCTATAAGAAATTAACCAAGGCACCTTGAGGGCTGCTAAGAGAAATCTTGAGGGAAAGAGAGGAGTTTGCGAGATGCGCGAGGAAGCAGATCAGAGTACACAAGATGCACGAAGGGAAGAGGATTGTGGAGTGCTCTAGAGGATACACTACTAGAACAGCCTTTGGACGATTTGCAAAATCAGCTTTAGTCACGAAAATTTTCGCCCGGGACTAGAAAGGTCTTTAGCCCCGGTTGGTAACACCAACCGGGACTAAAGGTTTGCCCCGGTTGGTGTATCCAACCGGGGCTAAATGTAGGCATCTTTAGCCCCGGTTGGTAACACCAACCGGGACTAAAAGGTTTTGTCCCGGTTGGTGTATCCAGCCGGGGCTAAATGCCAACATTTAGCCCCGGCTGGGAATAAGGACCGGGGCTAAATGTCCCTCCCTATATTTGAACTGTTCTTCCACCTCCAGCCGTGCCCGAGCTCTTCATTTTGTTTTATTCAGTCACTTGCTTGCTTGTTTGCTGTCTTCTCCGGTGATTTTTGTTTGTTAACACATCTCCGGCGATTGATTTATTTCATCACATCTACACCGCCATCGACTTCTTGAAAGGTTACTAGCTTAAGTTTTTTATTTTTGTAGATATTTTGAGTTCATTGACTTGATAGTTCAAATTATTACTCTAAAAACAAAATATGACCGTTTAATTAGTTTATTTTAATCTTTTAGAGAAATAGAGATCATTTAAATCATTTGTTGACAAAATAGAAATATATAATACTTTAGTTTACAAAATGTGACCGGTTTAATTAGTTTTTTTTTGAGAAATAGAGATGAGTTAAATCATTTGTTTACAAAATTAGAATATATAATACTTTAGTTTACAAAATGTGACCGGTTTAATTAGTTTATTTTATTATTTTGGAGAAATAGAGATCAGTTAAATTATTTTTACAGAATTAAAATATAAATACTTTAGTTTACAAAATGTGACCGGTTTAATTAGTTTATTTTTTATTTTGGAGAAATAGAGATCAGTTAAATTATTTGTTTACAGAAATTAGAAATATAATACTTTAGTTTACAAAATGTGACCGTTTAATTAGTTTATTTTATTATTTTGGAGAAATAGAGATCAGTTAAATTATTTGTTTACAGAAATTAAAAATATAATACTTTAGTTTACAAATGTGACCGTTTTAATTAGTTTATTTATTATTTTGGAGAAATAGAGATCAGCTAAATTATTTGTTTACAGAATTAAAATATATAATACTTTAGTTTACAAAATGCAGAACGATGTCTGCTTGGTATGTTGTTTTCGTGGGTACCAAGCCAGGTATTTACACCAGCTGGGCTGAGTGCAGTCAGTATGTCCTCAAAGTTAAGGGAGCTGTGCATAAAAAGTACAAGTCTTTTGAGGAAGCTTCTGCAGCTCTAGAGGCTTTCAACTCAAGAATCAACTCAATTCCTACTGCACCTACCCCTACCTTACCTTCCTATCAGGTTGGAGTGGCAGGCAGTCCATCTTGTTGGACTGTGATGCGGGAAAAATGTGCAGGTGTTGTTAGTTGCTTTGGTTGTGGCCAAGTGGATTAGGCTGCACTGTTATCTTGATGTAATAATTAATTAGACAAGTTCAACTGCTACTATTTTTATGCCACCAGTGATTCTTACTAAATTTCATGCCAGTCATTTTATAATTTCATTTGTTTATAAGAATGAGAGATATAATTATGTGATATGTCATATAATGCAGACGATGACACGTACACTGGATGTACAATCCGATCGCGCTTCAAAAAGAGTTCATTGATGGCGTGCATTAATTTTTCAAGAGTGGCCGAGGCAAACAAGCGGAATGGTTTTATGTGTTGCCCATGTGCCCTTGTAATAATTCGAAGGAATATTCTAGCTCAAGGAGTCTTCACTCACACTTGTTCAAGTCGGGTTTCATGCCAAACTATAGTTGTTGGACGAAGCATGGAGAAACTGGGGTTATGATGGAGAAGGTGAAGAAGAATAATTGACCTGACGATGACATTATTGCTCAAACGGTGACTTTGGTGATACTGCAATGGGGGAAGGTGAAGAAGGCAAGTGCAGAAGACACACTCGCTGAAGATGATGCTCTTGGTGATGTCATTCGTGATGCACAAGGAATTGCGAAAGTGAAAGGAGAAGGCTAAGTTTGACTGTATGCTAGAGGATCACAGGAAATTACTATACCCGTCTGCTGCAGATGGACAAAAAAAGTTGGGTACAACACTTGAGTTGCTACAATGGAAGGCACAAAATGGTGTATCTGACAAGGCATTTGGACAATTATTGAAAATTATAAAACAAAGATGCTTCCGAAACCTAACGAACTGCCCGCCACTACGTACGAAGCAAAACAAGTCGTCTGTCCTTTGGGTTTAGAAATCCAGAAGATACATGCATGTCCTAATGACTGCATCCTGTATCGTGGCAAGGAATATGAGAATTTGGATGAATGCCCTGTATGTAACGCGTCACGATATAAGATCAGGCGAGATGACCCTGGCGATGTTGAGGGTGAAGAACGTCCCCGAAGAAAATTCCTGCCAAGGTTATGTGGTACGCTCCTATAATACCACGCCTGAAACGTCTGTTCAGAAACAAGGACCATGCAAAGTTGGTGCGATGGCACAAAGAAGACCGTAAGGTAGACAACATGTTGAGACAACCCTGCTGATGGGTCCCAATGGAGAGCAATAGACAGAGATTCCCGGAATTTGCAAAAGACGCTAGAAACTTAAGGTTTGCTTTAAGTACGGACGGAATGAATCCTTTTGGGGAACAGAGCAGTAGTCATAGCACGTGGCCTGTTACTCTATGTATCTACAACCTTCCTCCATGGTTATGCATGAAGCGGAAGTTCATTATGATGCCAGTGCTCATCCAAGGCCCGAGGCAACCTGGCAACGACATCGATGTCTATCTAAGGCCATTAGTTGAGGAACTGCTACTTTTATGGAGTAAATCAGGTGTACGCGTGTGGGATGATTACAAACAGGAACACTTTGACCTGCGAGCATTGTTGTTCGTAACCATCAATGATTGGCCTGCTCTAAGTAATCTTTCAGGACAGACAAACAAGGGATATAATGCATGCACACATTGTTTTGATGACATGGATAGTGTATATTTGAAAAAATGTAGAAAGGTAGTCTACCTTGGGCATCGTCGATTTCTTTCTGTGAATCACCAGGTTAGAAGGAAAGGCAGGCATTTTAAAGGTGAGGCAGACCACCGGAGCAAGCCTCGCAACAGAACTGGGGAAGATGTACTTGAGATGGTCAAGGATGTGAAGGTAGTCTTTGGAAAGGGCACGGGCAGTGAACCTGTTCCAAAAGACGCTACGGGACACGCACCCATGTGGAAGAAGAAGTCAATATTTTGGGAGCTACCCTATTGGCATGTACTAGAGGTCCGCCACGCGATCGACGTGATGCACCTGACAAAGAATCTTTGTGTCAACCTTCTAGGATTCATGGGTGTGTATGGAAGTCTAAGGATACACTTGAAGCACGACAAGAGTTGCAGCGCATGAAAGAACGAGACAACCTACATCCAGAGAAGACAGATGATGGACGCCATTACTTAAGACCTGCTAGCTACACTCTTAGCAATGAAGAGAAGGAAATCATGTTTGAATGCCTCAACAGCATCAAGGTCCCATCTGGATTCTCCTCCAATATCAGGGGAATAATAAATATGCAAGACAAGAAATTCCTAAACTTAAAGTCGCATGACTGCCACGTGCTTATGACGCAATTGCTACCGGTTGCTTTAAGAGGAATTCTACCTCCACATGTACGCCTGGCCACTGTGAAGCTATGTGCATTCCTTAATGCAATTTCTCAGAAGGCAATTAATCCACTAGAACTGGCTACTCTACAGAATGATGTGGTTCAATGCCTTGTAGCTTTGAGTTGGTGTTTCCTCCTCCTCCTTCTTTAATATCATGACACACCTCCTAGTTCACCTGGTCAAGGAGATTCATATTCTCGGTCCTGTGTTCCTACACAACATGTTCCCCTTTGAGAGGTTCATGGAGTACTGAAAAAATATGTTCACCAACGTGCTCGGCCATAAGGAAGCATCGCCAAGGCTACGGGACAGAGGAGGTCATTGAGTTCTGTGTTGACTTCATTCCTAACCTTGACCCGATTGGTGTTCCTGAATCGCGGCACGAGGGAGGCTGTGTGGAAAGGGGACACTAGGGAAGAAAACATATATCGGTACGGGGAACGATTATTTCAATAAAGCGCACTACACAGTTCTTCAAAACTCAACCGTGGTGGATCCATATATCGATGTACACAAGGAGTTCCTACGATCCCAATTTCCAGAGAAGAATGATGTTTGGATAACACGTGAGCACATGAATACTTTTAGCACTTGGTTGCGAAAGAATGTCTGGGTAATAACAATATTGATGAGCAACTATATTTGTTGGCTAGGCAACCGTCATGGCACATCCTCACGTACAAAGGGTATGAGATAAATGGAAACACATTTTACACCATTGCCCAAGATCAAAGGAGCACGAACCAAAACAGTGGTGTTCGCGTAGATGCCACAGACCCAAATGGAAGAGGCAAACATATTATGGCCGTATAGAGGAGATTTGGGAACTAGAGTACGCACCTAATTTTAAAGTCCCTTTGTTTCGATGCCAATGGGTCAAGACGACCGGAGGCGGAGTAACAGTTGACAAGGAGTATGGAGTGACAACAGTGGATCTCAACAATATTGGATACAAAGATGAACCATTCGTCCTTGCTGCTGATGTGAATCAGGTGTTCTACGTGAAAGACATGTCTACAAAGCCCAGGAGAGGGAAAAATGACGATAAATCAACCAAAGAGCCGAAACGCCACATAGTTCTTTCAGGAAGAAGAAACATCGTGGGATTGAGGACAAGTCCATGTCAGAAGATTATGAAAGGGATGACCGGATACCACCCTTCAGTGTGAGCAAAGACCCAAGCATCCTGCTAAATGCTGAGGAGGCTCCATGGTTACGACATGATCATAACCAAGGGACATACGTCAAGAAGAAGATCACCAGTGTACCCGCTTGATATAGTGATGTTTTAACCAATATTATGTATTAGATTTTTTGTGTAATTAATAATGATTATGGATAGTCATGGTTCATTGATGTCGGTGTCGAAATGACTTGATTTATTTTTGGCAAGCATATGAGCCCAAATTGATGCCTCTGCGGTTTTTCATCAACCTCCACAACGTTCTTCTTCCTAGGCCATTCAAGATCCCGTGTAAAAGTTTGGCACCATTCTGGATTATTTTGGTGGTAGGCCCAGTTGACCCTATAATTATTGGGTGACGGTGCGCGGTAATTCAATTAAACTATCTCCGAAAAATCACAAACTTGTTGGTTGCCTCACCCGTGCCACGTGACAGCCTAAGAAAAAGTTTGAGACCAATACGACACAGAAACGTATATGAACTACACAAATTATCTTTTTAAATTAAACTGCAATTTAACAGTGAATTTCGCTATCGTGCATTTGGACAATGAAGATAAACAACCCAAAATTTAACGTTCAGATAATGCAAAAATAATCTTCCTATCGAGAACCAGTTGTTTCAGATATTTAAATTTAACATTATATTTTTGCATTAACAAAATATGAATTGTTATTTACATTTATATTCATTATTATAAAAAAGAAAAGAATTTATGTTACAAATTTTTCTACTATACAATAAGGTAAAAGGAAATACAACTGTCATTTTTAAGTAATTTTATACCTAATATTTAATTTACTATGCAATTAACAAATATTACAGCATATTATATAGTCAAAACCTAATACAAACCCAAAATATAAACCTTTAGTCCCGGGCGGTAGAACCACCCGGGACTAAGGAACCTTAGTCCCGGGGCGTAAGCCCGCCCGGGACTAAAGGTAGCTCATACAAAAACCAGAATAGAAAAAGCCCAAAACAGTAGCGGGAAAAAAAGCTTTAGTCCCGGGCGGTGGCACCACCCGGGACTAAAGGTCTTTAGTCCCGGGTGGTGCCACCGCCCGGGACTAAAGGTTCCCCTCGTATATAGGGCACAGTGCCCTCCTTCTTCCTCAGATCGACGTCAGACCGCCCGCAGCGCCGCCGCTTCCTCTCGTCGTCTCCGATCGAGTGCCGCGCCGCCGTTGTCCCGCCGCATCCCTCGCCGACGTCCGCCTCGCCGTCGTCCTCTCTCGTGGCCGCGCCGACGCCTCCTCTTCTCTCCCTCGCCGGCCCTCGCCGGCCTCAGCGGCCGCCTGCCTCGGTGGCCACGCACAACGTCCTCTCCTCGCCGCCGCCGGTGAGGAGGCCAGGCGCGGTCGCGCCGCCGTGCTCAGTGCGTGCGTCGTGTGTGTGCGTGTGTGCGTGTTGTGTGCAGTGCGTGTGTGTGCAGTGCGTGTGTGTGCAATGTGTGTGTGCGTGTTGTGTGCAGTGCGTGTGTGTGCAGTGCGTGTGTGTGCACTGTGTGTGTGCGTGTGTGTGCGTGTGTGTGCACTGTGTTGTTGCACTGTGTGTGTGCGGTGTGTGTGCACAAAATGATATATATTGAAAATGAATGATTATAGAAAATGATTATAAATACATATATATTAATATTTATAGAAAAATAAAAAAGATATATATAGAAAATGAATGATTATAGAAAATGAATATATATACATATATATTTAGAGAATATCAGAAAATGTTATTAATGCACCGCAGTGTATATATGTTTTATAGAAAAATGAATATATATTTATATAAATATATAGTTATATAAATCATTTTTAGAAAATCATGTTTTTTAATCTAACAAAAAATATGTGACATGTAGATAAAAAGAGATTGGTCGCGTTGACCTCGCCGCCGTCCGCCGTCATCTTCACCGCAACGTCATCCTCGTCGTCGTGCTCACCTCCTCACCGCAACGTCATCCTCGTCGTCGTCCGTCGTCGTCCTCTCCTCAACGGTGTGTCCCTTGTGATGGAGAAGGAATAATCAATTAGATATGTTTATGTCGTGTATATGTTTTTACGAATGTGTACGGAATAATGACTTGCATAATCAATTAGATATATTTATGTCGTGTATATGTTTTTACGAATGTGTATGGAATATCACCTAACCAAAACCGAACCCCGAACCCTAAACCCTAACCCCTAAACCCTAACCGCTAACCCCTAACCCCTAACCCCTAACCCTTAACCCTTAACCGCTAACCCTAACCCCTAACCCCCCCCAAACCCTAACCCCTAACCTAACCGCTAACCCCTAACCCTAACCCCGAACCCGAACCCTAAACCCTACCCCTAAACCCTAACCGCTAACCCCTAACCCCTAACCCTTAACCGTTACCCCCTAACCCCTAACCCCGAACCCTAACCCTAACCGCTAACCCTAACCCCTAACCCCTAACCCCGAACCCTAAACCCTAACCCTTAAACCCTAACCGCTAACCCTTAACCGCTAACCCCTAACCCCTAACCCCGAACCTAAACCCTAACCCCTAACCCTAACCAACCGCTAACCCTTAACCGCTAAACCCTAACCCCTACCCCGAACCCTAACCGCTAACCCCTAACCCTAACCGCTAACCCTAACCCTAACCCCTAACCCCTAACCCTTAACTGCTAACCCCTAACCCCTAACCCCTAACCCTAAACCCTACCGCTAACCCCTAACCCCTAAACCCAAAACCCTAAACCCTTAACAGGAAAATGGTCTTTATCCTCCATGGTCTGTATGAATATACGTTATTTGCAAAAATATGGTGTTTATTATCCTCCATGTTATTCGCAGAAATGGCCGACCCAGTTGACAACATGGAGGAGGAAATGTACGAATTAATCAACAGCGCCGCTAACCCAGATGTAGCAGGTGACGATAACAATAATCAAGAAGTAGATGACGGCAGTCAATACTTTATCGATTATGAAGAAATTATGCAAGAAAATACTGGCGAGGTATACCTACAATCTCTATGAGCACATAAAATTCTAATCAATTTGTAAATGTATTTATAATCTACTGTTCCTACATACGTAGCCCTCTGGATCGACAACGACTACCGGGAAGAGTAGGACCGTACGAGGTCCGAAGAAGCCGTTGGATGGCCGATACATTATCTCAGAATTCAACGAGGAAACAGGCCAAGTGCTTGGAGAACATGCACAGAAATTCGTTTACCACTGTGGGTATCTCGTAAGGGATAAGATCCCGATCAATGCTCGTGAATGGAAGGAAAAGAGTGCTCCTCATATAAGTTTTGTCTCTGATCGTGATAAGGAACTGGTTTGGCAAGATGTCCTTGCACATTTCACGCTTGAAACAGAAGATAGAAATTTGAAGGCAAGAGTTCGGGATTGGGCTATGAAGAAAATGGCAACACTATTCCAGGGCTGGAAGAAGAAATTGTACAACACATTTATCAAGAAGGACCTAACTCCGGATTTTAACACCAAGGCCTACGTCAAGTTGAGGCCTTTTTGGGATGAGTTTGTAGAATTCAAGAAATCAGAAGAGGGTGAGACACGTGTCAGAATGAACCAACAGAATGCCCGACAAAAACGATACCACCATCACTTGGGATCAGGTGGCTACAAGAGTGCCATTCCCAAGTGGGAAAAAATGGAACGGGAGATTCTAGCCAAGGGCATCGAACCAGATTCAATAAACTGGCCTGAGCGCGCCAAGTATTGGTTTTTTGGTCATGGAGGAGTCTGGACCTACAGACAGGAGGGGTGTGTATGGCACAAACTCCACAGAGCAGCACTAGTACACAGTATGTTACATGTCACACAAAGCAGCACAAAGAGAGAGAAAGAACTAGATAGCTTATGCTCGAGACATGGCTAACAGTGGCACGTGGCAGCCGAACAGAGAAAAGGATGAGCTTACATACGCCCTAGAGAATCCTGAACATGGTGGGAGAACAAGAGGCTATGGGGAGGTGTCGTGGGAGCATGCCTTCCCACAAGACAAAGAGACCTATAGAAGCCGCGCAAGAAAGAGGCAGGAGGAGGTAGAGCGATGCGAAGGATGGAGGAAATGGTTATTCAGTCAAGGCCGCGGCTCGTGAAGCGGTAGAGCGAGAAAAGGCACTTGAAGACAAATGAGTGAGGAAATCAAAAGGCAAGTGCATTTAGCAGTGAGTTCCCTGCAAAGGCAATCTGCATCAGAGCCAGGAGTCAACACCACCCCTGGTGATCAGTTGAAAAGCAGTTGCGCTTCCACGGAGGTGCCAACGATTCAAGGTGACGCAGGGCTGCGCTTCCCCGTGGATGACATCACTGATCCTCTCACGACCTGTGAGCTGCACATTCCACAGGGAATGACACAATAATGGTGGCTATTGGTGTCGTATCTCCTATTGACCCTACGAAGACACCAAGATGCCATGGGGCATTGGTACCACCTGGTTATGCTAGTGTCTCGGTGGATAGAGTATTGAAAGGGCATAGCAATGTGACTCTTGACATTGAAGGAGTGATGGTGAGAAGACTTTAGGAGAAGCGGAGAAGGCATTCATATGTTGGCGTAAGCGCTATATCATTATTCCTGGGGCATCACCTCCTCCTCCTCCTCAGCAAACTAACCCTAGGTGCAGATGAAAGTCAATGAAACATTTTTTCACTAGTTATGTATTGACTTAATTAAATAATTGTTTACTCATACTATGTTGTTTTCACAGCAGGACCTCTCCGCACCTAAGTCCAATTATCCATTCACCACATAGTCATCATAGTGCTGCGGGCGATGCAGTGAAAGACACAGCTGCATCCCCACCGGCTCCATCCCCTCCACGATCGGCTCCATCCCCTCCACGACCGGCTCCATCTCCACCACGGGCTCCATCCCCGCCACCGGCCCCATCTCCTCCACCACGGGCTCCATCCCCGCCACCGGCCCCATCTCCTCCACCACGGGCTTCCCCACCACCGGCCCCATCAAAGAAGAGGCCAGCCACAAAAATGAAGGCATCGGCCCCACCGCCACCAAAGAAGAAAGCCTCTGCAGAAAGACATCAAGCTGTTCCTCAGAAGACGAAACTTCCCTATGATATGACTGATGAGGAAACAAATGCTGCAGCGAAAGCAGATTTGGACAAATTTTGGGCGGACGTCGAGGCTAAACAAAAAGCAAAGAAAAACCCAGAGAAGCCGTACCTTTTTGTACGTCCTGATATGCTCAGGAAAAAGGTGGATGCTCATCAGAAAAAAGTGCGTGATTCTCGTAAGAAATCGCCACCATCAGACTATGACCGCACTATGACCAAGTCACTTGAGGAGGCGAAGCAGAAACAGAAGAGAGCAAGCAAGGGTGTCCCACAGCTCGGGGAACAATCGAAACAATCAGTGCCCCCGCTAGTTGTGAATGAATATGGTTCTAACTTGAAAGCGCTAGAACAACTTGAGGTGAATCCTGAGCATCTTGATGCATTTTTTGCAGAAACTGGTCTAACCTTGTCACAAATGCTCGGTGAAGCACCCATTGAAACTGCTCCGCAAGTTGATCAGTGGAAGAAGAATTATGTATATGGCCAGAGTCTATACAACCCTACGGCCCTCACAGAACTTGGCACTCAAATGTACTTGTTAAACCAGTGGTACATGGCAGCGTGTACCAAAAAGCGGATGATTGGATATGCGTCAGAATTAGAGACCATCATTACTTCCGTGGTGATGACATTATACTTATCCAATTCAATGAGTTACACCAGCTATGCCACCTGGATGCTCTAGACAAATCTCTAGTCAGCCTCTTCTGTTTGTAAGTGATCCTTCGTTTTAATTATCTCACTCTAGCATATGTATATGTAAATGTAATTATGCTAACACTAGCTAGCGTGCCTATATACATATGCAGAAACATGATGAGAGACCTCGCACGTAGAAATGACAAGGAGGTTGGTTTCATTGATCCATATATCGTATTCTCGGTCCCAAAGAAAGATCCCGCCTATGATATATGGAGAAATGAAACAGGGAGGAATCTCCGAAGGTTCTTGTTGAACCAAAAGAACAAAGATATATACTCTTCCCATACAACTTTAGGTGGGTGTTGTTATCATGTGCATATTTATTTTACTTACTCAATTTCTATGATATATGTTGACTATATAAGCAAATTAATGCAGCTATCACTGGATATTGATCGTCTTCGATCTCTCCGAAAGTCAATTGATAATCTATGACTCGTTGAGAAAACCACTGGGAGATTATCAAGATATCATAGACATTATCCAGGGGTAACTTTCGATCTCTAAATACTGATTTCTACACTTTAAATCTGCAATAGTTAATTACGATCCAATATTATATTGTGCAGGGTGGGCTTGGTTCGTTCCGAAACACCGTCCGGATTTGAAGGCGACACTTCCTCGTCCTATCCAATTGCAAGTAAGTAGTACTATCTCCCCGCGTCTTTACCACTGTAGCATGCTTTCATCACACGCGCGAGATGATGAGAGTAATATCTTTTTACATTGTGCAGTGGGTTCTACGGCAACCACCAGGGAACAATTTGTGTGGGTACTACGTTTGCGAGTTTCTCTCGTGTATGCCAAAAGAACTCCTCTAGAGAGACAGAAGGAGCTATGGTTGAAGAACCAGGTGTTGGACATGGTGCGCCTGAAAGGAATTCAAGAGACAATCGCAGGAGTTCTTAATGACCATGTCCTCAAAGCCGGCACCGAGTTCTACTATAACCCGGAAGAACCAATGAAACCAAACCAAGACGACCATTTGTATGACATTTAAGTGACGGTCAATATTTGTGTTGTAAATACCAAGGATGCATGGATAATGCTGTAAATTTTATGTGCATAAAAATATTATACACATAATATGTATAGCTAGCCCATATATATATAGTTTCATATTTTATGTGTGTAATTATAAATTTTATGTGTATATATATGTGGATACATACATTAGCAGCGAAGAAATATACGTATTAGAAATCCTAATGTAATATATTAGCATCGAAGAAACGTATTAGAAAACCTAATGTAATTGAAAAACTGAAAACAATAGCCAATTGAAAAGAAAAAAGAAAAGAAAAAGAAAAAAGGTCTTTAGCCCCGGTTGGTAATACCAACCGGGACTAAAGAGGCCAGTCTTTAGTCCCGGTTGGTATTACCAACCGGGGCTAAAGGTCCCCTCTTTAGTCCCGGTTGGTATTACCAACCGGGGCTAAAGGTCCCCCCTTTAGCCCCGGGCCGGGAACCGGGGCTAAAGGTCGGACCTTTAGTCCCGATTCCTTAGCCCCGGCTCCATGCCCGGGGCTAAAGGCCATTTTCAACCGGGGCTAAAGGCCCGTTCTCCAGTAGTGATAAGGTAGGATGGACATTTTGTTGTAATATTTGGAACTCAAGATGCAATTGTACGGGGCAAAAGGATGGAGCCAAAAGGAGCCAGGTTACTAGTGCTACGACTCCCCATGTAAAAAGGGCTTGAGCTCCTTTCAACTTCTCCTAAGGCCCCATTTTATTCACCCCATTTGGTAGGGCTCTAGAGGAAGCCAGAGCAGAAGCCCCTTTTCATAGCCCTACCAAAGGTGGTCTTAGTCATTTCTCCTCCAGCTTCAAACCTCATACATTCTAGTTATGGAGACAGAGGCAGTTAAGTAATGGATACTAAAACACGCATATTGCAATCACACAAATTAGAGGATTGAACAATGAGAAAAACATTCTTTAAGGTGATACCTCTCTAATTTGAAGAATGCAAACGATAAAAGGTATCTGTGACATCCCAATTTTAAGAACAAAATTAGAGCACAATATATGTATGCCAGGATCAATTTTTCATACATATATCCACATCATAGTAAATATCAAAACAATGCTTTTATTAATAAGAACGAACTTTATTACAAAAATGACCCTCGGGTCTGAAAGAAAAGTACAGACTCTCAAGATAACTAACTCTAAAATAAACTCTGATGAAGATACGGAAAGCTGGACTCCATCTCCACAGGAAAGTCGACCGGGGGTAGCGCCATCCTAGTACAGGTCGTCAGGGTTGTAGCCTCCGTCTTCTGGATACTCCGGCTCCTCGTACGTGTAGTCTCCAGCGTCTGGGTGGGGTAGCAGGGGGGACAAAGAGGAAGGGTGAGTACATCGAAATGTACTCCGCAAGTGTAGGAATATATGCTTATGAGGCTTATAACAAAGGTAGGCTGACTTTGTTTGACTCAAGCGCCTAAAGCGACACACCCTATTAATCCTATTAATCCTATGCACCTATTTACTAGGTTATAGACAGACACTGTATAAAAGTAACAACACTCGGAGTCGCACCGAGCAACCACACTCGGAGTCACACCGAGCAACCAACACCTGAAGTCCATCAGGCAACCGCACCTGAAGTCCATCAGATGACCCGAACCCAAAACCAACCAGTAACCAGCTAATCTCGAAGAAGTCCAAGCCCGCTCGTGACCGTGAGCACGGCTGATATATCAGTTTTACACTCTGCAGAGGTTGCACATCGTTACCCATGAGTCGTGCAGATCCCGTCACGCTAAACACTGCCAAGGTGCATAGCAGGTTGCACTGCAAGGCCTTTACAAAGTCCCCTCCAAGTCCGTTCCACACGTACCTCTAAGGTTTCACCCCGTACAAAGGTCTATGACCCCCAAGGCCCCCTCGTGAGCCACTAAAACAAACCCCGTGTGGACCCTCAACTTAAAGGTTGTTGATTAATTAGCCAGGTCCAGCCCATCCAGATCTCATGGTTGCGCTGTTTTGCCGGGTTACTTGTCCAAGAACCGGGTCCTAGGGATCCAGGCAGGATAAATCTAGCACTCGCCCAGAACCAAAAACCGAAAGCAGCTGCCGAGTCCCACGGCACAAAAACCAGTACGGGTCCATCCTGCCGGATTTACCTAATAACCATGTTACTACAAAATTACCATGTCCACATTCGTTTCATAGTTCATTAATCAAGATTATAAACATTTTAACTCCCATCCCAACCATGACTGCAGGGCTAAGCAAGACACCTACCCGAACATCCCAAAACAGGCGACAAGGATAATATAAACAAATTCTAGTAAACCCTAACATGGGATTCAAATTAACGATAAGCATGCATCTACAAGATCTAACTACTCTAGTACCAAAAGTAAAATAAAATAGGTGCAAGATGTTCTAGGACACTTGCCTTCGGACTAGGTCGAATCAACTGGGTCGCAAGGATGGTCTGGAGCGTCCTCGTACTCCGCACTCTCTGGCTCAAGCAACATACATGGCACAATACATAGAAATAAATAATAGTACAACAAACAGTATGAAAATAGTAAACTAATAGATCTACTGCGTAGAGAACAAAATTATGAAACTAACGCAAGTTGAACGGGTCAAAACGGAGTTAAAACGCAAAAGTTATGAGCATTTGAATCTGAGTGGCAAAACTGTAATTAGATTGAACTCATTTTCGTAATAAAAGAAACTGAATTAAAAAGCAACAGGACCGGGCCTCATTTACCGAGAAGTACAGGGGCTAGATCGCAATATTTTGGAAGACTCAGTATACTGTGTATGTGGACGGCGGGTTTATTTCCGGAAAAGGCAGGGGCTCTTTAACAAAAGCGCATCGGCGAAGGGTATCGGCTATTCTCGGCCGTCGATCTGGCGATGGCCGGCTGAGATTAGATCAGGGGCGATCGGCTGTGGGGGGACCGCGCCTCATTTCCAGGAAAACGCAGGGTCCCAAGCGAATAAATCCGCAGACTCAGCGCACAGTAGGGATGGGAGCGCGGTTTGTTTTGGTGAAACTCAGGGGTTCTTTAGCAAAGTGGGCGCTGACGCGGGCGGTGGCTGACGCGGCGCTGGCGTGGCACCACGTGTCGAGCAGCCGTTGGCGCGGTGCGTCGCGGTGGCGGTGGACCGGTTTGACGTGGCGCCGTGGACCGAGATCACGACGCTGGTGCACCCGGCTCATACCGGTTCGCGTTTGGATCTAATCTCGGCCGTTTGTTCTGGATCGGAGGGCCGAAAAGAAGGGGAGATCACGCGGGCCGCCGGCGGCGCACAGACACGGCGGCGCCACATCTCCGCGCGACGGAGCTTTGCCGGAGCGCCTCGGAACCGAGCTATAGACTAGTAGAGACCCGGGAAAAAGATTCAATCGAAAGAGGAGCTCACCGCGGGTCCGTACGTGGTGCTCTCGGTGCCGATGGAGGTCTAGGGACGGCTGATGGCGTGGGGGTGTTGCGGCGGTGCCTTGGTGCTCCGGTGTGGTGGTGCGGTGGAGTTTCCGGCGGAGCTTTCGCCAAGGGAGGGTCCCCCGGTCGCGGTGTTCGTCGGTGATGCCGAAGGAGGGGAGACTGAGGCCGGTGGTTCGTCCCGTGAGTGGTGGCGAGCTCGGGTGTGGTGACTATGGTGGCGGTGGCTAGGGTTGCGGGTGTCTCCGTGCTTGGGTGTCGGCGAGGACGGCTCGAGGATGGGGAAGACGCAAGGCGACTGCGGCGGCGCTCCCTATTATGGGGATAGGGGACTTGGGATAGGCACGACGCCAGGAAGGGCGGAGCGACGGCTGTAACGGCGCGCCCGGGTCTGTCGGGAGGTCGGGGACGACCCTCTGACAGGTGGGTCCCACCCGTCAGCGAGTCAGGGTGAGGGACCGCCTGTCAGCCAGAGCGAGGGGAGCGCAGCGCTGGGCCGGCTGGGGACCGAGAGGGAGTGGGGAGGCAGCGGGCTGGGCCGCGCGCGAAGAGAGGAGGAGGGGTGGATTGGGCCGGCTGGAGGAGAAGGGAGAGGGTGAGGCCCTTTGCCAATTTTCCTTTTTTTTTCTTCAAATCCTTTTCAAAATTCAAAATCAAAACCATTTGAAATCAAAACAGTTCACAAAGTTTCAAAAACATTTTCCCTAGGTTTTGAAAATAAAACTTTGGATTTGATTTCGCAAAACTTTTATAAATCTTTTTGTTGCTTTTCTAAATAGAATAAATTCGATCCGCCCTGTTCGGGTTTAAACAACATTCTTTTTCACCCAATAAAAATTATGCATCGGCATGAATGCAACAACCATCTGGCTAGGATTTTCCTCCATCTAGGGTTTTGACCATTTCCTCATTAATTCTAATTTATTTTAATTAATTAAACACCCGGGTGTTACAGTATCATATCACACTTTGCTTTGGTATTGATGTCAATGCCAAGTCCCATCTAACCCTTTTTCCAATTGTTGGAGCATGGTCCTTAGTCAACTTCATCCACTGCATAAGTCACAGCTTTCTCGACACTTGTAGAGCCACAACCACATACACCTCCATCTACTACTTCATCCCCTCTCCCTCTATTAGAGGTTGCATGGCTATGCCACACCAGCGGACTAACCACTTGGGGCTTTGATTTGAGGAATCGAGTAGTCGAGCTTCAATTGAAGAGTTGCTAGTCACTGACCATGTCGCCTAGCCTAGTGTTTTAGTATGGAGGGAAGGTGCACAAAACATACATGACCCCCTCCTACTCTGAGCAGTTGGGCAATTTCTCTTTATTCCTTTAGCCCATAAAATAGACCAAGGCCACTACATGTCAAAAGCAAGCCTAGGAGATGGCCTTCTTCTCCAGTCGGACAGAGCAAAAGCTACTACTGTCGCTTCTTATTTGTATTTGTGTTAAAACTACCACCTGTCATGGATTTGAGGAGAAAAAATAGAAAGTTCTATTGAGGCTCAATGGCTAGTAGCTAGGGCAGCCACCCTTGTCACCTGTAGGGTGGCTTCCTGGATACATGTGAGCATCCTTATGGGTTTGATTATTGTGTTTATGCCACCACCTATAATATCAACATTCCTACCTATTTCAATCCTTATTTTGACTAGAGATTAGAATTTTATGTTTTACATTCTATAGTTAAAACAAACCATATTTTGACGTTACATTCTATAAAATAGCATATCAATCCATAATCCAATAATCCACTCAAATGACCCTAGACTTTAATGGTGGATTGACCAAGCTTTATGACCATATGTAAGTGAGAAAAAGATGTCATAAGCTAGAATAGAATTTGCATATGCAAACAACCATCAAGTTTCAGAATCTAGGACCTACATGACGCTTTTCATCTACCTATTACTCTTGTTTTAGGCGAGCTCATCCATTTTCTTTCCTATGATCAATTCCTATTTGGTTGACACCCTCATATTTTTTGTTTATTGGATAACTCATTTCTTTCTCCTTCCCTTTGATTTGAAGGCATAAAACATGCATCCTTCAAGAGATAAAACCCTCTTCACTACAACAAATCCTCGCATCAACGACCAGAACTTAGCCACCACAGAAAATATGTGGTCGTCGGATTGCATCTGTCATCCGTTACTATGTTGACCGAAGTGTCCAACGACCAAAAAATTTGTGGTCGTCATACTCATCCAGGTCCCATTGTGGTCGTCGGGTTCGTCCCTCATCTACCCTGCCCCTGGACCGCTCGACACCCACCTCCCGCATCCACCCTTCAGGCCACGCTCCTCCCTCACCCTAACACCGCTGCATCTACTAGATCGTCGGTGAGGGCACCTCGTCGCCGCCGCATGCCTCCTCTCCCAGGGGCGTCTCCCTCCTCTACTGATGTACCGTAGCAGGGGAGGACCACGTTGAGCGCGAGTGCGTTAATGTGTGCCCAGCCTACAATGGGGCCGGGGCCGAGGCCCTCCTCGGCTCGCCGTTCATGTGTTGCCGGCGAGGTTTTCCATCTGCAGCACCATGCTATGTGGCAACGAGGCCGCCGGCTGCCTTAGGTGGATGACTATCCATGGGCGCCCAGATGACCAGATCTTCAGGAGCCCCAGGCCCAATCGTGAGCCTCATCTTCCTCAATCCTGATGTGCATCTCGAGATGCCTGTTCTCTTCAATCCCTCACTATGAACAGCCCTGCCACTTGCCAATTTTAGTTATTTGTGTTATTGCATCTTTAACACAGGGAATTTTGTTTGTAGATTGCATCTATGCTATCTCGGGAAATTTGCCATGTGTCTCTGCTAGTCTGTTGGTCTCATAAAGTCTGTACTCTGGAAGCAAGGTAATGTTTGTAGATTGCTTCTACAGAGGCTTCAAATGTTTGAACAAAAAGATTCGTTGAACTCCGTACTAAGAAAGGTTGTCTATATTCTATACTTGTGTAAATCTCGCATTTTCTAATATGGATCACATCTTACATTTTAACTAGCCTGAACTTAATTATCTAAAAAACTGACCTAAATTAGTTATTAATTTATTGTATCAATAAGAAGAAATATTGATTGCCACCTAAGTAAAAAGGATGCAGCCAATGATACACACAGTTTGATTTTATCTATATGTGCATTCCAGTACTGGACTGCTGATGTTGTAGCTTCAAATTTATGTGAGTTTATATATTGATGTGTTGACAGTTTGCAGTCAGTACCATGAAAAGGTTGCACCTTGTCTGAACCTTTGTGTCATCATGTTTCAGCTTATTCTAGATAGTTATTGCTTCTAATCCATATTCACATAATGCATCATGTTTCACCTTCCATGCCAAATTCCTTGTTTGAACCTTTGTGTTCTTATGTTTCAGCTTCCATGCATTAATTTCATCAAAGGGGGTAAGTATATATCATAGATATATCTGCCTATGTAATGTTGCTTCAACTAGTAATTTTTCTTTTACCATGAAGTAAAGTTATTTCCAAATTTTATTCTTGCCTCAGATGATTATTTCCATAAGTTTGTGCACAGCTTTAATTTTACCAATGTGCTCTTTTATCTGTTAAAAATTAAATTAGCAAGCCTCTTTCATATATCTGAAAATGGCTTCATCCATCAACTGAAAATAGCAGAGTTCATGCTTCTTCATCCCTATATTGGTACTGAAACTTTGAGGCAAAATAAGATAGGTTTGAGTTGTTATTTTGTATTGCTAGGATGTCAAAATCTTAGATCTTCTCAGTCATAGTTCTAATTATTCAGTGCACATCGCGATTCAAATGTTAACTCATGGGTTATAGATGAATGTCTCACTACTGGAAAGATTCTGTTAACTGATGTTTTGCCTCCCCTATATCTATGATGTTGACTGATGTCCCACAGGTGCTTTCTATCCAAGAGCAGTTGTGCTCACTTTACTTGAAGGAGACTTATTACCGGTCTTGTTAATTATTTAAAAATAGTTATATACAAGGTAACAAGTTCCATTCCTTTAGGTCTTGCAATTTGACATCAGTTTATTTAAGTATTAACTGGTTTGGGTCATGTATAGTGTTAACATTGAAGTTGCTGCAGGCTTCTTGACAAGGCCAAGCTGTTGGGAAAAATGTTGCAGAGTAGTGCCTCCAGTTGAAGATTAGTAGTTTAGTTATAGTAGTACAGGTGGTATTCAGCTTCAAGCATAGCTTACTGCTACCAATTCTTTGTAACATAGGAACGGTCCTTAAGTTAGGCACTATTAGTTTCATGGTTATTTTTTTTCTTCTAAATTTGCAAAGATGCATCTTTATGTATTTTCATATTGGATAAATATAATTGCTTGCTGGTGCTGTAAGAGTGCAATCAAGCCTAATGTGGTTTTGGTGATAATGACCACACGATTAGAGGACTAATGAGATTTATGAAGTTGATAAGCAGGTTATGATAAGAAAGGATGGTGTATATGCGTTGGTGGACCCCTCACACTACATTTCATCGGTTCCGAGCTCAAAGTGCTTCAAAGATTTTTATATTGATCATTTGAGTTTAGGAATGTCGTACTATAAAGGGGAATGCAAATTCATTGATATGGCTGAATGATATGGCTCAAACCCAACCCAACCATCCATACTTTCTAACCAAAGATAGCCTGCACCAGATTCAGATTCACTCCTGTCTGTTGGTAGGCGCGGCAGTGCCGGGGCCGCGGCACTACCGGGCTAAGGCCGGCACTGCCGCGCGACTTGATTCGTCCGTTGGATGGCAGGGGGTATTTACATCACCCCCTCTGCCTCCCAACGGTCATCCACGACCATAACTCTCCACCTACCTCCACCTCCGACAAGCTCTCTCTTCTCCATTGAAGGCTCTCCAAGCTCCCAACCACCAAATCTTCATTCCCATTGATTCCAAGTGGTTGAGAGGCTCAAACCTTCACCAAAGAGAAGCCCTAGCTGAGATCTATACGCCTAGAGCACTTGATTTGAGCCATAGCCGGTGGATTTTGCTTCTATTACTCTTGGGGTTCTTGGAACCCTAGCCGGCTAGGCTCGTCCCAGAGCCTTGCCAACTTGTGTGGCGGCCTAGGGAGGTTTGTAATTACTTGTGCAGCTAGTAAGATTACCCCTCACTTCAAGGATTTGTTCTTGACTTGAGAACGAGGTGTGAGTTGCAAAGCTCATGACCTAAGTGGTGAACCTCAACAACGTGGAGGTAGGCAAGCTTGGTGGCGAGCTGAACCACGGATAAATCACTTGTCTCGCGTGCTTGCTTAGTTTCATTCTCTATGTTCATGAGCTTGTGATATATTCTAGGGTTGGCCCGATCTACTTTATCTTTCACATTTGGCGGGAGTAGTTGTTCTGTTGGTTTCATAGAGCTATTGTTACATTCCTATTCATATAGAATCTGTGGGATTGTGGCTGGATTTTCGAATTGCAGCTTCTGTCTTTATCTGCGCGGCAGTAACCGCGCTGAGGCCGGCAGTGCCGGGGCATAGGGCGGTAGTGTCGGGCCATATCTAATTTGGGTTTTAAGCTGTGATTTTTGACAGGCCTATTCACCCCCCCCCCCTCTAGCCACACAGGTCCTTACAGGTGCAAGTTCATTAATTGTATTTTCTATGCAGTGAAAAATGTCAGTGTATGGTGTCAAGTGGTGGCTGACGTTATAAATCAATGGCCAATGTAAAAGTATCAATATAAATGTGGTCTAAAATAATATTGATTACAAACATGTGGTCGTTATTACTAAAACATGGTCGTTAGTGCCTCGTGATAGATGGTGCAAAAAATATTAACGATGAAAATTGGATCGTTGTAATTAGAATGTTGCGTTACAAGTCTAGTATCAACGACCGCATATTGTTTGGTGGTGTCGTTAAAAAGTTAACGACAGGAATATATTATGTGGTCATTAATTGTATTAACGATGGAGGCTTTTTAACGACCATGGACGACCACAATTTTGTAGTCGTTAATAACTTCTAGCGACCACATTTACACTTTTAAACAACCACATATCCCGTCGTTAATATGACTTTTTTCTTGTGTGCTTGCAAGAGTTTTCACAATTTGTCCAAGTATTTCTTCATTAATTTTAGCTAGGATATTTAGAAAAGTTTTTCAATAAGTATGAAAAAGGTAGAGAATTTTGTATAAAATTAAATTTAAAATGACTTTCTTCTGCATGAACTAATAGCACTCAAATTTTGAAGCTCACTAAAACCATGGAAATTCATTAGGTATTTTCTTAATGTTGATAGGAACTTTATGTGTTTGCTATCAACTCAATGCATGTTTACTAGAACGTTAACAAACATAGCAACCTCAGTTATTATCTTAGTGGAAACTTATACAAAGTTCAATCCAGGATACATAACCTACTAGTAGTAGTTACCTATAACTTGCCAATGTGCACAAATTACCATGTAGTTGCACATGTTGTCATAAGGAAACACAATGGTGCAACAAAAATACAAATGAACATTGATGAGAAAGCTATTATGTTTTGAAGTGAGTAATAAACTAGTACAACTAATTAATTATTGCATGATGATGTAATCTGAACCATATTTTAGGTAAAAAAAAGTCATCTACAACTAGTGTGATGACAGACATAGCCAACAATACAATGTTGACAATGTTCATCACATGTACCAAAGAATCAGAAATGTGCCTACCTTTCAATGGTCACACACACACAAACATAAGAAGGGCAAACTTCAAGTAGTCATTTTCCCTAGATTGAATACCATGGAAACCCTCATCACCATCAGCTTCAAAGTTGAAACCCATCCATGCTAGCTATAGAGAAGACGGAAATTAAGTACATCAGTATAAATAGGTGAACATCCATGTCGGTTTTATCCTGGTTGGTGAATAAGGAGTTTTTTTGTACTAGCTCTAATAGACTACCTATGCTACCAAAATTTTTAATGTGGCTAACATATTATTATCAATGTCCTGTCTATTTCAACCCATACTGTGGATTCTATCTTATATAATTCATGTTTCAACAAACAATGCCCTTTTAGCCTTAGTTTTCATTAGCATATCATGATTCCATAACCCAATAATTTGCTCAAACAACCCTAAACTTTCATAACAAGTTTCAGCACACATGTGGTACTATTATGCCCATAGGTATGTGAGAGAAAGATATGAAGAAGTCAAACCTAGAATACATGTTACGAAACAACTATCAAGTTTTCATAATCTAGAACCTACATGGTACTTCTCAAAATCCCAACTTGCTACTAGCTAGTGCTTTTTTCTATATAGAAAAGGTCTTCTTATCAATTTCCTTCCTAGGACTGACTCCAATCACATAGATATCTTCATTCACTTTATTAGGCAATTCAATTTTCTTGTTTGTCATGAAGACCCAGACCTCCTTTCCCTTTAATCTAAAGGAAGGAATAAACATCATTCAAGAAAATAAAACCATGTAAATCTTTTTCAATATTTGTTGAAGTATTTCTTCATAAATTTAAGCTATTATAAAGGTTTAGAAAAGTTTTACACAAGAATGTATGGAAAAACATTGGAGCATAATTTTGTAGAAACGTCTCCTTGTCTTGCTTATTTTGAATGAAATGCATGATTCAAAATTTTGAAGCTAATTAAGTACATGAGAAAGCTTATGTGCTAGCAGACTAGGAGTCATTTTTTTCTTGGAGGATCAGAATTTGAAATAAAGTTTATTTGATTCATTGTATCGCGCGTGAACATGCAGTGCCTAACAGATTTATGGTGTAGGCAATGGATGTTAGGCTAGTAATTGTCACAGCTTGGCTTTGTTTCGCAAACTATAACTAACATCGCTAGGGTTTGAATATCAGCGAGAAAGACTAGACCATAAAATTTAAAGATTGTGCATATATTACTTCTCCTCCCCCGTCCCCAAAAAACTAGATGTTCTAGTTTCTGACACACTATTGGGCCTATAAAAGCATCTGCTAGCCCCACATGCCTTGCAGGCTCGCACCTGCCTTATCTGCACTGCATGCATCCTTTTCCTCTTTTTCTCTTCTCCCATCGCCCCTTCTTATTTTCCTTCAACTGCATGGATGCACCTACCTCTTTCCCTATAGCCGCCTCCTATTCTCTATAGTTTTGCCACTTCTATACAGCTCTGGCGATAAGCATGACCTACACCTCACCCTCCACAAGGTGAGAAAAGTGGATCCAAGCCCTAGATGAGCAGGATCAAATCCTAGGCACTGCTCGCATGGGGCGCTCAGATTCCTAGTGCCTACCGCTAGTACACCAGGAGCAGGTTGATTGTGGGGTTCATTGAACGTAGGTGGGAACAAACTAGGGCTTCCATAGTTGAATAAGGGAAGGTTTTGTCTAGGATACTCAGGATGAAGGCTATGAGGACTATGATTTCATCTCTGATTCATATGAGGAAGGAAGCTTTGATGGTTTTCCTGTGGTTGGTGATGACGATGATTTTTGCTTGAGACCATGCTCCCATCAAGGCAATTGTAGCTCTGGACCAGGTTGCAAGTCATCCTCCATTGTGGTATGATTATGTCTACATTTGGTTGTCAATCTGGTTTTCGAGTTACTTATCCATACCTCATGTGCACGGACATGTATCAATATATGACAAGCTGATGTCCATAGGAACAAGGATGATTAGACACTGGCAACCAGAAAGGTGTCAATTTTAGATGCGCGGATGGATGAAGATGCCTTAAAAGAACATGCAAAGTACCCTAGTTCGGAACTGGAGTATGATCCCAAGTTGAAAGCTTTGGAGACAAGCATACTATGTGACCTTGTTCCCTTATATGCAGAGGCTCATAAAAAGACTAGACCTTAGGAGTATTTGTTTTTTCATAGAGAATGCATAAGATTGTTTCCTTTTTCCACATTTGCAACTAGCTCATTTGTAGTTTTTAAGATGTCGTTCTATTAGCTAATGACTGAAGAGATGCAAAGAACCCAAGGATTTTGATAGCTAATGACTGTTCATGAGGTGTATATCTCAATACTGGAAACCGAAATTTTCATGGGCAAAATCATCAAGGAAATAGACAAAACCATAGGGAAATATTGATCAACAGTCAGGCAAATACCGTCAAACATAGCATGACAGACATCTGTTCTTTTTTTTAGAATTACATAGTACAACACAGTGTTCTAGCATTTTCTTATTTGTGCAATAGGAGTAGCAAATTCTGGATCATTGCTTGAAGATGTGTACGTGTTCTACGATTTTCTTTTCTTTTTTGATCCAAATGTTTTGGGTGCGCCTCTCTTGGTCATTTAATTTGTCTCTTATAGCTGACGTACAAAGCTTGGAGATCATACAAGTTCTCACAGTGCTCCTATGACTTTGACATTCTTGGTTTATAGAGTCTTTCTCTTAAAAATTTCAGAACAATCATTTTTCTTGAGATGAAGAAAATCTATCTTAAGAAAGATGTAATTTTAGTTTTCTTTTTAATCAAACTATCTAAAGTTCAATCAAATTTATATACAAAATATCAATAGTCATGGTACCAAATAGATATACTGTTAAAATATTTAGATAAAAAATGATGATACTTATTTAGTAACGTAACTTTTGATATAGTTTTGTAAAATTTGATGAAATTTAAAATGTTTCGACTTAATATATATAATATGTCAAAAATGTGGAGTCTAAACGAGCTGAGGGAATCGGCCGAGGTAGGTAACGACTGCCGCACCGCCACCGCGGGGCGCATGCACCTACGCATATTACCATGGCCGCTCTGTGTGACTGTGGGACCACCGACCACACGTGCACGGCGACAGTCGAAGACCACACGTCCTGGCCCCACCTCGCAGTCAGACCTCTCTGACTTTGGTACCGAATCAGCCGAAACATCAACATCCACGTACAGCTAGCGTCAGCAGCTTATGTTTGCCTTTTGGCTGATACTACAGTATTTAATGCTAATATATAAAAAAAATACTAAACTATTTATATCTATATTATGTATATATTATATTTAAAATTATATAAATTTCTTCCACCTCTTGCTCTTTCTTCATGTCTATTCTCTAAATTATTATTATAGTTATCATATAGCAGTCCATATCTATAATTAAACTGTTTATATTGTATCTATATATTATACTTAATGTTAATATATAAAAAAACTTAATACGTAAACTATTTATATCTATATATGTTTCTATATCTAATGTTAAAAAAAATATTCCATCTCTTGCCCTTCTTCACGTCTATCTCTAAATTATTATTATAGCTATTATATAGCAGTCCATATCTATAACTAACTATTTATATCTATATACTATTCCTAATATTAAAAAAAATTCTTCCACCTCTCTTTCTTCGCCGTCTATCTCTAAATTATTATAGTTATTATATAACAATTTAATCTATATTTTTATATATCTATATCTATATCTATATCTATAATCTATTTTATATCTATAATATAATAATATTAATTTAGATTATTTTTCTTCCATCTCTCGCCCGCTTTCCCCCGTTGTCTATCTCTCACTCCTCTTCTGTCTCATGTCATGGCCTAACTACACGAGTCGATTCGCGTTGCGACCACATGCAAACATGTGGCTCACCTTCCGCTCTTATTCAGTTTGAGTCGACCTCCTGTCAATTTTTCATGTGGGGTCAATTATTTTTATATTGCACTAACATTTTTAGGAGCATTGGAATTTATTTGATTTAAGGTTGGCAAAGCCCAATCAAATCCAACATAAATAACAAGCTCATTATCATTACCATGAACACTGCACAATAATTATATGTCTGATTGCATGTTTGCTAGGCAATATACCAAATACAAAGAGTGGACATTTCTTCTTCATTTTTTTTACTTCTCAAAATGCTCTCACGCCCTCCGTGTCTCTTATGATCCAGACTCACTTGCATCCAGTGATGATCTGAAGTCCGATTCTAAGATGTATGGGTTTCGTTGCAACATATGGTTATTACATTTGCTAGTATATTAAAGAGCAAAAATTCTCTCCCCAGTATTTCCGTCCTTCCCTGTCTTCTGAGCCCATCTATCGTTCCACTCCACTGCTTGGACATACGGAGTACGTGATGAACTAAAGATAAGAGTTTTAATGGGTTATTGTCTAGTTTGTAATCAAAACTCATGACTTGTGCTTATAGGAGTTAAAATAGTGTACATCCAATCACACGGTAAAGATTTCAATTATACAATGTATTGAAAAGATGACGCAAGTTGTACATTATATATGTTGCGACACGCATGCATGTATGCTAGTTAAATGATAAATTTACAGAAAATATTATTAATATATATGACTACTACGTATATTATAAAAATATATTTCAAGATAAAAATAATACTTATTCTCTATGACATATACTAATATATATATTTTATATAAATTTGATAAAAAACTATACTATTTGACGTACGTATTATTTTAGAATTATATTTGTTTTTAAGGGGCGCTACTAGTACAACTGGGCAGTTGACTAGCTTACTTATTACAAATAATCTAGTAGCCTATAGCCTACTTATAATCTAGTAATATCCGAATCGTGATGGTGCTTTTGAGATGATTGCCTGCCGTCTTATTCTGTACGTACATTATTACCTTTTTTCACTTCTACACATAGTATTGCAAATTTGCAGTACAAAAAAAGACTATATGAGATAAAAATACACAAGCACATGCAGTGCCAATGGGAGGCAAGTCAACCGCACGAGAATAAATAAAAGTGAAAAGAATAAAATTCGGCTTTTTAGCAAAAGTATATATGAAAATTATTGTAAAAAGGTATGCAAAAAAATTCCGTTGCCGGGACTCGAACCCGGTCTCTCGTGTGAGAGCCGAGTATCCTAACCAGCTAGACTACAACGGAGGCGTTGCGTGTTGGTGGGAACAAACATTTCTGTACTGTGTGGATATGCATAGCATCTTAGTCCATAGTGAGAGATACAGGATGGAGATGTTGGTAGGGCACTATAGATGTTGAAGATTTATGGATACGATAAGAAGGTCTCGCAAAACTAGAGGCTAAAGCAAAATGGAGTGGGGCCTTGTTTGACACATGATAGTTATGATTAAGTTGTCTTCTAGCCCCTTTTTGATCTACACCATAATTGATATATATTATATTGTAATACTTATTAGTTGTAGTTGTACACACACTATAGTTTATAGCTCATATATATGTAAATTTTCCATTCCAAAATACTACGCATCATGATGTGAAATATCAAGAATTTTTAATGTTAACCATTGCCAAAATCTATAGTATCTTCATGTGTCTAATATTATAAATGTCAAAAAATCTCAAACTTTATATAGCATCAGTGATCATAGCTGATAGGAAAATTCGTTTTTCATGACAGGGATTACGCAACCATCTCAAATACTAAAGTCCTTTGGATAAAGTTAACATTTTGGGTACTGATGTGATATATAGGGAAACAATCAAATTTGAGTTTATTTATAATTTTTAACATGAAAATAAAGAAAGCATAAAACTAACCGTGCTTCCTTTTTTCTCATGTTTCTTAACGAGAAACTGTTAAATTTTTGTTGTGATATATAAATTATCATTATATATAGCCTTTGAATCAAGCATTTTTTACATGTATTAGTTCTTAGACATAAATGATGATCATAAATAATTGCTAGTTAATATTCAAGTCCACCCTTCACGATCCATAGAGTTGTATGTTCTTGTTACGATAAAGGAAAACTTTTATAAAATTTTCAACACATTATCGATCGATCGATACAAAGCCTTGAAAATAATACTTCAAGCCTTTTCTAACAAGAAGCACACTGCCCCCACAGCCACATAATTCAAGTTGTAATTCTGGCATATGACTATTGAACAATTACACTTTTGGATTTCAAATATCAAAATTTGTGTTTTTATGTCTGTTTTCGCGCCTTTTCTTTTTTGCTCCGTTTCGCGCCTTTTTTCCCCTCCGTTTCGTCGTTTCGCGCCTTTTCTTTTCCACTCCGTTTTTGACAAATTTGCATCTAAATACCAAATACTTAGCCATCAATAACCTGTGTATCACAGCACTTCACCATTGAAAATATATACAGTACATGCATAAACAGCTCCCATTTCAAGAACTTGTTGCATACTGCATCATATACATAATACATTTTGCACACACACAGACAGAGACTACAAATTGTTGTAGCGATTTATTGCACGCATATATAACGAGATCGACCAAGTTGAAGGTAAGATCGATCTATCAGTTCTGGTTAATAAAGATTCCACGTCGTCGATGTCTAAACCCCGACGAAATCATCTGGGTTGCAGGAGAGCAGGCAGTCAGCACTTGCCATGAATTCTCCATCCACGCGGTTCCCGGCGTTGCCAGCAGCATGGTCGACGACATCAGTTGCTGTGGAGGTCGCTTCAGCGCTGGCGGCGGCGGCGGCGGCACCATCAGTAGCGGCGCCGGCGCCGGCGCTGGCGCTGGCGCCATCAGAGGTGGTGGCGTCGGTGGTGGTGCCGGTGGTGCAGCAGCAGCTGGTGTAATAGGGCACATCAGCTGAGCCGCCGCCGGCGGCGCAAAGAAGAAGCCGGCGCAGCTTCGGCCGCAGTCCGCCGCGATCGCCTTGATGTTGGCGGCGGTGAGCTGGACGCGGATGTGCTCGGGGATGGCGGGGCGCGGCGCGCCGGGGAAGTTGAACTTTCGCTGGCTCGGGAGCTGCTCGCCGTAGAGCAGAACATGGCGGCGTCGTAGGCCAGCGCCGCCTGCATGGCGTGCTGGAACCTGCCGATCCACAGCCTGGATCGGGTGCGCGGGATGCGGATCTCCGCCGCCCACCCGCCCCAGAGCCGCTCCCGCACGCCCGTCCAGCCCAGGTCCCTGTGCGGCCGACGAGCGCCCGTCGCCGCCGTAGCGACCGAACGCCCTCCGCGGCGGCTGCTGGACGACTCGGAACGTCCCCTACTCGCTGCCCCGCTGCTGCTGCTCGTCGCCGTCACCGTCGCCGTCATAGCTAATAATCGTCACCTGCAAGCGCTGCAAGAAACACGGCCAGCGACAAGAGGTAGAAGAGAAGATAGATAGCCGCGTGGTGTGCACTGTGGACTGTGGAAGTGTGGATCCATATAAAGGGGGCGAGAGCGGACACGTGGCCGCATGCGATCGCGCTGACTAGTGTGCTAAAAAATGAAAATTGCTGATATTTGGGTTGACTTTGTGGATGCCTTGCAAACATCACCCTATCTCTGTGATCGTACGGACGCGTACAGAGTGTGTACTAGAGATGATAGACAGGACGGATGATGTAAAGTTCTAGAAAGGGATACGCCGATATATATAGATGATACACCACAATTTATGTTCTGCGTGCGTGTAGTACATGTTTATAGATAGATTTGGGTATATAGGATATATTGCTTTGCTTCACGTAAAAGGTTTACGCGTCTTTATATTAAAATATATAAAAAAAAATATTAATACAATACTCTTAGCGACATCATAAAAGAGGTCAATAAATTATACTACTCTCTACTCTCTTCGTCCAAAAAGAATATAATTCTCATATTCTAAGGAATTAAACATCGTTAACTTTGACTAAAATTATATCAAAAAAATACTAATAACAATTATGAGACAAAATAAGCACCATTAGATTAGTTGTAAAATATTTTTTTTATAATATTTTATTTTAAGACATAAATGCTAGTGCTATTTTACTATAAATTTAGTCAAAGTTGAAATAGTTTGATCAGTACGATTCTCATAATTATATTATTTCGTGTACGGAAGGAGTACATTGCTTAAATTATAATTATTACTCTAGGCATAGGGAACTTTATTTATTATAAGATAATGTTATAAAACAGAATCAAATAATTAAGGTGACTGTGCGTGCTAGCCTTGCATGAAAGTGTCAGTGTTTGTTTTGAGAAGACGAGGGACTGAGGGAGGAGAGATCCGACAGATTAAAAGCCATGCATATACACAAAGTCTCGGTTCAACGACGAAGTTCAGCATGCTCAAAAAATGAGCATGCTCAAAATAAACAAACGAAAAAGCTTTCTGGCTACTTGTGTATGCTTCTCGGTTGTTGTTCCTTCTTAGACGACCTGCACTGGTCCCTCTACTACATACGCTAAATGTGGATGGATAGCGTACAAAAAGTAGTGCAGCGGCGTCCTGTACTCCATACGGTATGATCCGGCGAAATCTCGCGTCCGCAGCAACGTTTAGCGGAAGAAAGGCAGGCGTGGTTTGGTTGCACGGCGGAGAGGAGAGAAAAGTACAGCGCGGGCCCTACCAATTTTTATTTAAAAAAATACTATATCTCACAAACCGAAAACTCAAATTAAATTCCGATTGCACCATTGAGTTCGTTGTAATTAATTCTTCAAAATAGATCTCTCATGAATATATTTAGATAAAGTGACAAGTTGGCCCACAGTAGATAGAGGGTGAATAGAGGATGAATGGATGCGGGAGAAATGAATATAGAGGAGAGAATCTTGATGACCAGACAATATAGAGGATGAAATAGAGAGGAACGTGAGTGCGGATAGTCTTATCGACTAATTTTATTCTTATCACACTCACCCCGTTCTAAAAGAAAAATGCACGGCTCGATTTTACAAAGACAAGTTTGACTAAGTTTAAAAAATAATATCAATATTTATGTATTCAAATGAGTTTACTATAAACAAACACGAGAATATATTGCATGGCTAATCTAATAAAAATATTTATTTAGTATCACAAACAGATTTTTTTTAATAAATTTAGCCCAAACGTAAAAATGGTGACTTTTTTCTAACGTGAGATGTGACACTATATTTGGCATGGTGCGTGATTAATAAAAAAAGATTGCTCAGACCTTTATCGTTTAACATATTACGGACGCCTTGCCACTACGAAAACAGTAACTATATAGATTATTACTTATACATTGATACATATACAGATCGAGATCGAGGGTTATATATAGTTTTAGGTAGCAAGAATACAGTGCATTTATTACTTATACATTGATACAATCCATGCATTTTGATACAGTATAGGAGATTATTGGACTATACTCGCCATCTCTAACCAGCCTGAATGCCTGATATTCTTGGCTTGGCAGAAATGGTGCATTGTGTGTCCTTCCTTGACAAACACTACTACCTCCTCCTCCAATCCTACATTTAAGTCCATTTGTCCTGTTTAATTCAAAAAACTATTTTAAATTTTGACCATAAATGACTAAAAGGTTATAGATAGATATATAGTATAATTTGATGTTACTTGATTCATCTTCCTACTATCTTAGAGAGTTTATATTGGTCAAATTATCATATTGAAGACCGTGACAATCTCCGTGTGAATTTATATTTGGGACCCAAGAGAACATGCACGTACTCCCTTCGTATCACAAATAGAAGTCGTTTAGGACAGCGACACGGTCTCCAAAGCCTAACTTTGACCACTATTTCTTTAAAAATATTGTTGTAAAGTGGTATATATATACTTTTATGAAAGTACTTTTCAAGATAAATTTATTTATATGATTTTTACATTTCTAAACTCAATAATTTAAAAGTTATTCATGATTTAAATTCTCAATGTTTGACCGAAACCTTTCCAAAACGACTTCTATTTGCGATACGGAGGGAGTATCTACTAAAACTGATGCAACATCTGTTATGAATAGGTAGGTTCCATTTTGTATCTGATACCATAAACCTTGATCTCCTCTCTCGCATTTGCTTGAATCTTAATAATGTAGGTACACATAGCTCACAGGGAAATATATTGTGCTTCACAACGTGACTAATTAGTCCATGATTTGACAATACACCCCTAAGTTGCCAAGTTAATTAGTTTTATAATTAAGTTATATTTAGTCCTTCTAAATAGCATCCGAACATCCAATGTGACAAGGGCTAAACTTTAGCCCAAGGATTCAAATACCCCTAAGTTTGGACAAGTTAATTAGTAAGAATACAAAGTTAGATTCTCAATAAAGTTACTACACATAGAAAATGACGCATGTGCTTTAGGGCGTGATTGGTTGTGATACATGAATGCACTTGGTTGGGTGTTAGGGCCGGCTAGGTGGAGCCAGGAGTTTGACGCATGTAGTAGCCTTTATTTGGTTCATGCATGGCTCGGGCCTGGTTTCACTGAGTCATTGATTGGTTGCTCGTATCCATCTGCTAGCCAAGTAGCTAGAAAAAGGAGCTCCGGGATCTGTGCGGACATTATTTCTAGGTTGGGGCATGTTGGACTCCTTCTCTCAGCCAATCACGCCCTTAGCTTCCTATCCACTGCAAGTCTACGGTCACAACCATTTTCCCGCACGACATGCAAAGCGTAGGAGAGAGAAGATGAATGAGAGGAGTGCAGAGAGACAAAGAATGTGGGGCACAAGAGAGAGCGAGAACTGTTGGAGTTGATACATTGTAGCTACTTCTTAGTTGCCTCATCTTAAAGTTGCATTCTTTCTAAGATGTGCTCCCAGTTTAGAATTGCATGCTTATCGAGATGAAGGGAGTACGTAGCTAAATCACGTACACGCCACCCATTGTTTTCCACCATGTTATGTATGTATAGACATGTAGTCAAGGCAGTCATCTAGGTTTTAAACACAAGTACAAAAGTTTCCTTTTCAAAATTATAGTACATGTTTTAATTTATATATCGTCTTATATATTGTATTAGTATTTGGCGAACAAAAGGAATCTCCACTTTAATTCTTGAGGGCCTCGAAATACTAGATTAATTGCGGGAAATTACCCATATATATGTTAGATGAAATTACCCACACTATCATTATGCTAAAATTGTCCCAAAACACCTTTGTACCTATTCCACTATTACTACTCACGCCATTATTAGGAAAACACGATGAAGCCAATAAAAATAAAAGAAGGGATGACTATCGACCTAGCCAGACTTCTTTCCCTTGAGTATAGAGCAAAGGAATATAGACTCAATATGAGATCAAAATGTATTGACACTTAGGATGCCACAACATATAGTGGTGTCAAGTCAGCATCAAAATTGCTTATCCTAATGTAACACCCCTGGTGTTACTAATGTAATTAACTTGACATGTCATCATCTTAAGCATTAATCATTTTGTGATGCATTTGGATTGCTTAATTGCTATGCTTAAGTCCTTTTCAAAAACCCTAAAAGCCCAATTCTTCTTATAAGGGCAAAATGGTAATTTCACCTCTGTGCCTAGTTCTATGTAGTTCTTGTTTGAATTTGATGCCCTGATGTTTTTGCATTGATCAAAGTTCTAAAATCAGATTTGATTTGATTGTCCTTTTGCAAAACCCTAAATTCCCAAATCCTGGATTTATTCCCTTTCTGATAACTTTTTCATAATTCAAAATTTGAGTTGGTTCAAAAAGCAAAGTTGTGAATCTGACCTAGAGGAACAACTTTGGTATTTACAGATTTCCATGTTTCTATATAAAATTTGAAGTAATTTCAAATTCATTCAAATTCCAGTTTTTGTCCCCTTTTCAGTTTTAAAAATTTATTCAAAAAACTATTGAGTTTCAGAAAAAGTTTATATTAGCAAAGTTGTAGGTTTTGACAAATGGGACAACTTTCATATATAAAGATTTTCAAGTTTCAGTTTGAAATCCAAAGTAATTTTGATTTGAATCAAATTTGAAAAGTGTTCCCTTTTCTGTTTTTGAATGTAGTTCAAAAACTATTTGGAATTTGAAAATGTTCATATTGACAAAGTTGTAGATCTCATTTTTCTGAACAACTTTGGTGTTTGAGTTTTTGTTGCCCAGTTCAAATTTTGGAAGTAATTTGCAAAATACCGATATCAGCCTAAAGTCAAACCCTAAAAACCCTAGCCCTGTTCATCTTCCTCGTAGGGGGAGGGCCCCAGCCGTGGCCGAGCCTCCGGCGTTGCGCGCGCCACGCGTTTGGCAGCCGCTCGTCTGCCCCGACTTGTCGCCCGCGACATCTTTCCGCACCCGCACGCGCGAAGCGCTGACTTCGCCCCGTCCCCTACTGCTCCTGCTCGCCGCCGCCGCGTGGCATGGCCGGGCGTCTGTCTGCGCCCGAGCCCCGGCCGCACGCCTGTCCTTCCCGCCTGCGCGCAATCGAGAGCGCACGCGTCCGCCGAGCTTATCCACCCACCCCGTGCTCTCTACCGGCCTCTGGCCGCGGCTATATAAGCCTGCCGGAGCTCCGACCTCTGCACTCACCTCCGCCGCCGTGGCCAGACCACTCCAAAGCCTCCGCCGCTCAACCACCTAGCCCGAAAGCTCCGCCTTGAGCTCGTGAAGCTTTCCCACCCCCCCATTTCACCTCCCCCGCCTCCAATCGCCCGCGTAACCCCATCTTCCCAAACTCCGACGGAACCCCGGTGATCTCGGGTTCGTCAAATACTCCTCTCCGGTCACGGATACCTTCCTGACCCCTGTGTCAGCTTCCTTGGCTCCGCGCGACTCTAACCCGGCCCTTGCGGTCTCGTGTGTTGCGCAGGACCGCCGGATCGCCGGAGCGCCGCCGCGGTCGTCTCCTCCCTCGAGCACGTGTCGAGCCTCACCCTCGAGAACGAGTCGAGCCTCACCCTCGAGCCCTGCCTCCGACCCGTGGTAAGCATCCGAGCCTCGGTCTCTGCTTCCACTCCGTTTCGCCCGAGCCTCCCAGTCAGGTCTCGGACGGAGGCTTGTTTTTCCGTCTCGCCCGAGCCTAAGCCTCGGCGAGCGCATGCCCTCCGCTTCGCCCGAGCCCAAGCCTCGGCGAGCGCATGCTCTCCGCTTCGCCCGAGTCAGGCCTCGGACGGAGGCTTACTTCTCCGTCTCGCCCGAGCCTCCGGGCAGGCCTCGGACGAAGCTGTCGCTTCCGTCTCGACCGAGCCCGTCTCAACCGAGCCCGTCTCGACCGAGCCCGCGCGATTCGCCCGAGCCCCCGCGATTCGCCGAGCCCGGCCTAGAAGGAGCACAGTGCTCTCTCTTTTTCTGAGAGATGTGAATAGTGTTCTGTTTTCTCTTTTTTGTATGATTTTCTGTGTGCATCCAAAAATCTGAAATTTTTGTGGTAGACTCTTTATGCTCTGAAGTATTTTATAAAAATATGAAACTTGAGTTTTGTGCAAAGATTTGAAAATGTAAAATTCCCCTTTTAATTGAAAAATGGAGGTTTTGGTATTTTTGGAGAGTGATCTATAACTCCAAAAATCTGGAGATAAATTTATGTGCTAGTTATGCCTTTCTGAGTCTCTGGTAAAATTTGGAAGTCTTTTGGAACAAGTGATTTTTGAGCTTTTATTTAAATAGTTGAGTAGTGCCTTTTTCAATTAATGTCTGGAATTATTGAGCACCTTAATGACCTCCAAAAATTATGAAATTTGTTTTGACATCTATTCATGCCATAATTAACTTATGTGATTAATTTGGTAATTTTTGGAGCAACTTCATAAAATGACCTTTTTATTAATTTAGGAAAATAGAAAAGTGATTAGTTGGTAATAAGTGTTTGATGATGTGATCTTTGGATTGATTGATGTTCATAGACCCCTACCCTTGGTCTATGATGGTTGTGATGCTATGATTGGTTGATGCTTAGGATAATCATAATAAGGCCTAGCTTTAATTAACATTGCTTAAGGAAGAAATGGTTACCTTTTATGCTCAACCTAGATTTCGATTATACCTTGCCTAAGAGTAATCTAGAATCAGTGGAATTGTCTTGTACCTTAAGTCCATATCATCATTCTCATGAGCATTCATCATTGCATCCGTATAGTTGACGAAGAAGGTACCAGAGTCGAGGCCGCTGTTGACAAACCAACTCCCGAGGCGACCCCGAGCTCCGACGCCTATACCTACCCCGAGTCTGCTCTTTTTTGCCATCAAGGCAAGCCCCGGTGCATTTAACCCTACCTTGCTTTTATAAAATGATTTCCTTAAATGCTTTTGAGTTAAACTATTGCATTAGGTAATAGGAGTTGTGTGATGACCTATTACTTGCATTATCTACCCCCACCAAAAGATACACGTACCCTTGTTTCAAAACTATTTGCAAAATGCTTAGCAATGCTATTCAATAGATTTGCAATAAAAATGCCAATTTCAAAAGTGTGATCACTTAAGAATCTTTATGGGAATTTGGCTTTACTCCCCGGCTGTTGGCTAGGTATCTGATCCGTACCTAATCAATAGCGAGGAGAGGTTGTCGCGCGTACGGTGCCGTCATGTTGTAGTCCGGGACTCAACAGTTGACACCGACCGGGACAGGGTTGAAAAAAAACCGACAGGACCTGTACTCTTGGGTAGAGTCCCGAGGTGCTTGTCGCTGGCGGAAAAAATGACAGGACTATTACGCTTGGGTGAGATATAACCAAGGTATAGCTCTGGCTGAAAAATTAGGGACCATCCGTATGGGGGCCTGCTGGTCAAGACTTGTAACTATTCACATACTTCGGAAAGCTCTGGCTCCGAGGAATCCTTTATTGGACCGACAACCGCGCACTGGGAGTGGAGAGATGGCGGAAGTAGCATGTACCCACGTGGGTTAAAGTCCCGGATTGGTGTGGTGTACCGTACTTCCGGGTGGCGTAGGACGGGCCCAATCTTGGAGGAATCGTGGTAGACGAGTTGGCATATGCAAGCTTGGGTGCTACATATGCAGTGTGGATAGGGATCCTCAGCTGAGTATTATTTATCCGGATTAACGTTGCTCCTCGGTTATGGAGACTTGGTCCACTGACTGTCAACGGGAGTGGTTCTCAACTAGGAATGTTTTGAAATGTAAAATGAATCATGAACGATGAAGAATTGAGGAATACTGAATCTTTCAAAATAAAATAAGGTTTACAAAAATGCTTTTCTGCAAAATACTTGATCTTGCTTAAGCCTTACCTTGACTACCCTAAGCCTCTCATTCTTGAGTCTTCTCCCTTTTTCTTTAGTCGGGTAAGTCTTGTTGAGTACCCCGTACTCAGGGTTTGTTACCCATGTTGCAGGTATGCCTGAGACCCCGATGTGTCTCGCACCCTGTTGCGTGACCTTCGTCCAGGAAGAGGCCGATGAGGCCGATGAGAGTAAATGTGCACCCTCGGGCTAGATGTTACCTGTATCTTTATGTTTCCGCTACGTTGTCTACTTTGAATTTCCCGAACAATGGTTTGTAATAATCGTACTCCTTACCTCATTTGAAACCTCGGTTTGTAAAACTAATGTTATTTAAGTCTTCCGCTCTTTATTCCGATGTTATTTATAAAAGTATGAAATGCTGTAACCGAATTGTGAGATGATCCTGCGGACATTTGGGCACTGATGTAGCCCGGTGGCGAACAGGGTCACTTAATACATGGAACATGGGTTCGGCTGTCAGAGGTTGACAGGGACACGTGGGCCATAGGATTAGGGTCGTTCCGTCACAGAGTGGTATCGGAGCATCTCACTTTAACGTTGCAGTGTTCGTTTTTGCGAAAACTTCAAAAGATCTTTTGAGTCCAAACAAACTAAACTTGACTATTTTGAGTCCAAATTGCTTCTCTCATCTTGTCTCTATATGGCAACACTAGCTAGTGGAACAACATGTTTTAAGCCCTATATATGTTAAGTATTGCATTGCCTTGTTCCGTAGGAACGATTCATGCATCATGTCATATTCACTTAAGTAACTAAATGAGTTCGTTGGGATAGTGTACCTATACCTTTTCTTGCTAGCCTTTCTCATCTATAACCTCTTGTCCAGATATGGCTCGCATCAAGCTGACCGCCCGCAAGTCGACTGGACCGAACGGTGTGCCGCGTCACCAGCTGGCGCCACGCACCGGAGAAGAGACTGGAGAATCCTCCAATGGTCGTCGTTTTCCCGTCGTACCCGCAAGAATCTGAAGGAGGAAATCAAGAATCTGAAGGCTGAGATCGAGAACATGGAGCATGACTTCTACCTTTCCCGCCTAGAGTTCTACGAGGCACGAGCCGCTCTTGAGGAAGCTAACAGAACGTGGTTCGCGCTATCCAGCAGCGTGATGCAACGTGGATCTGAGAGGATGTCACCAGAGCCCAGCTCCATGGACTGCAGCAGTACACCGCCCAGATCGAGCAGTTCAATGATATGCTTCATGAGGAAGTACACCAGCTGCACACAACCAGCTCCACCCCGTGATTCCACCAGTTGCTGAGGACCCCGAAGACGGAGTCGTGGAGGAACCTGAAGTGGAACACGAGCCCGATCAGAATGAGGAAGTGGAACCTGCTGGAGATGTCCACGTTGAAGATGAAGATGAGGAGGAAGAGCCTGAGCTTATCATCGAGGATGATGATGATGACGAAGAGTTGATCTTCATCGATGACGACTAGACTCCTTGTGTCTGTACCATCTGCTTACCTAAAACCTTAGACTAGGTTTGGGGGCGTTAGTCTGTCTGTTGCCAAGTCTGGCATGTATCTTTCTTTTCGTACCTTTTTATCAGTCTGTTGTTCATCTTTATCAAGCCAGCTATCTTTGTATCAATGAAGCTATCAATCGGTCGTTTCAGAACCTTTGTCCATATATGCTGAGTTCCGAGTTGCTTATACAGATGCCTGTGAACACCCGTACCGGAGCTGGAGGTTCTGATGATGCCAACATCCCAAACCCTCCACCTGTACCAGCTACCCTAGCAGATGCCATTGCAGCCATGGCCGCCGCTGCCAATCTGATGGCTCAGAACCAAGGACAGCAGAATGTTGGTCACCGTGGTCGTCACAACCAAGAGACCACCTATGTGGATTTCACTGAAACCCGTCCACCGGTTTTCACCAGAGCCGATGACCCCTCGAAGCTGACGATTGGCTCCGCACCATGGAGCAGAAGTTTGGTCTCATCCGATGCACTGAAATCCAGAAGCCCCGGTTTGCTTCGCAGCAGCTTCGTGGCCCAGCAAGCGCTTGGTATGCCAACCTCTTGGCTGCCCAGCCTGAAGGTCATGAGTTGACCTGGGAAGAGTTCCGCACCGCTTTCCGTGCACACCACATCCCATCAGGTCTGATGAAGATGAAGCTTGATCAGTTCCTGGCTCTCCAATAGAAAGACTCCACAGTCATGCAGTATGTGGGTCAATTCAACCATCTGAGTCAGTATGCAGCAGAATATGTCAACACGGATGAGAAGAAGAGAGACTGTTTCCTTAGGGATTGCACCCTAAGATCGCAGAAGCATGTCCAACAACCTGACGGGTTCTTATCATGAGGCTGTTGACCGGGCAGTTGCTTTTGAAGAGAGTAACCGTCAGTACCAAGAGGAGAAGAGGAAGAAGAAAGCAGGATCTAGCAGCCACTCTGGCAATCACAAGCGCCAGAGGGTCATATATCATCCTAGTCACCACCACAACCGTCCACCTTACCCTCACCAGCAAGTGGTTGTCCGTACCGCGGCTACCACCCACAACGCCAACCAACAAAGTGCCACCCAGCCGAACGCCCCAGGTGTTCGTATCACCACCCCACAAACCGCCTATAACCATCCCTGCTACAACTGTGGTCAACTTGGCCACTGGTCTCGTGAGTGCCCAAAGCCCAAGAAGCCTGCTCAGAACTTTCAGAAGGGTCCCGGAGGACCACAGCAGCAGCAACACCGTGCTCCACAGCAGCAAGTGCAGAAGGGCAAGTTCGTCAAGAAGCACGGGCAAGTCTACTACACCACTGTCAGCGATATTCCAGAAGGGGAGCCCGTCATGATCGGTAGGTTTCCCGTTGCCAACCACCCTGCAGTTGTGTTGTTTGATTCTGGTGCATCGCATTCTTTCATCAGTCGTACCTTCGTCTCTAAGCATGACATATCAGTTGGGGAGTTGAAAGAAAGTTTTTGCATTTTATCGCCTGGAGGGCGTATAGACACCAAAGAGGTGGTTCGCAGTATACCAGTGATGTTGGGAAATCATGCGTTCCCTACCACCATGATAGTGTTGAAAGATCAGGAGATAGATGTCATTTAGGCATGAATTGGATGTGCCAGTATAAAGCCATGATCGACATCTTGAATAGAGTTGTGAGAGTGGATATTCCTAACACTACCTCGAAACTCCTTCTCCAACTTCCTATGCCTTCAAAACCAGCCACTACACAGCTAAATGCTACCTATGATCAAGGGATTCGAGACATCCCTGTAGTCTGTGAGTTCCCTGATGTCTTTCCTGAAGACTTACCTGGTCTACCTCCTGACCGTGATGTTGAGTTTGCCATAGAGCTAAAGCCCGGGACTGCTCCTATATCCCGCAGAGCTTATCGAATGCCTCCCAGAGAGTTGGCAGAACTAAAAATCCAATTACAAGATTTGTTGGACAAGGGTTTCATTCGCCCAAGCTCGTCTCCTGGGGCTGTCCTGCAATCTTTGTAAAGAAGAAAGACAAGAGTCTCAGACTTTGCGTTGATTATCGCCCACTCAACGAGGTCACCATCAAAAACAAATATCCCTTGCCTCGTATTGATCTTCTGTTTGACCAGTTAGCTGGAGCCAAGGTATTCTCCAAGATTGACCTCAGATCTGGTTACCACCAAATAAAAATCCGTCCTGAAGATATTCCTAAAACAGCTTTCACCACCAGATACGGCCTATATGAGTACTTGGTCATGTCCTTCGGTTTGACCAATGCCCCTGCTCATTTCATGTACCTCATGAACTCTGTGTTCATGCCAGAGCTTGATAAATTCGTGGTCGTGTTCATTGACGACATCCTTGTCTACTCAAAAACCCCTAAAGATCACACCAAGCATCTTCGTATGTTCTATCCCGTCTCAGAGAACATCAGCTCTATGCTAAGTTCAGTAAGTGTGAATTCTGGTTGGATCAGATACAGTTTCTTGGCCATGTCCTATCCGCAGAAGGTGTGTCAGTCGACCCCGGAAAAGTGTCAGATATCCTGGATTGGAAGCCACCTACCTCTGTTCACAAGGTCCCGCAGTTTTATGGGAATGGCTGGATATTATCGTCGATTCATCCCAGATTTCTCCAGAATTGCCAAGCCTATCACCGAGTTGCTGAAGAATTCTGTGAAGTTCTTTTGGTCACCAGCTTGTGAACAAGCTTTTCAGACTTTGAAGAAGTTGTTAACCACATCACCAGTGCTAGCTCAGCCGAACGTCGAGAAGCCCTTTGATGTCTACTGTGATGCATCTGGTACTGGTTTGGGTTGCGTGTTGATGCAAGAAGGAAGAGTGATCGCTTATGCCTCGCGGCAGCAGCTTAAGCGACATGAGGAAAATTATCCAACTCATGATCTTGAGTTAGCAGCAGTGGTTCATGCCTTGAAGATATGGCGTCATTATCTGTTGGGCAGTACCTGCAATGTGTACACAGATCACAAGAGCCTGAAGTATATCTTCACCCAAGAAGAGCTGAACATGAGGCAGCGAAGATGGCTTGAGTTAATCAAGGACTATGATATCGAAGTGCATTACCATCCGGGTAAGGCGAATGTGGTCGCCGATGCACTCAGTCGCAAGTCATACTGTAACTGCCTGGTTATGAAATCCTATGAATCTTCCCTATGCTATGAACTAGAGAAGCTGGGTATTGAAATAGTGCCACAAGGGAGTCTGAGCAATGTTAGAGTAGAAACCTCTATCAGAGAACAGATCATAGCTGCACAGAAAGATAACCTCGGAATCAAGCACATCATCGAAAAGATTCAAGCTGGAAAAGCTGACTGTTTCAGGATTGATGATGAAGGAGTGGTTTGGTTCAAGAACCGTCTGGTAGTTCCCAAGGTACTGAGCTGAGCTGAGACAGATAATCCTTGATGAAGCACACTCAACCAGATTTGCCATCCATCCTGCAGCAGCAACAAGATGTACCAAGACTTGAAGCAGAAATTCTGGTGGACAAAGATGAAGATTGAGATCGCTCGACATGTCGCTCGTTGTGATACATGTCAGAAAGTCAAGGCTGTGCATATGAAGCCCGGAGGAGAGCTGCAACCTTTGTCAGTACCTGGTTGGAAGTGGGAGGATATCAGCATGGATTTTATCAATGGATTACCCAAGACTCAAAGGGGATTCGATTCCATTTGGGTGATAGTGGACCGTCTCACGAAGCAAGCTCACTTCCTACCGGTCAAAACAAGTTATACCGCCCCAACTTATGCCACCTTGTACAAGAACAACATAGTGAAGCTCCATGGCATACCCAAGACCATCATCTCAGATCGTGGTACTCAGTTTGTCGCTAAGTTCTGGAAAGCGTTCCAAGCCTCACTTGGAACCAAGCTATTGTATAGCACGGCTTATCATCCGCAGACTGATGGACAGACTGAGAGAGTCAACCAAGTGTTAGAAGATATGTTGAGAGCCTGTGTGCTTACCTTCGCAGATACTTGGGATCAGTGTTTGCCCTTGGCAGAATTCTCCTACAACAACAGTTATCAAGAAAGCATCAAAATGGCACCCTTTGAAGCACTGTACGGCCGCCGTTGTCGTACACCTCTCAGTTGGTCTGAACCGGAGAAAGGGAATTCTTTGGAGTTGACCTAGTAAAGGATATGAAGAGAAAAAGTCAAACAGATCCAAGAGAATATGAAGATTGCGCAGTCTCGACAGAAGAGTTATGCTGATAAGAGACGTCGACCTCTGCAGTTCGAGATCGGGGATTATGTGTACCTGAAGGCCTCACCCACTAAAGGAGTTACTCGTTTTGGAGTCAAAGGAAAGCTAGCACCCCGCTACATTGGTCCGTTTGAGATTCTGGATCGTTGTGGCAAGGTCGCTTACAAGCTAAGTTTGCCCGATCATCTTTCAGCAGTTCATAATGTGTTTCATGTCTCCCAACTCAAGAAGTGTCTCCGAGTACCTGAACATGTGGTTGAAGTTGAAGGCATTGAGCTAGAACCAGATCTGTCATACACTGAGTATCCAGTTCGCGTGTTGGATCACAAGGATCGTGTTACCCGAAGAACCACCACAAGATGGTATAAGATCCAGTGGAACCAGCACTCTGAAGAAGAAGCCACTTGGGAATCTGAAGATTTCTTGGCAAAGAACTATCCGGACTTTCTCGAATCTCTATAAGTGTGAGTTTCCTCTTTTGTTCTTTAAATGACGCGGAATCTCGGGGCGAGATTCTTTTAGGAGGGAGGGTTGTAACACCCTGGTGTTACTAATGTAATTAACTTGACATGTCATCATCTTAAGCATTAATCATTTGTGATGCATTTGGATTGCTTAATTGCTATGCTTAAGTCCCTTTTCAAAAACCCTAAAAGCCCAATTCTTCTTATAAGGGCAAAATGGTAATTTCACCTCTGTGCCTAGTTCTATGTAGTTCTTGTTTGAATTTGATGCCCTGATGTTTGTTGCATTGATCAAAGTTCTAAAATCAAATTTGATTTGATTGTCCTTTTGCAAAACCCTAAATTCCCAAATCCTGGATTTATTCCCTTTCTGATAACTTTTTCATAATTCAAAATTTTGAGTTGGTTCAAAAAGCAAAGTTGTGAATCTGACCTAGAGGAACAACTTTGGTATTTACAGATTTCCATGTTTCTATATAAAATTTGAAGTAATTTCAAATTCATTCAAATTCCAGTTTTTGTCCCTTTTCAGTTTTAAAAATTTATTCAAAAACTATTGAGTTTCAGAAAAAGTTTATATTAGCAAAGTTGTAGGTTTTGACAAATGGGACAACTTTCATATATAAAGATTTTCAAGTTTCAGTTTGAAATCCAAAGTAATTTTGATTTGAATCAAATTTGAAAGTGTTTCCTTTTCTGTTTTGAATGTAGTTCAAAAACTATTTGGAATTTGAAAATGTTCATATTGACAAAGTTGTAGATCTCATTTTTCTGAACAACTTTGGTGTTTTGAGTTTTTGTTGCCCAGTTCAAATTTGGAAGTAATTTGCAAAATACCGATATCAGCCTAAAGTCAAACCCTAAAAACCCTAGCCCTGTTCATCTTCCTCGCGTAGGGGAGGGGGCCCCGGCCGTGGCCGAGCCTCCGGCGTTGCGCGGCGCCACGCGTTTGGCAGCCGCTCGTCTGCCCCCGACTTGTCGCCCGCGACATCTTTCCGCACCCGCACGCGCGAAGCGCTGACTTCCGCCCCCGTCCCCTACTGCTCCTGCTCGCCGCCGCCGCGTGGCCATGGCCGGCGCTGTCTGCGCCCGAGCCCCGGCCGCACGCCTGTCTTCCCGCCTGCGCGCAATCGAGAGCGCACGCGTCCGCCGAGCTTATCCACCCACCCCGTGCTCTCTACCGGCCTCTGGCCGCGGCTATATAAGCCTGCCGGAGCTCCGACTCTGCACTCACCTCCGCCGCGTGGCCAGACCACTCCAAAGCCTCCGCCGCTCAACCACCTAGCCCGAAAGCTCCGCCTTGAGCTCGTGAAGCTTTCCCACCCCCCAATTTCACCTCCCCCGCCTCCAATCGCCCGGCGTAACCCCATCTTCCCAAACTCCGACGGAACCCCGGTGATCTCGGGTTCGTCAAATACTCCCTCTCCGGTCACGGATACCTTCCCCTGACCCCTGTGTCAGCTTCCTTGGCTCCGCGCGACTCTAACCCGGCCCTTGCGGTCTCGTGTGTTGCGCAGGCGCCGGATCGCCGGAGCGCCGCCGCGGTCGTCTCCTCCCTCGAGCACGTGTCGAGCCTCACCCTCGAGAACGAGTCGAGCCTCACCCTCGAGCCCTGCCTCCGACCCGTGGTAAGCATCCGAGCCTCCGGTCTCTGCTTCCACTCCGTTTCGCCCGAGCCTCCCAGTCAGGTCTCGGACGGAGGCTTGTTTTTCCGTCTCGCCCGAGCCTAAGCCTCGGCGAGCGCATGCCCTCCGCTTCGCCCGAGCCCAAGCCTCGGCGAGCGCATGCTCTCCGCTTCGCCCGAGTCAGGCCTCGGACGGAGGCTTACTTCTCCGTCTCGCCCGAGCCTCCGGGCCAGGCCTCGGACGAAGCTGTCGCTTCCGTCTCGACCGAGCCCGTCTCAACCGAGCCCGTCTCGACCGAGCCCGCGCGATTCGCCCGAGCCCCCGCGATTCGCCGAGCCCGGCCTAGAAGGAGCACAGTGCTCTTCTCTTTTTCTGAGAGATGTGAATAGTGTTCTGTTCTTTCTCTTTTTTGTATGATTTTCTGTGTGCATCCAAAAATTCTGAAATTTTTGTGGTAGACTCTTTATGCTCTGAAGTATTTTATAAAAATATGAAACTTGAGTTTTGTGCAAAGATTTGAAAATGTAAAATTCCCCTTTTAATTGAAAAATGGAGGTTTTGGTTTTTTGGAGAGTGATCTATAACTCCAAAAATCTGGAGATAAATTTTTATGTGCTAGTTATGCCTTTCTGAGTCTCTGGTAAAATTTGAAGTTTTGGAGCAAGTTGATTTTTGAGCATTTATTTAAATAGTTGAGTAGTGCCTTTTCTAATTAATGTCTGGAATTATTTGAGCACCTTAATGACCTCCAAAAATTATGAAATTTGTTTTGACATCTATTATGCCATAATTAACTTATGTGATTAATTTGGTAATTTTTGGAGCAACTTCATAAAATGACCTTTTTAATTAATTTAGGAAAATAGAAAAGTGATTAGTGTTGGTAATAAGTGTTTGATGATGTGATCTTTGGATTGATTGATGTTCATAGACCCCTACCCTTTGGTCTATGATGGTTGTGATGCTATGATTGGTTGATGCTTAGGATAATATAATAAGGCCTAGCTTTAATTAACATTGCTTAAGGAAGAAATGGTTACCTTTTATGCTCAACCTAGATTTCGATTATGCCTTGCCTAAGAGTAATCTAGAATCAGTGGAATTGTCTTGCACCATAAGTCCATATCATCATTCTCATGAGCATTCATCATTGCATCCGTATAGTTGACGAAGAAGGTACCAGAGTCGAGGCCGCTGTTGACGAACCAACTCCCGAGGCGACCCCGAGCTCCACCTATACCTACCCCGAGTCTGCTTTTTGCCATCCAAGGCAAGCCCCGGTGCATTTAACCCTCCTTGCTTTTATAAAATGATTTCCTTAAATGCTTTTGAGTTAAACTATTGCATTAGGTATAGGAGTTGTGTGATGACCTATTACTTGCATATCTACCCCACCAAAAGATACACGTACCTTGTTTCAAAACTATTTGCAAAATGCTTAGCAATGCTATTCAATAGATTTGCAATAAAATGCCAATTTCAAAAGTGTGATCACTTAAGAATCTTTATGGGAATTTGGCTTTACTCCCCGGCTGTTGGCTAGGTATCTGATCCGTACCTAATCAATAGCGAGGAGAGGTTGTCGCGCGTACGGTGCCGTCATGTTGTAGTCCGGGACTCAACAGTTGACACCGACCGGGACAGGGTTGAAAAAACCGACAGGACCTGTACTCTTGGGTTAGAGTCCCGAGGTGCTTGTCGCTGGCGGAAAAACTGACAGGACTATTACGCTTGGGTGAGATATAACCAAGGTATAGCTCTGGCTGAAAAATTAGGGACCATCCGTATGGGGGCCTGCTGGTCAAGACTTGTAACTATTCACATACTTCGGAAAGCTCTGGCTCCGAGGAATCCTTTATTGGACCGACAACCGCGCACTGGGAGTGGAGAGATGGCGGAAGTAGCATGTACCCACGTGGGTTAAAGTCCCGGATGTGGTGTGTACTTCCTGGGTGGCGTAGGACCGGGCCCAATCTTGGAGGAATCGTGGTAGACGAGTTGGCATATGCAAGCTTGGGTGCTACATATGCAGTGTGGATAGGGATCCTCAGCTGAGTATTATTTATCCGGATTAACGTTGCTCCTCGGTTATGGAGACTTGGTCCACTGACTGTCAACGGAGAGTGGTTCTCAACTAGGAATGTTTTGAAATGTAAAATGAATCATGAACGATGAAGAATTGAGGAATACTGAATCTTTCGAAATAAAATAAGGTTTACAAAAATGCTTTTCTGCAAAATACTTGATCTTGCTTAAGCCTTACCTTGACTACCCTAAGCCTCTCATTCTGAGTCTTCTCCCTTTTTCTTTAGTCGGGTAAGTCTTGTTGAGTACCCCGTACTCAGGGTTTGTTACCCATGTTGCAGGTATGCCTGAGACCCCGATGTGTCTCGCACCCTGTTGCGTGACCTTCGTCCAGGAAGAGGCCGATGAGGCCGATGAGTAAATGTGCACCCTCGGGCTAGATGTTACCTGTATCTTTATGTTTCCGCTACGTTGTCTACTTTGAATTTCCCGAACAATGGTTTGTAATAATCGTACTCCTTACCTCATTTGAAACCTCGGTTTGTAAAACTAATGTTATTTAAGTCTTCCGCTCTTTATTCCGATGTTATTTATAAAAGTATGAAATGCTGTAACCGAATTGTGAGATGATCCTGCGGACATTGGGCACTGATGTAGCCCGGTGGCGAACAGGTCTTAATCACATGGAACATGGGTTCGGCTGTCAGAGGTTGACAGGGACACGTGGGCCATAGGATTAGGGTCGTTCCGTCACACCTAATAGGCAACAAGACTGAATGCAACAAAACAAAGACATATACTTGAGGCCACAACATTATATTAGGATCAACGACAGTTAAACCTTAATTAGGCATTTCATTTATGTACTAGGCTTAAGTCCATATATAGCTTGAGGCCGCAACATTATTTGGGCTCAAGTAAAAAAAATATTCTAAATAGATAATGGTTGCACTATATAGCCTCTAGCAATGACAAGAAATGTCAATATAGCCATCAACCAGCACTAGTAGCACGGTATGTATGAGATTGAATGGTAGAGGGGTATAGGCTACAAGTCCATATATCAAAGTTGTGGTATCTACTATAAGCAAGGCACCAGTTTACAAATTGCTAATGGTGGACCACCTACATCGATAAAATATTGATGGACTATTAGATTTGATAGTATGACACGTGAGTGAAAATGAGCTTGAACTATATGTTAAGATGTGCTAGGATTGAACATCATGGTATACATGTATAGTTTGAGCATACCACTTATGGAGTTATGAGTAGATATAACATAATGTTCATGTTACTTGATTCATCTTCCTACTATCTCAGAGATTTTATACTGGTGAAATTGTCATATGAAGACCATGTCAATCTCCTAATGAATTTATATTTGGGATCTAAGAGAATACATATCTACGTACTAATACTGACATAGCATCGTTTTCCCTTTCACAGTTCTGAATAGGTAGGTTCCATTCTCGTATATGATGCAATAACCCTTGATCCCCTCTGTCGCATTTCCTTGGGTCTTAATAATGTCGGTACACATAGTAGGGAAATATACTATGCTTCATAATGTGGGTGGTGTAGTTGTGTCTTTCAATTCTAAAATTTGTCATGAGAAAACTGACTCTAATTAATCTTGTGTTGTGTTTTATTTTTAAGAGACTTTATTTAATTATTTACCTTCTCACATTGTAAAAACATAGGAGAGGAATGCAATACCATCAAGAACTAGAAACATACTCTGCGGTTGCTGCAGAGATCATCATGAATTGTGTGATATAGTTGTAAAAACTAGGAATGTAATGACGCGAATGAATCACTGTATTTCCATTGATCATTGTGTTTACATATATATATACATGTGGGTAGTAGCAACTGCTACCACCGATAGAGATCGAGAGAGCGGGAGCGGTTCCACTCCGTGAGAGTACGAGCGGTTCTTCTCAGATGAGATCAACCGACTCATAACACTCCCCCTTTGATCGAATCCATCCTTGAGATCAATGAATAGTATTAATCCTCCAAAAAGTCCTGTAGGATAAAAACGAGGAGAAATACTTTGATAGATATGCTGTTAAAAACTCCTTTAAAAACCCAGTGGGAAAAATAAGGAGAAAGTTGATTCAGCATATATGATTATTGCCCATGGTTTTAAATAGCCCGCTATTTTTGCCGCTATAGCCCGAAATAGCTTGAAAAAAATTGTGCCGCTATATGCGTTCATGCACAATTCTTCCGCTATTTTGCCGCTAAAGTCCGCTAATTACAGTTTATAAAACGCTAAACACTTTAGCTTTAGCTCGCTATTTAAAACCATGTTATTGCCTCATTGTAAACTCATATGAGAAAACCTTTATAGGAGAAAACTCATAGATAGTTTAGAGGACAATATATATGTCATTGGTATCTCCTTAAAAACCCCTGTGGGGAAAAATAGAATATACGACATATATGTGATTATTGTCTCATTGTAAACCTATACGGGAAACCTTGGAAGGAAAAAAACTCGTAACCAAGTTTAGAGAACAATAAATATGATCTGATGGTCATAATTAGAATTATATGTCTTTGATATCCTCGCAAAAACCTCTGTGGAGGAAATAGAAGATATGACATAGGTTATGTCTTAGATATCCCATACAAAAACCCCGGTGGGGAAAATAAGAGATATGACATATGATTTGTATTGATATTGCCTCATTAAAAACCTTCTATGAGAAACCTGTGTGAGGAAAAACTCATAGAGGAAAAGAGTACAATATGATGTTTTGAACAAGTTCTAGTTTCAAGAGGAGTCTCCCTGAACCTTGCAATTCTCAAAGTCATCGCATACCAAACTCAACAACACATCGTGAAATGTGAAAATTGGTAGGGACTTTGTGAATAAATCTTGTGGATCACATGATTCAGTTTACAAGGTGTTTATCTCCTCACTTTCGTGAGAATAAAACATTACTAGAAGGCAATATAGTGATATTGCTCTTATGTAACTTGTTGACATCCAAGCAACACAAGTTGCATTATCTTGAAGATAATGGCTGGTGATTCGATAGAATCAAAGTGATCATTCAATGAAGTTATACATGTTCATGTAATACTTCAGAACGAGGAGTGGAAGTAGTCACTAGAGTCGAGTTTAATGGTCTCTATGAGAACTTTACCACTAACATCAGCATATGATCTGGCATTCTAGGGATTAAATAGCCAGTACTTTCATACTCCAAATGATCATATCTTAATTTACATAATGATAAATCAAGATGCTTTGTGCCATATAGATATCTGTGGATATCCTCATTAACTCCCACCTTTCGGTGTATAGAAGTTGCGCTATTTCGAGCTATAGCAAGTATCTGCAAATGCAATATCAGGCCTGTTGCGATATGCAAAATACATAAGCGCTTTGATGGCACTAAGGTTATCATCCCGGGGTCAGAATGGATATTGATCCATATTTAGGGATTGAATGATCATCAGTGTTGGTAGTATGATTGTCCAATATTATTTGGATATTGGTATACAATATCAATTGAATATTGGAAGACTGATGTTTACTTAAGATATAGACTTAAGCATAATTTGGTATTAACCAAATTTCTCATCTCAAATTCTGTCTTGTACAATGACTTCCTGTTTTGATATGTTCATATGAGATGTATAAAATCCAATTGGGATTTCATTATGAACACACAGGTGTAATCATCTTAATGGGAGATATCCTTCTGTGGAAGGAACTCACCTAGTCAGTTGTACCACAACAACTTAACTATTTCAAGTCATGAAGTGACTTGATTTATACACAATGTATGTTGCGATTTATGTTTTGATTCAGAATATAAAGTCCATTGGGACTTATAATCCAAATCTATCCAAATCAATTTTGATCTGCCAATTATCGGTATAGGAACTTAATTTCCACACATACCAATGGGTATGTTATGCTAGGTCTCTGCGTGAAACCATGTGCTACAAGCTCTCACTATTTCACCACCTTATGGATTTGGAAAATCCATAATGCTTCCATAGGGAATGCATTGTGAGGAGAAATCATTAAGAATGTAATGACTTCTCACCTTTGAGTGAAAGCATATCTCCTTAATTGCCACATGTGATTGACCCAATATGAGTGTGTGAACACTCTGCCTAGGACTTGTGGTCTGGATCCAGATAAGGTATATGGCAACTTTGAGGAGTATGTCGACAAGTTGTAGTTTGAATGATTGATTCAATGGAACCAATTTAAGCATGTGGAAATGTTTACCCTTTGAACTCTATGTCATTTCCCATAATAACAGAGTTAGGGTGTTCCAATGACCCAGCGCCTAAAGTTGTGCACAAGTTGTGCTGAGCTTTTGGATGTGTAACATCCATAGGCTTTGGATAGTAAATATCCATAATGTGTCTATCAACTTGATGTTGATGTGCATTGTACTGTCTTGGAGAATGCTCTCCCCCTAATCCGAGAATGCTTGCAAGAAGCTATATTCCCATGTGGCCATACTACTTCCCCTTTTATCAAGATTCGGGGAGTTGAGTGGTTTTGTTAGGTACCTCCACTCTTTTTGGCACACTGAACGGGAATCGGATTGGGTGACAACATTATGACAAGTAAATGCATTTGGCAGACTATTTGCAATGTGTTGCAAATATAAGATATTCTGAACTGCTAGTTCAGATTCTTTAGTACGTGGATATGAGGATCGAACATTAGTAATGATATTCTCTTTTTGATTCCTGACATTCCATGTGTGGTAACTGTCTCCCCCTAATGCCTGGAATCTTCCTCAAAGATATACTCAGCATACAGGCATTAAATGAATCCCTATTTAGAGATCTGAGGTATTATTGAATGACGGATAATAGTACCTTATGGTGATCTCTAAAATGCCCATAGATGTACGCTGCGGTGGTGATATTGGTACGTGCAAAACGTTACCGATTCGCAGATGGGAAATATCTTGACTACTAGGTCAAATTGCCACGTACGAACTGCAACGGAGGGAGCCGTATGTTTGCAGTGTTATGAATTTGGATTGACTATGCGTTGTGTAAATCCGCATGTCACCAACTAGATGTTGGTAAATTACAATTCTATTTTGGGTCATCAAACAACAAACTTAATTCTTTCACTGAGAGCATTAGTTTGGCCATTATGTATGAGCATAAGATACTTAATGATGTAGTCCTAAGAAAAAAACAATTCCATTTACATGGATTTGATCCCGCGTCCAGGATCGTTTGCTCTAAATTGAAGAATTTGAGCAATGAGTTTGGTAAATTTATGGTACCTTATGAGTAAGGCGCACACTTAGGACAACATTATAGATGCGATATGCATTACATAGTATCTTTATGGTCCACATAAAATGGCAAACAGAATCACATATATGATCTTGAATTTCTCCAAGAAATTGCGTGACTCATATTGATTTTGTGACCAATAGAACTGATAATAATTTCTCATCATTCTAAATGTAGAATGATCCAGGATAAATATGCCCAGTCTTGATGTAATCAAGAGAGAAAATTATTTTGTACGCAACAAGTAATATGAGATTGATGTATGTATAATACACCCCAGTTGATGTGGAAGGAATATACACAATTATAGTTTTCCATATATGTTGCATCTAAGGCGAGTGAAGAATTTCATCATCGCTCATTAGTAGTGGACTTCCGTTTGGAAACCATGCAACTTAATACATGAAAAATATCATATGGTATTTATAGAATCAGGATACATAGATGCATTCACGATTAATTTGAATACCCATGGCGAGATTGTAATCTCTCATAATTGTGTTAGCGGTACGATAGTCCACTAAACAAAATTCCTTGCACCTGGTTGAATCCCATATGATTCTATATAGAGTTTGGCAATATTCAGGTATGAATTTGCACTCATATAGAATATATATACCATGTATAAGATACATGATATTTGAGGAAATGGACAACATACTAATGTGGTAGTATGACATTAGGCTAATAATATATCCAATGAAAATATGGAGGTATTTTGCAAGCGTTTGCTTGTTGAAATGAACTCCAAATTGTTCCAAAGAACTCGCTTGCCTCTAATGAGTTGGAGGTATAGTCGAGCCAAGTATTTGATTTGGCGTTTCTATGTACATGGACTGTATAATCACATTTTTGTGAAAAATGTGAGACTTGTCACACAAGATCACTTTTCTAAATGAAAAATGGTATTGCGTTCATGAGAATCCATTATGTTGCATTGCCATGGATCAACGATCTTTGATAAATGAATGATTGAACAATCATTTATAATTTGGCAATGTTACATCCTTAGTTGAAATCTCAATGAGAGATTTGTAAAAGGTAGATGGATCTCACTCATTGAACATTCAGATTTGAAAAAAAAAATCCAAGTGCATGAGTTGCATATAAAATGCATCAACGCAAAGTGTGTCAATATCCAGAATAGATTGAGCATTTGGTTGGGTTTGAGCAGACATAGCTGTGATGCCATATGCCCCAATGATATCGTTGATATCTTAATGCTCATGGTATGAAAATAAATTTCATCCAATGCGAGGTTGAAAAAAAATTTCGAACTGGAAATATTAGCCATGTCCAACATGAGTTGACCATGTATCAATTTACTTGATAGTAAACTGTATAGCAATAAAGGCAAAATTTTGGGTTCAAGGTGATACTTGATTATAGACTGACCATTCTATAAAGAACAGGCGACAAGATCGCTGCTAATGTTTTGGATTCTATTCCTGTGGGAATAGATGATGTAAAATCTTTGCCAAAACATAGACTCTGTATGTGATAGAAAGGAGTCACCCAAAATAATGCACTATAAATTGCTATTTATTTAAGTAAATTATTACTTAAATAACTTCAGATTCAAGATGTGTCTTGAATTGGCATATGCAAATATTGTGAATTCAAGATGAATCCTGAATCACTTGTAGTGTTTACCTCATATTGGTTAGGTGATAGAGAATCACTACTAACATCATTGCGTACAATAATCATTGCCAAGAAATAGTCTCAAATCATTATGTATTAGCATGTTGGCACATTGAAGGTGCAAACCAAATTGGTGACCTTGTAGTAGGGGAGCATAGTCTGCAAATATGTCTATATGCAGTAGATGTCATCCCACTACTTGTGCATTGCTAATAATAATATAGGTTGATCACACTTTGAAGGTAGTCAAATGTTATGAACATGACATAGACCTTATTGGGTGATTCAACTCAAAGGTAGTCACCGTGTTCATAAAACACGGTGTAGACCGCAGATGGTGAGACCATTGCTTAAAAGTAAACACCATTAACGGTGTAAACCTTATGCGATTCATATTTAGATTAGATACGCACATGCAGATAATCACTATGTGATGACATAGTGTAGATCCTGCAGTAGTATTGAGATATAGCTTGTGCATAGTCAATCTAAGAGATGAATTTGGCAATCACCTGTAGGTGTAGACCTTTGTAGTTCATATTCAAAGTTGGGTACGTGCACGAAGGATGAAAAATCCCATGGTAGTACTGCGGTACACCTTGTGCATGACCAGTTTTTGAAAAATGAACAAAAGTTGTCACCGTGAATGTGAAAGTCATTTGTTCTAAAATACGATATTGGTACACAAGTTAAGGATTCACTATGTGTAGCACAGTGTAGATCTCATACCAGTACTATAGTACTACCTTGTGTATTACCAATATGCAAATTTTAGAATATTATACACAAATAATGAGGTAATCACATAAGTATTTGCATGAATATAAGTGGAAGCTATTGTGCCTACATAAGTAGGGCCAAGATTTGTTAAAAATCTTTGGCAAGTTGAACAAGCAAATGCAAAATGCAAATAATCAAGGTAAACTTGAATAAGAGGGATATTCTCATGTTGAATAACATTGTTAATCACCTGATGGTGTTAACTTTGGACTCATTTTTCAACATTAGGTACGCATGTTGAGGATAAAATCCCACAGTAGTACTATGGTACTACCTTGTATATGGCCAATGTGAAAAAGAACCATGGTAATCACTCAAGTGTCCCTTGTATAATTTATTTATCAAATTGGGTACGCACGTTGAGGATAAAAATCCCGCAGTAGTACTATGGTACTACCTTGTGTATGGCCAACTTAAAACAAATAAAGGTAGGCACTCCAAAGTGTAGACCAAATGATTTAAAAATTTGAGTTATTCCAACTTGAGAGAAAATCAACCTTAAAGCATTTGCAGCATTTGCAGAGGGTACATATTATGATGCAATATTTTTGAAGACCGGTGGCCTAAAAAAATATTATTTACATAGCATCATAAAGTATTATTTACATGAAGTAAATAATAGTATACCGTGGATATGTTAAAATCTGAGGATTAAAACATAAATCTGGAATACATTAATAATCCATTTGGACTATTAAAATTCACAGTAAATGAGGGGGATTTTGTGCAAAAGTGCACAACCTTATCCTCATCCTCCACCGACGGTTCCTCGCGCGGGGAGAGAAAAAAGAAATCACGGGCCTAATGGCCATGAGAATGCCGCCGCCGCCTCAGGGCATGGGCAGGTAGGCGCTGCCAGACGAAGCCGGCCGCCGGGGGCCGGCCGCCAGCCGAAGCCGCCCGCCGGGGCGCAGGCGCTGGCCGAGCGCCAGGCCAAGGCGCCTGTCGTCGCCCAGTCAAGCCGGGGCCGCTCGACCGCTAGTGGCCGGCGAGCCGCGCGCCGCCCGCTGAGGCTACTGGGCGCAGCCGAACTCGGGCGTAGAGCGCCCTCCACCGGAGCATGGCCGGGCGAGCCGCTGGCGCTTGGTGGCTGGTCACGGAGCCAAGCCGCCGGGCTGGGCCGCCTCGCCGGGGCGCTCCGGCCTCCTGGCCGCTGGCCGGGTTGGCGGGCGAGGAGGGCAGTCGTGGCCGGCCGTCGGCGCAAGGCCGTGGGAAGCCATCCACCGCTGCGAAGGTCCGGCCAGCCGTCCGCCAGGAGCAGGCTGGCGCAGGCACGGCAGTTCGCGAAACCGGCCGCAACGCAGGGTTACTCAAGCCATGGCAAGGCCGCAGACCATGCACGCATACAATGCGATGTCGAGAAGCGAAGTTAATCTGGCGAACACAATTAACAGGTTCGTTCGTACCTTCTGCTTCAATATGATGGTGAGATTATGCAAATAGAGACCACAAGACAACCATAGCCATAGTTGTCCTCGTCGTTCTTCGTTCTTGTTCTGACGAATCCCAGGTATTGCATCTTCTCTTTTGTAACATCTGCTTCTTCTTCGAACGATCGATGAAGAAATCTGATACTTCCCATGGAAAGCAACGACCAGAGAATGGAAACTGCTGCAGGCCCGGACGGATCTCCAGTCCACGCACGGTTCGGCTGAGAGGGCAACGACGAAGACGAACAAGACAAGACGCGAATCGCTTCGAGATGCCTGACGTGCTGCGGCGGCCGGATGCCGGAGATGCGGCTGATGGCGAAATGGACGTGCGGCGGCGATGGCGCCTGGCGTGGCGTGGCGCGGGCGCTGACGAAGTGCAGAACTCAGCGGTAGAAGAGACAGCGTGCTGATAACGTGTAAAAACTAGGAATGTAATGACGCGAATGAATCACTGTATTTCCCTTGATCATTGTGTTTATATATTATATATATATATATATATATATATTATATATATATATATATATATATACATGTGGGTAGTAGCAACTGCTACCACCGATAGAGATCGAGAGAGGGAGCGGTTCCACTCCGTGAGAGTACGAGCGGTTCTTCTCAGATGAGATCAACCGACTCATAACAATAGTGACATGGACAAATAAATACATGTTAATGGATCAGGTGGCTTGCTGACTTGGATATCTTGCATGAATAGAAATGTATAATTGCATGCGCTAATGGCTACTGATGTGGAGGCTTCCATGTCGAGTTGACTTCTAGTGGGGTTTAGAAGATATAGATGTAGATGACGTTTTGGACATCAACACGGTCTCTAAAGTATAACTTTGACTCCCTTTATTTTAAAAAATATTAATCAAAAAGTGATATATGTACATTTTTATGAAAATGTTTTACAAGACAAATCCATTCATATGATTTTTATATTTTTAAACTCAACAGCTTAAAAGTTACTCATGATTTATATTTCCAATGTTTGATCGAAACCATGTCCAAAACGTCATTTATTTCCTATATGGAGGGAGTAGATGTAGATGTAGATGTAGATGTAGATATGCTCCTAGATGAGTTTTCCTCAAATCAAAATAGTAGTGTCCACTTTAATCTGTTGTCAAATTGTCTTGTTGTCAAAGTATATAATATCGAGTCCATTATATCACGTTCTACTATTTCATAGAATTGTATTGTGGTTTTCAAAAGTTATGAGGTGTCTAGATGTAACAATTTTATAATTTTGTAAACAGGGTATTACTGAAGTTGTAGTCTCTTCTAGGAGTTCAATTAGAAATTTCAATCTAAACCTCTTTTTTAAACCATGGTTTTGTATTTAATTATGTTCTCAAAGTACATTATCTTATTACCATATGGTTCATCGAAACGGAAGTCTAACAGGACCTGAAGGAGATGTTGCAGGACACATGGGCAGAAATGGGGAATTGGGCCAGGTTTCGACAGCAAGTTAAGGTCCAGTGGCGAGGCCTTGTTAGCTTTGAGCGATGGAGGATGGTTGGTTATACAACTTCTGGGCCTTGTAGGAAATTTGGGCCAGGTCGTGCTAAATGGGCCTGCTTGTCGGTTAGCCGTCCGTTATTATTCCTCTTTTTTCTCGTTTCAACTATGTTTCTGTATATTCTTCTGTGCATTGTCTAGAAGTGAGGAGGTATTGGAATCGTAACCGTGCTCAACACCATACCGGAAACAGCAAACGTCAATCAAGAAACATAAAGCTAAATCAAGGACTCTTGATTTAAATTAACTCGAGTGCCCTCTCAATTTGGAAGGGAAGGGCATGTTTGAAGAAAATATTGGCGCAAAAGAAAGTTAAATAACTAATTGAATCAAGAGGCCTCCAACTCCAGCGACCTCTTCTTCACCGACAAACATTCCATAGCATGGAAGGAATCATCTCCAGTACAATTTTGAAATGGGAAGACGAATTTACATTAGGATAGTATATGCTATATAACAAAGCTAAGCACAAAACATATAATAAAAAAAAGAACGAAAATAAGACAAGAATCATTCCAAGCAAATACCAAAATGGTTACAATAAAAGATGCTGTCCCCTGACTATCACAATGCTTAACACCACATCGAATTTCCAAATCAAGGTTGTCAAGACGCTCAATACGCAAAGTATATCCACCTGGTGCAAATTCCTCACCTTGTTTTCCAATACGAAATGGTAGTAGAACATCAGTTTGTGTAAGACTGTCCTGCAATTCACTGAGTGCTGCCGTCCACAATGTCGGTACTCCAGCAGTAGGACAAGGAAGATCCATCTGTCTGCTCACTGCTATCTTGAAATTCATGCAGAAGTCATAGCTTTGATAAATCAAAGCTTTGTAATTTTTACATGACAAAAACTAAATCCAATGGTACCAAGTCAATGAAGTAGTCGCAATTGAGACAAGCATGCAAGCTGATTAATCTACTACCGCTGCACAATGAGATGCACATCACTTTCACCAAGGAGCATCTCTTCTAACCGAAATACTGAATGGTCATACTTGAACAGCTAAAGCCCCAGAGAACATGGAAGATGATAACAGTAACATAATATGCAGTTATGAAAACGAGATGCCCACTGCCAACTTAAGACCTGACTATTGCTACAAGGGAAAGAATTTTCGCAAGTATTTCAGTAGAGCGCCTCACTAAGTTGCTAACATTCCTAAGAAAACTGTTTCGGAAGGAAAGAAAGGTTGCTGTCACCAACTATTCAGAAAGAACACCTGTAAAATACCAAACCACCATAAATTGAAAACAATGACCAGAACGCAACCTTAACAAAACCAAAACAAAATTATGACAGTTTGAGATACTTCATAGCAGATGAGTGATATTCTATGACACACATAACTAAAAGACATTCATATAACAGATGGTAGTTTACCCAGAGTACCAGTAACAAAGACAAGTAACCAAGTTCAGCCAGGAAAGGCAAGATGGATACTCTTGACCAAACCACATGACAAATTGATGTTCTGACCATTATCCGTAGTGATTAGGGAAGGCAAGACTCCATTGCCAACTCCAAGGCCCCGACTCAACTAAGGTCTCAAGAAGAAGAAACTCAGCAGCGACTAGACACAGATGTACCCCACATTCAGACTGAACCTTGACGACGACGCTGGACCTTCTTGACCCTCATTACTGTTCTAGGACTCGCTGTAACAGTAAGGACATGATATATCAAGCTATGTGCAAACAAACATGAGGGCAAGAAAATGGTTAAAAATAGTATTTTTTTAATATATAATAAGGCATGCAACTTAATGTTCTAAATAAAGGTGTAGCAAATGTTGAGGACCATACGGAAGGTTCAGAAACACAGACCTGATTGTCCTGATCTGTTGCTGAATCATTTGCATTGTTTGTCTGTGATGGCTTTTCCGCTCCACATTGAGGACGATTGCATTTTGTTCGGAAAGGATAGTTTATGTTATTGCACTGCTCGCACTTCCAACTGCCCTCTGGCATTTTGGTTCTATCAATGAGAGGTTGGATGTGAATTTGAATAGAATTGATGGAACGATAAATTACATAGGCCATTAGGTAAAGTAGTCCATAAGTTATGTGTGAAAATCCAAAGAAAGCAATTCCCTCAAAGAAATGTCTAGTGATAACTGATAACAAAGATTACCAAGATTTACTAATTTGTAATACACAAAAAGATCTGGTAACAAAGGAGCACTAAGAACTTATCATGTGAAAACTTACTTGAGCCTCAAACCATCAGGTCTAGATCCCTGCACAAAAAGTTGATAAACAAGCAATCAGTGAAGTATACTTAGCTCTATACATAGACTACACATAGAAGCCCAAGCATTAGAAAGGAGGATCCAGGTTTAAATGAAAGGTTTTTATTTTGTTCACAAAATTATTCTGATTTAGCTTGGTAATACAACGGAGGGAGAAATTTGCATTGAGGTTTTTTTAGAGTAACAAAACCTAGATAAATTTAGTAAATCTCATGACCAAAGAGAAGGTGACCAATAAGAACTCAGATCCTGATGTCCAATAAATGAAAAGGCATACAAGTGGAATGACGGGCTATGGCAGGGTAAACTAGAGGATATCCAGATGTGCATAAGCATGGTTTCACCGAACAGTTTAGTAGTTTACAACAGTATCGGATACAATGAAGACGTGTACACTCCAAGCACACGAATCTTGTGGCAGCAAAGTCAACTTCAAGCAGGCAACCACAATTGTGAAGTTATATACTCTACACTTCAACAGAAGTAAAGAAACATTGACAACAACAATTTTCTTTAAAATGATCTTATCTTAGTTTAAATACATGAAAGCAGTAATTATCAGGTCACGTATAGTAGCAAGATAAGACAGAAGCCCCAAACCTGGTTTTCAGGTCTAGGTGTGTTGCACTTTCTCATATTACAGACCGTACGAAAACCAAAGTTGATGTGTGGCAATTTGGACACTCCCAGTCATTATCACGGCCAGCTCCTGCATCAAAAGTTCAGAAGAATAAGCAAAGAATTAATCAAGTGCTAACCACATTATATATACTCCCTCCATCCCATTGAAAGTGTCGCCCGGGAAGCGTGTTTGTGAGGGGGACACGGTTTTCTAACGACACTTTCAATGGGACGGAGGGAGTACAAGTCAAAATACAATTCAATAATAATATATACCTGCAGGCTTCTTCTGAGAACCTTCGTCAGAATATGAGCCAGCTCTTGTGCCCTTTCAAGTTCAAAAGAAACATTATGAACTTAAGGAATCATAACAGTTATTTCCAACAAGACACAATCACAGAAACAATGTTTTCAAGGCGGTGAGGCGAGGCGTGGCGACTGACTACCGCCTTACGCTTAAGCGAGTAAGGCGTAAGGCGAGGCGACGCCTTACCAACTAAATGAAAATTTAAAATAACAGCTCAGAGCAGTAAATGGTAAAGAAAAAAGAAAAGGAAAAAAGAAAAAAAAATGAGAGTAAGAAGTGATCCAGCCCAGCCCACCAGGCAGCCCATATGCCCCTCACGTCATCTCTCTAACTCTCTGATCCCTCGCTCCTGTAGGCCGCCGCAACTAATCGCCGCAGCTCTCTTCCAGATCCCTCTCTTCATCTCTTGCTTCCCTCTCTCATGTAGATCAGCGCGGATTGGAAGGTGGCCGCGGCTCGCAGGCGGCTGCTTCTCGCGAGACTTGACTAGAAGAGGACATGACCGCATGGCTCGGCTGCGGGCAGGTAGGCGGCAACTTCCCACGGCAGCGGGGGGGATGCAGCGGCGCATGCGAGCGAGCTGTGGTTGCCTATTCCTCTCCCGCTCACTGGTTGGTCTCCCGCGCGCCTGCTGTTTCGCGCACGCCCGCCCTCTGCGCAGGCATGCTTTGTTTCTCCCGCGCGCTTGCTTTCTTTCGCTTTTCTTCTGCCGATTCTCCCGTGTCTTCCCGCTGCCCAGAACAGAGGCCTCGTATGGCGCACGCCACACACGATTTGGCCTGATTCGGACGCCAAATCGACGATTTCTGGACGCCATGGCCGTAAGGCGGACGCCATATCAATCTAAGGCGAGTCGTCTGCTGTGGCGTCCTTCGTGGAGCGCCTTGGCGCTTAAGCGACGACAAAGCGACGCCTTGAAAACATTGCACAGAAATCATAACTATCACAGAAACTGGAATGCACAATAGCGGAACCAAAAGCGTTGAAAGTTCTTCATGTAAGGCAACAATAGTTAACTCAAATTAGCATGAGGCGACAGCAAGAATAATCACAAGAACATACCATTGGACCAGGACCAGCAGGTATTGGCCCATACCTGTCCATGGGCATTCCATACATTCCACCTGTTTATTGGACAATAAGCAAGATGAATCTTGTGAGCAAACATGCGGGAAACATTGGACTGAAAAACATGTATTGTCATAACCCCAACCAAACAAAGTGACTTAGAAAACACATGGCAGAACGCAACAGTACTGCAAAGGGTATTTATTAACAGCAATTGTGGAAATGAAGATTGAGTGAAAACAAATTACAATTTTCATATTCTGTAAAACTAATTGTTTAACACACTATGATTTGCACAAAAGAAATTATTGAAAGCATCAGATTTGCCTATTTAATTTGACAGCTAGATTAATTAATGCAAGGGCAATATCAAAATATGGCATGCCTATTAGCCAGAAGCCCTGTTACCTGCTCCCATCATAGATGCACCAGAGTATGGAGTTGGCCCGGCCATTTGCATTGGCCCGTAGGGGCTCCCCATTGGTATGCGACCACCATATCCATATGGATACGCAGAACCCCCAGGGAACTGTGGGATACCATAGCGCGGCATTGCAGGCCCGTTGAACATCGAGGAGCCATATGGGGGAGCGCCCCACCAAGGTACATTGACGGTGGCGTCCCGGGCCCATGTAACCCCTGGCGTGGGATAGTGAGGCGGGGTTTGCATAGGCTTCTGCATGGCCTTCTGAACGGCAAGCAACAGCAGCACGAGGTAAATGCAAATGGGCAAGTGATAAGCGGAAGTAGCCGCAGGCATGCTCCGCGCAAGTGACAAGCGAACAATATGCAGCAAGAATAATATGAGGCAAAACCGTTATGTACCGTGTGATCTGATGGCCTGGACTGGTTGCAGTTGCGCATGTTGCAAGTGGTGCGGAAGGCGAAGTTGACGTTCTTGCAGCTGGGGCAAACCCAGTCGTCCTCACGCCGGCTGCCTGAGAACGAGGTTTATTGGCCCCCACCAAGGGGAAATCCACTCAGATGCTTATAGATACGGAGGGCGCGACAGGAAATAACGAGGCGGCGGAGCAAGAGCAACCTACCGTCGGTGCGCGCGCGCTTCCCGGGGACTGGCTGCGGCTGTCGACCTGCAAACCCACACACCAATTGGTGAGACCTCGCCGGATGTGCGGGATCCAGAGGGGATCGACGAGCACAGCGCGGGGAGCTCAAATAACAAAGCTAACGAGCTTCCAGCGCGACTGATGGGCGGCGACACCGACTCGAACCCTAATCGACCGGCGGACTCGAGGAGGACGACAAGGTGGTGGCGGTACCTGAGAAGACATAGCTGGCGGTGAACCGGTCGTGGCAACGGGGACGAACGGGCGGGGAGAAGCACGAGCTCCTTGCAGCGGGAAGGACAAGCGGTGACGGACGGCGGGCGGAAGAGGGGGAATTCGGCGAAGGAGTAGTTAGGGTTTTGCAATTGCAGTCGTGAATTCGGGTTCGAGCTCAGGTGCACATCAGATTAGTTTTGCCTCCGCCGTCCGCGTCGGCCGATGTACTGACGGGTGACGGGGACAGGGACGGGACTCGGACGACAAGAGGGGCCCAGATGAGAGATTTAGGCCCAGTTATGAAACGTGGGCCCCTCCAAACTCACGTGCAAAGATGTTCTAGCCCATTACACGTTCTGCTCAAGTTACTATTTCTTGAAAATTTCCGTTTTACCTCAATTGTTAACGTAGTCTGCTTGAACTTTTTAAAAATCAAACATTACTCCTAAACACTTAAAACTATTTAAATTACCTTCATTTCCTTGCTTCAAGTGGTTTCAAGGTAGTTTGTCTCTTTTTTCAGTTATAAGTTATGGCAGACACTTTGATAAAGATTTAAACAACAGAAAATGTCTCTGCCTTCTAAATATATTGGGAATAATGCTCGTGAAAATATATCTATAGGCTTCAAAATAGATTTAACTCTATAAAAATATCCGAAAAAATAGAAATCTACGAAAACATTCGTGTGTATTGGAAACTTTACATAACAAAATATAGGATGCAGCCAACATAGATTAATGTCGTTTGTATCTTATGTTTTTGTTTGCGAAACATTTTCAAAATAAGGTTAAACATAAGTTATAATGTTGCAAACTTCTAGATATATTTTCATGGAGGTCTAAATTTTATTTGATTCTTTGTAACCAATCAGTCGTTAGTGTTTTTAGGATTTTTAGAAGCTTATTAAAATATTTACCTGATTTTTGTAACTAAAACACAAAATCGCCTTCGAAATCATTTCAAATCAACATGGAGAGAGAATTTAAATGGGTTTCTGCGAATTTAGGGGTTAAGATATCTGATTTGAAATTCAATGAGAAAAACATATTAGAACAATTTTATTATTTCTATATATAATGGTAGTTCATTTTTTTTTGGTAGTTCATTTTTTTGTACAATCGACCTAATGACCTAGAGAGCGCAACATTTTGCAACACTTTGCGCCTCAGGCCTTGCTCAGATGCTGAATTTTTTTGAACTTTGCTATTGTAGCACTTTCATTTGTATTTGACAAATATTGTTCAATCATGTGCTATTAGATTTAAAGATTTGTCTCGTTATTTATAACTAATCTGTGCAATTAGTTATTTATTTTACTAACATTTAATGTTTCATGCATATGTCCAAACATTGATGTGATAAAGGGAGAGTAAAAAAAGTTAGAAGTTTGATGGAATCTAAACAATGCTTCACTTCACAAGTTGTCGACCTTTGATGAAAGGGAAGCTATAGCGGTTGAGCAATACCGCTCCCGGTGGCGGCCGCCCCCCTATCTGCCACCGTCCAGGATGCTTCGCGATTCGTGCGAGTCAATACTTTTCCCTCCCCATTGCTTGTGCGATCCGTACAGTCTCACTGAGGATGTTTGTAGGCCGTTGGATAAGGGGGGCGGCCGCACCGGGTTGTGGGAAAACCGGTTTGGAAGCTATAGCTACTGCATCCATCCTTTTGCTCCCTTCCCGGTCTTCGCTTGCTTTTGCTGCATCACACGCAGGAGCTGCTGCGAACTTTGGGACCTCGCTCGCCGCCTGTGAACTGTCACGGGCCTTCGCTCCGGCGCCTCTCCTTTCTCTCCCGTCTTCTCACGCACACCGCCTGGCCGGCCATGGACGATGGCACCACTCTGCTCATCGGTCGCCACATATTCGACTATATATTCCATACCTGCGGCTCGACTGGCTTCGTTCTCATCGACTGCGTCGAATCATCTAGTGGTCAGTGGTCGCGCGCGGCAATGGACTCTGAGGACGAGGAGCAATGCTGCTCGCCGCCGGAGTCGGATCCCCCGCCTCCGTCGCCGTCGCCGTCGCAGCGGCCGTGCTGCTGAACCGGCGTACGCGCGGTGCAAGTCGGTGATCCACGACGAGCTGCGCAGCTTCCGCGTGTTCCTGCAGTGGTGCGCGCTGGAGCACAGAGCGGGGGCGCGGGCGTCGTACGCGGCGTTCGTGCGCTGGCGCTGCTGGTGCCCGGCGCGGTGTCGCTGTCGCTCCGCGCCGACGCGGCGCTGTCGGGGGACTCGGCGTCCGCCATCACCTTCAACCGCGTGGCGCAGGCGCCCGCCACGGGGCTCGCCGTCATCTCCTTCGCGACGCTGGCCGCCTTCTTCCGCCGCCTCGGCGGCCTGCGGCAGCTGCTGTTCCTGGACGGCGCGCTCCGCGACGACACCGCCTTCGTGCGGCGCGGGTACGCGCGGGAGCTGGACCGCGCGTTCCGCACCCTGGCCGCGCTCCTGCTCCCGTCGCTCTGCGTGGAGGCCGCGCACAAGGCCGTCTTCTTCTTCTGCACCGTCAGGGTGGAGGTGGAGCTTCCCGCGGCGGCGGCGGTGCTCGTGGTGCCGTGGCGCGCGGTGGCGCTGGTCGCCACGGTGGCGTCGTGGGTGTACCGCACGGGGTGTTCCTGCTGGTGTGCGTGCTGTTCCGGCTCACCTGCGAGCTCCAGATCCGCTTCGAGGGCATCTACCACATGTTCGACGTGGAGGGCGCGCCCCGCCGCCGCCGAGATCTTCGCGGAGCACCGCCGCATCCGCACGCAGCTGCTCGCTACCAGCCACCGGTACAGGGTGTTCATCCTCTGCTGCCTCGTCACCATCACCGTCAGCCAGCTCGGCGCGCTGCTCGTCGCTCTCGTCCAGGGACGCCAAAGAGCTTCTCCAACACCGGCGACCTCCTGGTACGCACGCACGGCAGTACGGCACGGCACTACACCACACGACGGCGAAGGCCTCCCTGGTTTGAGGAGATCTCCTGGTTTGAGTTGTTGCGTGCAGGTCGGCTCGGCGGTGCAGCTGAGCGGCTTCTTCGTGTGCCTGCTGGGCGCGGCCAGGATCACGCACAGGGCGCAGAGGATGGTGTCCATCGCCAGCCAGTGGCACATGAGCATGGAGTCGTCGTCCATGCACCACGGCAAATCGTCCTCTCCGGCCACCACTTCGGCGAGCGACGACGTCGACGCGTCGCCACGTCTCCGGCTCGTCGGTGACGACCGTCTCCCAGGCAGAGCCCGGAGCGCCGGCGTGCTGTACAGGAGCAGACAAGCACTAGGTACGCATGCAACTTTACTGAGCTTGTGATTTTGCCCATTTCTTTACTGCCGCAGACTGAAGCTCTTGGTGTGGTGCATGCAGTGACGTACCTACGGCACAACGGCGGCGGGATCACCCTGTTCGGCTTCACGCTGGACAGGGGCCTCCTCCACACAATCTTCGTCTTCGAGATGACCCTGGTGCTGTGGATCCTCAGCAAAGTCGTCGTCCTCTAGGCTCTAGTGGAGTAGTCGTAGGACCTTCCATGTGTATATATCTGTGCCACGAGCCCACAACTGAGCACAGCTGTTTTTTAAAAATGTTTTACGAGCAACTTACTTGATGAAGTTGAGCTCTTTTAAAAAAATATTTGATAAGACAGCTTTACAATAACTTTTATATGATCAGAAAAGAGAAATAAGAATAAAAATTGTGAAAAACTATTTTTTTTAGCTTCATCCCAGCTTATACTTTTGTGAGAGAGAAATATAACTTCATAGGTATAACTGTTTTAGAAAAATGTGTTTGGCAAAAAAAAAATAGCTCACAACAGCTCATGAAGCTGTTATAAGCTGTACCAAATAGACTCTTATACTACTGCAATTTTTGCACACAACAGTGCCTATTCTTTTAGAGGTGTTTGTTTACCATGATTAAATCTATTCTCTATCATACTAGACGTTATATCCTAATTTAGTCTATTAAAAATAGAGTAATTACAAACTAGTTTATCAACTAGAGGTTAATTCACGAGACGAATCTATTAAGCTTAATTAGTCAGTAATTTGACAATATGATGTTAAAATAAACATTTGCTAATGATAGATTAATTTGACTTAATAGATTCATCTTGATAATTACGGTATAGTGGTGTAATTAGTTTTATATATATAGTCTTCTTTTTTAATAGACTAAAATTAGTGACACAACATCTGATATCACACAGCCCAAATTTTAACCTTAGATCCAAATACCCCCTATCTTAAATCACAATTCAGTCAAGACATGAGACTGCTTTGATTTACGAGTGATTTTTTTTTTCTTGTTGGCAAAAGCGAGAACTTTCAATCACCACAATTAAGTACTTACAATCACACAGAGCCAAATGCCTAATCAACACAAATGAGAAACATTTTGGTGATACTTGCAATCGTAGAGAACCAAATGTTGAATCAACGCAAAGCAAATAGTGCATCCGGATTGGGGTGGACAGAAACTAAACAGGTTGAAACTGTTTTCATCGGACAGCACAAGTTTCAACCAACTTCAAAAACTTGTGCTCCATGAAAAATTTGAGGACAAATGAAGCAACAAGCACTACGATTCTTCATACAAAGCAAATAGTCAACTCAAACTTAGTTAAAAAAACAGGTTGAAACTTGCCTTTCTGAGAACATTGCCCTCCAATGTTACAAGCCTTGTGTTGTCAACACTATCAACTACTCCCTCCATCCCAAATTATAAGACATTCCAAAATCTTGGAGAGTCAAAGGTTTCAACTTTGACCAAATTTATATTATAAGATAATAATATTATGATACCAACTAAGTATAATTAGATTCTTCATTAGTTATACTTTCATATAATACATATTTGGATGTCATAAATCTTTGTGTTTCTCTCTAGAATTTTGGTTAAAGTTAAAAACTTTGATTCTTCAAGATTCTTGAAATGTCAATTAATTTATGATGGGGGAGTATTATCCTAAAGCAGACATAAGCTGCAAAGAAATTGAGAAGCAACTTGCATTGCCATGAATCCCATGGTTTTCGGGAACCACCATGCCTGGATGTAAAAGCTTGCTGGATGCCACCAACCTGCCCGAGAGGGTGATAACAAACTATCATTTATGCCTTTTTCTGATGAACTTTCAGGAACATACATATGAAACAGGGATTCAGCAATGAAGAATACACTGAGGAAACAAAGGTCTTACACAGCCATGAGCCCATAAAGCCCACGGTTACTAATGGCCACGGATGCTAGGCCCATATTTATGGCCCACACGGCCACACCGTCCTGTACCTTGTGTTAGAAACAATTTTTTTTTTAAAAAAAATCCAATTTACCTTCCTCAACTCTTATGGTAGTTTGAGTTTTTTCTTGAACTACAAAATAATTTTTTACTACTCAACTATTTAAACGTTATTTTTTGCAATTTAGGTGATTATGATGGTGATTTACAGATGTGTGTCACTTTGGAGGGTGAAAATCCGATTAAACCATGGAATTAAATAGCCCGCTATTTGTGCCGCTATAGCCCGAAATAGCTTGAAAAAAATTGTAGCGCTATTTGCGTTCATGCACAATTCTACCGCTATTTGCCGATAAAGTCCGCTAATTACAGTTTATAAAACGCTAAACACTTAGCTTTAGCTCGCTATTTAAAACATGGATTAAACTGAAAGTTTATAAGATAATTGGACTAGAAATATTTTAAAAAAATATATCCAAAATCATAAATAAATTTTCAATAAACTATCCAAATATTTTTTAAAGTAATGTAATTAAAAGTCTTAAATCCAGTTTAGTCATAAAATTATTTTATCTAAAAAATGACACCAGTTTTAGATTTCTTTCCCCTAAAACCATGCTCTATCCTACGATGTCTATGTCTAGCTTGAAATTGTTTGAGTTTTGTTGGACTTTTTTTGTGCTTATTTGTTATCTATTATAATTAATGATTGTCTGACTACATAATTATATGATATTTTTTTTAAAATAGTTGTGTTATCCTGCTTGGCACTGGCGCTTCTACATGGCCCAGATGGCATTGACTAAATGTAATGTCCTAGATCACAATAGTGGATCTTGACAATACAAGTACAATGGAAAATGAGAAAGCAAGAATGAAACAAAAAGTCCATTCAAAACCCTAATGAGAGGGTCGGTGGCTAATTATAAAATCTTGGGCATGATCACCCCTAGACGCGGCCCCTAATGGTATCTAAGGTGATACACGGTGCAACAGATCAGAAGATGCTATCATAGCAGCCCACAAAATTTTGTATGCTCATTTATTTCAATGATTCTCATTGACACTCCAGATGAATTTTGATGTGAACCCAAAGTCAATGGTTAGCTCATTAAATTAGGGTCTGTTTGGTATGATTTATAAGTCGGTCGATGAGCTCAAATGACTGATTTGTACGAAAGAAAAAACATTGTTTCACATCTGATTTTCATGGATTAAAGCCGACTTATAACTCAAGCGAACAGAGAGCTAGATCTCCGTGCGTATACGAATCATGAAAACGGAGTCAGTATGGGACTGCTTTTGGAATTTGAGATGGACTCTAACTTAGTTGCACTAAGCCTCTGGCATGGTGTATAGTTTGTTGATGCACACGCTGCTCCTCCTCGTCATCTTGGCTTGTATTTGATGCAGGGCGGGCAGACCCTGCTGCCGGCAAGATCAAGAGAGCATCCGACTACCGTGCATGCCCGACCACGCCGTACCCACACACTGCGGAGCCGTTGAAACGACGACAACCTCGTCAGTCGTCAGAGAGCGGCATGGCTATTCTTGGCCAAAGCCAGCAGCCGCAGCCCCAATAATACACCCTCCATGCCATGCTGGCGCCTCATCTCTCGGCGCTCGCCACCACCCTCGCCGCGCGCGCGTGCGCGCGCGCGGGGCCGGAGCTCCTGAATCGTCTCTCCCTCCCCCTTCTTTCCGCGCTCCTTTCTCTCCTCCGCGTCGACCTCCCGCTCTCCCCCACCCTATCCCAGGAAAACAGCGTGCCGGCCAGCCTTTCCCCACTCGCGTCGCGCGCGCGCCCGGGGAACAGGGGCCGCCCGCACCCCGCAGCATTGCCGCCGGCCAACTCACCCGCCGTCGTCAAGCGCTGGCGCCGGCGGGCTGGCTCCCTGGCACCGGCGCCGCCGCCCCGACATGGCCGGAGTGCCATCGTCGCTGCTGCTAGCGCGCCTCCTCCCCTTCCTCCTCTGCTGGTCGCTGACGCCGCGCGGCTCCCGCTGTCCCTCGCTCCCGGCGACGCCGCCGCCGCAGCCGCCGCCGACGCGCGCCTCAAGCTCAAGGCCGGCATCAACGACGGCGGCGGCGCGCTCGCCTCCTGGTCCTCCGACACGAGCCCCGGCGGCGACGGGTCCGGGCCGAGCTGGAAGGGCGTCATGTGCAACAAGGGCGGCGTCCACGGCCTGCAAGCTCGAGGGGATGGGCCTCTCCGGCACGCTCGACCTGCGCGCGCTCACGAGCCTGCCCGGCCCCGGCCTCCGCACGCTCAGCTTCAGGGACAACGAGTTCGCCGGGCCGTTGCCCGACGTCAAGGAGCTCAGCGGCCTCCGCGCCGTCTTTCTCTCCGGGAACAAGTTCTCCGGCGTCATCCCCGCCGACGCGTTCGCCGGAATGGGCTCGCTCAAGAAGGTGGTCCTCTCCAACAACGATTCACCGGACCCATCCCGGCGTCGCTCGCCGACGCGCCCGGCTCCTCGAGCTGCAGCTCAATGACAACAGTTTCCAGGGCAAGATCCCTGACATGAAACAGGGCGAGCTGGCGATAGTCAAACCTCTCAAACAATGAGCTCGAGGGGGAGATCCCGGCGAGCCTCCAATCCATGCCACCCGACATGTTCGCCGGTGAGCGGCATGCATATTGTTTCTACACCATGCGTGCATGGAATGATGTTCGTGCAATGTCCACGTGCAGTTTTGCATGCAGTGCACCCATATGATCTTGTTTGTTCTACATTACAACAATGCATGTTGTTGATGCAGGTAACAATAAGCTTTCGGCCCACCGGTTGGTTGCCAAATGCGAGGCCCCTCCGACACCGACACCGACGCCGTCGCCGTCGCCGTCACCAAAGGAGCCGCCGGCGGCCTCCACCAAAGAAGGCGGGACCACGCCGTCGCAGCCAGCAGTAGACGTCGTGGGGTCCACAGGCGCGTCGTCAGGTGACGACGACGCGAAGAAAGACGACCAAGGGGCAGAAGCCCGCCGTGGTGGGCACCACGTCGTTCGGCGTCCCTCGCCGCGTTCCTCGGAACGCTCGCGATCGCCGGCGTGGCGTTCGTCGCGCTGCGGAAACGGAGGGGGTACAAGACCAGAACTTCGGCCCGACCGCGTCGTCGCTGGGCCGGCGAGGGGGGAGCCGCACCCGCCGGAGGCGAAGCCGAGGCCAGAGCGGCGCCGGCGCGCGGTGGCGCCGCGGCGGCGGCGCGGAAGGCGGAGCAGGGGCGGCTGACGTTCGTGCGCGAGGACCGCGGGCGGTTCTCGAGCTGCAGGACCTGCTCAAGGCGACGGCGGAGGTGCTGGGCACGGCCAACCTCGGCGTGTGCTACTGCGCGACGCTCACGAGCGGCCACGCCGTCGTCGTGAAGCGGTTCAAGGAGATGAACCGGGTGGGCAGGGAGGACTTCGAGGAGCACATGCGCGGCTGGGGCGGCTCACCCACCCCAACCTCCTCCCGCTCGTCGCCTACTACTACCGCAGGAGGAGAAGCTGCTCATCCACGACTACGTGCCCAACCGAGCTTGGCCAAACCTCCTCCATGGTGGATGGCGGCGAGGGCGGCGGGGGCCGCGGGACGAAGTGAGAAGAAGCAGCGGCGGCGGTGCACTGGGCGGCGCGGCTCAAGATCGTCAAGGGCGTGGCGCGGGCGCTCCGCTACCTGTACGACGAGCTGTGCGTGCTGACGGTGCCGCACGCCACCTCAAGTCGTCCAACGTCCTGCTCGACGGCCACCAGTAGCCGCTGCTGACGGACTACGCGCTGGTGCCGGTGATGAACCAGTCGCACGCCGCGCAGCTCATGGTGGCCTTCAAGTCCCCGGAGTCGGAAGCAGTTCGGCCGCTCGTCCAAGAAGAGCGACGTCTGGTGCCTCGGCTCTCATCCTCGAGGTGCTCACCGGGAAGCCGCCGACCTACGACCTGCCCAAGGGCGGCGGCGGCGGCGGCATCGGGCGAGCTGCTGCCGCCGCCGCAGCCGTCTTCGTCGTCGTCACCGTCACCGCCACGGCAGAACAGCCGGGCCGGCGGCGGCGGGAACACCACCGACCTGGTGACCCCTGTGGTCGACGCCGGAGGGCGAGTGGCTGCACTCCGTGGTGGACCCGGACCTGCGGGCGAGGAGGAGGAGGACAAGGAGGAGATGGTGATGCTCATCAGGGGTCGGCATGGCGTGCTGCGACACCAACGTGGACAGCCGGTGGGAGCTCAAGACCGCCGTCGACAGATCGAGGAGCTCAAGGCCAAGGAGCGCGCCGACGAAAAGCAGTCCTTCTACTCGACGGTGAACGACGAAGAATACAGCGACATTGCCATCAACTGATGATCATCGACATGAACGACGAGGAATCGGTCAATAGGAAAGGACAGTGTGTTTGGGTGTGCATCAAGCTCATGAGCTCAAAATTAATGTGAAATGCATGAACTAGTACTGTGTATGTAATCTTATATATATATATCTTTGTTGGTTGTTGCCGGTGGTAGATTTTGGAGAGAAAAGAAAGCTTACTTATATACTAGCACAAATGCCCGTGCGATGCACGGGATCTAGATCTATAAGGTCAATCTAAGTGGTTTTCAAGATACCTATATAACAAATAATCGTGACAAATATTTCGTACGTTGCTACGGAGAAAGGCTGCGTGGTTGGAAACCTTATGATCCTTCTTTTCTCCTTGTAGGCGCCACCTCTGCTTGTATTCTCAGTTTTGCACCTATCTCTCACAACCCTCATCTGTTGTCCCCTCCATTGGGATTTTAGCACCCATGATCAGCGACATATATACAGGATTACTGACCCACCACCTCCCATGCCACCCTACATAAGCATAAGATTAACATCACTTATTTTTATGGGTGTTCCGAGAAAATCATGGTTCTAAATATTTACTTTAGCAACATATGGTACAAAATAAACATGATTAGAGCTGGACAAAAAAATATGACATAAATTTTGCCTCAAAACTCTATATAAGAAAAAAAATATTCATAATAAAGTTTGTTCTTCTAGTCAACTACTAAGTACGGAGTATATTGATATATATTGATATATGAGATGGACCGTAAATATATATACAATATAGACTATACTCCAAACAGCTTATAAGCATTTGGCCAATAAAGCCAACAAGCATAGGGAAGCCACTTCTTGTTCTGGACGAACAATCACATGCAGCGGGCAGCGGCGAGCTCTTCTCCACGAATTCTGAGGCGAACCAGCTCTTCACGAATTGAGAGTTCCAATTCCCAAATGTTTGTGGTTTTACGTGCCTGGAACCAGTTAGTACATGACACGTGCTGGTAACTGCAGTACAGCCCATCATCCATCCATCCGTTCCATATATGGGCTTTGTAGCGCCATCTGAAACCTGTTCTGATCGGTCCATGCAACGAACGAGTCCGGTAAGGACCACCGACGCGCTCACAAGTCACACGAAGAGGCCAGACGAAAAAAAATTCGGACCAAAAAATTTGGCTAAAATTTTGCCTCTTTATTATTAGGTATAGATAGTAAATAAATATGTCCGTGCGTTGCTTGCTACGGGTGTATATTTAATTTTAAATTTATTATTTTTTATCTCCCTCCTTCATTGTTTGTAACTTAGATCGAATTTAAATTTGACTCTTGTTTAGAAACTTTCTTTTTTATTAATGTCACGACATCAGCGTAGAATAGACAATCGTTCATCTGTACTATTTTCCAAGAACTCAGTAGTCTATATGCACCAAGAAAAGAGTTACCTGCTGGTGAACTTTCTGTAGTTCCTCCTCCAGTTGTTCAAGTTTCAGCTTAATGCTCTCCGGCCGCTGCACATATGTCTTCATCATAGAAGAGAAGCAAATTGTGATGGCTAATTTGATCTATGGAGAACAGACGACAGACGTGCATCTTGGTGCATGGTGCTCCAAATTAATTTGACATGGATAGCTCAAGGTTGGAGGTGAGCCTCAACCACGATGCTTTTGATTTGAGAACTATGAAGATGAAGCTAAACAGTATGATATTAGCGTGTAGTTGGGAGAGAAGCAACATCATCTTATCTAAACTCAATCATACACAGCATTAGCAGATTATTTTTATAAGAACAAAAAATATTGAATGATCAAGATGGCTCAAAAACCACAAATTTCTTTGGTCCAAGCAAATGAACCATAATAAACTATATTTTTCTTTGACAAGATAATAAACTCTTTGGTCCACGAAATGAATCAGATTAAAATTCATTCTTTCCCATAGAACCGGTATCAGTTTTAGGAGGATCTAGATTTCCATAAGAAACGTTTAGAGATTTATTTCATCATATGACGTGCTATCTATAACATGTACCTTCAGGTTTCAACAAGAATTCCAGTTCTCTTTTTTATTATTAGGTATAGTATAATCACACCAATCTTAGGGTTGTTTGGTACAGCTCACAGCTATTTTTTTTTGCCAAACACATTTTTCCAAAATAGCTTCACCAATGAAGTTTTTTTATTCCTTCTCTCATAAAAACCATAAGCTGAGATGAAATTGTTGGTGAAGCTATTTTTGTCAAACACTTTTTCTAAAACAGCTCAACTTCACCTAAGAAGTTGCTCATGAAGCTATTTTCTAAAAAAAAATAGCTTCACCAGTGAAGCTGATTGTGTACCAAACAAGGTCTTAGTTTGCTTTTTCTCACATCAGCGGTTGTTATTTGGGATTTCAGATTTCATGGCACACACCACAGACCAATTTCCAACAAACTCAACAGATATCTGTTACAATTACAATATACAAAATAATAATTAATTATGTGAACGGAGAATCTATTTTGTGCAAATTACCAAGGGTCTGTTTGGTAGAGCTCACTTGTGAGCTGTTTTTCTTTTGCCAAACAACTTCATCCATGAAGCTGTTTTATTCCCCCTCTCACAAAACCATAAGCTGGGATGAAGCTGAAAAAATAGTTTTTCACAGCTTACACTCTCATTTCTCTCTCTCAACCATGCATGAAGTTGTTGGTGAAGCTGTTTTGCGAAACACTTTTTTCAAAACAGCTCAGCTTCATCTAGTAAGTTGCTCATGAAGCCATTTTCTCAAAAAAAAAACCAGTTTCAATAGTGAAGCTGGACTGTACCAAACAGACCCCAAGAGTGGTGCCACACAAAAGGTTCGTTCTTTGAAAATTCCATTTCATCAACCTAAAACATTACTAAAAAAATCCGTCCGTTCGAACAAAAATAACCGTTAGAATCACACCGAAACTATTGGACGGCAGGATAGCTACTTGATTTAATGGGCTATACATTCTTACGGGCCTGGGAATCATTGGGCCTGCAAAAATAGGCCAGACGAGGGTAATATTATGTTTAATGGGCTATACATTCTTACGGGCTTGGGTATCATTGGGCCTGCAATGCCTTTTTCTTTATTATTTATAATTCAATGAAAACTAATGGCATTTTCTGTTTAATAAAGTATCTATTTTCTGTGAGATCCATATGTAGGGTTGTTAAATCCTAAATTTGACTTGAACCTAGGTGGACAACTTTCATCATAAGGATCTCAACCACCAGAGCTATACTCAACTTGCTAGTAAAAGATATACTTGACTACAGGTATTCAGCAGTCGAATTATCATTTTGTTTGTCATTGTAAAATTGGAATTTGAGCACTCTTGAAATTTTGTGGGCCATTTAGATATATAGATAGTACTACATCTTTTCTTGTTTTAAATGCGTAGAAGCCGTGTGAAAATTTGACGAGAGATCGAATTAACTTTAAATGCGTAGCTAAACTGGCTATTTTTGTGTATACCTGTGAATCTGTGATGAGGTCGGAAAAAGTGAAAAGTGACATGGAGTACAACCATGCGCAGAAGTCGTGTCATGCATGAGCTGAAGATCTCAAAAGGATGATGTTTTAGCAATGAATCTGGACAACACCACTTATCTAGGTTCATTACTAAAACATCATTTTTTTTTTTTGGACGGAGTAGTAGCTATAGCTAGATAAGCCACGATATGAATAGTGTGACGTCAATAAAGATTCTAAGCTCCGTACTATCACCGCTTAATTCATGTGTTAGAAAAGGATGTATCCGTACATCCTTTTCTTCGCGGTCAAGACCGTATAGCATGTATAAATGGGACACAATATCTACCTGATCTTATCCCGAGTACAAAATATTGCTATTTTTATAAATTTTAATAATCTAAAAGATTGCAGAAGAGTACGTTAGGGATACTACGAGCCTGTTTGGTTGCTCTCGCTACAAGCATGCATCACAACTCGTGCACGGCCATAACCAGTAACCAGTCACGTGGCGCAGTTTTTTCCTCCTCGTCGGGCGCCAAGCACATCTATCATGCATGTGTTCACTAAAATAAGATACTACACTATGGGCCTATTTGGTTAGCCTACACTAAAGTTTAGTCACTAAAATTAGTCCCTAAGTACCAAACACCCCCACTAAAATTTAAGGAGCACTAAATTTAGAGGCCTTTAGTCATGAAGGGCTAGCTAATAAAAGTAACTAACACTAGTAGAAAGATGATTTTTCCTAGCGCCTCAAATTTTTTTTACTGGCAGTTTGAGTTACCACGCGTCTGTAGAAATGAACCGGTGAACCTCAAGTCTAGAACCGCCTGTAGAAATGGATTTCTACAGGCGGTTTGTTAAGACAACCGCCAGTAGAATACACGTGTTTTTTAAATTTGATTTTTTCAAACTATCTCGGATGAAAAACACCCAAAATAAAAGTTGTTCATCTCAAAAAGTTATAAAACTTTGTAAATTACAACTTTTTAATTTGAAGTCATCTTGTTAACGAAAAATATGTTTGAATGGTCTCAAATTTGAAATTTAAATTTTGTAAATGACCTCGGATGGGAAAATGACCAATACAAAAGTTGTTCGTCTCAAAAAGTTACGAAACTTTGTAGTTGATAATTTTTTGATTTGAAATCGTTTAGAACCTCAAACAAGCAAATTTTACTCGGGTTTGTATAATATGTGGGGAACCGAAGGGGTATTTGAACACATGTGAGTGTGTGGTGCAGTGGTAGAGAGGGCTTCGCGCAAGGCCGAAGTCGTGGGTTCGAATCCCACCGGCGCGCTAGCCGCGGATTTTGCACGAAAAATGCTGCGACTTGCGACGGAGCCGTCGAGCGAGCACTTGGCGGTGAGGTCCTCGTCGTAATTAAAATATTTTTTTCCTATTATTTTTTGGCTTTTTTCAAAAAGTTTTCCATAGGCGGTTCTCTGTGTCAACCGCCTGTGGAAATGCCCATTTTCACAGGCGGTTTGCTAAGTCAACCACCTGTGAAAATCCTTTCCACAGGCGGTTCACAAGCAACCGCCTGTGTTGTGGTCCTATTTCTACTGGCCCCCAGCGCAGGCGGTTGACAAAAACGCTTGTACAAATGGGTCTACAACCGCCTGTGTTGTATCGTTCTGTACTAGTGTAAATTTTAGTGGTCTTTAGTCACTATAACCAAACATGGGTCAGTAAACTTTAGGGATCACTAAACTCGATCTATAGATCGCTAAATTTTAAAGGGTGGAACCAAACAGGCCCTGTATATATATATATATATATATTAGTCATACCAGCACGACGTAATGAGTATATCTAAGAAATACCTTGTGTCCACCTTTTTACTTTTTTTATTAGATCATTCAATTGATTTTTTTTAGCCTTTTTGTACCGGAGAGATCCACATATATATAGTTATTCATTAATTAGTATACTCCGTACCGTAGTCCGGACAACTTTGTAGCCACACAATAAGTCACTGCGTAGCTCACTAAAAAAAACTCAGAATGATCTCTTAATTGAAAAAGTCCAAACACACATAATAATCTATACCTAATAAATAGAACTCCCAAAGCACAGATCCCAGCTAGTACTGAAATTTCCAAAAACTCCTAAATGCCGGGAAAGTACCACCAGAGTTTTCAAAAAGGCCAGAGCTCAGCCGATGATCCCACGATGATCGGTTAGGTCGGTTATATATCTTGCCGTCCCTACTCCCTACCGATGATTATTGAGCCGACTAGCAGCACAATCGTTGATTATTGAACCACGATCCACGATCAAGCTAAGTGGTTTGACCTGTGGATCACTGGATCCTGAGTTCGACTCTAGCTCGAGAATCTACATACGGATCCATCTTCAAAGGTGATTATAGGGATAGGTTTACGTGCGTATGTTTATAGGAGTGAATATTCGTGTGTTGTAAACGTCTGCGTTATTACGCTGTATAATCTCCAAAAAAAGGGTTTGACTGAAGAACAAAGTTAGAATTGCATTCCCTTCAGAACATAGAGATCGAGTACGACTGAAAAGACTTCACGGGGAGCTCCGGTTTGTAAGTGAAATGGTTGCTTGCATTGGTCTTGCCGGTTTACTTATCAAAGGCTCTCTATACATGGGGCTAGATAGATAGCAATGAAAACATCCATGCTTATCTAGTAATAAAAGAGACCATCCGCATGTTACTGCTGCTCGTCCAAGTGTATTCTCCACGACGTTGACGACCCTTTATTTGGACCAGCTCATGCTATTTCTGTAGTTTGTTGTCCACTGCTCATGTTATATTTTAAGCAGGCTAGCTATATATTATTGTTTTGATGTAGTACAGTACGTCCTCATATAATGCTACTACTAGACACAGCACGACGTATTGGTGTTTGAGGGCTCATCTTCCTCACCAAACATGCATCTTCCCAAATTAAACTAGATATGGGCTCTCCCCCATTATGCATTGTGATTGTTTTCCACTTGTGCAGCAATAATCTTATATTATCTGCATTAATTTGTTCTTTAATAAACGTTTTTCCATACCCTTTCTTTGTTTATTTTTCAACTAAACAACAATTTACTTTTCCAAGGCACTCATTTTGGACATTTAGCTTAGTTGTTAGTCTTAATCATATTGATCCTTCTGCGTGCACTATATACTCTCCACCTAAGGGCACATGCAATGTGGCCGTGTGATGTAAAATTTTGCAAAAAAAAAAAAAAAAAAAAAAAAAAAGGCCATCTCGACGAGGGGGAGGAGCGTTTTACCGAGCTGTTTTCTGAAGCCGTCGCATGACAGATCCGGTTGCGGGAGCGTGCAAAAACCCGTCCCATCTGCGTTACGCTCGCCCACACTTTTGCAGGCCTCTGGCCTCTGTTCTCGCCAGGCGCACCAGACGTTGCCGGGCCGCCGGGCTGCCACATGCGACCATGCGAGCGCTGCGGCCGCCCTGACTGGTGGGACGACCACCCTGCATCTTCTGCTCTAGATCGACCGCGCCGCCCTGCAAATCGCCAATGTGTATGACGACGTAGCGGGCTACGAGCATATGGCGCGCCGCGGCTAGATAGATGCGCGTGCGTTTGGTCGATGCTGCCCACTTCGATTTGCTCCTGGAGTGTGGCCTTGCTCTGCCCAGCGCCCCCAACGATGGCGAAAATCCAAGCTCTGGCCTCCGGCATAGTACGAGCTAGGCATATGCGTCTCTGTGCCAGGGATCGGCCTGCTGGTTCAGAGGAATCAGAGCCAAGTTTTTATTGTGAAAACGAAACAGGGTGCTTGCCTTCTTGTTATGCATACAAATATTATTATTAAGAAAAAGGTTATCTAAATGTTACCGAAATGACACATGAGTTAATCATGTTTTTATTTACCTAAATATTGCAACTCCATTCATCTTATTTATGCATTACATATCTCTTTTTGTACCAAGAAGAAATAAAATGGTATACACACAGATTTTTATTCATACTTGATCATTGTCGTTTGTATACATTATTAAACAGTATATAGACAGTTAAATATATGACCCGCGGTATAAACGTCTATTATTAGACGTATACAAACAACTAAATAGACGATCTGTTGTACAGCGTTCATTTAGTTGTTTCCACACGAGTCCCAAGGACTTACAGAAAGCATGTTCAGCATGTTCTAGCTAAATGATACTCCACCCTGTCCCAGAAAGTAAGTTGTTTTGGGTTTTCGTGCCACAAGTTTGACTCAATTTGTATAAAATACGTGCAATATTTATATCTCTAAATAAACTTGTTAAAATAACTAGATTTAAAGATCTTTCCGATGATACTATTACTTAATATAAATATTTATATATTTTAATCAATATATAATTGTCGGCATTTGTTTCTCGGGAAGCGAGAATGACATCTATTTTTGGTACGGAGGAAGTATTACTTTTTAGTACATCTTTTTGGTCATCAAAGAAAGAAAATATAAAACATGGCCAGTTGACTTGTGACGTGTGGCTACCAATTGAAGTGAGTCGAGAAAACTGAAAGCTCGTACTAGTGGGTTTGTCCACTCCGTATACCTAAGTGGTGATGAAAAATCTTCTTGGCCACATCTGAATTTTTCTCCCTCTTATTTTATCTCCCCTTTCTTCTACCTAATAGCATGCATGGGATTGAAGAAGGGGGATATAAGACTAAGATTCACGTAAAAATCTTCTCTCCCACACATCAATTTTAGTCATTGTCAACTTACGCTCAGACTTGTACTCTGTTTCTGTGACTTTTTATGTGGATAATTTCTAAGTAGAACTGGTGTGTAACCGAAATTCGGGTGGAAAAATAAATACTTCGCTCGATTGTTACGTACAACACCTTTATTGAATCTAAATGTACAACTCCTCTAAAAACACCCCGAATCTTTTCGTATATAATAGCATGCTCATAACATTCATCAAAAGGACCTTTCAACTGAACCGAAAAAACATATAATCTAAAAAAAAACAAGAAGCATAAGAGCAGAGACATCTATTTATCTTTGAAGATCTTCCATCTGCACGCGGCTGTCATGTCAATATATAAAGGAAATAAAATGCCACCATATATTTTCTTATATAGGCCGGTTAATAATAATAAAAAAAAAATTCACCAACCCAACCCACTAGTCAGTTGCTGGAGCACAAACTAGTTAGGTTGTTGCCAGTGAAAAAGCAAGTCTACTACAAATGCTGAAATGCATCATCTTCTACAAAGTACAAACAATACTACATGCGTTCAATTGCTTTCTGCATGGCTGGGCACTACAACAATGGAAAGCACAGCATATTCCATATGCCTCTTGTTTTTTTTTGTTCAATTGTTTCTGCATGCGTTCCATTCCATCATCATCATTCATCAGCTCGATCGATCGTCAGACGACTTCCATGCCCTGATGATCCACGACGACGGCGCCATTGGCTCGTCCACCGCTGCTCCGGCCGTCGTCGGCGGCGGCTTCGTCGTCGACGACGTCCATGTTATAAAGTATCGGGATCATTGCCATGAGCAGATGCAGGGGAAGACGGGCCCGGAGATCCAGAGCAGGAGGGGCGCGCCGGCGAAGAAGAGGCGGTTGCCGACGAGGTTGAGGACGAATCCCCCTCCCATGACGTCGGCGACGTAGCCGGCGGTGACGCCGGGGAGGTGCAGGTGCGGCGACGGCGAGAGCGCGTTGACGAGGAAGGAGCCTGGTTGAGCGTGCAGATGGCGAGGCTGATGTGGCAGAGGAGGCCAGGAGGAAGACGGCGAGGATGAGCACGTACTTGACCGCCATCGTTCGCTCGCCGTGCGCGCCGAAGACGGCGTCGCTCAGCGGCTTCTTCACGGCGTAGGTGCTGCTCAGCACCGCCGCCACGCCCGTGCAGAAGAGGATCGACGTCGTGCCCACCAGCGTCGACCCCATCAGCACGTTCCGGATCGACTGCACACGATGATCGCCTGCTTCTCGTTGTTCTGTCGTCCCATCCATCCGCCATGCATGACATGAGCGTGTGCGTGTGCGCGCGGCGCCATGGACGACGGCCATGGACGGGACGAGAAGATCGGAGAGAAGAAAGTTCGAGCGTATTTTACGTACCTTCATCATGGAGAAGACCCAGATGCGGCGCGCGGCGGCGCTGATGCCGACGGTGGAGCTGAACGGGCTGCGGCGGACGGCGCGGTAGAGCCAGAGGTGGTACACGGCGGGGAAGAGGATGGCGAGCGGGATGAGCACCAGGTCCAAGTAGGCGCCTTCCACGCGCCATGGCCGACGACGACGACCTCTGCTGACTACCGGCAGCGCGCCACACAGACCTCGATCGATCTCAGCTCTCTAGCTAACCGGTCTCTCGCTCTCGATCACGCTCGTAGTCGTAGACGGTGGTGTCGTCTCGCACCGTCTGGTGGAGAGAATATATAGGCGGCCAGCTAGGCTGGAGCGGGGAGGCGCCGGTCGACATGACGACCACCACCGCCCACCGGGAGGTAGTAGCGCGACGAATTGAAGAGAAAGAGACGACGATGACCGCACACGCAGCGAGTGTGAAGCACATGCACGTACACGCTCAGCTCTCTTCTCTCATCCCATGGCGATGCCGATGATGGAAACTTACTCGAAGTCCACGACGCTTAGAAAAAATGAAAAAAAAAAACCCAGTGACCTAAAAGTGGTAGAGCTAAAAGCCGGGGGGGAAGGAGTCGTGACCAAACCTTACACACTGACACTGTCCTCTTGTAACACCTCTGGTGTTTAATAAGTAATTAACCTGACATGTCATCATCATTAGTCATTAATCATTCTTGTCATGCATTTAAGTTTGCTTAATTTTTGTGTAGATCTTGTTCAGTTAAGTGTTTTGATGCTGTGTTATGAGGACCAAAATTCAAAAATCAAAATAAAAATTTAAATTCCTTTTGAAAAACCCCAAATTTCCAAACTCTAGTTTTACCCCCTTTTCTAATTCAAAAGTGTTCAAAATTTGAAGTTGGTCTTTTAGCAAAGTTGTAGATCTCAAATACTAAACAACTTTGGTGTTTTGAGTTTTCTTTGTGCAGTTCAAAGTTTAGGAGTAATTTTCAAGATTTCAAAAGAAGAATAGGTTTTCACTGTGCAAGCTGGAGGACCCCTACCTCATCCTCACCCGGCCCCTACCTCTCTTTGCCCGGACCCACCGTCCTTTGCCCGGACCCCCACCGTCCTTTTGCCCGGACCCCCACCGTCCTTTGCCCGGGACCCCACCGTCCTCTCGCCCGGACCCCGGCATCACCCCGCGCCTATTAAAAGCACCAAGCTCCTCATTGCCACCACAAACACTTCCTCGCCAACCCAAGCCATCAGGCAGCCCAGCGCCCGCCAAGGCCGCCACTGCCTTCGCCTTGAGCTTCTCCATTCCCAAGCCACCAATTTCACCCCTCGTCCTTTCCTTCGCGGCGCAGCGACTCCCTCCAACCCGGCGAATCGCTCGAGAGCCTCACCCTCTTCGAGCCAACCTTCGAGCCAACCCTCGAACCGCACACCCTCGAGCGTCCCCTCGAGCCACATCCCTCGAGCCGCATCTCTCGAACATGCCAAGGCCAGCCTCGAGCCTCACCCTCGAGCGTCCCCTCGAGCCTCACCCTCGAGCACGCCTGCGAACCGCGCCCCCTCGAAGCAGCCGAGCCCCACCCTCAGCCTCGGGCGAATCGCAGCCACCCTCGGACTGAGCCTCGAGCACGCCGAGGCTACCCTCGAGAGGTTAGCCGAGCCTCCGCCGAGGCCTCGCCACCATCGAGCTCCCGCCTCCGACCCTTGCACCACCTCGCCGAGCCTCGTTTCCAACTCCTGGTGAGCCCGCGAAGCTATCCCCACCCTCTGCCTTCCCAGCCGAGACCTCGAGTGACCGGTCCGCTGTCCGCCTTACAGGCAAGCGCGCCGAGCCTCGAGAGAAGCACAGTTTTCCTTTTCTTTTAAAATATGAATAGTGTTTTGTTTCTTCTTTTGTGAGGTTTAATCTGTTGTTCTAAAAATCTTGAGATAAATGTTGTGTGTTCCTTGCTCTGTGTAGTATTTAGAAAAATAAGAAACTCTACTTTTCTGCAAAGTTTAAAATATGAAAAATCCTCCTTTTAATTAATAAATGGATAGTTTTAGGTTTCTAGTAAAACATGTATAGCTCCAAAGGTCATGAAATTTGTTTTGTCATCTATTTACACCATGATGAACCTATGAGATTAATTTGGTAAATTTTGGGACAACCGTATAAAATGATCTTTTAAAATAAATTAGGAAAAACAGAAAAGTAATCATGGTGTGACCTTTTGGATTTATTTGCTGTTCATAGACCCCACCCCTCTGGTCTATGATGATTGTGATGCCTTGCAATGTTTTGTAAATAATGCTTAATAAGTTTGTTTAATCTTGCTTAAAAAGATAAAGATAATTAATCTTTATGTCTATCCTAGAAGTTACTCACATGTTAGAAAGTTGTACTCTAGAATCAGTAGTCTTGTCCTGCACCTTAGCATGCATTCCATGGCATCATGTTAAAGCATACATCATTTATCCACGTGTAGTATCCAAGAGTGTTGAAGTCGTGTTGATCAAGCTCTGGTGTTCACCATTGTCGAACGAGCCTCGGAGGAGGGTTCTTGTTGGACAGGCTTCGTCGAAAAAGACTAACTTCAAGCAGCAAACGATCTAACTTGTGTTAATCTTTCTTGGATCTTATCTTCCTGCAACGAAGGCAAGCCCTTGCATTTAACCCTTCCTTGGTTTTATAAAATGTTTTCCTTAAATGCTTTTGAGTTAAACTACTGCATTAGGTTATAGGAGTTGTGTGTGATGACCTATTACCTGCATTATTTACCTCCACCAGAAGATCCACCAGCCCTGCTTTAAAACTATTTGCAAAATGCTTAGTGATGCTATACTATAGATTTGCAATAAAATGCCATTTTCAAAAGTGTGATCACTGAAAGAATCTTTATGGGAATTTGGCTTTACTTCCCGTTCGATGACTGCTTGCCTAGCTAGCATGTGGTCATTGTCGAGAAGAGGTTGTCCGCGCGTACGGTGCCGTCATGTTGTAGTCCGGGACTCAACAGTTGACACCGACCGGGACAGGGTTGAAAAACTGACAGGACTATTACGCTTGGGTGAGATATAACCAAGGTGTAGTTCTGGCTGGAAAATTAGGGACCATCCGTATGGGGGCCTGCTGGCCAAGACTTGCAACTATTCACATACTACGGAAAGCTCTGGCTCCGAGGAATCCTTTATTGGACCGACAACCGCGCACTGGGAGTGGAGAGATGGCGGAAGTAGCATGTACCCACGTGGTCGTCGTACCTGGATAGGAGTGGTGTACTGTACTTCCGGGTGGCGTAGGACCGGGTCCAGTCTTGGAGGAATCGTGGTAGACGAGTTGGCATATGCAAGCTTGGGTGCTACATATGCAGTGTGGATAGGGATCCTCAGCTGAGTATTATTTATCCGGATTAACGTTGCTCCTCGGTTATGGAGACTTGGTCACTGACTGTCAACGGAGAGTGGTTCTCAACTAGGTATGTTTTGAAATGTAAAATGAATCATGGACAATGAAGAATTGAGAAATGCTTGAATCTTTCCAAAAATAAATAAGGTTTACAAAATGCTTTTTCTGCAAAATACTTAAGCCTTACCTTTACCCTAAGCCTTTCATTCCTGAGTCTTCTCCTTTTTCTTTAGTCGGGTAAGTCTTGTTGAGTACCCCCAGTACTCAGGGTTTGTTAATCCCCTGTTGCAGGTTTCTATTAGGTGGTGTTGATCATGATCATGTCAGTGGGCTTGACGTGATCTGGTGTTCCTCTTCTCCAACTTAGGTACTCCGCCTAAGTGTGGTTCTGTCATACTACTCTACTTCCGCAATACCAGTTATTTTTATGTAAAAAGTACATCTTCATAATTTGTAAAGTTTATCCATCTTGCTTCCGCACTCCGATGGTATTTTGTATCAACTGTTGTAATGTTGTAATTATTCCAACCTTCATGATGATGGTCCTGTGGCTCGTGAGTAATTCGGGGTCCTCTCGGGGACACCCGACGGATCTTTCCAGTAACGTGTTTCTTTTGCACAGTCATTGGGCTCCCTATGACGATGACGTGTGCAAGTGGGCCACATTATTGGGCGGTTTCGTCACACCTCTCATTGGCGAGAAGAAGATATCCCTCCTTTCCTGCCCTTTTTTGTTCGCTTTTCGTGGACATTCTTTCATATAGGGTATACGAAATAAGAAATTACATTGTTCATGGTACCTTTTATTTGACAAGGTGTCAGTGCCATTGTCCTTATAGTCTATTAGTCCCACTAATATATATGGTATACGTGGAGTACTGCTGCATAGAGCAAAGCTAATAATAGAGCATCTTGTCAACTACCGATTATAAGAGTTTTACAGTCTTTTCTCAATCCACTCGTATAATAGTCAGCTCTTTATTATTAATACATGACTTATTTGTCCTTCTCACAATTTTTCTTATTCTTCCATTTTTTCCCCTCTTCTTTCTACTCCACTTCCGCTTACAACGTGTTATTATACTTGTCGTTAAAGTTAAAAAGCGCTACTCCAGTCCGTTCTTTTAAAAGTTTATTACTGTTAATTCCAGCTGTGTGCCGCGTGCAAAATGTGCGCTATGGTAAACATTGCGAATTGCTGACTCCACCAGAGTATTTAAGAGGGTTTCAATAGCTGAATTATATCTTTACACTACACCAGATTCATACATGTCGAGTAAAACACCCAGCATCATTGCTAGAAATGGATCGGGTCTAGCTACGACCGGCGGTGGTGATAAAAAAATACATGTATTTAGAATCTCAATGTTCTCTACCATCTGACTTATGCAATATTTCGGACTATATAACGAATGCTACCAGCTATATATTGTGAATCTTTATATTGTATATTTGACACGGTCGCCCTTCCTTGGTGTACAAAAATCTGCATATTCATAGAAGATGGTTACTGTCCTTCTGGCTCAAAAGACTCTGAATCTCTGATGATACGTTGAAGCAGATAGTATATTATATATTACTAGGATAAATGTCCGTGCGTTGCAACGGGAGAAGAAAGAAGACTCTAAAAATATTTTAGGTTGAGTTAATCCGAAGTTTAAATTTTTAAACTCTAACTATAAATAAACTCTTTTGGGTTTAGTTTAAAAATATGAAAGTGATGAAGGTAGATCCATTTCAAATTTAATTTAATAGTACATAAATGTAGCCGTGTACGCTGTAACGGGAAAAAAATTACATTAGGATTGTTCGACATGATTTATGGCGGTTGTTGTTGCTTTGTTATGATAGAAAACATTGACCAACTTTGACTGATCATAAGCTTTAGCAAACAAGGTCATTAACACAAAATAAGACATGAATGTTAAATACCTAAATATTATATTTGTTCCTTTCTATTAATTTTTTGAGCTATAATTTCTTTACGATGGATTCGTGGTGTAGGTTACATTGATAATAATATCATAATGTCTAGTTAATCTTACCTAATAATAAAGAGCCCCGTTGGATAGAGCTTAGGGCCCTGATGGCAGCAATGGTAGCCGATCCAAGGAGGAGCGGGGATGTCAGGTGGTTTTGACGAAGCTCACCATAGCGCCATGGGGGAGGAGAGGAGTAAAAAGTGTCTCGCTGCTGGTAGGAGCTCGGCGAGACCGGCTGATGATGTGGGGCAGAGGAAGATGAAGTCGAGAGCGACACGAGGAGAGGAGAAGACGGGTGAAAGAAGATACTACGCACCCGCACATACGCAAGCATCGCATTTTTTAAAAAAAATCAGTCAAAAAATTTGTTGGGGGCAGAGGAAGATGAAGGCGAGGACGGACACGAGGAGAGGAGAAGACGGGTGAAAGAAGATACATACGCACCCGCACATACGCTAAGAATCGCATTTTTTAAAAAAAAATCAGGTCAAAAAATTTATTTCTATAAAAACAAATTTTACAAATTTTAGAATAATAAATTTAGTCAAAATTGTTTCACAGGAGAAATATTTGTCAAACTGACCCAATCTCGAAAATAAATAAATGCAGAAAGACCAAAGTTTAAATTGTTAATTTTGGCAGTGGTCCACGAGCTTAATGATCTCACGCCGACCCCGTCCAGGTAAATATGGAGCAACGAGGCACGATGTGCTCTTCTTATAGCGTGAGCTCGTGGCTATGAACATATAGATATAAATAGATTCAATAATAAATTAAGTAAGTCATGGATTATTTATTAGATTATATAGAAGGATAAAGAGTTCAAAGATTTATATAGTACTATATTTGTTATTTATTTTTTATTTATATAAGAAAAATAGGAAAAAGTCACGTACAAGATAGATAGCATGCAGGGAAGCGGAAACGGAAAAAAAAAAGGAAAACATAAAGAAGAAGGAACCTCTTTCATTAGTAAACGAACAGGATTTTTTTCTCGGAGTTGCACAGCTGCGTTTTGACTTCTGAGTCCTAGTTAAAATAGAAAGACCAAAGTTTAAATTATAATTTTGACAGTGGTCCACGAGCCTTAATGATCTCACGTCGACCCCGTCCAGGTAAATATGGAGCAACGGGGCACGGGACGCTCTTCTTATAGCGTGAGCTCGTGGCTCGTCCGCCTTCAGCTGGTGAGGTGGTGCTAAACGCCCAGACCGAAACTGAATGAGCGTCCGTCTCCGCTCTACTGCCGCCGAGGGTCTCGTGGCCTATCGAGACTGGGCCTTCAAGTTCGGGCCGATTTCGTTGCAAAGAGGTCGACGAAACAGACAGACTGGATCGGTTTTTGCTCCAACCGGTGTTGTCGACCAGACGAAAGAGGAGGGGGAACAGACAGGCTATTAGTCTCATATCGGTCCCCTAATTTTGTGAGAATCCTAGTTAGTCTATATAAATAGACCAGACGAAAACGGCCAGACAAAAAACAATGAAGAAATTTTGCCTCTTTATATTATCTGATCTGATGATCTGACTGATCTGATGATGACGATGAAAAAACACGCTTTCGAATCAGATTAAACTAATGGAAGCACGGGATAGGTAGCGTGCAGCAGGCTGGCAAGCTAAAATATGCATCAATTCCCATCCTGTTTTTTATATTAAGATTTTCTCTAAAAACAGCGTGAGTGCGCAGACCTATTGACCTAGCTCGGCGCCGCGTTCTGATTAATTAAAATTCATTCATTTAATTTGGGCGAGGGTGTGAGGCGTGTGTAGTTATCAGTGCGCTGATGCTTTGAAAATATTGTTTCGGCTGATTTATATAAGAGAAACATGTTATTCTATAGCTAAAAAACAAGACTAGTTATAACTGATAAGCTCAAGCACATAGGTTAACCCCGATTACATTCTATCATGAACTTGATCCCTCCGTCCCTAAATAACTGTCGTTATTGCTGTGCGTGTCACAAGTATAACTCGATTTATAGTAAATACGTGCAACATTTATATCTCTAAATAAATTTATTAAAAACTAGATCCAAAGATCTTTCCAATAGTACTAATTATGTACAATAAATATGAGTAAGAGTGGCTATTTTGCAACAAAATGACTTAGGAAGGGGAAACTCAAAATAAGCATCTAGCTAGCTAGTAAACCAATTAGTCTGAGAACTTACTCCCTCGTCCTCTCCAACGAATTGTCGGTATGGCTGGAAAATCGGATTAGTTTGAGAACTTACTACCTCTTTCTCTCCATTGAATTGCTGGTAAGGAGGAGACGGGGAGTCCCTTCCAGTAGATTTGGTAGTTCTTTTTTAGTTTTCATTAATCATCTGGATAGCTGACCTTCATTTCTATCTCTATATCTCGATGGTGTTCCATCTAACATTATTAGCGAAGGGCCTACGCTACTCCTATGATTCATCCAACCTAAGAATTATGATAATGTGTTGAAGTTCTTTGTAAGGTAGGTGTTTGTGTCGATGGATTATGACAAAGAAGTAGACCAAGATCAATCGTAGGGAGCAGTGGAGCACCACCTTTGGTGTTTCTTCAAGTATTTTCTATGGATTTGTTCTTGGGACAGGTGATAATTGTGCTCTTCAAAAGCCTCTATGTGATTGGAGTTATCATCAAGATCTTGTATGGCTCTAGATTTTCCACTCTTCCATTGGTGGTAGGATCATCAACGGTGACAGAAACAAACATAATGTGGTCGATCGTGTTGTGATGTTCGCACGAGAAAAGAAATCTGTGATAATCTATAAATTTCTTTTCCGATAAGATCTTTCTATACTGTTTTCGGGTATAAGATGTCGAGATATCTTGTAAAATGAAAAAAAAAACAAGCTAGCAAACAAAGTGCAGTCGTGTGATTAGCTTGAGTGCAATCGTGTACTCAATGCTTATATCGTTTTGTTTTTAACTCGTTGATGTTATTCGCTGATATATGGACCCTCTTCTAAACTACTCTTTCCATCCTAGAAAAAAATAATTCTAATATAGTATCTAGATAAAACATTTTGAGTTTACCAAATTTATACAAAAGATATCAATATTTATGATACTATCATTAGATTTTTAATAAAGTATGTTGTTATAATATACCTATTTTGTGTTTTAAATATTATATACTTTTTAATATACATTTGGTCAAAGTTTAGACAATTTGACTAACACACATCTTAAATTAGGAAAAAAAAGGCTTTTGACCCGCATCAGTTTTGGCTTTAGTCTCGGTATTTTTTAATGTTCGGGAATAAAGGAAGCATTAGTACTGTTTGTAGTACCAATCAGGACTAAAAATCCCTACCAGCAGGCTTTTACAGTAGGCCACTTTTAATCCCAGTTTGTAATATCAACTGGGACTAAAGGGTGACCTTTTAGTCTCGGTTGGTAATACCAACTAGAACTAAAAGTCCTCCAACTTGTTAGTCCCTGTTGGTAATACCAACTGGGACTAAAGGGTAACCTTTTAGTCCGGTTCGTGTCACCAACCCCGACTAATGGTCTTCCATCCAGGATTAAAAGTTCTTCACGAGTCAATTCAAAAGGAGGAACACACAGGAATTATCACATATGGTGTGCAATTGAGTTGACAAGTAATCTATGTGTGAGACGGGTGGTCCTGGCTTTGAATCTACACACCGCAAGAGAAGAGGTTTTCTAGGATTTCATTTATTTATTTTTTCGACGATGGATCTTTAGTCCCGGTTATGTGATCCGGAACCTTTAGTCATGAAATCTTCAACCGGGACAATAGCTCGTTTCTCTACTAGTGCTATGCCATCGAACCAGTTGTAGAAAGCGATCTTTTCGAAGGCCCACAATAGCACAACAAAAGCAAAATAACATAATAATAAGCACACATTTTCACCGGCTCCAGGAGCCGTTTTATGCCAAACAAAGTAAAATAAAACGGCTCTACCCAGGAAGCTCCTAAAACATGTTTTCACAAACGTTGAGGTGGGATGAAGCCAAAAATAATGGCTTCACTCGGCTTCACCTATCTTACGTGGCGTTCTGTGAGAGCATATTTTAAGTAACGTTGTATGTGAAGCTATTTTGCCAAACGATTTACCAAAACGGTTTCAGCTTCACAGGTAGAGCCGTTCATGGAGCCGAAGTCCAAAATAATGGTTTCACTAGTGAAGTGAAGCCGTGCCAAACGGGGCCTATTTAAGTTAGCTTACTGTCATTTTCTAATTTCTGGCAAAGCAAAGTAGGTAACTTAATAAGCAGCACATCTGACCAACCCGAGTGCCAAAATAAGGGCCAGATCGATATACACAAAGTAATTATAAATAAAACAAGAAGCAAACAAAATCAGTGCATTACCATCAGCTTGCACTATCAGTATGACAGCATGGAAGAAACTGGCCAGCTTAGAGTCTACATTCAGTAGTAGACAACTAATTAAGCCATTGAAAGAGTTCTTATATTATATATATATATATATATATAATAAATCACCCTTTGTGTGAAAGCATAGGGGATCTGAAGAAAAGAACAGCCGAGTGTGTTTATTCAGTGACGAGGAGCCCAGTAGGCAGGAGCATGATATGCAAACCATTTGCCGGGTGTTGGTGCCCTGGCCTGGCCGGAAAGGGCAAGAGATGTTTGGTGCAGCTAGTAGTGTAATCAGCAACGCATTCCATTCCATTTGCAGCCTTTGGTTGGCACCAGCGGCGAGCGCATTCCCAATCCCAAGTCGATCTCCTGAAAAAGAGCTGTAGTGTGCATGCGTACACGTCTGCAGATTATGGTAGAACTTTCAGGTCGGTTCCCCACTAAATCTTGACGAGTTGGCTATGTGCGTGTGTTGGCGTGTCGCTAATGACAACGCGACGATAATGCTATTCAATATTTAAAATGTTGACAGTGCTTTCGTAGCTGTGTACATGTTTTTCTCTCCCATTTTAAATTCGCAGGGATTTTCTAGACGATAGGATGATGATCTTTTGCTGTTTGCGGGTATATACACATGCATGGCTCTGTCTGCTTAATTAAGCTAAAACAACTGTTGATGATGCTGCAGCAGTGCAGTTACGGCCGGAAGCCCTCTCACAAAATACTACTCGTATAGCAACATCGGCAGTTGGCGGTTGCTGCAATCAACTGCTGCTGTTGCTGATGAGACATCTCTTGAAGAATTTAATTTTACAAACTTAGCACTGGGAAAAAAAATAGAAATTAAATTCAGGGAAAAAAAATCTGGGAAAAAAATATCCTCAACCAAACAGTCTAATCGCTACGGAACGGCACGGAGCGGCTGCTCTTGGTCTTGGAGGCCGCGACGGCGTCGTCCGTCCTTGCTCGCGGGGCGCCGCCCACGCCGGAGGATCCTCCCGACGAAGTGACGAACGCTTCGCGATCGCGAGCGTCACCACCTCTGCATTTCATTTGCTGTCACAGTCTAATAATCGTTGATGATTGATGGATCAAACGACGACGGCAGCGGGGGGGCTAAGACTGATCGTACTCTTGGTACTCTAAATTCATCCTCTAAAAAGAATATTCCATCCTGGTCATCGAGATTCTCTCCTCTATATCTCTTTCTCCCGCACTCATCCATCCTCTATATCATCCTCTATCCACAGTAGGGTCCACATGTATGTAAAAAATTTATCTAAATATATCCATGTGAGATCTTGTTTTGAAGGATCTATTTAAACAAATTTAATGGTGTAATCGGAATTTAATTTGACTTTTTAGTTTGTGAGTTATTATATGTTTTAGGTAGTTAAAACTATGGGGCCTACCACCGATTCCTTCTGCGGGGCGCTGTGTCAGCCTGCGACATCCTTTGCTATACTGTTCGCTACCACGCTAGCTTTAGGGGATGAAGACGATCCTACCTATTGTTTATCGGACACACCGCTGCGGACTATCTTCCCTCTATCCGGTAGTGCAAGAGGTTATACCGTTCTCTCACTGCAGATAGCCTAAAAACGGAAACAGGCCCATCTCCAAGCACAAAAAGGCGATCCAGGCCCAATCACGTAGCGGGCTGCATCAGGGTAACCCAGCTAGGCCCATCCAAGCAGCAGCAGTCTCTGCTGCCAGCAGACCACAGAATATGCAATCTTTTTTTTGTTCTCTCCATCAATTAATTTACACGAAAAAAAAGCCCGCACTTCCTCCAGTTCTCCTCATTGGTAACACAAGGCCCACCATGCCTAGGGTTGTTTAGTTCCAGAAATATTGAGAAATGCACTGTAATACTCTTATTCTTATGTGATAAACTTTGTCTAAACATGGACTAACTAAGCTCAAAAAGATTCGTCTCGACATGTACATACTAAAAGTATAATTAGTTATTTTTTACCTACATTAGTGCTCTATGCATGCAGCTAAAGGTTGATGTGACGAAGAATCTAAAAATATTTGAGAGAAGTTGGAAAACTAAACAAGGCCTGGTGTCTCCTCTGCCTCCGTCGGCTCCTCCGTGACGCACGCTCACGTTTTCTTCCACCTGCCGACCGAAGGGAAGCGTGTGTGTGTGTGGCAAACGAAGGGGGGATGATGCAGCGAGCGACGCCCGTGACGGGGTGATGCTCTCGTGCACGTTTAGCCCTTGTCTTCCCCCGTCCCAGGCCCTTCGGCACTTCTCTATTCCACCAGGCCATTCCTGCATTGCACCCACAATCCCAATTCCACCTATATAAATAATACAATATATAAGTTAATTAAAACAAAACTGTGTGTATGGATAGACCTATATTCAAAAACTACAGGAATTGTGCAAGAATTTTATAGAAATCGACTCAATTCAGATTAAAAAAACGAAAAACAGGGATTTTTTTTGGTTCCAAACGGACCCTCAAAACTCAAATCTATTTTATATGACGTTTCTTTCTTTGACTAAAATATGTTTATCATTTGTCAAAGGGATGTTGCCGTGAAAAAAGGAAAAACCACATACAGTATTGCTTTTTCCTTTTTTTTCTAGGGTGGGGTGTGGTGGTGGTGGAGGGGGTGACTTTACCTGAAAGGCGTCGAACAAACAAATATACCACGTGTCCCACAAGAAGCCCATGTTACATGGGGCCCACTCCCTCGCTCCCAACACGACGCCGAGTGCCCGAGTGAGAGGCCTCCTGAACAGAGACCCAAAAGAAACAGATCGTCAGGATAAATCCAAAGCTAAAAAAGAAGTTTAGTGACTGCTACTCCGTACCTTCTAAAGTACAAGTACGTTGCTCCACGTCCTCTTAAATTTGGGACGCCACTTCCTCACGCCTTTTTTTTGGAGTTCTTTACTTGTGCGCCATTATAAAAGATCCAAATTCCTTACATACCATTGAAACTTTAGAAAGTGCTCCAGTACTTGTTCTAATTTTTTTTTTACCCGTGTACCACTTCCGTAGTTTGCCGTTCGAGTTTAACAGACCTGGGTCCCAACTCAACGTGAAAACTCTATTGCCCATTAGTCTTGTAGTCAAAGACCGAGCGCTCCCAATTCCTCCCCGAGGCTCTGGACCGACGCTCTTCTTCCTCGAATACTCTTCTTCTCAAGCCAACCCTAGAGGCGACCTCGAGCGTCGGGGAGAGGCGGACCGCGAGCCTGGCGTCGGGGGCGCTCGGGAGGCAGGCGGCGCGGGCGCGAGAGCGGGCAGCGACCCTCGAGGAGAGCTCGAGGAGGCGGGCAGCCAGGCGGTCCGGAGCGACGGCGGTCGGGAGCAAGGAGGGCCAGCGGGTCGGGAGCGGATGGAGGCCAGGCGCGGGGGGGGGGGGGGCGCGGGGACCCTCGCCAGTAGCTTCGAGGCGCGGGCGGCCAGGCGCTCGGCAGCTCGGGAGCGGCGGCGGCCAGGCACTCGGGAGCAGTGGGCGGTTGTGCGGCCAGGCGCTTGGGAGCGGGCAGCCAAACGCTTGGAGGCCGGATTGGCGCTCGCCAGCCGGATTGTTGCACGGGGAGCTGTAGGCGTGGTGTCAGAAAGGATGGCGGACGAGCGGACCTGCTTGGCTTCCAGATGGGTGAGTTGTTCTTAACTCGCTTCAATTGCATAACATTAGTGCCATGTCAAGTGTAGTCCAGATTTTATTAAACTGTGTAGATCTATATGTTCATATGTAGGATGATATCGAGACCAGTTTCAATCTAGAAATCAGGATCATTAGTCCAAATATGCGAGGACCATGGTTTGGCATTAACAAAGTGTTGATTCAGACACCACAAAATTTTAAAGACCTTGTTGATGAAATTCTGGATGAGTTTCCTTCGGGTATGGTGACGTAGTGAAGCTGTTCTATTTCTCTACTGATAGCAAGTCCAACATACAAATTCATTCGACCAAGACTTAATGAATATGTTGTGATGAACATATGAATTCCAAGTGTTGTTGCATGTCAATTGTATATCACAAACCTGATGCTGATCCACCGGAAATTCCATTTATGGGACAATGTTGAAATCCATGCACTCCATCAATGTCAGCCCCAGCTATGTAGAACCTAGCAAGGGAACTCAAACTGAAAAGATAATGACATGATAGAGCCAGACGACAATTATTTACGAATCCTGAACCAGAGAATGAATATGTGAGGGGTGATGAGGAGGGTTTATACATTGTCATAGCACCTACTTTTCATGCAAATATTGACACATCTGAGAAAAAAGGATGAAGATTATGATTCAGGTTTCAAACTCTGAATTGATTCTATGTTTGACTCCGATATGGATGATGAGGTAGATGAGATTGTTGAGGATAGATTGCCAACTCACATGCCTGAAGTTGCATACAACAAAGAGGACCCTCCTATGGAAGAAGAAGGGAGCATCTATCCAAACATGTCTGTTGAATTTAAGTTGGGCTCTTGCAACACATGCTATCAAGGACATGAATTGAATATAACATTGACAAGAGTGAACAGGGAGGTATCGGGCATACTGCACGGGATTTGTAGATGGCTGTAAGTGGAGGATTCATGCATCGACAATGGTGTAATGTCACTGTGCAGGTAATTTCTTGTTCATAACTTGTTCATAATTTTTTTTAATTTCTCTGTCAACTTCTAATTCAAATGAATTGTGTAGGTCAAGAAGAACCCAACATACCATGATGAGCATCCTCATGTCTGTCATAGTACTAGGAGGAGGGGGAGGTGAAGCATGCAACCAAGTTTGGGTCGCTGAGAAGATCAAGGATTGGTTAGCTGAGGACCAAATGTTGGTCCTACAGAACTTGTGAGAAGACTAAAGGATGATTACAGGTCAATATTAGTTACAAGAGAGTGTTTGATGGCAAGGAACTGCTATGAAGGAGTGTTTGGTGACTGGCCAAAAAGTTTTGACAACCTGTACAGGTTTAAGGCACAGATAGAACAGTCCTGTCCTAGCAGCTATGTTGTAATTGATCATCCACAAATTACAAGATAAGATCAGATTCAATAGGCTGTTTTTTGCAATGAAACCTTGTGTTGAAGGTTTCCTGAGAGGTGCAGGCCCTATTTGGTGTTGATTAGTACATTCTTGACTGGAAAATTTAGAGGTCAGTTATGTGTTGCTTGTGCAGAGTTGAGGGCATAATGGATGTACCCCGTTGCTATAGGAGTCATTGATTCTGAAACCAATTGAAAACTGGATTTGGTTCATGGAGAAGCTTAAGGAAGCTATAGGTATGACACCTGGTCTGACATTTTGCACAGATTGTGGTCAGGCAGTGATGAATGGAGTTAGTGAGAAGTATTTCCCAAATGTAGAGCATAGAGGTGCATGTGGCACTTGGTGCAGAATTTTAAGAAGAGGTATAGTGGCAAAGTGTTTGATGAACATCTATGGGCTTCTGCTTATTCTTGGAATTCATATATGTTTGAAAGCATATCAAAGCCATGGCTGAAGCAAACCCAGCAGCAATTATGTACTTGCAGCAAAACCACACAAAATTGTGGACAAGAAGTCAGTACTCTACATTGCCAAAAGTAGACTATGTCACTAATAATTTAGCAGAAAGCTTCAACCATTGGATTAAAAATGATAAGGGGATGCATCTAGATGACTTGATGGATACTATAAGACAAAAGCTCCTTATCAAGTGGAATCAGAGGAAAAAAATTGCACACAAAATGGAAGGCAAAAATTTTGCCAACATCATAACTAAGTTGAAGGAGCAAAGTAGGAACCTTGACATTGATGTCGTCACTAGCTCACTTGATGGAATTGCAGAGGTTATGGCAAGGGGAGGTTCTACTTACAGGTGGTTGTGAACCTACAAGAGAGGACATGTTCATGCAGAGCAGGCAAGTTTCGGATTACCATGTAAGCATGCAATTGCCTTCATCACCTCTATACCTGGAGAGAAGATAGAAGAATCATGTGGACAGCTACTACTCCATAGAGAGCTTTAGGGCTGCCTATGATGGTACAATCCCTGCTATACCAGATAAATCCATGTGGCCCAAAGCATGCCATTTTCTTCATGCATCCTCCTGTGTTGAATGAAAGCAACATCTGGAAGGAGAAGGCAAACAAGATACAAGGGAGCAGTAGAGGTGGGTGGCAGCAAAGGATCTAAGGGTAGGCATCAGTGTCCAATTTGTCAGCAATATGGACATCATTGGTACACTTGCAAGAATGGCGACCCAGCGGACATAGCAGCAATGCTTGCTGAAAGGTAACATTTAATCTAACTTTATATTGCTGCAAGTTGACATGACTGCACTAGCATATTTGCAAGTTTACATATTTGCTGACTTAGATTTATTCAATGTTTGACCTCATTTAGAGTAAAATATCCGACCTATATTGTAGCAAAGTTTGAGATACACATATAGATACTCTTTAGTCCCTGAAATTTCCCATTGAGATAGATATCTACCTATGCAGAGGTCCTCCTAAAAAGAAGAAAAAGAATGTAGCACCAGCTACTACTGAGACTAGCATTGTGCCTACAGCACCTGCACAAAGGATGATATTTCCCATCCTACCTACTGTTGCGATCTACCAAAGAAAATGAAGAAAAAATCATCCTCATCAACTGGTGCAAAGAAACAAAAAAGTGTTTCCAATACTTCAACTACTGAGGCTAGCGAGCCCTCTGTGAGGTTAGCTAATTTCTTCTTATCATGTCTAGCTGCTTCTATGTACAAATTGTTTTTCACTCATATGTATTTGTTTCAGAGGATCTGGAACAGGATCTAATCATTTAGATCCTTTATCGATTACATACCCTTCTGGACCAATTGAGCAACAGATAACTCACAAGAGCACAATTGAACAGCAACACAGGAAGAAGAAGGCCATCAAGAAAAAACTTTCTCTAAACAAAGGTAGTCCAGCCATGTCAACTCGCAGCAAGGTCCCTACTTCCCCTTCTAGTCCGGCCATGGGAACTAGGAGCAAGAAAAAACTCGATCTTTGTTGAATATGCATCTCTATGGCATGCTTTTGTAGCACATGAAGTCTGTAGACCAAACACTTGTATTGAGGTCATCTTTTGTAGCCATGAAGTCTGTATGACCATCTTTTGTGTGTAAACATGCTCAGCTGACTATGCATGTGGGATGAAATTTGAACCTCTTTATGACTGGATCTATATGCTTATCCAGCAGCAAACTTCATTTAAATACTTATTTTGGTGTTGTGATTGTCAAATTTTTGGATGCATTTTATTGTATTTATTAGAATTTTTTATGTGCAAAGTTACAGATTTCAGTGGCACAGACTATCATGTGCACATCTACATGTTTCAGCGGATGAGAATTTTAAACCTCTGTTATTAGAATATGTAGTGGTACAGAGGGGAAGTTTATTTTTTTGAACACGGCCTGCTTCAGTGGCATCGGAGAAAAGAAGAACGATTTTTTTGTCCATTCTACAACTAAGGGCAAAATAGTCTTTTTCGCAATCTGTTACCTGCCGTTACAGACTAATTTGACGGAAGTGGCACACAGGGAAAATAAACTTTAGACAAGGGCGCTGAAGAGAAACTTTTATTTTTTTTGATGGTACACAGGGAATTTGATGTTTTATAATGGCACACAGGTAAAAGACCCTTTTTTTTGTTACTTCACTGGACGTCAGGACCTATGAAACACAGATACTTCGAGAAAGGCACGTATCGCGTATCCGATACGTATCGGATACCGATACGCCTCCGATACACCTTCGATACGTATCCGAGGAGTATCCAGAAAAAAAGAAAAAAAAAGAAAAATCAGATACACCATCCGATACGTATCCTTAGACGTATCCTAGGAGTATCATAGGAACAGCGGCCGACAGTTAGTGCCGTGGGGGAAGGAGCAGTTTAGAGTCGGATGGTGACGGGCACACAAAGAGAGAGAAGCGTTTGCGGCTACGGGAAGGGTATGGACGGCTGGGAAAGATAGGTGGATAAATAAGGATAAGGTGCTGCTGGGTTCTTTTTTTTAGAGGAAGGTGCTGTTGGTTATGCGTACGAAAAGGTTAGGAGTATTGACTATTGACAAGATAAGTTGGACTCTTTGATAGGCTCTTTTTTTGACTAGAGGTTCACTAGTATACTAGTTCTCTTTTTATATTATATACATATGAATATACACTGTCCTCTAAAAAAACATATGAATATATACTATTATTTATTTTATAAAAAATATAAAACGTATCGGCGTATCGGGTTTTCTTGGAAAATTGATGTATCCGCGTATCGATACGCGTATCCGTATCCGTGCAACTTTGGTCAGGACCATAAGCAACAGAAGAAACTTGCACGCCATAACAAAAAAAAAGGTAAAAAGAGGTTTATTTTGTGTTAATTAACCCGTCCGACCATTCGCCAACACCATACAAATTAGACAATTTCTTTTTTTCTATCGTACATATATACCTACTGTGATAGAGTGAAAATAGAAAAATGATCATTTCCTTTCCCTTGGGATATATGGGAGTGTAAAAATGAAAATAAAAACAAAAAATTTGCCTTTTTAGCGAGAAAAATAAAAAGGTGCTTAAAAAGTGTCAAATAGGTCTTCATCTTGTTCGTTTGTTTTATCAGTTATGTTTTGGCTTATTCTCTCTCACAAAACATCATTGAAACAACCAAAATCAGTTATGAAAACGATCAAGAAAATATAGGAGTATATAAATGAAAATGAAAACAAAAAATTGTCATTTTTTTGCGAGAGAGAAATGAAAAGGTGCCTGAAAAACGCCAAATAGATCTTGTTTCCACTTCCACTGTACGCGGCCCCACAGAAAAGCCCACCGTCTGTGGGGCCCACGCTCCCGCTAACGACATGGGCGAGGGGACGGTGGACGGACGCAGACGCTTCCGGCTGTGAGAAAACGCGCGCTCCGACGCCGATCCGAGGCTCTGGACCCACCCTGTCAGCGTCAGCAGGCGGCCGCACTCAGGCGGCGTGCGTGACGAGGACCCCCGGACCTCTTCACACCGTCGCGCACGGGGGCCGCCGAGACGAGAGCACAACTAACCCCCCCTCCCTCCGCGGCTCTCCGCTCGTCTCGTCTCGTCCACACACACTCCCACTGCGACGCACTTGATCGGCCTAACGAACTGGGCTCCCTCTCATCCCTCCTCTCCCCATGGCGCAGCTCCCCTGCGTCTCGGCGCCGCGCCCGCTACTCGCGGTGACCGCGTGCCGGTGGCGCGCCGGCGTGCGGGGCCGGCCCAATGCGGCGGGAGCGGGAGCGGGGCGCGGGCGGCTGTTTTTCCGCGCCGCCGCCGCGCAGCCCTTGGCCACGGCGGTGCAGGCGGAGCAGGAGGAGGAGGGGAGGAGGAGGAGAGGTACGCGCTGGGCGGCGCGTGCAGGGTGCTCGCGGGAATGCCCGCGCCGCTGGGGGCCACCGCGCTCCACGGCGGGGTCAACTTCGCCGTCTACTCCAGCGGCGCCTCCGCCGCGTCGCTGTGCCTCTTCGCCCCGACGACCTCAAGACGGTGAGCTTCCCCCACTATCTGCTGAATGGCAGTTTCTGCAACGCGTGCTGCGATCCTTCTCCGTCGGGTTTTTTTTTTTTTTTTGCCTTTTGATGAATTTCAATGAAACGAAAATCCTTCCGTGTCGGTTTCATAGCTTGCTACTAGTCCGATGCTGTACGCTAATTTGTTCGCGAATTTGTTGACTCCATAGCTTACTCTGATGCTAAAATGAATTGAGCTCTGGTATTGCTGGTATGATGCAGGATACGGTGACTGAGGAGGTGCCCCTTGATCCCCTGCTCAACCGCACGGGAAACGTGTGGCACGTCTTCATCCATGGGGACCAGCTGCGCGACATGCTCTACGGATACAGGTTCGATGGCGTGTTTGCCCCTGAGCGCGGCCAGTACTATGATGCGTCCAACATCGTGCTGGATCCATACGCTAAGGTGACGAGTTATTAGTTTTATTACTTTGCTATATGCATGGACTTGTGAATTGTGATGCACTCAGGAAATTGATTGCTGGCTGCTGGGTGCTTTCTCATGTTTTTGGTTTTTTTTTCTCTTCTTGTTTCTCTAGGCAGTGGTAAGCCGCGGCCAATATGGCGTGCCTGCGCCTGGTGATATTGTGCCGGCCGCAAATGGCTGGTATGATCCCTCTTCCGTATAGTAAGGTAAGCCAATCCCAGTTTATTTTCCCATGTTTGACCCAGTCATGATGATGTATATTAAACAATAAAAAGAAATCAAAGCGTATATTTGGTCATTGATTATTGTGAAAAGTCTGATGAACTGACTACAAGCACTAGAACTATTAAATGTATGAGAAGCATATATTTAGGTTAGGATAATTGATTGTGTTACTTAGTTTCTTGTTGCAAGTTAAAATGAAGTGAAATTACCTTTACTGCGTATTCTTGTTGTCTTTGTTATTTATTTCATATGAGAAGGGTTTGCATTTGCAGTTTGATTGGCAAGGCGATCTACCCCTGAGGTATCATCAGAAGGACATTGTCATATATGAAATGCATTTGCGTGGGTTCACAAAGCACGGTTCAAGCAAGCAACACAAAACACCCAGGAACTTACATTGGTGCTGTGTCAAAGCTTGACCATCTAAAGGTACTGTTGTGAACAGACTAGTTATAAGCCTGAGAAAGTGTCGACATGCATTTGTTTACGTTTTGCATTTCTGCCAAGTAATGCTGCTCTATGTCTATTACTTCATAGCATAAACACATATTTTACTTTGTGCTGTATATATTGCTGAATTTATTGAGCATCTATGTTACATAACTGTTTTTGCTCAGTAAACTCGTCAGCTCAGTATTGTCCATTTAGACTTTTTGGCATGTGTTTATGACTAAACTATTTGTTTTACCTGTATATAAACTCCCTTTGCAGGTACACGTGGACGTTAATTGTATAGTAGTTAAGCCCTGCCATGAGTTCAATGATGCTAGAGTACTTCAGTTCCTCCTCCAAGTATGTGGACCTGGATTACAGTATATAGATGCCATTAGTTTTATAGGAATCTGGAACTTATATCTTTTTGTTTAATTCAGCATGATCACATATGACCTTTTCAGTTCTATTTTCCATGCTATTTCCCCCCATTTCCAAATTTGCTAGTGTGGTCCCTAATTTTGTGCCTTGCTCTAATAGCATGATCACAACTGGCTTATATTGTGACATTGTTTCATATTACTCATCCTTGTGCCAGGATGAACTTCTGGGGATATTCCACAATAAATTTTTTCTCACCAATGGCAAGATATTCGTCATGTGGCATAAGAAACTCTGGACGTGATGCCATAAATGAATTTAAAACTTTTGTAAGGGAGGCCCACAAACGGGAATTGAGGTAACCAAGCTGATTTAAGTTATTGGCTTAATGCTTACCGAATAGCAGCTTCCTTTGTTCATATCATTTCTGACATGAAGTATGTCACTGTTAGGTGATCATGGATGTTGTCTTCAATCATACAGCTGAAGGTAATGAGAAAGGCCCGATATTATCCTTTAGGGGGATAGATAATAGTACATACTACATGCTTGCACCTAAGGTGAGATACGTTCATCTTATAGTTGTTCTTTCCTGGCCCACAAAGTATAATTTTGTTATGTATTCCATTTCATAGATTCACGTATATATAACAAGCTATATGAAAGGCATTTATTTGTGCAGGGAGAGTTTTATAATTACTCTGGTTGTGGAAATACATTCAATTGTAATCATCCTGTAGTCCGTGAATTTATAGTGGATTGCTTGAGTACAAATCTGTATATAACTTTTATTAAATTGCTCCTAATTTCCTTCTGCCGCTTGTCATTCTATTGGATGATGCAAGTTTTTGAGGGATAGATAGCAATGCTGATGCTTTACTCGCCTGAATATATAAGCATTTTGAATTTCTTGTATTCCAACAAAGCAGAGAAACAAGTTATCTTTAATTGATATTTTGTCATGGACTATCGGTGTTTAAGCTATATATTTGTGAAGACAAATTGTTTATGCACTGTTAACTGAGTATGATAATGCAGATACTGGGTAACAGAAATGCATGTTGATGGTTTTCGTTTTGACCTTGCATCTATAATGACCAGAGGATGCAGGTAAAATGTTATTACGATTTTCTCTGTATTTTGTCTTTTTAGACATTTCTTAAGCTAACCTTTCCTTTACCAGTCTATGGGATCCAGTTAATGTGTATGGAAGTCCAATGGAAGGTGACATGATTACAACAGGGACACCTCTTGTTGCTCCACCACTTATTGACATGATTAGCAATGACCCAATTCTTGGAGATGTAAAGGTAGCTGTTATATTTATACTTATGTTTATCATCTACTCTACCTTCTACTTGATGCTTTTGGGTAATATATGAACCCGATTAGCTGTTAAATATGCAGAACAGTATATATAATAGTCGATAGCCTCAACATTGATTCTTGTTCTCACTACTTCCTCCCCTCCATTGCAATTATAGCTCATTGCTGAAGCATGGGATGCTGGAGGCCTCTATCAAGTAGGTCAATTTCCTCACTGGAAGGTTTGGTCAGAGTGGAATGGAAAGGTAAGAACTTTATACTTTCAGTGACTTGAAAGTTTCTTTGCTACTTGGTACTTGCTAAATAACAAATGGAGCTTTGTCAAATACTGAATGTAAGTTTCAACAGAGATATTTAAATAGAGGAGTGCTTCTATGCTACCTGCGAAATGTTGCAGGGATCTAAAACTATTTAAAGCTAAAGTTAGTTTCTTCTAGAGGCAAATCGATAATTTAGTCTGGTAATTGGATACAGTTTTGAATTATGAATGGAACCAGAATCTATATTCAGGCCCAACTATCAAACAGACTCTGAGGGCTGTTTTGGGCACTCAACTCCAGTTTTCAAGCTCATGAAGCTGGCTCCAAGGAATCTGAGCCTCGGATACTTGGATCTCATAAATTCTGTTTTTTACTCTATAGAAGCTGGTTCAAAAAGGCCTACACTTAGGACTTCAGAGCCCAACCATTTTTATGTGGGTTGAGCAGAGAAGCCCAGCTAGACAGAAAACACAAACAACTCTGCATTTGTTGGACTATCTATGACGAAAATAATTTTAAAAGTATCAACACAAGAATGATTGCTGAGATATTGCGTTTCAAGCAATAGCTTCACTGACTGACATTAGGTAAGTGCGCCTTTGGTCTTTATCAGAGCATGATGCTGATTAATATTTAATAATTAACAGATGATCTTTTGCAACCTTCTTCAGCTAAACCGACATCTTCCAAATTTAAGTTTTCTATAATTGTTTCACCAAAGTACTGACTGACTCGTTAGTTGTTTTTTGTTGTTTTCTCAGTATCGTGATACTGTGCGTCAGTTCATCAAAGGCACAGATGGATTTGCTGGTGCTTTTGCTGAATGCCTATGTGGAAGTCCACAGTTATACCAGGTATGTAGCATAAGTACTCATACCATCAATGACCACGACCTGTGTGCTACATACATACCTGAACAGAAACTTTTGAAAGAACTGGGTGTGATAGTGATACAGGTAAACAGAAATAAGATATAATATGACAATATAGTATATATTTCAGGCTAGAAGTTCAACACAAGTTCTACATTGTATGTAGTAGTATAGTGTATGACATATAGCCTTTAAGATCCAATAGGAAATTGAAGGATCACATTCTTTGAGTGTCTAATGGACCTTTGCAAGCCACTGAAAACTCCTATATTTGTATTCCTGGATGAGAGGAAGCCGCATAAATAAATACTATCTTCATGTATACTTGATGAAAACATTAATAATGAACTGCTGAATACTTTGCTTTTTAATACAAGTTTCCTTTAATTTTCAACCTTCTTGGAAGCACTGCATGTATTGTATGCAATTAGGTGGCTTAGTGTTTGTCTACAGATAATAGTTTGGTACCATTTGATAAGTGCATGTCTTTTATTATCAGGCAGGGGGGAGGAAGCCTTGGCACAGTGTCAACTTTGTATGTGCACACGATGGATTTACACTGGCTGATTTGGTCCACATACAATAACAAGTACAACATGTCAAATGGTGAGGACAACAGAGATGGGGAAAATCATAATCTTAGCTGGAATTGTGGGGAGGTAATTCGAAATCTCATGCTTTTATCTCTTGGAGCTTGTTTACGTTAGTCAAATGTCTGTCAAATGAGCTTGTCATGGTTTTCTAGTCATACCAAACTGGGGGTTTCACCCACCTACCACAGGCTATATAGTTTGTATGCATGCATTTTCCAGCTAAATTTATGTGGCAAGTAATATACAGAATCATCTCTATAGTGTAGCACATGTTACGATTTCGTTGAACAATGCAGGAAGGAGAATTTGCGAGTTTGTCAGTCCGAAGATTAAGGAAGAGGCAAATGCGCAATTTCTTTGTTTGTCTTATGGTTTCTCAGGTAAGAATTAGTGTCTGATCTTTTAAGTTTTTTATGGGTTGTGGTTTCAGGTCCCTGTTTGTTCAGGGTAGAACTCAAGATCTCATTTGCAGTCAGTGGTATGCTGGAATGTGGCATCATTGGTTCAGTCCTTTAGTTTAGTCGCTTGATAAGGGTTACTTCTTACTAGGTTGTGTGAGGATCTATGTTTTTTAAAAGATTATTCCATGCACTGCATTGAATATCCAACTAGCTGTCTTTGTACATGGGAACAAAGGAAGCATAGTTATTTAAACAGAAATGACCATAAACATCATTTAAACAGAAATAACCATAACAAGGAAATATAGTAGGGGTAAGGTTAAAGTGGAGACGAAGTCACTTTTTTATTATCTTTTGTACTGATTAGTACTACCTTGTCAATTGTTTTCATTTTCTAAATTTTTAGGGAGTTCCAATGTTCTACATGGGTGATGAATATGGTCACACAAAGGGAGGGAACAACAATACATACTGCCATGACCATTATGTCAGTGCTATGCCATCATATATTAACATATTATTCTAATCAATTTCCTTGAAATTTGTAATCTTCCAGCTTTTTATTTTGGTTTGTGCAGGTCAATTATTTCCGTGTGGATAAGAAGAAAGAACAATCCTCTGATCTGTACAGATTCTGTGCGCCTCATGACCAAATTCCGCAAGTAAATACTCTTCCCACCAAATAGTTTTTTGTGCAAAAGCAATGATGGTTCCTCTGTTCACTACGGGCGAGATTCTGTACATGTTTACATTGTTCATATTGTATATTCGTGTTCTATTGATGTGCAATACGGGAATGTGAATCTCTTGGTCTTGAGGACTTCCCGAATTCAGAACGGTTGCAATGGCATGGTCATCAGCCTGGAAGCCTGACTGGTCGGAGGCAAGCCGATTCGTTGCTTCACCATGGTACAGACAAACAGAACACTTACCACCATCATCACCATATATAGTCATTACAAAAGCCGTTTTTCTACCAGTAACATCAAAAGTACTGAAAATTTCTTATGTATATGTTGCTGCAGAAGGATGAAATCAAAGCCGAGATCTACGTGGCCTTCAACACCAGCCACCTGCCGGTGGTCGTCGGGCTTCCAGAGCGCCCTGGGTTCCGATGGGAGCCGGTGGTGGACACAGGCAAGAAGCGCCGTATGACTTCCTCACCGACGGCCTACCAGACCGTGCTGTCACCGTCTACAGTTCTCTCATTTCCTCAACTCCAATCTCTACCCTATGCTCAGCTACTCTTCTATCATCCTTGTATTGCGCCCTGATGTCTGAAAGAAGAGAGTGCAATAAAGAGTATACAGGAGTAGTACTAGTTCTCTAGGCTGTAGCATGCAATAAAAAATGTTGGGTTGCTCTTGTTGTGGGTAGTTTACAACTTTATTACTTGTGTATATAGCCATAAGCTGGTGGATTCCAGGACCAGGTTGTGAGATATGTGGTCGGACATGGACTCGAGCGAGGGAAAGCATTGCCCCGGTAGTCTGGTTCTCTGAATAACTAGACTTGTGCTAGGCCTCCCGAAGACCCCGACCACCACGTTCCCCTCCGGCCTTGGCCTAGCGTAGCGAAAGGTTGTCTGGATCTGCTGCGATTCACATTGCTGCCGTTGAACGTGAGGATCACCGGCAGGTTGTCTTTGCCCGATGATTATCTCTTTTTTTTTCCTTCGCGAGGGTTAATCGAATTCGCATCAATACTTCTTCGATATTACTCCTAACCAGACCCGAATCCGGTGCAGCGCTAGCATGTCGTCGTCGAGTTACCGGAGTCGGCCAAAGGTCTTGGCTGTGAGCTGCGGCAAGCGCCCGTCGAGCAGCCTCGGCTGCGTGCGGCAGCACGCGCCGGCGACGGAGGGTCACCGATTCCGACGCCGGCATCAGTCCAGGGAGGACGCGTCGTCGTCCTCGTGGGCGTCCCTGCCCGAGGATCTGGTGGACCTGATGCGTGGCGGTGATGCGCGTGGCGTGGCTGGCGGGGGAATTGCTGGACTACGTCCGTGTGCGCGCCTGGAGCTCGCCGCGTACTGTGCAGCTCACGGCCCGCGGGGCCGCGGCAATCGTGGACTGCGCGCTTCCGCCCGCGCCGGCGGTGGATGGATGACTGCTGCCGAGGGCCACGGCCTGCACCCGGGCCACGGGAAGCTGCGCGGGTTCGTCCGCTTCTTCAACCTCTCGACGCGGGGGCTCCGCCCGCGCCACCCGCGTCCCCCTCCCGCTCTTCAGGACCACTGGTCGTCTCGACACGGCCTCCTCCTGCTGCAGCGGACCGACGACACGACACCGCCGCCCGCCGCCCTCAACCCCTTCACACCGGCGACGTCCTCGACTTCCCGCCTCTGGAGACCCTCCTACCGTACGTGGGCACGTCGGCGCGACGCACGTAGGGATGCATATCAGACATGCGGTCCTCGAGTGCGTCCTCCATGAACGTGAGCGCGGATGGAGTCGTCTCGCTCATGATCTTGGGGGAAGCGGTTGGTCAAGATAGCCTTTGCTACCTCCAGGGAACAGCGATGGAGAGTTTATCAAGCTATTTCGTGGGTCAGTGCTGCAGTCCACTCTCGTTCCAAGCAACAAGATCTATGTGCTGACGTGTACCGACAATTACGCGAAACCAGATATCCTAGAGATCGGCCCACCACAGATGATGCTACAAGGGATGCATGAGGAGCCCTGGATGCCACACCGAGGTGCATTGCCAAATGTCCACTTCCATATGTCCATCAGAGACCAGCTCCTATCTCCCCTTTCTGGCAGAATGTGGCACAGAGATGATGGTGGTCACTATGAGTATCAATTTAAGAAAATCTTAGTTCACAGAGTAGCTGACCTTATGCTGGGAAGGGTTTTTCCCGGTGACAAGCATTGGTGGCGCCCTCTTCATTGACAGGAGGACGACACCTGTATGTCAGTTCTAAGGCATTTCTACCATTGTCGATGACACCATTGTCTTTTACAATGGTCATAAACGTATATCTCGCTCAATATCACCTCAGCAGCAACACAGTATTGCCGGCGACAAATATACCTAATGCACAAGATGTTGGGCCAAACTCTGTAGCATCATTAGCCATATCTACACATGTTGCAATCGCAAAAATGGTCAGTATGGCCTGTGTTTCATTTTCCATTCCATCATCGTCCTTGCTAATAATTGCTGTTCCTTTCTCTGGAACATTTTGTGCTCCATGGTACGCTCCATTATCATCCCCCCGCCCCCCCTCTCTCTGCCTATAGGAACAAGGGACAAATAGAGCTCGAGGGGGAAACAACATGTGGCGGGTGAAGAGAAAGAGAAATGGATCGGGGTAAGTCTTGCCTCTGATGCAATGATCCTGTTGTAGTGTCTGCATTTTTTTTGTTTGTGTACATTTACTGATTATCCCCTAAAGGCAGACTACGACCGTTTGATTAATTTATAGGGCAATTTTCTAGTATTAAAGTGACGTTGTTTGCAGTCTCAGATCAATAGGGTGGCTATTATTTTCCTTTAATTAGATATATGGTATCCAGGATGTAATGCCATTAGATATGCACACATTTCATGATTGGGGTCTGCAAATCTTTATAAGAAGCTGCAAATGTGTGTAGTTCCTACTAGAGTGGTGATTGGTTATTTTCTCAGAAAATACTGGAACAATCTCTGTGTATTATTTTACAAGGATTGATATAATGCACAGGATGCATTATTATGTCACACTGTTTATGTGTAGGGTTTTTGGGGATAGAAAGAAATATCCAATGAGGAAAATAAGTTTTTCCAGATAGACCTTGTATTTTGCACTTAATTGAACATTTGAACTATTAGTTGCACTCATCTGTGGATGCAGGGTTTAAAGTTATTGCACTACTGGTAGTACAGAGCCTATAAAAACATTGATATGCAACTATAAACAATCTCATCAGACAATCCTTCTACCTGAGCATAGAGACGGCCTATGTTTAGAGCACTCTCTATCTTCTAAGATACCTTGCTAAGCATTGCAGCAGCAATTAGCACTAGTTTAAATTTATTTTGGTTTTTATTTATGAATTATGATTGCAAACATTGTCCCTATTACAATCATCGTGACTTTTGATCATGCAAGATTTTGACTTGGAATTGGAACTAAACTTAATTAGCAAAGATATGTTTACTAGGTGCATATATGTATTTTGCAAGTTATTATATTGTTGTTGAGTCAAATACACACTGATGTTGACATTTCTGGAAGTTGTATAACTGTACATGGATAGCTGCGGTATTGTTTATTACGGATGCTATATATTTTGTCCACCACAGCAAACAAATGAGTATACTGAGATTTCACATCTAGACCACTCTTTTTTTTTGTGTACTTTTGCAATTAGAATCTATATATTATGTACCTCAATACTTTATTGTGCATGCATTTTGTGCTATTATATTTGAGATTCAGTTGTTTGTAACCACTTACTTGACGCGTGCTTTTCTACTTGTGTCATGCTAGCGGTAAGCAGCTTCTGTACCATGGTGGATTGGTGGACAGTGGTGTGGTGCCTGCCGTTGCTTTTCCTCTACAACTTTATCTCTAGCATCAACTGTAGCATCAACTGCTGATGCGGCTTAAATTCATCTCAAGCGAACACCTACATTGTAGCATCTGTAGCTGACTAGAGCACCCATTGGTGTTTCCCAAAAGTAAAAAGATAGAAAAAAAGAGTACACAGATGTATCTGTAAACCTTGTGGTCTTGTTAGAACCAATCTATAAGAAGAGCAAAGCATCTACGTGAAATTGAAATTGATAGGTACACACAGACGTCGTTCTTCTATGAACATGATCAGAAGATAAAAAAATTTGTCCTTTAAACATGGTCAGAAATTCAGAATGCGATATATATAATTCACACAGATTTCTTCTGCAGACATTCATGGTCTGATCTGCATTCCGCAGGTGCGACCACCATGATGACATACGCCGCTCACGATTCATTGCTCTCCGGGCAGGTGACGCACTTGTACACCCTGCATCTTGGGCACAGGATGAAGCCCGCCTGCATGCATGCATGATTCAGAAAGATTCAGAAAGGATTCATCAGAATTCAGAAAGATTCCGCAAGCGGCCGTCAGAGAGCTGATCGAGTTACTGACCGCCTTGCAGGTTGGGCAACGGTACACCGGTACACCCTCTGCCTCGATTGACGTTGTTCTTCTTCCCCTTGCAGAAGTCGCAGAGCACCCACCCCACGCCGCCGCACTCTTCACACGCTTACAGCTTCTTCCTTGGAACAATTCACGAGATCGACGGCACATGTATACATAGAACCGAAGCATCAGCTCGGTGACGAGCGCCAGGCCGCCAGCAGCGTCTAGAAAGAACGGTGCTGAGATCGATCACTAACCTCGGTGCCCTCGACGACCACCGGCGGCGGCACAGCTCCGCCTCCGCGCCGAGCCGGCCGAGCTCCCGTGGGACGGACGCGCAGCCGACCCTGCAGGCGTTCCCGCGCCGCGGCAGCGCCACCGCCCGGAACGTGGCAGCGGCGAGCTGCAGCGGCATGGCCCCATCCCGGCAGCCACCGGTCCGGCTCGCGGCCACGCTTCTGCACTGCGCCATCATCCTGCAGGAGCTGTGGTGGGGCTGCGGCACCCTCCTCGCCACCACTGCTTCTCCTTTTGTGGATAATAAACCAGCGACAGCGAGTGGAAGGAATTAGCCTAACGCTCTCTGAGCCCGTGGCCCCACGCGAATCCACCTCGGATCGCCGCTGCACACCACACGCTCCTATCTCCTCCCGCATGCAATGCACGGTCAACGAGTCGGCGCCGCTCCCTCCCCTTGCGTCTCCCCATGGCGCAGCTCCCTTCCCTGCGTCTCGGCGCCGCGCCCGCGTGCCGTGGCGCGCCGCCGTGCGGGGCCGGCCCAATGCGGCGGGGTCGCGGGCGGTTGTTTTTCCGCGCCGCCGCCGCGACGCGGCCCGTGGCCACTGCGGAGCAGGAGGACGGCGACGAGGAGGTGGAGGACGGCCAGTACTACTGGTTCTTCTGTTCCATGCATTCTTGAGTCTGTGGCTCTGTGCAATGAAATGTGGCGCTGGAAAGTGTGCATGTTCAGCTAAAATGATCTGAGTACATAGCCTGCAAATGCAGCAGCAGATTTGTAGTTTATGCTGGATTGCCAATCCTAAAGAGAAGATATATTTTTTTAGTTATGATATCTCAAAGTACTCCCTTCGTTCCCAAAAATGTCGTTTTAGATTTCCATACTTCTTGTTTGATCATTCGTCTTATTCAAATTTTTTAAATAAATATTATTTTTTATAATTTATTTTATCACTAGAGATAGTGAGATACTTAATAAAGATTTGTTTATTTTATTATTTATATAAATTTTTTGAATAAGACAAAATGGTCAAATGAGAAATACCAAACTCAAAAAACTATCACTTTTATGGAACAGAGGGAGTACGTCTTAAATGTGGCTTCCTTGCATTGTGTGTGTTATAGAGCACAGGTGCAGAGCTAGCTACTCAAGTTTGTCAGCCGGGAAATGAGTAAAGCCGAAGCAGGGCACTACTTAAGGTAAATTGGGGAGAATGCTGTAATGATTGCTGAAGAGGCACTTTGCTGATGATTATCAAGCTGATGACAACTTCATCTCATGCAGGTCATTTTGTCACCAGTACTGATTCTGTTGCTAACACATACCGTGCCCTCAGCTCCTCCCCGAAGGCACGTACGCCTCTTGAGTTTCAGCGGATACTTGACCTCAAGGTTTTTACATTAAAATTTGGCCTCTTTTGTATGCCAGGTAAATCTGACACTCAATTGTTTGCTTCTGTGTTGTTATGGGCTTGAAGAAAGCAGACCAACAAACTATCCTGGAGGACTTCAACAAACTAACTACCTACCTTGTTTGACATCCTATCAACAAAGAATGCTCGGTAGACTGTATGATCGATATCCTATGGAGAAGCTCCACTGACATCCTTCCTTCATTTTGCTTGAGTGACATGCCTGATCGAGCTCCACCCAACCCGACTCACCCCTCTGCTAAGATTAGGGGAGTGAAAGGGGTAGCGCTTGCACTTTGGAGGAAAGGGGTGCAGCAGTTGCATCAGCACTTCACTCGACCGGGCCGGGTGGCCCGTTGCTGCTATGGATGAGGGTCGGCGTGAAGACGTGGCACCGCGTCCATCGAAATCAGCGGCAATGGCGACTTGGCAAGGTCGCCAGGACAAGCCGAGGTGCACGCGTCTTCTGCGGCTCTGTCTCGCACGAGGGAGATTGGGAGAAAGCAGATGGGAGGGATATGTCTAGCCAGCATCGCACGTCGTCTTCTGCCTAGCGGTCCAGCCTGCAAAAAACATGCTGCAAAATGGAGATTCATAATTCCTGTCTTGACACCATTATGTACATGGGCCAACAGTTTGTCCTGATCAGACCAAATGTTGTATGGGTGGATCGGAATTTGCAAGAACAGAGAGGTGTTTGAGCTTCAAGAATTTTCTGCACAGCAAAGTGGCACCTGAAACCGCAAAGGCATAGGGTGTCAGCATAACTGCAGATGATGAAATCAGTTAGAAAAAAAAAGGTTGGCAAGTGCATTTGCTGCTTTACATTCAGCTATTAAGGGCATGTTATTTTGTACAAAACTATTAGCAAATAGTAACTGTTCAACTGAAGAAAAATGCCATATTAGAAATGGAAATGCAATGGCTTGACATGACAAATGCTATAACAACCACGGCTGGAAGAACTGATGTTATACTCAGATATTAGACAAGACAAAACTGTAAAATAGCAAAATTTTGGATTTGTGACAGACTAATGTAGTATAAGAACAACAATACAAAGAAAACATGACGCACACTTTCCCACTTTAGCTCTTGTTTAGCTGCCACATAAAACACTTCAATTCACATGGTTTGATAGGAATTAAGGTGTAATTTAGTTTAAGTTATATCTTAATCTCCAATCCAAATAAATTAAAGTGTATTTGTGCAACTTAACAAGGCTTAAGGTTTGTTATATACACTCGTATTCACTTCAACCCACATGTGTTGGAGTGAAAATAAATTAATCTACACCATAACCCACCTCAACCCATATAAATTGACGTGGATATGCATGCATCCAAATAAGCCCTTAAGAAAGTTTGCTCAACGATGCTAATATGACATGTTTTTTATTTAAAGGACATGCATGCACTAAAAAATGTGATGTGGCGGCTCTGTTCGGCAGGACTTACTAGGTGACTAATGAATGATTTGTTGTGAGAGAATAATATTGTTCTAAGGCTAATTTGTACAAATAAAGCCGACTTATAGTTCAAACGAACAGAGCCCCCCATAGGGTTACTTTTGTCTTTCACCTAGCAGTTATATATAACTGATTTTATCGATATGGTATCCACATTGTGAAAAAGATTCAAATCTTAATTGAAACATGTATGACGCTTCGTATAGATAACCTCACAGGCAAACACTTGGTAAAAAAACATGAGAACATATGTCCAATAAACGACGGCCAATATTTTTGCAGCCGGAATTGACAAAGTTCTTCGTTCTAGTGTTTTTCTTCTTCTTTTTCGTCACCATAGTATGAGAAAGACTGATCAGAATTGAAACTTATTCTCCTAGTCCTTCATCGTGATCAGATCTAACAACAACAAAAACGGAGAAGAGAAAAGACGGAGAAAGTTATCCATTGCGGTGAAAATCATCTCCATCTTGATATCGTCGCTCGAAAAGAAAAGTCTCCATATCGTCATACAGTAAAGTGCTAACGTCGTTATTGTCATCTCATCTTTAACTGGACCGCCATGAAAGAAATGATTCCATCATAGCCCTTCACCGTTGCCACAGAGGAGAAAGAGAAGATAAATCCCTAACAAAAAAAAGTTGGCTTGCGGAGAGGACTCTAATCATAAGAACTCCATCTACTAGAAAACTTATTAAAAAAATGATGCAACCCAACTCCTTCAGTCTGTGACGAAATACAAATAGAGGAAGGGATGAAGAACTAGCAGTGGTAATGGTCAGCGGCGGCGGCGGGACGAAGCGAGTCGTGGTGTACCCATAGACAATAGAAGTTGGTAGATCAAATTATTAGTCTGTATATAATTTATTTTGAGTAAAATCCACACTATCAATCCTCAAACTTGTTCAACTATGTCATCCTAGTTTATAAACTTATAAATCGATCATTTGGATCTTTAACTTGTTTATGTCTGTTATCTTGGTCCCTAAATTCACAAATAGTTCGTTTAGATCCTTAAAGTTATTCAGCAGGATCATCTTGATCCCTGAATGTTATAAAAGGCATAAACTTGTAAATTCAATATGTATTTATGAACTATTAAAAAAATTAATTCAATTTTCTTAGACGTGTTTTTGTTTATAACTAATGGATTTAATTCACTATATTTATGGTTATAAGTTAGAGGCTCAAATGACACATGCAAACAAATTTAGCATCTAAACGAGTGATCTAGAGTTTCGCGGGATTAGGGTGACATATATGAATAAGTTTGTGCACTATGGTCGATTTGAGTTTCAAGTTCGAGTACGCTAATAAACTTTACTCGTTTAATTTTGCTGATGAATATGTTACCAAGTATTATAATATTCAAATATTGTATCCGTAGATACGAGAGAGATGGGGTCCGAGGCGCTGGCGTGGGTCGCAGTGAGAGATGCGCTTGGGCGGCTTGGCAAACACGTGTGCGCGGCTCTTGCAATGGCTTGTGATACGGCGTGGCGTACCGGACCGATCGTCCCTGCCTTTACGCAGAACGCAACTCCGTCCCGTCACAACGGCTACGGCACCCATGGCCATGGGCCACGAGGGCCCGCTGATCAGTCACTTGAGGGGTATATTTCTGTCGAGTGCGTAGGTGGCGTGTGACAGGCCGGCTTTCTTCTCTCCCACTCCCACGACGCCTCCTCCCCCGCAGGCGCAGCCCCGCTGCATTGCTCGTGTTCGTCCTTGGGAGCCCCGCTGCGTCGTCTTCGTCCTTGGGGAGGGTCTTAGCAGATACGGCGGCCGGCCGGCTAGGGTGGGTACGCGCGCCCTTCGTTTGTTCGGGAGTTTTTGGCTTTTGGGTGGGTTTTGGATCCGAGTCGGAGGCGATCGCTACGGCCGCGGCGACTCCGAGGTGTGCCGAGGCCCTCGCGCTCGGCCTCGCGCGCGCCGCTTCTTCTCGCGAGCGCGACGGGCTCGCGATTTCCATTTTCTAGTGGTGTTCGCTTTGATTTGGTTGCTGTTCGCGCTTCGCGGGGTGGCTAGCCGCTAGCCGGGTACTGGCGCCGCTGCGTGGTATGAGCGCGTGGTCTGAGCTGAGCGATTTCCATTGATTTTGGTTGCTGTTGTCGCCGGCTCCGACTCGTGTCCCAATTTTGTTTGCTGCAGAATACTCACTATTCCAATGTATTGACAGTTTGGGACGCCGACTGGGATTGGACTACGCCTTTCTGTGCTTGCCAGCAGCTTCAAAGTGGGTGGTGAGCACTGCTGCCTCGGTCCCTTGTTTAGTTACCGCGTGATTTTTTTTTTTTTTTTGTGTCACATTAGATTGTTCCGGTACTAATTACAAATTACATATTTTGTCTCCAATTCGTCATTAGCGCATGTTTATAGTCAAATTACAGACTAGTTATGCTTAAAAAAATCGTCTCCCAAAGTTATCGCAATATGTGTAATTGGTTATTTTTTAGTCTATTTTTAATACTTCATGCATCTGTCTAAACACTTGATGTGTTGATTTAAAAGTTTTTGTACTTATATTTCACACACACTTGTACCCTTGAATATAAATAAGGGCACGTTTGGATCCTTAGCTCCACCTCGCCTGCTGTGCTGAACAAACTAGCTTTGCCTGCTAAGTTATATCCAGCAAGGTGGTTGTTTAGTTCTTTTGCCTAGCTGGGCAAGATTACAGAGCTAGCCGTTTGGTTTCGTAGCTGAAAATTTGCCTGGCTGGACAAGATTGTAGAGCTAGCTGTTTGGTTTTGTACCTGAAAGCTTGCTTGTGCTGCCAATATTTTTGGTTTTGTTGTTCTGTACTCTTTCCCCATATGGATACAATCACCACTTTGCCTTCTTGCTATGTTAGACAACCATCTAATTGGGCGCACAAATTGCTTGCAAGTTTACAACACGTACAATTAGGGAACCATCCCGGTTTACTACACAGTTTTCAATGTCATACAACCAAAATACATTTGCCATATATAGATTTTTTTTGGACAAATCACATAGAGCCAAAATACATAGTATGATGTTGCTATCTTAATGCGACCATCATATGGCTTCATACAACCAAAATATACACTGCTATATTTAATTACAGAGTACCAAAATATTGTATGTCATAGTTCCATACCTCCAAAAGCTAAACTAGCCAGTGAGTCAGTGACTACTGTGAGCACTAACCGAAGTCATATGAAGGACTTACTTCAAAGGATAGCGTTCCATGACCCACCTTGCAACCCACTGTTTTATGCTTTCCTCCGGACGCCCCTTCAACATGCTAGCAATCCTAACATTATCAGCAAGATAAGTCTGCAAATCAAGACGTACGAGCAAAGGATACTCATCCATTTTATCAATGAACTTGTAAATTGCCTCATTTGGGTCAGTGACATCAGTGAAGTGCATAGTGTCAGACATCTTGTTCATAGCACCACTGACATCTTGAACCATGTCATAATCATCTTTGGCACGCTTCCTTTTCTTCTCGTTCTTATCTTCGACCTGTCGCTTAAAACCAGCTGTGGCAGGAGCAGGACTATTAGAATCTGGGAGAGTATCTGAGTCATAGTGCTGAGAAGGATCATTGTCCACATCCACTTGTTCTTGTTGACCATCCCTACCATAGTCAATGAAATCATCATCCTGTCTTGCTGGACGATTAAAAGGTGCTTGAAGCACACTAAATTCTCCAGTAGCATGCTTTCCTGTGAAGACAAACTCCATCTCATCATAGCATGGAATTGGCACATTGAAATATTTGGCTCTCTTGTCACCACTCTACATTTGTCATAGGAATTACATTAGTGTGTGATAAAAAAAATCTGCATATAACAAAATATTTAGACAAGCGTACTTACAGATTTCATCTTCACAACCTCAATTTCATCATGAATTATCTTCTTTTGGACATCGTCAAAACTCGCACCACTTGCAGCCTTTGCGTCCATAATCACCTTCCATTCTGCCTTGAGCTTGTGGTACTTGTTGTAGACTTGTAAGGTACGCCCATTGATCTATGTCTAAGCATCTCAGGTCCAAGTTGTCCAATTGCATATAAAACTTCATTAAAATATCTACTGACAGTTTCAGCCGACCTTGTAAAATGAAATTTTATATCCCTATTCTTCTATTATGGCCTACAGTTTGGAGAAACATGGCAACTTGTTCCTCAACTGAGCAATGCCAAGTATCCCGGAGTGCATCCATGGAACGGAACTTGGTGCATAGTTTGAAGAATACATCTTTACTCATTCTGAGAAGATTAATACAGTCTGAATTGTGGCAACAATATAATTTCTGTAGGTATTTCATCCTTTCTCTATTCCTCTCTAAAATAGAATACCTCACATGACTAAGTCTGTTACGCATATAGCAGATTACTGCCCAATATGCCACCATAGATGCAGCCAGATTAACTCCGCCTATGTTGGGGTGTCTATGGTGGCTCAACATAGCAGGTCCCAAGCCCTGGTTAAGGAGGAGGGTTGTGATAGGCTTGGCGAGCCAACGTAAAAACCTAGCTAACCTTATGGAGATGAAACCCAAAAGAATCCCGTTGGGGCGTAACCCTCTTAGCGACGCGCCATGTCGGAACCCGGACATGGTGTCAAATGAGCAAGGGCCGGGTCGTCACCCCCGTGACGCGCCGTGTCGTGATCTGGGCATGGTGCCAAGTGAGCAAGGATCGGGTCGTCGCATCCTTAGTGGCGCGCCACATCGGCGCCCGGATGTGGTGAAAAATGTGCAAGGGTCTTCTCATCTGACTCGGCGGGTGAGAAGGGTAAGGAAGCTAGTCGAGCCAACTAGGTTTCGTCTAGGCAGTTGGAACGTAGGGTCCCTCACGGGTAAGTTAAGAGAGTTAGTTGATACAGCGGTTAGGAGGCGTGTAATATCTTGTGCGTCCAAGAGACTAAATGGAAGGGTCAGAAGGCGAAGGAGGTGGAAAATACTGGTTTTAAGCTCTGGTACACAGGGACAACTTCAAATATTAATGGAGTAGGAGTTTTGATTGACAAGAGCCTGAAGGATGGAGTAGTGGAGGTGAGAAGACAAGGAGATAGGATCATCTTAGTTAAAACTTGTCGTTAGTGATATGGTTCTAAACGTAATTAGTGCTTATGCCCCTCAAGTAGGCCATGATGAGAGTGTTAAGAGGCAGTTCTGGGAAGATTTGGATGGCTTGGTTAGAGCTGTACCTAGCAGTGAGAAGCTCTTCATAGGAGGGGACCTAAATGGCCATGTAGGGTCTTCAAGTGCAGGTTTTGAGGCGGTTCATGGTGGTTTCGGTTATGGTAGTAGGAACCAGGAGGGGGTGGATGTCCTAGATTTTGCTACAGCTTTCGATCTGATGATAGCCAACACTTCTTTAGAAAGAGACCTTCCCATTTAGTGACCTTTAGTAGTGGTCGTTCTTCTAGCCAGATCGACTTTGTCCTTACAAGAAGGGGGGATAAACACACTTGCGAGGATTGTAAGGTGATACCTGGGGAATGTGTGGTTTCTCAACACAAGCTATTGGTGGCCGATTTTCGCTTCCTGGTGCATGCTCGTAGGGTCAAACAAGCCAAGAGTGCGAGGACAAAGTGGTGGAATTTAAAGGGAGACACATTGAAGGGCTTCAAAGAAAGAGTTATTGATGAGGGCCCTTGGAAAGACGAAGGAGATGCAAACAACATGTGGGAGAAGATGGCAACTTGCGTTCGGAAGGTTGCCGCAGAGGTGCTTGGAGTGTCTAAAGGAAGTGGTCGCGATCCAAAAGACACTTGGTGGTGGAATGAAGATGTGCAAAAGCTATTAAGGAAAAAAAGGAATGCTATAAGTGCTTGTACCAAGACCGGTGCGCGGACAACATAGAAAAGTACAAGGTGGCTAAGAAGGCTGCAAAACGAGCGGTGGGGGAGGCGAAGGGGCGGGCTTACGAGGATCTTTACCAACGTTTGAATACGAAGAAAGGAGAGAAGACATTTATAGGATGGCTAGGGCTCGTGATAAGAAGACAAGGGACTTCAACCAAGTCAAGTGCATTAAGGATAAGAGGGAGCAACTCTTGGTGAAGGAAGATGAGATTAGACATAGGTGGCAAGAATATTTTGATAATTTGTTCAATGGGGAGAATGAGAACTCCACCGTTCGGTTGGATGACTCATCTGATGACACCAATAGGCGCTATGTGCGGAGGATCCAAGAGCAGGAGGTTAGAGAAGCTTTGAAAAGGATGAAAGTGGATAAAGCGATGGGTCCTGATGGTATTCCAATCAAGGTGTGGAGATGCCTCGGGGATATAGCTGTAGTATGGCTAACCAAGTTGTTTAACAATATCTATCGTTCAAACAAGATGCCTCAGGAGTGGAGAAGAAGCATATTGGTTCCAATCTACAAGAACAAGGGAGACGTCCAAAGCTGCACTAATTATCGGGGAATTAAGTTGATGAGCCACACGATGAAGTTGTGGGAGAGAGTTATTGAGCATAGATTGCGAGGGTCGACGCGGATATCCATGAACCAATTTGGTTTCATGTCTGGAAGGTCAACCATAGAAGCAATCTTCTTAATAAGACAAGTTATGGAGCGGTTCAGGGAGCAAAAGAAGGACCTACACATGGTTTTCATTGACTTGAAGAAGGCGTACGACAAGATACCAAGGAATGTTATGTGGTGGGCTTTGGACAAACATAAAGTCCCAACAAAATATGTTACCCTCATCAAGGACATGTACCACAACGTCGAGACCAGTGTGCGGACAAATGATGGTGACACTGATTTCTTTCCGATTAAAATAGGTCTTCATCAAGGGTCAGCCTTGAGCCCATATCTCTTTGCCTTGGTTATGGATGAGGTTACGAGGGACATACAAGGAGATATCCCTTGGTGTATGCTTTTTGCAGACGATGTAGTGTTAGTTGATGAGAGTCAGACAGGAGTAAATTGTAACCCTCTGTGTTAACATGTAATTAACTTGACATATCATCATTATCATCATTAAGCATCTTGATCATGATTTCATGTGTATGCATTTTGCTAAGTGTATCATTTTATGTGATTTACCTCTATTGCTAAAACCCTATTTAGCCCACTTCTCTCTACTAGGGCAAAATGGAAATTTCACCTCTGTGCCTAGCTTTGTGTAATTCTTGTTCCTTTGGTGTCTTGAAGTGTTGTTGTGTTGGCCAAAGTTCAAAAAATCAGAATTTGATTTCAAATCCCTTTGCAAAACCCTGATTTCCAAATCCTGGATTTTATCCCTCTTGTTGTGATTCAAAAATTATTCAAAATTTGGGATTGGTCCAAAAAGCAAAGTTGTAGATCTGTCAAAGAGAAACAACTTTGGTATTTACAAATTTTCAAGTTGCAGTACAAAGTTTTGAGTTATTTTCAATCAATCACTCCAGTTTTTGTCCCCTTTTCAGTTTTCAATATGAGTTCAAAAACTAATGAGTTTCTGGAAAAGTGTATAATAGCAAAGTTGTAGGTTTTGATAAAAGGAACAACTTTCATGTTTACAGATTTTCAAGTTTCAGTTTGAAATCCAGAGTAAATTTGATTTGAATCAAGTTTGAAAGGTGTCCCCTTTTCTGTTTTCAAATTTGTTCAAAAACTATTTGGAATTTGAAAATGTTCATATTTACAAAGTTGTAGATCTCATTTTCTGAACAACTTTGATGTTTTGAGTTTTTGTTGCCCAGTTCAAATTTTGGGAGTAGTTTGCAAAAAAACAGAAATGAGCCAAAAGTCAAAACCTAGCCTACCCTGTTCATCTTCTCCTCGTAGGGGGGGGGGGGCCCGGCCATGGACGCTCGCCGCGCCGCGTGCGCCACGCGCCTGGCAGCCGCCCGCATGCTCCGACCTGCCGCCTGCGGCCGCGTGATCATTTCGCGTCCGCGCGTGCGAGCGCTGACCTCTCGCCCGTCCCCCACTGTCCCCAGTTCGTCGCCGCCTCGCGTGGACAACGCCGGCGAGCTTCACGCCCAGGCCCCGACTGCACGCCGTCCTCTCCGCCAGCTCGCAATCGATTGCGCGTGCCTCGGCCGAGCTCATCCACACCTCTCCGAGCTCTCTACCGCCCGCTAACCGTGGCTATATAAAGACCGCCGGTGAGCCCGAGCTCACTGCTCATCCCCTCCGCCACCGTCGCCAGCTCACACCAGCGCCTCCCGAGCTCAACCATCTAGCTCAGGAGCTCCGCCGTGTCCTTGTGCAGCTTCACCACCCCTCAATTTGGTCTCTACCGTCCCTGGTTGCCCGGCGTAACTCGCCGTTCCCATCTCCGGCGAGAAGCCCGTCGAGGTCGGGGGATCGTGAAATACTCCCTCTCCGGCCTTGATCATCTCCCTCCGACCCCCGCATCACCTTCCTTGCTCCTTTGCGCCTCTGACAGACCCCTTGCGGTCACTTGTATCGCGCAGGATCGCCGAGTCGACGATCGCCGCCGTGAGACGTCCGCCGGTCACCGTCGACCACCTCCCTCGTTCATCCCCTTCCCTCGCCGAGCCGCTTAATCGACTCACGGTGAGCTCCTGAAGCCTCCCATCTCCTCGGTTTCGCCTGAGACGCCTCGTCGTGGCCGGCGTAGCAACGCCGCCGCCGTCGGACGGTCGCCGGCGAACGGAGGAGAAGAACAGTGCCGTTTTCTATTTTCTTCACACATGTGAATAGTGTTCAGATTTCATATTTTTGTGTGATTTTTTCTGTGTTGATCCATAAATTCTGAAATTTTGTGGTAGACTCTTTATGCTCTGAAGTATTTTATAAAAAATATGAAACCTGAGTTTTGTGCAAAATTTGAAAATGAAAAATTCCCTTTTAATTGAAAAATGAAGGCTTTGGTATTTTTAGAGAGTGTTCTGTAGCTCCAAAAATCTTGAGATAAATTTTGCAAGCTAGTTGTGTCATGATGAGTCTCTGGTAAAATTTTGAAGCCATTTGGAACAAGTTGATTTTTGAGCTTTATTTTAATTAAGGAATAGTGCCTTTTGTTAATTAAATGTCTAGATTTAATTGAGCACCTTAATGACCTCCAAAAATTATGAAATTTGTTTTGCCATATACTTGTACCCTAATGAACTTGTGTGATTAATTTGGTAATTTTTGGAGCACCTTCATAAAATGACCTTTTAAATAAATTAAGAAAAAATAGAAAGAAATGATTAGGGTTAGCGTTGAATGCTCTGTGATGTGACTTTTGGGATTGCTTGATGTTCATAGACCCCCTACCCTTTGGTCTATGATGTTTGTGATGCTATGTTTGATTGATGTTTAGGATAGTTATGATAAAGTCTAGTTTAATCAATTTTGCCTAAGGAAGAAATGGTTACTTTTATGCTCAACCTAGATTCGATTATGCCTTGCCTTAGAGTAATCTTGAATCTGTGGTATTGTCTTGCACCTTAAGTCCATATCATCATTCTCATGAGCATTCATCATTGCATCCGTATAGTTGACGAAGAAGGCCCTGAAGTCGAGGTAGCCGCCGAAGGATCTGTCCCCGAGGCAACCCAAGCTCCGACGCTTACACCTACCCCGACTCTGCTCTTTTGCCATCCAAGGCAAGCCCCGGTGCATTTAACCCTACCTTGCTTTTATAAATGTTTTCTTAAATGTTTTGAGTTAAATTATTGCATTAGGTTGATAGGAGTTGAGTGAAATCCTATCTGATGCATTATCTACCTTGACCAATGATACACCCGATACCGCTTTCAAAAACCATTTGCAAATGCTTAGCAATGCTATATGATAGATTTGCAATAAAAATGCCAACTTCAAAGTGTGATCACTTTAAGAATATTTATGGGATTTCTGGTTTACTCCCACTATTGGCTAAGTATCTGATCCGTACCTAGTCAATGGGAAGGAGAGGTTGTCCTTGCGTACGGTGCCGTCATGTTGTAGTCCGGGACTCAACAGTTGACACCGACCGGGACAGGGTTGAAAAACTGACAGGACCTGTACTCTTGGGTTAGAGTCCCGAGGTGCTTGTCGCTGGCTGGAAAATTTAGGGACCACCTGTATGGGGCCTGATTGACTAAGACTTGCAACTATTCACTACTACGGAAAGCTTCGGCTCCGAGGAATCCTTTATTGGACCGACAACCGCGCACTGGGTGGAGAGATGGCGGAAGTAGCATGTACCACGTGGGGGTTAGAGGCCCGGATTGGAGTGGTGTACTGTACTTCCGGGTGGCGTAGGACCGGCCCAATCTGGAGGAATCGTGGTAGACGAGTTGGCATATGCAAGCTTGTGGTGCTACATATGCAGTGTGGATAGGGACCCTCAGCTGAGTATTATTTATCCGGATTAACGCTGCTCCTCGGTTATGGAGACTTAGTCACTGACTGTCAACAGGGAGTGGTTCTCAACTAGGTCTGTTTTGGAAAGTAAAATGAATCAAGGATTATGATGGAACAAGGAATACCGAATCTTTAAAAATTAAAATAAGGTTTACCAAATGCTTTTCTGCAAAATACTTGAACTTGCTTAAGCCTTACCTTGACTACCCTAAGCCTGCATTTCTGAGTCTTCTCCTTTTCTTTAGTCGGGTAAGTCTTGTTGAGTACCTTTGTACTCAGGGTTCTTTACCTATGTTGCAGGTATGGCAGATCCTCAGTATGCCTTGGCCTGCTGTGTGACTGTTGTTAGGAAGAGGCCGATGAGGCCGATGAGTGATATTCACCCTTGGGCTGGGTGGTGAAGTATCTATTGTTGTCATATGCTACCTTGCCAACTCTATCTATTGAACTATGGTCTGTAATAACTTCACTTTAAGTTTATGTTGAACACTGGTTTGTAAAACTATTGTTATTTAAGTCTTCCGCTATTTACTCCGATGTTTTTGTCAAAATGTTCAAGAGATTGTAACTGAATTGTGAGATGATCCTGCGGACATCGGGCACTGATGTAGCCCAGTGGCGAACCGGTCCTAACCTCTTGGCTGTACGGATCGACTGTCAGTGGTTGATAGTGATCAGTGGGCCATGGGATTAGGGCCGTTACGTCACAGAGTGGTATCGGAGCATCTCACTACGACGTTGCAATCTTTTTGCGAAAACTTCAAAGGTTTTAAGTCAAAAACTAAACTGACTATTTTGAGTCCAAATTGCTTCTCTCATCTCATCTTGTCTTTGGCAACTAGTAGCAAGACAACTTGTTTAAGCCCTATGTACCTTACCTAGTAGTAGTTGCATTGCCTTGTTCCGTAGGAACGAATCATGCATCATGTCATAATCACTTAAGATAATACTTCCTCTCTAAGTCGTTGGGTTAGTATGCCTTTACCTTTTTCTGCTAGCCTTCTCATCTGTAACCTCTTGTCCAGATATGGTCATCCTCAAGCGGACTGCTCGCAAGTCGACTGGACCGCATGGTGTGCCGCGTCACCAGCTGGCGCCACGCACCGGAGAAGAGACTGGAGAATCCTCCAACGGACGTCGCCCTTCCCGCCGCACCGCAAGCAGCTGAAGGAGGAGATCAAGAATCTCAAAGCTGAGATGGAGAACATGGAGCATGACTTCTATATTTCCCGCATGGAGTTTTATGAGGCACGAGCTTCCTTGGAGCAGGCCAATCGGAACACGGTTCGCGCTATCGAGCAGCGCAACGAGGCTTGGACCGCGAGGACGTCGCCAGGCCCAGCTCCATGGACTGCAGCAGTACACTGCCCAGATTGAGCAGTACAACGATATGCTTCATGAGGAGGTACATCAACTGTACGACCAGCTCCACCCCATGATTCCACCTGTTGCTGAGGATCCAGAAGATGGAGTCGTGGAGGAACCTGAAGTAGAACATGGGCCAGTCCAGAATGTAGGAGTGGAACCTGCTGAAGATGTTTCACATTGAAGATGAAGATGAGGAGGAAGAGCCTGAGCTCATCATTGAAGATGAAGACGGCGATGAAGAGATGATCATCATCGATGACGACTAGATTCGTTATGTCAGTACATCTGCTCACCTAAAGCCTTAGTCTAGGTTTGGGGCGGGCGTTAGTTGGTCTTCTCTAGTAGTCGAGTCTGTATCGCGTCTTGTACCTTTCCTTTGTCAGTTAGTGGTTATCTATCAAACTTCTGTATCATATCTACCTTGCATCATGAATTTTATCAGTCAGTTTCGTTCAAAAGCAATCTTTGGATGCTAAGTTCCAAATTCTTAACAGATGCCTGTGAACACCGCACTGGAGCCGGAAGTTCCGGTGGTGCAACCTTCCAAACCCTCCACCAGTTCCTGCTACCCTGGCAGATGCCATTGCAGCTTTGGCCGCCGCTGCCAACCTAATGGCTCAGAACCAAGGACAGCAGAATGTTGGTCACCGTGGTCGTCACAACCAAGAAACCACCTATGTGGAGTTCACTGAAAACCCGTCCACCGGTTTTCACCAGAGCCGATGAACCCCTCGAAGCTGATGATTGGCTCCGCACCATGGAGCAGAAGTTTGGTCTCATCCGATGCACTGAAATCCAGAAGCCCCGGTTTGCTTCTCAGAGCTTCGTGGCCAGCAAGTGCTTGGTATGCCAACCTCTTGGCTGCCCAACCTGAAGGTCATGAGTTGACCTGGGAGGAGTTCCGCACCGCTTTCCGTGCACATCACATCCCGTCAGGTCTGATGAAGATGAAGCTTGATCAGTTCCTAGCTCTGCAGCAGCAGAAGGAATCCACAGTGATGCAGTATGTGGGTCAGTTCAATCACCTGAGCCAGTATGCCTCCGACTATGTCAACACAGAGAAAAAGAAGAGAGATTGTTCCTTGGGTCTGCACCCTAAGATTCGCAGAGGTCTGTCCAACAACCTCAACGGATCCTATCATGATGTCGTTGACCGTGCTGTCGCTTTCGAGGAAAGTAACCGCCAGTATCAGGAGGAGAAGAAGAAGAAGAAAGGCTGGTCTAGCAGCTTCTCCAGCAACCACAAGCGCCCAAGAATCATCTACCACCCCAGCCCCACCACCACCAAAAACCGTGCCCCATACCCGCATCAGCAAGTGGTCGTTCGTACCGCGGCCACCACTCATAACGCCAACCAGCAAAGTGCCACTCAGCCGAACGCCCCAGGTGTTCGTATCACCACCCCTCAAACAGCTTACAACCATCCATGCTACAACTGTGGCCAAGTTGGTCACTGGTCTCGTGATTGTCCGAAACCCAAGAAGAATGCCCAGCATGCACAGAAAGGCCCTGGAGGATCACAGCAGCAGCACCGTGCACCGCAGCAGCACGTCCAGAAGGGCAAGTTTGTCAAAGAGCACGGGCAAGTCTACTTCACCAGTCAGTAGCATCCCAGAAGGAGAGCCGTCATGCTCGGTAGGTTTCTCTGTTGCCAATCATCCTGCAGTCGTCTTGTTCGATTCTGGTGCATCGCATTCCTTCATCAGTCGCACTTTTGTCATCAAGCATGAGTTACCCATGGGGGAGTTAAAAGAAAGTTTTTGCATACTTTCGCCTGGAGGGCGGATAAATACTAAGGAAGTGGTCCGCAGTATACCAGTAATGTTGGGGGAACATGTCTTTCCTACCACCATGATAGTACTGCGCGATCAAGAGATAGATGTCATCTTAGGCATGAATTGGATGTGTCAGTATAAAGCCATGATAGACATCTTGGATAGAGTTGTGAGAGTGGATATTCCTAACAGCACTTCCAAACTCCTTCTCCAACTTCCTATGCCTCAAAAACCAGCAACCACCCAGTTGAATGCCGCCTGTGTTGCGGAAGTCAGGATATTCCCGTGGTCTGTGAGTTTCCTGATGTCTTCCCGGAAGATCTACCTGGTCTGCCTCCGACCGCGATGTGAGTTTGCCATAGAGCTAAAGCCCGGGACTGCTCCTATATCCCGTAGAGCTTATCGAATGCCTCCCAGAGAGTTGGCAGAGCTGAAGATCCAATTGCAAGAGCTTTTGGATAAGGGTCTCATTCGCCCAAGTTCATCTCCTTGGGGCTGTCCTGCTATCTTTGTGAAGAAGAAGGACAAAAGTCTTCGTCTGTGCGTTGACTATCGCCCGCTCAATGAGGTCACCATCAAGAATAAATATCCTTTGCCTCGCATTGACCTTCTTTTCGACCAGGTCTGGAGCCAGAGTGTTCTCCAGATTGATCTCAGATCTGGCTATCACCAAAAAAAATCCGTCCAGAAGACATTCCTAAAACAGCTTTCACCACCAGATACGGCCTATATGAGTACTTGGTCATGTCCTTTGGCTTGACCAATGCCCCCGCTCATTTCATGTATCTCATGAACTCTGTGTTCATGCCAGAGCTCGATAAATTTGTAGTCGTGTTCATTGACGACATCCTTGTCTATTCAAGAACTCCTGAAGATCACGCCAAGCATTCGAATCGTTTCTCTCGTCTCAGAGATCACCAGCTGTATGCCAAGTTCAGTAAATGCGAATTCTGGCTAGATCAAATTCAATTCCTTGGTCATGTCCTGTCCGCTGAAGGTGTGTCAGTTGACCCTGAAAAAGTGGCAGATATCTTGGATTGGAAGCCACCTACCACTGTCCGCGAAGTTCGCAGCTTCATGGGAATGGCTGGATACTATCGTCGTTTCATCCCAGATTTCTCCAGAGTCGCCAAGCCTATCACATAGTTGTTGAGAATTCCGTGGATTTCGTTGGTCACCAGCCTGTGAGCAAGCCTTTCAAGCCCTGAAGAAACTGCTAACTACATCAAGTCCTAGCTCAACCAGATATCGAGAAACCCTTCGATGTATACTGTGATGCATCTGTACTGGTTTGGGCTGTGTTTTGATGCAAGAAGGACGAGTAATCGCTTATGCCTCACGACAGCTTAAGCGACATGAGGAAAACTACCCCACCCGATCTTGAGCTAGCAGCAGTCGTGCATGCCTTGAAGATTTGGCGTCCTATCTGTTAGGCAGTACCTGCAATATGTATACGGATCACAAGAGCCTAAAGTATATATTCACTCAAGAAGAATTGAATATGAGGCAGAGAAGATGGCTTGAGCTGATTAAAGATTATGATCTCAAAGTACATTACCATTGTAAGGCAAATGTAGTTGCCGATGCCCTCAGTCGCAAGTCACACTGCAACTGTCTGACGACGAAGCCCTATGATCTTTCCTTGTGCCATGAACTTGAAAGGATGGTATCGAAATGATCCCGCAAGGAAGCTGAACAATGTCAGCATAGAAACATCCATCAAGGATCAAGTCATTGCTGCTCAGAAGAGAATAACCCTGGAATCAAGCACATCATCGAAAAGATCCAGACCGGAAAGGCTGATTGTTTCAGGATCGATGATGTAGGAGTTGTTTGGTTCAAGAACCGTCTAGTAGTTCCCAAGGTGCCTGAATTGAGACAGTTAATCCTTGATGAAGCACACTTGACCAGATTCTCTATTCACCCGGTAGCAAAACAAGATATACCAAGACTTAAAGCAGAGATTCTGGTGGACTAAAATGAAGATTGAGATTGCTCGGTATGTCGCTCAGTGTGATACCTGCCAAAGAGTCAAGGCACATACAATGAGCCTGGAGGAGAATTGCAACCTTTGCCAGTACCCGCTTGGAAAGGGGACGACATTAGTATGGATTTTGTTAATGGACTACCCAAGACCAGAAAGGTTTTGATTCCATTTGGGTAATCGTGGACGACTCACTAAGCAAGCTCACTTTCTGCCAGTCAAGACCAGTTACACCGTCCCCATGTATGCCACTTTGTACAAGAACCACATAGTGAAGCTTCATGGATACCCAGACCATATCTCTCTGACCGTGGTACCCAGTTTGTCGCTAAAGTTTTGGAGCGTCCCTTTCCCTCACTTGGAACCAAGCTCTTGCATAGTCCAGCTTATATCCTCAAACTGATGGACAACAGAGAGCGTGCTGTCAACCAAGTGCTGGAAGACATTGTTGCGAGCCTTGTGTTCTTACCTTCGCAGATATTGGGATGACTGTTTGCTTTGGCAGAGTTCTCTTATAATAACAGTACCAAGAGAGCATCAAATGGCACCCTTTGAAGCACTGTACGGTCGTCGTTGTCGTACACCTCTAGTTGGTCTGAGCCTGGAGAAAGAGAATTTTTGAGTTGACCTGGTCAAGGATATGGAAGAGAAAGTCAAGCAGATACAAGAGAATATGAAGATTGCCCAATCTCGACAGAAGAGCTACGCAGACAAGAGACGTCGACCTTGAAGTTTCAAGTTGGAGATATGTATATCTCAAGGTCTCGCCAAACAAAGGAGTCACTCGTTTTGGAGTCAAGGAAAGTAGCACCCCGCTACATTGGTCCGTTGAGATTTTGGAATGTTGTGGCAAGGTAGCTTACAAGCTGAAGTTGCCCGATCATCTCTCCGCTGTCCACAATGTTTTCCATGTCTCCCAACTCAAGAAGTGTCTCAGAGTACCAGAACATGTCGTGGAGTTGAAGGTGTCGAGCTAGAGCCTGATCTGTCCTACTCAGAATATCCAGTTCGCGTGTTGGACCACAAGGATCGCGTTACCCGAAGAACCACCACAAGATGTACAAAATCCAGTGAAAAGCACTGAAGAAGAAGAAGCCACCTGGGAATTGAAGACTTCTTAGAAAAGAACTACCCCGATTTTCTCGAATCCCTGTCATGTAAGGTTTGCCTTTATCCCTTCTTTGTCCTTTCTTAGACGTGGAATCTCGGGGGAGAAGATTCTTTAAGGGGGGAGGCTGTAACACCTCTGGTGTTTACCATGTAATTAACTTGACATATCATCATTATCATCATTAGCATCTTGATCATGATTTCATGTGTATGCATTTTGCTAAGTGTATCATTTTATGTGATTTACCTCTATTGCTAAAACCCTATTAGCCCACTTCTCTCTACTAGGGCAAAAATGGAAATTTCACCTCTGTGCCTAGCTTTGTGTAATTCTTGTTCTTTGGTGTCTTGAAGTGTTGTTGTGTTGGCCAAAGTTCAAAAATCAGAATTTGATTTCAAATCCCTTGCAAAACCCTGATTTCCAAATCCTGGATTTATCCCTCTTGTTGTGATTCAAAAATTATTCAAATTTGGGATTGCGTCCAAATAGCAAAGTTGTAGATCTGTCAAAGAGAAACAACTTTGGTATTACAAATTTTCAAGTTGCAGTACAAAGTTTTGAGTTATTTAAATTCAATCAAACTCCAGTTTTTGTCCCTTTTCAGTTTTCAATATGAGTTCAAAAATAATGAGTTTATGGAAAAGTGTATAATAGCAAAGTTGTAGGTTTTGATTAAAGGAACAACTTTCATGTTTACAGATTTTCAAGTTCAGTTTGAAATCCAGAGTAAATTTGATTTGAATCAAGTTTGAAAAAGTTGTCCCCTTTTCTGTTTTCAAATTTGTTCAAAAACTATTTGGAATTTGAAAATGTCATATTTACAAAGTTGTAGATTTCATTTTCTGAACAACTTTGATGTTTGAGTTTTTGTTGCCCAGTTCAAATTTGGGAGAGTAGTTTGCAAAAAACAGAAATGAGCCAAAAGTCAAAACCTAGCCTACCCTGTTCATCTTCTCCGGTCGTAGGGGGGGGGGCCCGGCCATGGCGCCTCGCCGGAGCCGCGTGCGCCACGCGCTGGCAGCCGCCCGCATGCTCCCGACTGCCGCCTGCGGCCGCGTGATCATTTCGCGTCCGAGCGTGCGAGCGCTGACATCTCGCCCGTCCCCATGTCCCCAGTCGTCGCGCCGCGTGGACAACGCCGGCGAGCTCACGCCCGCCCCGACTGCAGCCGTCCTCTACGCCAGCTCGCAATCGATTGCGCGAGCCGGCCGAGCTCATCCACACCTCTCCGAGCTCTCTACCGCCCGCTAACCGTGGCTATATAAGTCCGCCGTGAGCCCGAGCTCACTCATCCCTCCCCGCCACCGTCGCCAGCTCACACCACCAGCGCCTCCCGAGCTCAACCATCTAGCTCAGGAGCTCCGCCGTGTCCTTGTGCAGCTTCACCCCCCTCAATTTGGTCTCTACCGTCCCTGGTTGCCCGGCGTAACTCGCCGTTCCCATCTCCGGCGAGAAGCCCGTCGAGGTCGGGATCGTGAAATACTCTCCTCTCCGGCCTTGATCATCTCCCTCCGACCCCCGCATCACCTTCCTTGCTCCTTTGCGCCTCTGACAGACCCCTTGCGGTCACTTGTATCGCGCAGGATCGCCGAGTCGACGATCGCCGCCGTGAGACGTCCGCCGTCACCGTCGACCACCTCCCTCCGTTCATCCCCTTCCCTCGCCGAGCCGCTTAATCGACTCACGGTGAGCTCCTGAAGCCTCCCATCTCCTCGGTTTCGCCTGAGACGCCTCGTCGTGGCCGGCGTAGCAACGCCGCCGCCGTCGGACGGTCGCCGGCGAACGGAGGAGAAGAACAGTGCCGTTTTCTATTTTCTTCACCATGTGAATAGTGTTCAGATTCATATTTTTTGTGTGATTTTCTGTGTTGATCCATAAATTCTGAAATTTTTGTGGTAGACTCTTTATGCTCTGAAGTATTTTATAAAAATATGAAACCTGAGTTTTGTGCAAAAATTTGAAATGAAAAATTCCCCTTTTAATTGAAAATGAAGGCTTTGGTATTTTAGAGAGTGTTCTGTGCTCCAAAAATCTTGAGATAATTATTTGGAGCTAGTTGTGTCATGTGAGTCTCTGGTAAAATTTTGAAGCCATTTGGAACAAGTTGATTTTTGAGCTTTATTTTAATTAAGGAATAGTGCCTTTTGTTAATTAAATGTCTAGATTTAATTGAGCACCTTAATGACCTCCAAAAATTATGAAATTTGTTTTGCCATATACTTGTACCCTAATGAACTTGTGTGATTAATTTGGTAATTTTTGGAGCACCTTCATAAAATGACCTTTTAAATAAATTAAGAAAAATAGAAAGAAATGATTAGGGTTAGCGTTGAATGCTCTGTGATGTGACTTTTGGGATTGCTTGATGTTCATAGACCCCTACCCTTTGGTCTATGATGTTTGTGATGCTATGTTTGATTGATGTTTAGGATAGTTATGATAAAGTCTAGTTTAATCAATTTTGCTTAAGGAAGAAATGGTTACTTTTATGCTCAACCTAGATTTCGATTATGCCTTGCCTTAGAGTAATCTTGAATCTGTGGTATTGTCTTGCACCTTAAGTCCATATCATCATTCTCATGAGCATTCATCATTGCATCCGTATAGTTGACGAAGAAGGCCCTGAAGTCGAGGTAGCCGCCGAAGGATCTGTCCCCGAGGCAACCCCAAGCTCCGACGCTTATACCTACCCCGACTCTGCTCTTTTTGCCATCCAAGGCAAGCCCCGGTGCATTTAACCCTACCTTGCTTTTATAAATGTTTTCTTAAATGTTTTGAGTTAAATTATTGCATTAGGTTGATAGGAGTTGAGTGAAATCCTATCTGATGCATTATCTACCTTGACCAATGATACACCCGATACCGCTTTCAAAAACTATTTGCAAATGCTTAGCAATGCTATATGATAGATTTGCAATAAAAATGCCAACTTCAAAGTGTGATCACTTTAAGAATATTTATGGGAATTTCTGGTTTACTCCCACTATTGGCTAAGTATCTGATCCGTACCTAGTCAATGGGAAGGAGAGGTTGTCCTTGCGTACGGTGCCGTCATGTTGTAGTCCGGGACTCAACAGTTGACACCGACCGGGACAGGGTTGAAAAACTGACAGGACCTGTACTCTTGGGTTAGAGTCCCGAGGTGCTTGTCGCTGGCTGGAAAATTTAGGGACCACCTGTATGGGGGCCTGATTGACTAAGACTTGCAACTATTCACATACTACGGAAAGCTTCGGCTCCGAGGAATCCTTTATTGGACCGACAACCGCGCACTGGGAGTGGAGAGATGGCGGAAGTAGCATGTACCCACGTGGGTTAGAGGCCCGGATTGGAGTGGTGTACTGTACTTCCGGGTGGCGTAGGACCGGGCCCAATCTTGGAGGAATCGTGGTAGACGAGTTGGCATATGCAAGCTTGGGTGCTACATATGCAGTGTGGATAGGGACCCTCAGCTGAGTATTATTTATCCGGATTAACGCTGCTCCTCGGTTATGGAGACTTAGTCACTGACTGTCAACAGGGAGTGGTTCTCAACTAGGTCTGTTTTGGAAAGTAAAATGAATCAAGGATTGATGGAACAAGGAATACCGAATCTTTCAAAATTAAAATAAGGTTTACCAAAAATGCTTTTCTGCAAAATACTTGAACTTGCTTAAGCCTTACCTTGACTACCCTAAGCCTGCATTCCTGAGTCTTCTCCCTTTTCTTTAGTCGGGTAAGTCTTGTTGAGTACCTTTGTACTCAGGGTTCTTTTACCCATGTTGCAGGTATGGCAGATCCCTCAGTATGCCTTGGACCCTGCTGTGTGACTGTTGTTCAGGAAGAGGCCGATGAGGCCGATGAGTGATTATTCACCTTGGGCTGGGTGAAGTATCTTTATTGTTGTCATATGCTACCTTGCCAACTCTATCTATTTGAACTATGGTCTGTAATAACTTCACTTTAAGTTTATGTTGAACACTGGTTTGTAAAACTATTGTTATTTAAGTCTTCCGCTATTTACTCCGATGTTTTTGTCAAAATGTTCAAGAGATTGTAACTGAATTGTGAGATGATCCTGCGGACATCGGGCACTGATGTAGCCCAGTGGCGAACCCGTCCTAACCTCTTGGCTGTACGGATCGACTGTCAGTGGTTGATAGTGATCAGTGGGCCATGGGATTAGGGCCGTTACGTCACATAAATAGGAAACTAGAGTTGTGGCGGCAGACCCTGAGTCCAAAGGGTTTAGAATAAGCAGGAACTAAGACTGAGTACATGAGATGGAATTTCGGCAATGCTGCACAGGAAGAGGAAGAGGTGAGCTTGGAAGACCAAGTGGTGCCCTAAGACAGATGTCTTCCGTAATCTGGATCGATGTTACAAAGGATGGAATATTGATGCAGATGTTTAGCCATAGATCAAAAGCGGGGTGGATGAAGTGGCGCCAAGCATCTGTATTCTCTGTGAAAGAGGGTACCAAAAGCTCAAAGGCAAGTTTTCTAGGACGGCGATTAGACCGCATGTTGTATGAGCAGAATGTTGGCTACTAAAAGAAGACTGTCCAACAATGATGTTGCAGAAATGCGTATGTTGCGCTGGATTGTGGCCACACAAGGATGGACCGAGTCCGAAATGACGATATTCGTGACCGCTAGGGGTCCACCAATTGAAGAAAAGTTGGTCCAACATCGGTTGAGGTGGTTTGGTCATGTCCAAGGAGACCTCCGGAGGCACCAGTGCATTGTGGAGTTTTAGCCCAAGATTTTCATGTGAGGAGAGGTAGAGGTAGACCGAAATTGACGTGGGGGGAGGCAATAAAGAGAGATCTAAAAAGTTGGGATATACCTAGAGATCTATGTTTGGATAGAAATGCATGGAGAGCAGCCATTGACGTGCCTGAACCATGACTAGGGTCTCTTGTTGGGTTTCAACTCTAGCCTACCCCAACTTGTTGGGACTAAGAGGCTTGGTTGTGTTGTGTTGTTGTTGTTGTAGATGCAGCCAGAAAAACCACTTTTCTTTTGAACTCTGAACCATTATCCATCTAAATAATAATAAATTGTCAAGCCAAAAAGTAGTACAACGGTGAACATTTTTAATACTCAAGAGAAGTAAGATTTTTTATATATTCTGAACAATATTAGTTGTCAAGAGAAGTAAGATTTTTACTACTCTGAACATTTACCCTTGTCTGAATATTTTTGCTCTTACAAGACGAATAAGATAGTACAAACATGCTGTAATATGTAGGTACAAGTGTCAAAACAAATTGTCTAAAAAAAAGTGTCAAAATGAAATTACTTGCAAGGAATGACACTAATCTCTCATATCATAAACTGGTCGCGGGAGAAAACAAATGTTTGCATCAAATCTACAGAATATCGCAAAGGTAAAATAGGACTCGAAATTACCTCGACCAAGACAGCTAGAGCATTGATGAAGACGAAGGATTAGGCGATTGGATGAGGAATATAGGGGAGACACCAGATCTGCACCAGGGAGATGGAATCACGGAATCACGAGGGGAAGAATGGGAGAGATTGTGGATTTGGAGAGGATAAGAAAGGGGAACCTGCTAATAGATGGGAATATGAACGTACCTGCAACTGAAAGGAGGGAAGATGAGAGGGTACCTGTGAGGAGGACTGGAGTGGATTAATAAGGGTGGTGACCCTGAGCATCACGCCGTTTGCCTGGTCCGCGCCAATTTTTTACGCTCCCGCGCTTTTTCCCTTGCTCGCGTGCTCAGCTTGCCGGTACGGGAGAGCCGATTTGGCTCGCCAGGTTTTCTGGCTTGCAGAGGCGAGTTTATCTGGCAAAGTTAGTTTTAAAGAGAGTACCAAACAGATATCCTTGCCCAGCAAAGTTAGATGGGCAATAGCCAGGCTTGGCAAAGGATCCAAACAGACCCTAAATTTGTCACGGTACGGGCCAAGACTTCAAGAGAAGGCATGAAGACCAAGTGGCCCAGGAAGCCAAACCCACGCATCGTCGGCCCATATGGAAGCAGTAGGATTTAGCCCAGCCCAGCTATGTCTGGTGGATGCTGTTCACAGCTGTAACATGGAGAGAGCTATTTAGGAAAGGGAGGAAGAACACTGAGACTCGTCTTGGTACACGCCGGCTTTGATGGTGGCGAGCTGCGGCTCGAGTTCACCGGCGGTGACCAATTCCTTGTATCTGATACTATCTAGCTACTAAATCAAATATTGGATTAGCAGCACCTATCTAGTGTTGTTACATCTGGTATCAGATTCGATTCGATCCAGGGAGCCTCACCATCGTGTTGGAGTTCATCTGCGACCATGGCGATTGAGGAGATGTTAGCCGAGATTATAGCCAAGCTGGATAAGGTGAACGCTCAGTCGACGATCCGCACTGGGCTACTGATTCCATCCCCTTCATCGATCCCCACCCACATCGACATTGCCGGATGGGCATGCCCTCAACGGCCTCCGCAGCGGCGTCCATGTCTTCACCGACCTTCGTCTCACCTTTCGAAGTCACCATCGCCATCCCCAACAACAGCTCTGGTGACTGCGACACCGAGGATCCAGAGGCCCACGCCTCCTCGGTCTCGACCAAGGCGGTGATGGCTTCCTTGGCATCGCTCATCCCTCCGGCGACCTTGGCACCACCGCAGGACGTGGATCCCAACTTCCATGTCATCGGGCTCTCCTACATCCACCACACGTTCCCTAACCCGCTCGTCTCCATCGACGGCGACTTCTGCGTTCCCTTCGACGCCGACGATGGGGGCGTCGACCGCCTCAGCCACCTCCCCGACTTTCTCCTACGCAATCGTGTCTCGCCTCCCCATCAAGGACGCCGCGCGCACCTCGGTGCTCTCCCACCGTTGGAGCCTCATCTGGCGCACTGCCCCGCTCATCGTTGATCCCGTCGACCTCGCCGTCCTCCACCTCAACCCCAACCACTGCTGCGACCAAGTGCCAGGTCGCTTCGCAGGCTGCTGGAGCAGATCCGCTTGCAGCAGTATGGACGCGGCTCTCGACTTCCAGATCGGCGTCACCAAGCTCTCCGTCGCCTCGCCAACCAGGTGTTCGACACTTGGTCTGTACCGGTATGCCGGTGCTCTGATGACGGTGATCACTTCCTCGGCATCAATCCCGGCTTCCTCGGCTGCTGCTTCTGATCAGGGTGTCAAGTTTGACATCCCAGCTACAATCATGGAGGTGCAGCATGCAGAGAGTTTACTATCTGCTTGCAGCATGGGTACCCTCATGTTCACAGATATCAACACCAGTCCTAATTCATCAGTTGGCATGGTTCAGTTATGTGTCGACACCAACAACAGCATCACACATGAGTGGTTTGAGGTATTGCCTCTTTGTCCCTGTGTTCTCTCAATTGATAGACAATGCACAGAACATATTCTGCCAAAGCCCCCATGGTCATTAGTTTGTTCCGAAATCGAGTTGCCATGGGTTTCCTTATCAGCTCCTGTTAGCATATGGTCTGAGTTACAACGAATGTCGTGGCCACCTTATTTCAAGGACAATGACACAGGAATCAAATCTGAGTTGCTCCCAATATTTTTGTTGAATCTTGGATTCAGTCAAAGTGCTCTAGTTTTGATATCCCCGAGGCCTCTATCTCAAAGCAAATTGCTGCAGCTTCAGTTATATGGTAGTTGTCTGCTTGGCTGTGCCGTCAGTGAATGCATTATGAGCCTTCCACATCGAGTCATCAGCTGGGATTATATGGAGCATTGGTTTGAGCTACTTGCTGGGCACGTGAAAATTCCTTTGCTATCAGATGCATTGTTCCAGACTTGGGTATAGGTTCTCCCAAGGAAGAGAATTGGAAACTCCATTTGTTAACTGAAAGTCTGAAATGTACCCAGATTGACATTTTTGTGTTAGTTGTCAGTGCCAAGTGCAGAAGTCAGGGAGAAGACCTGCAGCCAAGACCATGGCCATCTTTCATGTTCAATCAATACATTAATGTGTATATGTTCAGGTGTTTTAACCAACAGGATAAGTGGGAATGCATGATCTATATTGTTGAGCCTCCAATTATCAGCTGCCAGCTTGGGCTATATTTCAGGAATTTGAGCTGACTGCACCGTGGCCACCATCTGCATGGATGTGTTCCTTCGAAGCTAAAGTTATTGAAGGGATAGTGAGCCAACATTTTGAATGGCCACATGGTCTTATCTTAGAGTTGTCAACATTTTATCTAGATGTCAGCTTCACATTTGATCCATCAGAGATGACAAGGATGCAATTGAATGGTGAGCATTTCAGAATTCCATTGTGGTACACTATCTCAAGTCACGTGCATACAAGTAGCGCCAATGATAGCCAAGGTTGCAAGAGGCCAAAACCTCCATGGCTGCTATGTTTTGAGAAAATTGGAGTAGAGCCATTTGTTGATGCTGACAGGTACTACTGCTATTTGGGTTCAGTGAAGAATGACATGCAAATACTTACATGTGCAGAGTTGGTGATTGTAACCGGACATATTCAGAATTCTGCTATGCATGGAGATACTACATCTCACAGACTTGACATGAGGCTATTGTGCATTTGTCACAAGAGAAAAGGTGCCACTGATAAGAGCATTCCAGAGCACACATGCTACATGTTCTTAGTCATTCATATATCCTGCATGAGGCGAAAATTTGGGGTGATAGATTCTCTTCATTCAGCTCGTGAAAGGCAAACATTAACTCTACAGCCAAGAACAGTGAGGGTTGCTGCAGATGTATGCCAGTTGAAGCTCCTAGCCATTCTACTGGAGAGGGATATATTGCTGCCAGAATTTTATACCTCGAAGAATTCAGGTCAACTTCTCCATATGTTATCTTCAACAACGGCTTGAGGACAAGCCGTGTTTGAAGGAGGGGGGAATGTCACGGTACGGGCCAAGACTTCAAGAGAAGGCATGAAGACCAAGTGGCCCAGGAAGCCAAACCCACGCATCGTCAGCCCATATGGAAGCAGTAGGATTTAGCCTAGCCCAGCTGTGTCTGGTGGATGCTGTTCACAGCTGTAACACGGAGAGAGCTATTTAGGAAAGGGAGGAAGAACACTGAGACTCGTCTTGGTACACCGGCCGGCTTTGATGGTGGCGAGCTGCGGCTCGAGTTCACCGGCGGTGACCAATTCCTTGTATCTGATACTATCTAGCTACTAAATCGATATTGGATTAGCAGCACCTATCTAGTGTTGTTACAAAATCGTGACTCCATCAGTATCGAATCTGAAGACTAGGTGAGATGCTTCAGTCTGAAGTTTTGGGCTTGTCGTGGGTCATGATTTGTTTTTGTATAATTCCTGTGCGTCATTTGCTCTTTTTGTTGTAAAAAATAGTGCTGAATGCATAGTATATTCACTGTTTTGGTGTTTTAACAGGTTGGGACGCCGGAAAGCATCCTGGGCCTGCCTTCTGCAACGCTCAAGTCTTAGCCATCAGGTTCGGAGGTGAGTAGTGAGCAAAGCCGCCTCGGCCCCCTCCTATTTTACTCTGTCTAATATTATGGCCACCCACGTACACACATTCACACACATTTGTAGTGCATTTTATAGATTGTGACTTCATTAGTATCTAATATCAGGTTTTGTGTCAATATTCAGCACACTGTTTGATATTTGATATTTGATAGGACAAGGTTGGATGGACAGAATCCTGACAGTTGTTGACTCCATGCCCTATGATCCAAACCAGGAGGTAATCGACTGCTACACTGTCATCCTAGCTGCTACTGATTGCAGTACAAGATAATCGACTGCATTAATAATATAATAATAATAACAATGTGTTGGTACTTCTGCAGCTGATAGGCACAAGCCGTCATCACTTTGTGACTATGGAAGAGCTTGTCAATTCTGTCACTGAGGCTTACGACACCAAGCGCTGGCTCACCGCCAGGGAGTGTCTCGCCATGCTGCTCAACCCCGAAAGGTTCATGTGGAAACAGGGTCTTCCCGATGACCAACTATTTTATCGGGACAGCTTCTTCTTCATTCTGGCCGTGGATAGACTCGAATTCCTAGCATTTCTATCTGGAGCAAACAGGGATGAAGGGAGGTGGTACAAGTATGCTGCGGGGATGAAGATGAACAAGGATCGCATCGTGGGTTTTAACAAAACCCCCCGCAACATGAGGTTACCGCTTGACAATGAAGAGCTTCTCGTCCACAGGTACGAGGTGTGCCGCAGGCGTATGCTGCTACCCCCTGATTTCGAGGACAGGGTCGCAGGCGAGATACCACGTCCTGTGCCTGAGTTAATGGTAGTCCAGTATCAGTTGGTGCCACTAACGTCACCATCGTCTGCCCGGAAGGAAAGAGCCAGCGAAGAAGAGAATTTCCAGGACTTTCTCGTGGTGCACGGCCTTCAACGTGCACAGCCAGGGCCGGCGAGGCCGCCTGGTGTGGGTTGCCACCGCCTCCAGGTGCGGTCTTGGGGCCAGGTGGCGGTGACGGGGGCGGCGGTCGCGGTGGACGGGGCGGCGGCGGACGCGGACGCGGACGCGGAAGGGGAAGGGGAAGGGGACGCGGACGCGGACGCGGCGACGAAGGCGGCGGCGGCGACGACGACGGTCCTGAACCCCCCCCCCCTCCTCCCTTTCGTGGTGCTGGATGCCGTGCCGCTGGCGTTCGCACCGCCACAGTGGTAGCCTTGGCGGCGCGGCCCTGTTCGAATGTTAATTGAACGAGGAATATGATCATCTGCCATCGAGACTCTGAAGTCTTCTTTTGTTTACAAAAATAATACTGTCAAAGAACAATTCGACTACATTTCGTATCATTTTTCTGTTGTGTTTGTGGATATGAAATACCAGCAACTTGAAGATCAGCATCACCACTGTTTTGGCTCCTTTCTTTCGTCTTTGTGCCTCCTTTCAATGGAAGCTCGCCTTTTTTTCTGAGTTGAAATCATGTTACTGTTTTCATGTTACTTCACAGTGTTCTTGCATATAATGTGAAGTAACAAGTAGGAAATGTCGAGTATAATCACCCTTCAATATACATTGCATGGTTGCTCATAAAACTAGCGACAAGTAGATAATTGTTGGGATACATAACTATATATTGTGCCATCGACGTAGGAGGAGTTTGGAAGGATGGCACAGCAGCTGCTAATTAAAGGAACTGTGGAGACGGCATAGATTCAGTTATAATCTTACTGCTATAAGCCTGCTACAACACTGTTGGTGGAGGGACATTCTTAAATTGTTGGATAATTACAAAGGCCTAGCTTCAGTTTCAGTAAAAAATGGCACCTCCTCCCTTTTCTGGGATGATATGTGGAAAGGACAAGTGCCCACGCTGGCATTTCCAGAACTACACTCTTTTACCAGGAAACCAACATCTCCCTGTCCCAGGCTCACAATACTCCAGCACTTACTCTCTTCAGTCTTCCGGATTCTGGTCTCGCTTTCAATCAGTTACAGGAGCTGGAATCATGTTTGCTGAATTGGATTTCTCAGATGAAAATGACACTTGGGAATACATTTGGGGCAGCACTCTCTTTTTCTTCTAGAAAAGCTTACAGACAGCTTCTCGGAACCCCCAATGTGTACACCCTGTGTTCAAATGGCTTTAGAAGTCATCTTGTCAACACAAGCACAAGGTCTTCTTCTGGCTCGTTGTGCAAGATAGATTGAGTACCCGCAATATCCTAATAAGAAAAAGCATGCCTCTCCCTTCATATGACTGCGTGTTGTGTGGTTTGCATACTGAAGAGACTGTTGAACATCTCTTCCTACACTGTGATTTTGCCAAAGCCTGCTGCAACTATATTGGCATCACAGTTTTTCCAGCCCTGGACCCCCTAGAAGACCTCAAAGTTCAAACTCCAGCTGAGTGTACCATTTTTCATGGAAATTATTATCATCGTGAGCTGGAGCATCTGGACAGTGAGAAATAATTTGATCTTCAATGGAGTTGCGGCATCTTCAGAGAACTGCAAGACACTGTTCAAAAGCACCTTTGGCTTGGTTATCCATCGCGCTAAGAAGAAATATTTCCCTGCTATTGGGGAATGGCTAGGCCATCTGCTGTAATTGAGATTATCTTTCTTTCCTCTTTCTTTGTTCCCTAATCCCTCTGCTTTGTTCTTGCTTCTTCCTTTGTTTGCGCTTCTCGTGCTGTATCTTGTTTTTTTTGTACTTTTTTTTGTCTTCAGTAGGGGTTGAGGCCCTTCCTATTTCCTAAAAAGAAAAACTAAACACCCCTCGATGAAATTCGCCTGGTCAAACACGTCAAGAACACCTGCTGGAGAAGAAGAGAGACAGTTTCGCCACCATCCCGCTTGCTCCAGGCAGATCGATCAGGAGAGGGGTCAACCCAGGAGAGCAAGGCTAACTCTTCCAACCTACAGAGCTTCACAACTACAATTAGAAAAATTAGGAGGACTCGGAATCATTTGGCTAATTCGCTTGCTCGACAGGTCCTTACTCTGTTAGAACTTAGAACCAATCGTCTTTTTTCACAGTTGCTTGTGTTTTTTGCTCCTCATGATCAGGACTGTTTTGTTCCTACGAGGCTAGGACACTCCAGAATGTAACCATAATTATAATCAATGTAATGGTTCTATCTGTTAATCGATAAATTTGAGGAAACTCAGGATTGCTAGTAAAAAAAAAAAAACTCTTACAGTCCAACTAGGGTTGGGCGTTCGGGTTACCCGATTTTTTCGGGTCGGGTAATTCAAAATTCGGGTAATAAAAATTGTTATCCGAATTTAGTCCCGTAAAAACATTACCCACAAATTTTGGGTACCCGATAATTCGGTTCGGGTTTGGGTATTACTCGATATACATGTAAAATAGCAAATTGTATAAAACTTTAGTAGCAATTCATATATATTTTAGGAGCCATTTGTATAGAATTTCAATGGCAATTTCAAAGAAATATATTACAATCACTTGTTCAATTAGAGAGAATCGTGTGCTAATTAAAGTGGTAAATTCATATTTAACTAACAATACATGACAAATACAGAAACAAAATACAACTTCGGTTAATTCAGGTAGTTTGGGTACCGGCAGATATTATCTGAAATACCAAACTAAATTCAAATAATCAAAATCAATATCCGAATTTAGGATCGGGTACCTCGGCTCGGTTCGGGCAATTCGGGTCGGGTCCGGGTAATTCGGTTTGGATAATGGATAGTGGGTGTTTTGTCCAGGCTTACTCTCAACCAACTCGTATAGTAGTGGCTCTCTTATAGCCCACTTTTCTCTCACAAGTTTCTTGGTTCCATCCTCTCACAAGTTTCTTGGTTCCTATGTCTTTAGCTGAATATAAGTTTAAACTCATCTTTCTTCTCTCTTTTCTTTTTTATCTTCTACATCAGCATATCGTTATATGGTAAATTCTTGGAACCGAGCGTCTGTCCACCCGAACGCTTTCGTTATTGGGCCCCGATGCCAGCCCAGATAACTCTCTGCTATCCACTCTCTGGTCCTTACGGTAGTTCCACCATTCCACCCACGCAGCTCATGGTCGCGGCGCCCTGTCGGGGCGGAGGCCCCCACGCTCATCTCGTGCTTGCCGCGGCCGCCTGCACTCATCTCTCTGGGCCAAGGAGGCTGCCCAGCTTACCGTAATTGGAGCAAAGCTCGCGTTGTCTATGACCATTGGCGGATCCAGAATCGGCTCACGAGGGGGGCTAAATACATAGAGTGCCGATTTTTGAATAACCAAATTCTTCTTGTATTTTTGGTTCACAAGAGGTTTTTGGTAGATTTTTAAGATGATTTGGACTGAATTTTCCATTTTTTTTTCTAGTCCGCAGGAATTTTGAACTAATTTTAAAAAAAATAGAGAAATTTTAGCTAAAATCCTATGCCTATTTTTGGGGCCAAGGGGGGGGCTGCAGCCCCCTTAGCCCCCCCTGGATCCGCCCATGTCTATGACTCCCCCGTAACTCGAGCGCAGTCCCATCCACACACACATCTCGTGCTCAGCCTATCCAGCTTGTCGTGGCTAGAGCAGAACTCATCCCTACGCAGCTCGTGACGGCCATCGGACCGACAAGCTCTAAACCGGTGAACTCCATATCTGACGAGCCTCTGTTCTTGCAAGCAGCAAGGAGATATGACACAAACCGCATGTTGCAAGCACATGTTTCATGTGTTTTGTATGTTAACAGGTATGTGTTGCAAGTCTTTCACGCTGATGTTGCAAAGTAGATCGAGATGTTACAACATCATACATGTATGCTATAAAGTTTTGTTCCTCATGTTTCACATGTTTTTTCCATATGTAAGTTGCAAGCGTGTTTATTTGGATATTGTATATATTTCACACATATACTGCATGCAAGGTTTTTAAGTATTTTTTGAGGTGTTTTTCAAGTGTTTTAAATGTATGTTTTAAGTGTTTCATCTGTCATCAGACATATGTTGCAAGTGTTACGTCTCGATGTTTTAAAAGTAGATCGGGTGTTGCATATCCCTCCTTGCTTTTATGCTACCTCGTCTCGGTGTCTTCTCGTGTTCCCGGTGTCAACTGGGCATTCGCCGCCCCTCCCTTTTAGACCTTAGCTTTTGAGCCCGGCTCGTGGGCTCGGCCTGGGCCTGACGGGTTTTGGCCCGCCCACGAACCTTACTGGATAGTGCCTGCTGACCAGAAAAAATTTTCTCGGCCTGAAATGTTTATTTTAGCTGTTTTACGCTATAAATTACGCGGGCGGCCCGCCCAGGCCTTGGAATGTACGAGATTTTTTTCGGCCCGACATAACCGGGTTTTTTTTCAGCCCGGGCCGAACCAGACCTGGCCCATAAAATACTCAGGTCTACACCCCTTCTTCTCGATGCTGATAATGTTCAGGGTGGCATGGGTCTAGCATGGTTTTTTGTAAGTGTTTCAGATGCATGCTTCAAATATTTTATTTGATTTTACATATATGTTGTAAGTGTTTTATCTGAATGTTTTAAAAGTAGATCGAGCGTTGTATCTCCTGCCTTGTTTTCTACTGTCTCGTCTCGATGTCTCCTCCTCATCTCGACGCCGGTTGGGCATCCGCAGCCCCTTTTCCTTCTTCTCGATGCTAATTATGTTTGGGGTGGACGCAAGCTCTGCATGAACGTGCCAAACAGTATGAGAAATGGTCCACAGATGCTGAGTGTCCGGATGCTCCTATTTGTCCGGACGTCCGGGCGGCAGCAAGCCCGGACCTCTTCTCGCTCTCGTCCTGTCAGTTCCGCTCCTGGGATCTACACTGCCCCTCGTGATTATAATCCGCTGCAGCGACAAGGCACTCCAGGCGTGGTTAACCTTCATCTCCCTGACGTCAGCGTTCTCAGTGGTTTCGATCGGGCAGCAAAGCCTGCACCTTTCATCCCGATCCAGGATCGTTTTCCCTTCCATGGCTGTCAGTATCATAGCAGGGAAACATCTACTGCCAATTACAGCTACAGCAGCGCAGAGCAAGTCTCATAGGTTAGTACATATCACCAAGAGGTTCCTGATGACACACACTTCCACTGTGCAGCAAGGCTCATGACCAGGAGCAGTAGTACTATGCCTCCTCATAGCTCATTCCATGTGCAGCTTCCAGATCAGATACTCATTCATGGAGTTAGCTCAGGCCCTTCTCTGTTTGCTCAGGGGACTCAGAGCTTAATTCAGTTTACTTCTCAACCGGGCTCAGCAAAGGACAGCAGACCAACAACAACAGACAGCGGTGCCAGCCTATAAGGCCATCCGCAATGGTTGTCAAATACTCCCTCCATCCCAAATTATAAGGCATTCCAAGAATCTCGGAGAGTCAAACATTTTCAACTTTGACCAAAATTCTAGAGAGAAACATAAAGATTTATGACATCAAGTATGTATATTATGAAAATATAACTAATAAAGAATATAATTATACTTAGTTGATATCATAAATATTATTATTTTATTATATAAATTTGGTCAAAATTGAAAAACTTTGACTCTCCAAGATTCTTGGAATGCCTTATAATTTGGGATGGAGAGAGTAGCTAGCTAAAAAGAATTCTATTGGCTCTCGATAGCACTTTACAAATAGCTAGCGAGATGACGTATAAAAATAATATAAAAGTAGCACTCTTATTGGCTATCGAGGAGAGAGATCAAATAGCTAGCGACTTCCTAATAGCTAGCTATTTGATCTCTCTCCTCGATAGCCAATAAGAGTGTTACTTTTGTAAGTTGCTTCATCAAAATAGTATTTATTTATATGTCTAAACTAGCTAGCTATTTGTAAGTTGTCATTGAGAGCTAATAACATTCTTCCTAGAGATCAAATAGCTAGCGATTTGAACATCATTGCGCCAAGTTCAGAATGAGTCTATTGTCCTGGAATTGCAGAGGCGCGGCGCAGGCGGGAGCCTCTGTAGTCCAACAATGCAGCAGCTATCCCGTCTGATCACTTCCACCAAGGCCCAGGTAATTTTTATCTCTAAAACTAGGAGAAAGAATATGAACAAAAATGCGATCATCCAAAAATTTGCTCTCTCTGATGCATATTTTGTTCCAGCAGACGGTCTTTCCGGGAGTATTTGGTTGCTGTGGAAGGATGAAGTAGACGTCTCACTAGTCCAATTTTTTATACCTGTAAAAAAAAAATTCGGCACTTACCGATACATGCGATATTTCAAAAATTTCGGAAATATCAGATTAAATTTAAATAAATTTAAATTGAATTTGAAATTTCTTTACATTATTTTGTTAGAAAAATTCTCTAATCTATCATGCATCACAAATTTATGTAATATTGATGAAATAACAAAATATACCATAGAAGTGAGTTGCGGTAAAACAACGGACTGACGGTGGACGATCTACATATGCTAGTGCCGTCGAGTAAGGAAACTAAATAAATTTAGAAAATCTAGGGGTATGATAAAGTTAGAGAATATGGAGGATTATTTTAGTGTGATTTGATGCAATTTTGGAGTAAAAGATGAATTTGACCGAAATTTTTGACCGATATAACAAAATTTCGGACCCTAACGAAAAATGTGATATTTCGAAAATTTCGGTGAAATTTCGCTGAAATTGTAAACCCTAAGCTTCTAATAATTTTGTCCTAGCAGTCTGTACATATGCCTATGATGCTCACTTTTCTTTTGGCATGTGTGTATGGTGATCCCCATCACAAAAACACTAAGGGTCCGTTTGGATGCTTGGAATTGAATTTATTTTAAGAATCATAATTTAGACACATATTAATTAAGCTAATATGATTATATATGGATTATATTTGTATATTATTGTTGCTTATACGAGAGAGATAGTCATGTGTTGCATTTCTATTGTAGGAGAGTGAGTTGAAAAGAATGTTAAAAATTGTAAAGTAAAAATATAGTATAATGATGTATGGAATTCATTTCCCTCTCTCACCCTAGGAATTTGAGGTAGACATATATGTGAACCTTGGAGAGTGGTGGAATATCAAATTCCAAGGCAAATAGGCTAGTTTATTGAGTGAATTCCAATTTCTCCAAAATGAAGGGATCCAAGCGGGCCCTAATAGTATCCGGCAGGAGGTCGGAACTTTTGTTGTAAAGCATCCTAATATGCATGTCTTATGTATGGGAGACTTGAACAACATTATGAATGCCAAAGAAAAAGTTAGGACCTAATCTGGCTAATGTGTAAGTACATCTAGCCCTTAGTGGGTTTTGGTGAATTGAGTGACAAAATAATTAAAGGTCTAACAAGTTTGCTAAGTGTATCAAAGGTTCAATAAGAAAAGCAAACTTGATGGTATTCCACATAGTGTTGAAATAAAGGCTAAAATTGTGTATTGTTGTATTGAAAGATCGTGGAAACAATCTTGTTCAAGCAAAAGACAACAATGCAAATAGAGTTGATGATATGGCTTCTATGTTGTGGGATATCATGGCATCATGAGAAAGCAAGCATATTTGGCAAATGACAAGTGAGACATGGATTGATGATTTTGGAATGGTCTCAACAATGGGTTGCTTTTCATGAGCAAGAAGAGTTTGATAGTGAACTAGCTTTGATCAAGGTTGAAGAATGAATCAAGAATGCATAAGTGAGTAAATGTCAAGCAAAGGCCAAATGACAAGACTTAACTCATATTGGATATATGTCATCTCTACATTGGTTTGCTTGTATGGATAAATGTTTGGAGAATCACTTTGCATTGATTTGATCAAGCTAGAAGTATGAAGATGGAGATTGAAGTGAGTGTTGAGTGTCAAAGCCAAAAGGAGAGGATATAAGGAATCGTGAATTGGCTTGACCATATTAATGATGATCCATATATGTCTCTATGTGAGTCAAACTAAAGCTTGATTGATCTCAACATTCATATCTACAAGATGCTCAAGCAAGGATCACAATATTGAAGAAATGGTTTTCAATGGATGCTTAATATGATGTGACTTGAGTGTGGCTTGATAAGGTGAAGATAGCAAGGAAAGAGCTTCGAGGTACTAAGCGAAGGTGAAGGTCAAGGAGACCGAGGTACTATGGCTAGGGTGAAGAAGAGAGTACTTGCATTGAGTCGAGGTACTAATCAAGCTATGAGGATTCATATTGTGTTGAGGATCAAATCATTAGTGGAAGTGACTTGAAGCCATGGATTGAACTCATATGTGTGAAAATGGTTCAAGTCACATGCTCAAGGTGTGCTTGCTCAAAGAAAGGAGACAAAGATGATTGCAACCCCTTTTGAAGTGATATCAAGAAGAAATGACATATGAATACATTGAAGACTCAAGTGGTTAAAGTGGTTATATATTATTTATCTTGAGTATAGTTATGTCGTACTATCAAGGGGGATGCAATATGAATCATAGACAAGTCTCAAGTGCTCAAACTAACCGAACCCGAGTGCTAACATGAGAGAAAACACTTAGCACTGCACCTGCACTTGTTTATATTGGGCTTGTTCTCTGCATAGTTAGATAGCTCTCAAAATAAGCTTTCCAAAATGTCCAAGATCACTGAAATCGGAGTTCGGAGTAAAAAGTTATGGCGTTTTTTGTGAGGTCACCTGTGCTGTCTCAGGGAGCTGCGGCAGTGCCGCTCTATCGAGCGGCAGTGCCGCTCCCCGGCAGTGCCGGGCTGAGTGCGGCAGTGCCAGGCCTGTACAGCCAGCAACGACTAGTTTTTGACCTCTAACGGCTAGTTTGGAGAGTGGAGGGTATATATACCCACCCCACGCCTCCAGAACTTGCTGCTGGTGCCCAAAACACTTCTAACACATCCCAAGCCATTTGAGAGCTCTCCTCAACCCTCTCTTGTGAGAGTGACATGCTTAGTGCATGATTAAGTGTTGGGGCTATGTGATTAAGAGCTAGAGAGCATATTAGAGCCTTCCAAACCTTGAGCACTTGTCAGGCTTCGTCGATCTTCGTTGTGCATCTTTTACTCTTGGAGGTGAAGCCTCCTAGACGGCTAGGCGTCGCCCGGTGAGCTCCCGTGCTTGTGGTGAGCATCGGGAAGTTTGTAATCCTCTTGTGGAGCTAGTGGAATTACCCCTCACTTCAAGGATTTGGTTCCTTGACTTGAGACCGAGGAAGAGTTGCAAAGCTCTTGAGCTAAGTGGTCCTCCTCAACAACGTGGAGGTAGGCAAGCCTTGGTGGCGAGCTGAACCACAGGATAAATCACTTGTCTCTTGTATTTACTTGTGTTCATTCATCATACTTGTGAGCTTGTGATTGATTCTAGGATTTGGCCCCGATCTACTTCATACAACATATTTGGCTTGGTTGAGTTGGTTCTGCAGGTTTAGGAAACCAAGAGCAACACTTCTATTCATATAGAACTGGTTTCATGTGGCTAGTTTTTGAATTGTAGGCTCGGGCAGTTTGTTGGCGCGGTAGTACCGGGCTGAGGCCGGTAGTGCCGGGGTGCGGCAGTGCCGGGCTCAGGGCGGTAGTGTCGGGCATCACTAACAAAGTTTTGAGCTGTGATTTTAACAGGCCTATTCACCCCCCCTCTAGGCGACATCAAGGTCGTTTCATAATGTTACTAGAATTTCAGCTTTCTTCTCCCTGATTAAGCAATGTGGTCTGTCTGATTTGGGATACAATGGTTCTGCTTTCACATGGACTAACAAAAGATCTGCTTCTTTTCCAACGTTTGAGAGACTTGACCATTTTTTGGGTAATGCAGAATGGATCCAAACTTTTTCCCATGCTTCATAGTGACCATGCACCAATTCTTGCTATACTGAATCCCAACTGCTTGAATGAGTGATTGGATTGATGAGTTAACCCTAGAAGGATAGCAATATAGTAGCTATTACATGGGCCTCATGGGCCTAGACTCATTAACTCCAACACCCCCTATAGTCTGAACTATCGGCGCAGCGGAGTTTCAAGACTGGATACGAAAAGAAGCCCAACACGCGAGCCCCCCATAGACTCAACTAGCCACTAGTGATGTTGAGGCTGGAGCGAAACTCGGAGAACGTCGAAGATGGGAGGCCCTTAGTGAAGATGTCAGTGAACTGGGAAGTGGTCGGGACGTGGAGAACCCAAACATCGTCGATGGCCACCCGATCGCGGACAAAGTGTAGGTCAATCTCCACATGGTTGGTCCGCTGGTGCTAAACGGGGTTGGTGGAGAGGTACACCGCACTCACATTGTCGCAGTAGACCAGCGTGCTCCGGGTCAGGGGACTGTGGAGCTCACCAAGGAGCTGCCGGAGCCAGGAGGCCCCAGCCACGCCGTTAGCAACAGCGTGGTACTCTGCCTCGGCACTGGAGCGGGAGACCACCGGTTGACGCTTGGACGACCAAGACACCAGGTTGTCGCCGAGGAAGACAACATAGCCGGAGGTGGACCGACGAGTGTCCGGGCACCCGACCCAGTCAGCGTCGGTGTAGACCACGAGCTCGGTGGAGGCAGACCGGTGGAGGAGCAGGTCGTAGTCGACAGTGCCACAGAGGTAGCGAAGGAGGCGCTCGAGAGCTGTGAGGTGAGGCTCGCGCGGATCATGTATATGGAGGCAAATCTGCTGAACTGCATATGTGATGTCCGGGCAAGTGAAGGTGAGGTACTAAAGCGCACCTGCAAGACTCCTGTACGCAGTGGGGTCATCAACTGTGGTGCCCTCGGTCTCTAACAGCTTGGCCTGGGTATCAACTAGGGTGGAGCAGGGCTTGCAGTCAGTCATCTCAGCTCGCTCCAGGATATCAAGAGTGTACTGTCGCTGGTGAAGAAAGAGACCCCCTGGACGAGTCTCAACGGTGACCCCGAGGAAGTGATGGAGCACACCGAGATCCTTCATCGTGAACTCCTGCTGAAGAGAGGTGATGATCCGCCACAGCAGAGTCAGGCTGGAAGCTGTGAGCACAATATCATCAACATAGAGCAGTAGATAGGCAGTCTCCCCGCCGTGGTGATATATGAATAGGGTTTAGGGTTTAGGGTTTAGGGGAGAACTATCTGACTTGGTCTCCCCAAATCCCAAGGTAAGTAGAAAGGCCGCAAACCGAGAATACCACGCTCAAGGGACTTGCTTGATGCTGTAGAGTGACTTATTGAGGCGGCAGACTAGATCAGGACGAGAAGAGTCAACAAAACCCGCAGGCTGACTGTAGTAGACTGTCTCAGAAAGTGTCCCATGGAGAAAGGCATTCTTGACGTCCAGCTGATGCACGGGCCAGGAGCGAGAGAGCCAGTGAGAGAACTATGCGACTGTAGCTGACTTCACCACTGGATTGAATGTCTCATCATAATCAACTTCAGGCCGCTGAGTGAAACCCCGAAGAACCCAACGAGCCTTGTATCACTCAAGAGTGCCATCAGCCCGACGCTTGTGTGTCCGGATCCACTTGTCGGTGATGACATTGGAGTCAGGTGGACAGGGCACCGGATCCTAGGTCTGGTTGGCGAGAAGAGCCGCATACTTCTCTTCCATCGCACCACGCTAGTGAGGGTCGGCCAAGGCATCGCGCACGGAAGAGGGTACCGGAGAGACCCACAGCTCGCCGGGCGTCGCGGCGAGAGCCCAGGGCCGCAGTACCCCCGCCTCCTGCCGCGTCAACATGGGGTGAATATGACGCGGGTGGCGATGAAGAAGAGGCGGGTGGTACACGGGCGTCTCGACCCGAGTAGCCGGCGATGGTGGAGGCGGCGGCATAGGCGTCGACGGCGGAGAAGTGGCCAAGGGAGGTGACCGAGGCAGCGGCGACGACGATGGGTCCTGCACCGGGGGCGGCGAGGCCGCCCGCGCACGGCGCTGGTAGACACGCACCGGCTGGGCGAAGCGCGCGGGAGGTGCCGAAGGTGCCGGGCCCACTGAAGGTTGCGATGGCATACTAGAAGGGGGTGAATAGTCCTTTCAAAAAATAATCGTGGTGGCTAACCGAAACAAATGCGGAATTAAAACTATCGGTCTAGCCAAAACTACACGCCCTCTACCTATACTCTTTAGCACCTTATAAAAGATCCTAAACAAAGCAAATAAGGTGTCGGGCTAGCTAGAGCTCGCCTAAACAATTCTAGCTTGCAAGATTACACAAACCTAAGCAACTAGTACTCAATCAACCGGGGAGCTCCTACACATACCACTAATCAAAAGCATAAAGCCTAAGCTCACTAGCATTGCTCAATAACAAGGCTACACAAGCCAAATTAGAGAGCTCAACTTAGCTACACAAACTAAACAATGTGACTAGCAAGACTACAAGTCAACTAGTCACTCATGAGATCAACTTCTATGCTACACAAGCAAAGAATGTAACTATCAAGCTACACAAGCTAACTAGAAGAGCAAGAGCAATCTATACTAGCACAAGTATATGAACAAGTAAATACAAGCTAGTGAATGAAGTTTGCAAACAACCGAGAAGATGAACACGAAGTTGACACGGTGATTTTTCTCCCGAAGTTCACTTGGTTTCCACCAAGCTAGTCCCTGTTGTGTCGACCACATACTTTGGTAGTTCGGCAGCTAATAGGCACCACGCCTAGCTCGACACTCGAGCGCCGCAAGAACTCACACACAAGTGAGGGTAACTCAATGACACGCTCTATTAGAGTTGCTCTTCGCGATCCCCGCGGGGCGAGCACAATGCCCCTCACAATCCTTCTCCGGAGCCACACACAATCTTCACGCGGGCTTCACGACGAAGACTCGATCACCAAGCCGTCTAGGAGGTGGCAACCTCCAAGAGTAACAAGCACCATCTCCTTGCAACACGAACACCTAGTGTCACTCGATGCAATCTCTCAAAGCAACGCACTAGTGATCACTCACTCGCAATTGATTTGCACACAAGCAAGCACAAAGTGAATTAGAGGGCTTCCTAGCACTCCCCAAGCATGGACACCAAGTCCCAAGGGTGCTAAGCATCAACCATGACCGACCACAACCTCTATTTGTAGCCCCAAAGGCTAAACTAGTTGTTACCCCTTCAAATGGGCTGACTGCGCAGTGACCGAACACGTCCGGTCATTGTTGCAGTAGCGTCTGATTGATGTTTCATTAGTGACCGGACTCATGTTTCACTAGCGTCCGATCAATATTTCACTCAGTGTCTCATCACGAACAGAGAGGTTCTAGAGACGTTTTTCATCGATCGGACGCGTCCGGTCACTATTGACCGGACTCACTCAGCGTCCGATCACTCCATTTCATCAGTTGCCTCTCGTGAACAGTGCTACAGGCGCGTCCGGTCAGATGTTGCACTAACATCCGATCACTGTCTCAATAGTGATCGAACGCATGTTGCAACAGCGTTCGGTCGCTGTTGCAGCGTCTGGTCGCACATGAAAGCCTCCTTTTCAACTCCGGTTTCTTCTCCTTTGCAAATGTGCCAACACCACCAAGTGTACACCACCTTGTGCATGTGTGTTAGCATTTTACAAACATTTTTCAAAGGATTTTCACTTGCACTCACCACGCCACTCGATCCTAGCAACATCGCAATGTTAGGTCGCTCAAGTGGCACTAGATGACCGATATGCAAATTTGCTCCTCTTAATAGTACAACCATCTATCCTAAACTCGGTCATAATCTTCTCTACATACCTATGACGGTGAAATGAAATGCCCTACAAATATACCTTTGTATTGCACATTCCATTCCATCTCCTTCGGTGTTGATGCAACACATGCACCAACCTATCATCAAATGATATGATCCAATTCATATCATCACATGGCCTCCATGGTCCATCGATCTTGACCTCACTTGATCTTCACCATTGCTTCGGTCCTTCAGTGCCAAGTCTTTGCTCAAGCCTCCCGACACTGGGTACCAATGGCTTCAAAGCCTCCAACTTGGCCTTCACCTTCGCAATCGGTCCATCAAGCCAAGTCTTGCCTTGATCCTCATCATCTTAGCAACATGACTCCATGTCATGTCACATATGCAATAAGCTCCTTCATCACATGTGTACCCGTGGACTAATCTCCTGTGTATCTCACATAAACATTAGTCCACCTAAAGTTGTCACTCAATTACCAAAACCAAACTAGGACCTTTCACCCACGTCGAGCGCAGGGTCAGGCGCAGCGCCGGGGAACGTGGCCACCGGACCGGCATAGGGCGCAGAGGTCGGCGTAGCCCTGGAGGACGGCGAGCCGGGGCACGGGCTCGGTGGAGGGCGCGATATAGCAAGAGAGCCGGGGCACGGGCCCGACAGAGGGCGCAATATAGGAGGACCTGCAGGGCAAAACGACAAAGGTGGCTAGACCACCGCGTCAGTGGAAAAAATGGAGAAGAGGTCAAGGTCAGAGGTGGGTGGTGGGGTGGTGGGGTGGTGGGAGAGGAGGTGGTGGTGGAGAAAGGGAATACGGACTCGTCGAACACAACGTGACGAGAGATGAGGACGCAACGGGAGGAAAGGTCAAAGCAATGGTACCCCTTGTGATCCGGGGAGTACCCGAGGAAGACACACCGAGTCGACCGGAGAGCTAGCTTGTGGGCAGCAGTGGTAGTGGTGTTAGGGTAACACGCACACCCGAAGACACGAAGGTGATCGTTACGTGGAGGGGTACCAAAAGAGGGCGTGGTGTGGGGTGGGAGCGGGGCAGGCAGTGGAAGGCAAGCGGTTAAGGAGGTAGGTGGAGGTGTTAAGGCTCTCGGCCCAAAACCGAGCAGGAAGTGAGGTCTAGAGCAGAAGGGTGCGCATGGTGTCATTCATGGTGCGAATCATGCGCCCAGCCTTGCCGTTTTGGGAGGAGGTGTAGGGGCAAGACATGCGTAACTGGACACCATGAGAGAGGAAGAAAGTATGAGAGGTAGTGTTGTCGAACTCACGCCTATTGTCACATTGGACGGCCTTGATGGTGAGGCCGAACTGAGTGGAAACCCAAGCGGAAAAGTGAAGAGCGTGGGGAAAGCATCAAACTTGGCACGCTTGGGAAAAGTCCAGGAATAATGAGAGAAATCATCAACCACCACAAGATAGTATTTGTAGCCAGAAATACTAGGGAAAGGAGATGTCTACATATCGCAATGGACAAGGTCAAAGATATGGGCCACATGGGAAGAAGAGGTAGGAAAAGGAAGACAAACATGACGGCTTAGTTGGCACGCGTGACACAAGTGCGCATCAGAATCCCGAGGACAAGGAATGTCAGAACTACGACAAAGCTGTGTCAAAGCATCGCGACCAGGGTGACCAAGGCGACGGTGCCAAGCATAAAGGAGGTGGTGGTGACGAAAGCAGTTGACAGAGTGGAAGGCGAAGACGATGGAGCGGAAGCAGGAAACCGAAGAGTGTCAAGGGGCCCCGTGCTGTCACAACGGAGAAGAGGACGCTAGGAAGCCAAATCCTTTACAGTGAGACCAGAAGGGTCGAATTCAACAGAACATGAGTTGTCAGTTGTGAAACGGCGAATAGAAAGGAGGTTGTGAACCATATTGGGAGCAAGAAGGACATCAAGAAGAAGGAAGGAGCCATGAGTGTTAGCGGCACCCACGGACGTGACCGGAAGGCAAGAGCCATTTGCGATCATGATGGACGAAGGGCGAGTCAAAGAGGGAGGGTGAATGCAAGAGAGGAGACCAGGGTTGGGAGTGGTGTGGTAGGTGGCTCTCGAGTCAGCGATCCAGTCGGAATTGACTGGTAGTGTCAGGCCCACGGTGCTGAAAGAGTAGGCCAAGGCCGTCGGATCCCAACCGATAGGCCCCTGCAGTGTGCCGGGAGGGGTGGAGTCCATGGCGACAGGAACGGGGGAGCGCTCGGGACAACCCCAGCGAACATGGCCACCGGTGGACACCCGCTCGGCCCGGGAGTAGGAGGAGGGAGGGGAAGGAGGAGTGCGGACAGGAGTAGGGAAGGGAGGGGAAGGAGGAGTGCGGCCAAGAGTAGGGAAGGGAGGAGGGAGAGGTGGGAGGAGGGGGGCTGCTGGCCATGGCTGGCTGCGCCAGTGGGCGCGACGACTGCTGCAGGGGAGGGAGGGAGGGAAGGAAACTGTAGCTCGATACCATGCTTGAATGAGTGATTGGATTGATGGGCTAACCCGAGAAGGGTAGCAATATAATAGCTATTACATGGGTCTCATGGGCCTAGACTCATTAACTCCAACACCAGAGTCTCTTGTCGAAAGACTTAAACATCACTTGCCTAATTTCATCCATGCCTCCCAGTCAGCTTTTATTCCAGGCAGACATATTATCAGTAGTATTATTATAGCCCAAGAAATCACTCATAGCTTTAGCCTCAATTCATGGCATCAACACAGTTTTCTCCTAAAAATTGATCAGGCAAAAGCCTTCGACAAAATAGAATGGTCCTTCATTGTAGCTGCTCTTTCGAGGTTAAACCTCTCGCCCAACTTTATAAACCTCGTTAAAGCTTGCTTTACCAACACTTCCATGTCAGTTCTCATCAATGCCTAACCTCATGATTTTTTCCAGCCTCAAAGAGGCCTTCAACATGGGTGCCCTCTTTCTCAATCAAATGGTCCATTACAAAATTACATCACGAAATAAATGCCGACATCTCTATTGCTACCAACCCGCGCTATACGCAGAGAAAAGATCTTTATCAACAAAACCTCACCCAAGATGTCACAAGTATCTGCAGCATACATGCTCGGAACTAGATGTTTTGTAGATGCAGCCACCAGTCCAGACAATGGATCAACACAAAAAATTCTCTCTGTATGTCCAGGCTCAAATTCAGAACACCTCCTCAGTGCTCATGGCTGAAACCGCTGCCCTTACTCTAGCTACAAGAATTACAAAACAACTCCGATAATGAATCAAGTCAGCGTTCTAAATGATAAATGACTGCTCCAATCGAACTGAACCTTGGAATATTAGGCCTTTCACAGTTGATTTCAGATTTCAAACACAAAGTTGCCATCTCCAGGTGTTCAGTAGAGATATCACAACACAACTGCTCACAATCTAGCTTCAAGAGCAAAAGTGGCCTCTGTCTCACACATCAGTTTTTCCTGTTCTAATTCAGCACATGTACCTTTGTGCCCCTTCCGAACCTTCTTTCTTGCTTGCTGGGAGCCTTTCTCCCTCTCAAGTGTAAACTGTTGTTTACTTTAATATAGCTCGTATTTTTTTCAAAAGAAACATACAGCCATAGAAAAAGGGCCACAAAACTTTTTTTCAAAAGAAACATACAGCCATAGAAAAAGGGGCCACAAAAACGACGGAACACCAAAGACACCAGCAATTACAATAGATATGTTTGCTAGGCATTATATTAAATAGCTCCATTGCAATTACAATGGATAAAATATATGTTTGAATATAAAACAGTTGTCTAACTAGGGGTGTTTGGCAGGGCTCCTCCCCCGTCAGCTCTGAAGGCAGAACCGGAGCACCTGGCCGAAGCCACAAAAGGCAGCTCCGTACGGTGAATAGGGCTCCGGCTTCTTTTTGGGTGTAGAAGCAATCCCATTGTTTGAGACTTTGAGGTGTTTGGGCGGCTCCGCTACTGAGCCAGAGCTGGAGCCTATGCGGAAGCCGCACTAAACAAAACACCACTGACATAATAATTTCACATTCTGCACCAAGGAATTTTTTTTTATTAATAACCCAATTAAATAAGATATTTTAAAATTAACACTGTTTTTTTTTCAAAACTAACCCTTTTGCCGCGCCGTGCCGCATGGCGCGGCAAAAGCGTTAGCCGCGCCATGCGGGCTGGCGCGGCAAACGGTGCCAGCGTGGCACCGGCCGGCCACGCAGGCCCGCGTGGGCCCCGCCTGTCAGTTTGCCGCGCCAGGCGGGCTGGCGCGGCTGGTGGCTTTGCCGCGCCAGGCGGCCTGGCGCGGTCAACGGCTTTGCCGCGCCAGGCGGGGTGGCGCGGCAAAGCGCATCTAGATCTGGCGCCGGCGGCTTCTTTCTCCTTTCTCCTCCTTCTCGCCCGCCCGCGCCTCCGTCCCGCCGCCGCCGCCGTCGTGCCCCGCCGCCGTGCCGCCGCCGCCGTCGTGCCCCGTCCCCGTCCTGCCCCGTCCCCGTCCCCAGCCTCGTCCCCGTCCCCGTCCCGGCCGGCCGCCCCCGTGCGCACCGGCGCCCCCGGCCGCCACCCGTGCGCACCGGCGCCCTCGGCCGCCCCCCGGCGCCCCCGGCCCCACCGGGCGCCCCCGGCCGCCACCGGCGCCACCGGCGCCCCCCTCCACCACCGTCTCCACCATCGTCCACGACCGGAAGGTATTTTTTTTTTCTTTTTGTTATTTTTTTTGTAGTTTGCGTTAATTAGTTAGTTAAATAGGTTAGTAATTTAGTTATTTATTTATTTATTTGCTTAGTTAGTTATCTAGTTAGTTAGTTAGTTTGTTAGGTTAGTTAGGTTAGATTAGTTAGTCTCAGGCTCGCACTACGCTGGAGGGTCCTCCTCCAGAGGTGGCCTGGACGACACGGCGTGGCAGGTACCTGGTGCTTACGACTACCCTAGTGGCTACTACACCGGCCCTGGCTGGCAGCCTTGGCCAGAGCAGGGCGCAGCACAGGAGCTGGGGTACTCACAGCTAGGTGGAGCTCCACTACCTACTCAGGAGGACGTGCAGGTACATAAGTTGACCGCTATACATTTAAGTTCGTCAGATATATTTAAGTTGTTTGCTAACATTTATTTTGAATGTTGCAGGGACCTAGTCAGACGCAGGGGTCACCACGCCGGCAGCCACGCGCACGAGACCGCACGGACGTCACGTTCACGCCGAACATGGATCTGTCGCAGCCGAGGCGTCGGAGGCGGCCTCGTCAGCCGTACACACCTAGCTAGGCTTAGTGTTAGACTATATGGATAGGTGATGTATATGTTAGATAACTTGTTTGAGAACCCTATTATGTACTTCGTGGAGCCTGAGACACTAAGCCTGGTTTTTATGACCGCTATTATGTTTCCGTTTATTCAAATTGTGTCAATGTTTGGTTCCTTGTTATTCCGTTTGCGGAAAAAGATTCGAAAAACGGAAAAACACATTCGATCAAACAGAGACAACACATTAGGACAAAGATCGATCAGGAACTCGACCAGTCGGCGGGAAACCTTGGGGCTTTGCCTGAATTTCATGCCAGCTTTTGCCGCGCCAACCCTGGGGGCGCGGCTGACGCTTTTGCCGCGCCAGGCGGGGTGGCGCGGCAAATGCATTAGCCGCGCCATCCCGCCTGGCGCGGCAAAAGCGTCAGCCGCGCCACCAGGGTTGGCGCGGCAAAAGCTGGCATCTTGTTGCACAGCCTTTTCAGTGTCGTGTCCTGTCCTCATAAGTGCTCTGCAGTTTTGATTCTCATAGACTTTTCAGTGTATAGGCTTTTCAGTGTATAGGCTTTTCAGTATATAGGCTTTTCAGTGATTAGATTTTTCAGCGAATAGCCTTTTCAGTTGCATTAACTACACACTCACAATGCAGCTGAGATAATTCACAAGTTCAAAACCAGGGCTCCGCCTATATAAACCCATCAGCGCCTTGCATATTCAACAACTTCAGCAGAGCTTGCGAGGTTCGTAGTAGAGATGTCTGGAGGTTCGTCCAAAGGCGGGAGAGGAAAGGGTGGGAGGAAGGGACCTCCCATTGTGTGGGAGGGATCTCTTGGTCCTGATTTCTTCTTAGAGGCACTATATGACTTTCCCGTTGAGAGCAAAAAGGATTTCAGCCGGGACCGTCCTCTTAGGGGATATGATAACCGTTTAGAGGACTGGCCAAAATGCCGCCATGGTGAGGACTGTTTGGTGCAGATGCTCCACGACGACCTGGAGGCAGGCCGACGTTTCTTCAAATGCCCACGAGCATGGGTAACTTTATTTAATTGTTGTTGCTATGCCTCTCATGTTTGCTAATACTTAGTCATTTTGTGAATGACAGTCTTCTATTTCCGAAGAAAACTGCGGCTTCACCAGATGGGTGGATCCTCCTCCAATATGGCCGCATCAGGAATACATCTATTATCTGCAGCGTCGTATCGATGATCTTGAAAGAGAAGTTAAAAGCATGCTCAAGGACTATGATGATGACGACAGCGATGCAGGCGGTTCAGATGAAGCAATATGCCTTGATCCATATTGCAACTGCCCGCATCACAAGAACAAGGGGCCTCCACCGCCGCCCCCACCACCGCCACCACCACCACCACCACCACCACCCGCAATGGGAGGCTATTACGGAGAAGGGTCTACTCAGTTTGCTATGTGGGACGGCTTCTAGACTACTTAGATCACTATGTGCGTGTTGTGTTGTGCCAATCAATTACCTAAGGCATGTTAGGATTAGTCTAGGACCTTTTAACCAAGTTACGGTAAAAGGTCCTCACATGCCATGTACTAGTTTGTTGTTCGTGTAATGGTTTGTTCTATTCTATTTCTCGTACTTTATCCCACAAAAAATCAATGACACATGAACTACCGCAAACAATACAACAACATATAATAAAGCCGAACAAAGTGCAGTTCAAGACTACATAATCGAGGATCCGAAATAAACGGTACACGGAAGTACAAACCAAGAGTACAATACACTAACAAGTCCACCAAATGACAACAATGTTCATTACTCAATAATGACTACTGAACCTACCACACTACTGAGTGCAACGAGGCCATTTTCCCTTCCTCACAGCATCCGGATCCTGCTCCATGGCAGCCTTGGCACGGCGCACACGCTCAAGCCTCTTCTCCCTCTCCCCCCTACGCTTAGCTGCATCCCTCATTCTTGCCTCTTCCTCATGCTGCTTTTGTGCTGCCTCTTCTTTGCGTCTCTTCTCCAAACGCTCCTTGTCCTCCGCAGCCCACTTTTTCATCCTCTCTACGTGCTCCTTGTCCTCCGGCTTCATCTCAGTGTCGATCCACTGCTCGAAGTCACATAGTGGTGGAGGCTCCTGCAAAATACGACTAAATCAATTAGGTAATAAAATATAAATGATTTTTCATTCATGTATAGTACAAGCCATCAGCTTCTCACCATCAGTCCAATACGGATCTGTTTAGGTGTAGGGTCAAAGGCATAATTCTCACACATCCAATACCTCTGACCGTATGTGTGCTCCTCATCAGATATTGCGACCTTACAATCATCGCCGCAGTAGCACATGGGCACCGGAACACCGCTAGGCAATGGCAAACGGGCAAAGGCATTGCCCGTGAGAGGCTGCCTACAATCATCAACGCAATAACAAATGAACATAACACAAAATTACTTCATTAAACAGACAAATAAATAAACAATGTACCGATCTTACCTTGCCTTACTAGCTTTGCCACGCCGTGGCATCCTAACAATAAAAATATGTCAACGCTACACATACATTCATGATTAATTATAAATCTACATAATGACGTAACAAATATTACACAAAAAATTGTACACAAAATGAACAAAATATTAAGCAAAACAGATATAAAAAGTCTAATACATGAACAAATCCATCATTAATTAACAACTAACGTCACGACAGTATCAAAATAAATATTGTCTACAAACCCTGACTTACAAAAATATGGTTCAATCCTACATTGCAAATATGGATAAAGAACAATCATATGGATCAAAATACCTCTTGTAGACAAGTTTGATTGGGGGAGGAAGATGAAGAGAGGAGGAATGAAATGAAATGGAATAGATTGGATTGAATTGGTTTGGGAGAAGAGAGGAATGAGGAGGAGCCTGCTGCTCGGCGCGGCGGCCAGATCTAGATCGGCTTTGCCGCGCCACCCCGCCTGGCGCGGCAAAGCCGTTTACCGCGCCAGGCCGCCTAGCGCGGCAAACGCACTAGCCGCGCCAGCCCGCCTGGCGCGGCAAACTGACAGGCGGGGCCCGCCCGAGACTGCGTGGCCGGGCGGTGCCACAGTGGCACTTTTGCCGCGCCGCCATGCATGGCGCGGCTAACGCTTTTGCCGCGCCATTGGGGACGGCGCGGCAGAAGGGTTAGTTTTGCAAAAAAAAATAGACAGTGTTATTTATGAAATTTTTTATTTAATTGGGTTATTAATAAAAAAAAATTCGCACCAAGCAGGGGCTAAATACGAAACACCACCGGCATAATAATTTAACATTGAGATAAAGTTGTAGAGGAAGCAACAGCAGGCACCACCACCATCGTCCACCAATCTACCATGGTACAGAAGCTGCTTACGCCTAGCATGACAAGTAGAAAAGCACACGTCAAGTCAGTGGTTAGAACTGAATCAATCTGATCAAATCTAATAGCACAAAACTCATGCACAATAAAGTATTGATATACATAATGTATAAGATTCTAAATATGCAAGGTACAAAAAAAGGAGTGGTCTAGATGTGAAATGAGTATACTCATTTTGTTTGCTCTGGTGTTCAAAATATTCCCTAATGAACAATACTACAGCTATTCTTGTACAACTTCCAGAAACATGTCAATATCAGCGTGTTTGACTCATCAACAATGTAATAACTTGCAAAATACATATATGCATACTAGCAAAATATCTTTGCTAATTAAGTTTAGTTCCAACAAGCCAAAATCTTGCATGGTAAAAGGCCACAATGATTGTAATAGGAACAATGTTTGCAATCAAAAATAAAAAAAAAATAAACTAGTGCTAGTTGTTCCTTCAATGCTTAGCAAGGTATCTTAGAAGATAGAGAGTGCTCTGTCTCTATGCTCAGGCAGAAGGATTGTCTGATGAGATTGTTTTGTAGTTTTTTCATATCAATGTTGTTGTAGCTCTGTACTACCAGTTATGCAATAATTTTAAACCCTGCATCCACAGATGGATGCAACTAATAGTTCATATGTTCAATTAAGTGCAAATACAAAGTCTATCTGGAAAAATCTTATTTTCCACTAGATATTTCTATCTATCCCAAAAGGCACTACAGATAAACAGTGTGACATAAAAATGCATCCTGTGCATTATATCAATCCTTGTAAAATAATGCACAGAGCTTGTTCCAGTATTTTCTGAGAAAATAACCAATCACCACTCCAGTAGAAAATAGACATTTGCAGCTTCTTATAAAGATTTGCAGACCCAATCATGAAATGTGTGCATATCTAATGGCATTACATCCTGGATACCATATATCTAATTATAAAGGAAAAGTAATAGCCACCCTATTGATCTGAGACTGCAAACAACGTCACTTTAATACTAGAAAAATGCCCTATAAATTAATCAAACGGTCGTAGTCTGCCTTTAGGGGATAATCAGTAAATGTACACAAACAAAAAAATGCAGACACTAGAACAGGATCATTGCATCAAAGGCAAGACTTACCCCGATTCTCCACTTTCTCTTCACCCGCCACATGTTGTTTCCGCCCCGCAATGCAATGTGTCCCTTGTTCCTATAAGCACAGAGGGGGGAAACAATAATGAGCTTACCATAGAGCACAGATTGTTTCGAGGGGACGGAACAATAATAATAATAATTATTAGCAAGGACAATGATGGAATGGAAAATGAAACACAGGCCATACTGACCATTTTTGGCGATTGCAACATGTGAAGATATGGGTAATGATGCTACAAGGACTTGGCCCAACATCTTGTGCATTAGGTATATTTGTCGCCGGCAATACTGTGTTGCTGCTGAGGTGATATTGAGCGAGATAATGTTTATGACCATTGTAAAAGACAATGGTGTCATCGACAATGGTAGGAAATGCCTTAGAACTGACATACAGCTTCCTCCTGTCAATGAAGAGGGCGCCACCAATGCTTGTCACCGGGACAACCCTTCCCAGCATAAGGTCAGCTACTCTGTGAACTGAGATTTTCTTAAAATTGATACTCATAGTGACCACCATCATCTCTGTGCCACATTCTGCCAGAAAGGGGAGATAGGAGCTGGTCTCTGTTGGACAATATTGAAATGGACATTTGCCAATGCACTTTGGTGGTGGCATCCAGGGTTCCTCCGTCCCTTGTAGTAGCTGTGGTGGGCCGATCTCTAGGATATCTGGTTTCGCGTAATTGTCAGTACACCTCAACACATATATCTTGCCTTGGAACGAGAGTGGACTGCAGCACTGAACCACGAAATAGCTTGAAACTCTCCATCGCTGTTCCCTGGAGGTAGCAAAGGCTATCTTGGACCAACCGCATCCGCCAAAGATCATGAGCGAGACGACTCCATCCGCGCTCACGTTCATGGAGGTAGCATCGACATGTCTGATATGCATCCACTTACAGCCGTGCGCCGACGTGCCCACGTACGGTAGGAGGGTCTCCAGAGGCGGGAAGTCAAGGATGTCGCCAGTGAAGGGGTTGAGGAGGCGGGCGGCGGTGTCGTGGTCCCGCTGCAGCAGCAGGAGGCCGTCGATGGAGTCGAGGACGCAGTGATCCCTGAAGAGCGGGAGGTGGACGCGGACGAAGGCGCCGGTCGAGAGGTTGAAGAAGCGGACGAACCCGCGCAGCTTTCCGTGGCCCGGGTAGAGGCCGTGGCCCTCGGGCAGCATCATCCACCGCCGTGGGTGGAAGCGCCGGTCGACGATGCCACGGCCGCGCGGGCACGTGGTGCTGGAGCGCCAGTGCAGGCACACGGCGCGGAACCGGACGTAGTCTAGCAAGTCGACCGCCAGCACCCGACAGGCGATCAGGTCCACCAGATCCTTGGGCAGGGACGCCCACGAGGACGCTTCCCTAGTGATGCCAGCGTCGGAAGCAGTGACCCTCCGTCGCCGGCGCGCGCTGCTGCACGCAGCCAAGGCTGCTCGGCGCTTGCCGCGGCGCGCAGCCAATACCTTTGGCCGACTCTGGTACCTCGACGACGACATGCCGCTGCACCAGATTCAGCAGATCTAGTTCAGATCCAAACTATTGATGCGAAATCGATTAACCCTCGGCGAAGGAAAAAAAAATAGAATTTTTAGGTAATCAACAGGCAAAGACGACCTTCCGGCGATCCTCACGTTCAACCCGCAGTGATGTGAATCGCAGCAGATGCAGACAACCCGGAGGGGCAGAGAGAGGGGAGGGGAAGGTCGGGCCTTTGGGGAGGCGTCGGCGACGGCGTCTTGTGTGGGTCTCGGAAGTCTTATCGTTCCCGCCTGGAGATTCGCCGCCTTTTTTTTTTCCCCTCTTTTGATGACAAGTGATTCCCCGCCTGTTGATGTGCTTCTCCTCTACTGTACAGTATGCGTTATTGGCAAATCCTTTATTATGCCAACCGACGAATACGTGTCCTCCTCTATTTCAAAGAAGAGTCCGATTCGTCAATTATTTCAAATTTGTTTATAAACTTATTATTTATATAAAACATATAACATTATTAATACTCAATAATATTCAGTACCGGAGCCCCATCCTCCACGAGCGGCGGCGTCTGTGGTCGATTTCCGTGGTCTCGTTATGGTGGGGTTTTTTTATTATTTTTTGGTCCGATTTCTTTCTTTTTTTTTGTCTTGTGGTCATTTTTTGGGCTGATGATTTTTTTGGACGTTTCTTTTAGGCTGGTGGTTTTTCTGGGCTGCTGATTTTTTTGGACAAGTGAAGGTGCTGTAGTTTTATTTTTTCGAAGATAGATTTCCATGATTTGTTTTGGACAAGTGAATGTGTTGTAGTTTTGGCAGGTGAGGCAACTAAAAAGTTCTTCATGATTTGATGTATTTAGTTCTTCATGATTTGATGTATTTATACGGATCATAAAACTTGGATTCAATTAGCAAATGAATCATACCAAAGCTTATTTAAATTCATAAACCTTATTCGCTGAAAACATAATTTTTTATAGGTAAATAAATCATGAAATAAGATTATAATACACTTTGCAGTTTGAATACACAGTTTTGTGGCTCCATCTTAGTTATTTCACAAAGTCATATACAATTTATGGCAGCTGAATAACCTTCATGGGGATCATGAACAATGGAGTTCCAATAACAGATAGGTCAAATTATATTACTTTTATATCAGAATAATACCATCTGTGAGAAAAAATATATATATACATCCCTCTCCCAAAATGTTGGCTGTCCAAAATGCAGCGCTGAAGTTGCAGCTCTTCAGCTTCCTGTTGCCCAAGGCCCATCGGTTCATCAATTCTTGATCCTGCTATATAAATAGAAAGCATCTGATGAGTTAACGAAGAATTGATATCACAATAAGAGTTCTGGCAAGTGAAGCTGAATCAAGCTGCTACTACAGATGTGGAAGTCGTTGCTTGGCTCCAAGTTAGCTCGGTAACAGAGTCCAGCTCAAAGCCAAAGACAGAGGCAATCAATCCATCATATGTCAGGCTAAGGTGAGTATAGTTGGAACTGTATAAATACATTTGAAGCCACGGATCTTTTGTTGCAAAAAAAAAACACATTCTAATTAGACTGATGAAATTTGCAAGATCAAATCTTTTAGTTCAATAGACTGAACAAATTTATCACCAAGCATAAATAATACATGATAAGTCAACAAATCTGTCAAGTGCACAAAAGCATTCTACCATATAGAGTTGAAAGAGCAAAGATGGCCGCTAAGTGATGAAAAAAAGATCTACTATATAACACGCATGCTAAAATTTCAAGAACATGGAGCTGCTGCTCTCTTGCAGAAAAGAACAGATATAATAAGGTGGCATGATAATATTTGTAAAATGGATAGATATTTGACAACTAGGAATGCAGCAATAGATGGCCACTATAAGAATAGCTGCTCCACACAATTATTCATGAATATAACCATATCAATTTATATAAGGCCCCGTTTGTTTCCCTGGAATTGAAACTTATTCCAGGAATCATATTCTAGACATTAGATTCAACCGGAAATAAAATCCCTAGAATTTGATTCAATTCAATTTTTTTGTTTGGATACAAGTGGAAACTCATTCTTAGAATTACATTCCAGATCCTGTTTGGATGCTCAAATATTGAAATTGAAAGACATTGCCAACAGGAAAATAATTTGTACGTATATCTCCCATAGTAAGCATCACACTCTCTCTTCTCTCTCCTCACATCTTACTAAATAATCTGTACATGCATAAGGAAAAGTTGAGATATATAATTAGCAAACATTGCCAAAAGGAAAAGACATGCACGTACGTGCACATATAATTAGCAAAGTTGAGATATATAGCTGCATCACTTAACAACAAAAGTAACACAGAACTACAGTTCATAACTTAAAAGAGCAAAGTGTCAAAATATGAGTTTCTATCACCCAACTGTCTCCATAGATTACAACTAAAGAAAAGTATTGTTCCATTAACTAGACCACATATGAGTAACTACATTTCTCCATTTCAATTGTTGAGTTGCATCAACAACCATTTTTTCCTTCTCACCATTGGAAGCGCTAAGAGGCTCTCAAACTTCCTTGCACTAGCTGTTAAGATGCCATATAGTTTCAGCTCTGTATCCTCACTCAAACCCTCAATTTCAGTCGGTGCATCCAGAACCTCCTTGGAACTTGGAACTTTTGGTGGTTTATCAGCTTTCAACACTTCAGTAAACATATCAAATTTTTCTGCTAGCATGGAAGTGAATGAATCATCAGATCGTTGCCTCTACAAACCTGTTGCCGATGCATTAGGCTCTCCAGCGCTACTTTCTTCTCTACCCATCTCTTTGGAACTCTCTGATGCAGTCCTCGCTGCCTCACCAGTTGCACGATCTTTGCCATAAACCAAACTAATTGAATCCCAATACAACACTGTTTTATACCTATACACAGAGGCTTCCTTGTTTTTCTGCATTTGGATGTTAATAAAATGAAGCACTATTGCATCGAATTTGAACCAAGAATGCAGAGTTCATAGTTCTTGCTGTATAGAATTGACAATTAATAAACTAGAAAACCAGGGTTCACAGTTCTGCAGGGTTAAGACAGTTGAACAAAATAGCAGAGGTCTTGCTGAAATCATGTCAAAATTGATAGATTCCTGAGACTGCAAGAAGCCAGAAGCCTAAAGACTGAACAACAATCAAACTGACAACTACTCCCTCCGTCCAAAAATGATATTCGTATTAGACTAGTCAAAAAATCATACAAAATATATTTTGACCATTAATTTCTCTTATAATATAAAGTTGGTGGCTAAAAACTCAATAGCATCTTAAAGACATTTTTAACACGAATCTATTGATGTAAGTTTTATACTCTAAACTTTTATACAATTTGATTAATTGTTGGTCAAAATTTATAAAGTTTGACTTTTTGACTAGTCTAATACGAACATCATTTTTGGACGGAGGGAGTATTACAAGACTGAACAACAATCAAATTGACAGATTCCTAAATTGCAGGAAGCTAGAAGCAAAACACCAACTACGAAATTCACAAATAGACCTACTAACAGTAGATGAATGAACAGATGAATGAATGAACAGTAGATGAATGAATGAACATATTTTTCCTTGCCAAAAAACACATGTTTGGAGCAGTAAGATAGGAGCAGTAATATTGACAGAAACAACAGGCTAACCTCAACGTATTCTTCCCAAACAGCATCACTATCAACAGAAATCTTGTTTTTGTTTGAATCCCAACCAAACCCACTAGTTCCAAGCATACCATTGATGATAGAGTGATGTTTATCAAATGTCTTGCTTCTTGCCAAGATGTTCTCTTTTGTGACTTCCTTTCGGCAATTCTCACGGATATTTTTTATGGCTGCAGTATAAACATGGGGCTTCCATCCATTTTGACATTTATCACCCTTGTTATAGTACTCCACAAAAGTATCCAGTAATATCTTATCCATGTCATCATTCCACGAAACATAACCCCTGCCAGCCTTTTTGTCTTTCTCCATATCCTGCATCCAAAAAATAGAAGTGAAGTAATATGCAATATGTGAGAACTAATACTATAAAACAAGATCATAAGCTCTATACGAAAATAAACCAATAAGACAGAAAAAAATCTTATCATACGTTTAATTAAGCTTGCTGACCACGTCTCGCCTGATAATCCGCAAACATTTGGTTAGCTTTCGTGTCTAAAAATATTCCAGACATTTGATGATTGTACATCTGTAATCGTACTCATTTCACTATGAATTGCGGTGGGTTCAAGGGATATCGCTTCATCAACTCGCTGCATAAGAAGGTCATCCAAGTCTCTCTGTCTATCACTTACAAAGTTATGTAATATGCAGCAAGCATTGATTATCCTAATCTGCACATATATTATAAATGAGACACAAGATTGAAATGATACCGAGTTGAATAGTTGTAGCTAAGCTGCTAATTTTGTATACCTGGTTTTTTAAGTCAAAAAATGAATTGTTTCTTAGTATCGCCCACCTCATCTTCAGCAACCCAAATGTCCTCTCTATCACATTTCTAGCTGACGAATGGCGCAAATTGAATAGTTCTTTGGCAGTGGATGGGTTATGCCCTTGAGCAGCCCATTCTTTCAAATGATACCGAGTGGATCGGTATGGAGCAAGAAATCCTGGCCCATTCGTATACCCAGCATCTACCAGATAGTATCTTCCTATTGTTTAAAAAACACAAATTATCCTCATCTTTGTGGCATGACCAACTATAAGCAAAAAGATTGCCACCTTTTCTTCGACGGACACATTCAAGGTATCACACATGTCACACCTCACGTAAGATGGCACATAAGTCAGAAAATGATCTGTTAGTTAAGCGTAAACTGTCATGGCAATACACATTGGAGCCCTGGTATAGATTCCTAAGCATTTGTTTCCTTGTTCTAACATTTCTCTCTGCCTCTTCATCCACATCAACAATATGTCTAGGTCTTTTTTGATGATACCTACGTGCTATCATGGTCATCAAACTAACGAAAAATACAGCAGCTACTCTCTTTCTCTTCTTCCTTTGTTTTTGCCTTATCTCCTCCATACTTGTGTTAACCAATTCTAAATTATTACCAGGCATCTAAATCACATAAATGCAAAAGAAATGCTTCAGCACAAAGGAACAAGAAAAGTACAGAGTTTGCTAAGCAAAGTCAAAAATAGTTAAAACACACATTCAGTTTGTTGAGATAAATCATCATCCATACTAAATTGAGCAACAGCTCTGCCAATGCTCTGTACTAGTACAAAACAGGAACAAGAAATGCTTCAACACAAAGAAAAAGAAGTGTTGTAATCTAAAGTTACTAAATTGCTAAAACAATATATTAGTTACTGAATCGCTGAAAAAAGGCAGTTCAAGTGTAGCAAAATGTTTGCAAGCAAGTGGTCACTGGCATTCTGCTTTTCAGTCAAAAGGTTGGCCAATTTATTACAAGCTTTCATGTTTACCAAATAGAGACAAAGAGCAGAGTTGCTCCTACAATTTTCAGAGTCTACTCTTACATGGATACCGTTGAAATCATAAGTATCTGATAGCTAACAAACATAGTTTCCGGCCAGCATGAATTAAAATTAATGAGCAGCGATATTTTCTATGGACATAGCTACCCTAAATAGGATGGTATATTAATTTTCACAAGTTCAATCATGATAAATCGCAAGAGAATCCCTCAAAAAAACAAATAATAAGAGAAAGTATTAATTACTTGCTAAATGCAAAAGACAACCAAGAGTTCTGGAATGATAAAAACATATATTCAATTGACTAGAAGGAGGCATATTGAACACCAACTGATGGCGTCCTACCTCACAGGATGACCTCCGTCCTTCTCTCTGTCCAAAACTAGATCGATGCCCAACACGGGCGAGCACTGCATCCACAGAACAAATCTGCACCAGATCGATCAAACACGAATGAGCACTGCATCCACAAAACAAATATCCACCAGATCAATAACGCCCTCCCAAAAGATAAATCCTCCAAATCGGCCATGGATGCTCCAAAGAAAAATACTAGTAATTGTCTAGTTCTAATATACTAGTAGCAGTACTAGCCTTTTAACAAACTTTTTATAGTTTTATGCAATTATGTATATGCATCGACAACTACATAATTAGCTACAACTTTTTTGACTGGATCTGACTTGAAGCGACCACCAAGAAACTAGTAAGCTGCTAAAAGGCGCTGCATGCATTACATACAGCATAATAAAGTACTCCTAATAATCTCCTAGAATGCATTAAGCTTTCAAGAGAAGCAAGCAGGTTCAGGTTCCTATTTCTCTGTTGGAAAGCTAGTGCTACATACGAACGAAGTACGTTGTTGCCAATGTTGAAATTAGATTGATAATTAATAAAACTATTTCTCTGGCATACAGAACCTAGAGCTAGTGGCCTACCGATTTAGCACTACCGATTTCTCTCTGCATACAGAACCTAGATCTCTGGCATGGACCTAGAGCTAGTGCTACTATCAGCAGCCACCGATTTGCGGCGGCGGAGGTTCAAGTTCAGGTATCTGCTTTCGTAATCACTCCTGACTTCCATTCCTTTCCATTCTCCACCCAACCCAAACCAACAGCATCTGACCTGACTGGCGCAGGCGCACGCAACCCTCCTCTCTCCTCCCGTCGCGCGCAGTCACACACAGCTGCACACGCAACGCAATACCAAGGAGCAGAGGAGATGATGCACACATCTAGAGTTATAAATATCGTCAATTTACACAGATCAAACCCATCTACACCTACTGCTCGAATTACCGATCATAGATCGACCAAGGAAGTGATGACACACTTCACAGAAGGATTGGGGAAAAGAAACCATAACCTGATCTGGAGCGATGGCGTCGTCGGGTCGTCTGCTTGATCGTCGTTCGCTCCAGTGGCTGACCACCTGCTCGATAGACCCCTATCGGAACAACTCCAGTGCCTGGTCGCCGTTCGCTCCCTTGACTCGCCTCGCAGGGTGCAGCCGATCGATCTCGGGAACCCCTAGCGGCGCGTCCGTGTTCGATGGAGAGGTGATGGAGAGGTGGAGGATGGGGTGATGGCTGATGAGCAGTGACTAGGGAACCCTAGCTGCCGCCATGGCGTCGTCGGGTCGGGTACAGGAGAGAGGAGAGGTTGGCGTCGGGAGGAAGACGAGTCTGGAGATGGGCCCGTGGAATCGTTTTCCGTCTCGGAGGCTAAGAATGTGGCGTTGGCTTTCTATTCGGGCCAGGAAACTGACTGGAATGTTGATTTCCAATTCGCGATTCAGCCAAACAGTCCCGTCCTAGAATCTAATTCCAATTCAGCCCAATTCTATAGAACCAAACAGGCCCTAAGCTAGCATGGACTGAAATACTAGTATAGGGAGGCAGGTTACAGGTGGAAGAGTAACAAATATCAAACCCATTAACCCAATGTTAAATACTACATACACTTCTCATTGATCATAGAACTAATGATGTACATGAATGAAAAGTGTTCAGTTTCTTTCACTGAATGAATGTGAGAGGATTTCGTCTTATCAACAATCCTTTTAGCACTTCTGAGATGAAAAATAAAAATCCTGATTCTTTTTCTTAAACTAAGATTCAGTTCAGTTTCAGGGTTAAGAAAATTAATTTATGCTTGTTCATCAAAAACTTGCAGGAACTTGATCTAATTAGCACCAGCAGCAATACGTATTGGCTGTTTCGTTCACAGTAAGGGAAATTTAAGATGGTTAAGCAAAAAAAATGACCTGTAAGTAGGTCGTAAGATGCATCCCCTTTGTGTCCTGATTCTTCAAAGTTGTGGGATCCTTTGTAGTGCTTACAAAAAATTGTCAACATATCTGGACCACAAGGAAAAGGGGATTTGCAAGAACCACTAGTAAAATTAACAGAAACACAATACACAATAGACTGTAGGACACGAAATTATGTCTGTGATTTCTCTAGAACAGCAAATTACCAACCATCAAGGGGTATTATATGATGAACCTGCAGTGCCTCAATTAGCTGCATACAATGCAAAATGATTGTGCCCAATCCAGCAGTATTCACTTCCATTGGATCCTCACCTACCAGAATCAATATTGATCAGCAAATAATAATGTTTATACAAGAATACAATCAAAAGCATAGGGTCAATGTCACAAGCATCATTGATGAAATGAGGAATAATATTCAGACAAAGTTTGCATTTCTGTGTTATTATAGTACTCAAGGAAGATTTTCAATAAGGATCTTCCAAAAAACAAAGTATTTACTAATATAAATCAGTTTGCTGGACCCATAATGTGTTTACAAATATTGTTAACAGAGTAAAACAATACAAATTGAGCTCTAGGTAACAGGCCTTCAATTAGTAGCCAGACTCCAGTGTTCCTGAGCTAGATCAAGAAATGAAGGGTATGCATGCATTAATATGCAGTAACAGTCTAACAGATAACCATTAAAAAAAGAATATAAGAAAAATAAGCAACCAGCATTACAGACGCAGTGCTAGATAGCAAGAAAAATTCTTCATAACTTCAAATGGGCTGTCACGAGCCATCAACTAAAGGGACCCAACATGTGTGAACTAATCGGCTCAAATGGAAATAGAAAAAGGCAGACGATAATGTGGGGCGACCTCACCTTGCAGGCTTGCACAGGCCACAGAGCAGCTACACAAGGTAACCATGATAGCAGTTACCAGCTCGCATCTCCTTTCCGTCATCCACCTCGCAAGTTAGCTCTTTCATCCGCCGACACCTGCATCAACACCACAGTCTAAAGTGACATTTGGACTTTTGATATCTAAGAATATATGTAACCTCAAATAAAAATATATATGTTGTAATGTAATTATTTTTTAAAAAATGGGAGTGGAGAGAGTCCCAGACTTTCAAGAAGGCTTACATGTTGCTACCTACTGGAATTGAACTCACAGCCTCAAAGAGCAGCACTCTAGCCTGCCTCCTGTGACCAGCTGGCCACACAACCCTCCCTCAATGTAAATGTGTTTTCAATGAAGAATCCAAAGTACAAACTCTATGTTCTCAATCCACACAGTCGTTGACAATTGATAATTAATTAAATTGACTATTTTACCAACAGAGATCCCACAACTTGCAGTTGGAATCATCCACACAGTCGTTGACATATTGATGATTAATAAATTGACTATTTGACCAACAGAGATCCTACAACTTTGAAGTTGGAATCGGAGGGAGCAAAGATCAAGGCTCGATATCGAAAGGAGAACTTGAAAGATATTCACAAGGACGCAGATGTGCAAAACATTGATACTTTATACATGTGTCATCAAAAGTGCCACTGACAGTTGTTATGTAGCAAAGCAACTAACAAGTACTTTCCCCAGTATTATGTCCATGTCCATGTGAGATGTGTGCATTATGCAACAGTTTTTACAAAAAGTAACAACTTTTTTTATCTTCTAGAATAATCAGTGGTGAGGTTCATCGCTTTATTCAGTGAGTTTTCTGAGTTACCACATGCAAAAGTGACCAAGACTAGCAGCCTAGAACAGAGGACAAACTACTTCTACTGAAATGAGTTTTTTACCCGATAACACAGCAAGAAACCACCAATGGCAGACTAATCTAAACAAGGAATTCTATGACTACTTATTAAATGAGCTACTTCCCCTACAAATTTAATTATCTACCAGCTCATTCAAAATCTGCTCATACATGGCAGGGATGAAAAATAGGATTCATATGTTCCATTGCAATCACAAGCAAACTGACACATATTATAGTAGTTACTTTATTATATTTCTATAAGAGATAAGTGTTATGTTGAAATTTAGGGCAGCAGTAATGTACTCCATCCATTCCAAATTATAAGATGTGTTGCAACACTGCTTTTACTGTGCATCTAGACATAAAGATATAGGTCTTATAATTTGGAACGGAGGGAGTAGGAGCTAATGTAGCATTTGAAATAAACTAAAATCACATAACAGAAAGTACGTTTATAGAGTGGAGTTAGGCGTAAGCAACCATTTCAGTTAATAATTTATCCATGCTTCAAGTGTGGTCTCTAAGAGAAGTTAAATTAAATTAGGAGTACATGTGCGATCCATGCAGCCAAAATACCTGTAGTCCAGCTTTAAAATTTCAAGTGATCTTGCAATTGCAGTACCAGATCTATTTGATTTTTTCAACTAATTTCTAGAAGGAAGCATCACACTTTGAACAGATCAGAGAAATCTACAATCATGTTATTTCCCAATCCCCAATAAAAACCACAAATGATTGCAATGCAAATGTTTCCAAATTCCAATGAAAACAGTGGAAAACTGAACTGATAACTACCCATGTCCAAGCAATAGATTTTTCGGTTACTAAATAGTGTCAGTAGCTTGCTAAATGAACATATTAAAATTAAGGAAAATGAGCACTGTTTCACCTTGTGCAAAATCCAGGGCAACTGTGTGGTTGGCACCAGGCCAGCAGTGGAGGGGTCATCCCAGCGAATGACACCCCATGTTCGTCGGCCAAGGTGTCTAGAAACACATGCACTCGATCATTAGCTGCAGACAGGTGGCAGAGGATTCTTCGTATTCCAGGGCACACCAGCTGCTGGGGGCTCCTGTACAGCCTCATTAGCGACAGACAGGTGGCGGAGGATTCTTCCGATTCCAGGGCACACCAGCTGTTCGGTGATCCTCCACAACTGGCGTCCTCGACGAAGGTGGATCAGGGCAAACGGAGCATGATGAAGGTGGTCCAAAAGAGCATGTAAGGAAAGGGCTCCTGCTTGTACGTGGCGGCTGCACACCTGAGCTTCATATATGCACAGTTACCTCGGAGAATTCAGAGTGCTTTCTAATATCAAAATCCAAACATCAAAATTGAGGATATAAGCGCTTTCCACACAGACATCGTATGTCAATAAATTAAACAAAAAATGTTGGTCGATCATTTTTTAAATTAAAATGTAGCCATGGCTCACAGATTTAAACAAAATTGATCACCTTACACATATTTAAACAAATGTTGATAACATTAATTCTCAGAAGCAGAACACAACAAGAACAGTTCAATCACATAAACAGAGATGATGATTCTGACTCAAAACAACAGAATGGGATCATGGTTGTGTCCAATTGAACTACAAAAACCTTTATTGTTTATTACAACTAACATAACCTAGTCATAAATTAGAGTTTTGAATAAAATTTGAACTCTACTGATTTTAGCATCAACTTAATTTCCTGAACTTTTTAGATAAGATTGGGGTCTTAGCAAATAAATCTGAACAAGAACGAGGTTTCTGAACTACAGGTCTCAGAATGCATATATGGCGTGGACATTGCAGCTCTAAAGACTTACACATTGCCAAACCAATATCATGGATCGTATTGTTAAACTGAAAACACATTGGGCCGATGAGCCCCAATTTAATCTGTCACCCTCGCAAAAAAACAGACTAGTCACAGATTCAGTGATTGAACAGCAAAGAGATATAGGTCACTGAACAACCTCACTGTTACACATTTGGAAACCATTCCTAGTGCCAGCTGTGGAATTGAACTGATATGTGATCTACATCAAATTCAATCACTGGCCATTCCAATTGCCAAAAAAGGTGCTATATCTACCAAACAGTGTCAACACACTACATATTTGAACAGGCCTTTATATCAGGGTTACCTCGTGACCCACATAATCTACCATTGAATAATGCTAACAGAAAAGATAGACAACAACACTATGCAATGCTATCAAACAATGACAACTTAATTCAAAATAATTATTGGTTGTGGAAACTCACAAATCACAATCAAACATCAGCATCGGCATATTTAGAAGGGTTTGAAGGTGGCTTCGGCCGTGAAACCAGCAGCACCTAATAATAAGATTCAAACCAAATTATCCACAGTCATGGTTCATTAAACAAAAATCAGTGCCAAGGTTAAAATAAAATACAGGTGCGCCTATAATAATCACACAGAGTGGTGAGCCTGGAATATACTTACCAACTAAGACAGAGCTTGTCAAGCATGCATACCTGCATTTGAAAAACAAAAATGAACTTAGCAACAAATATATTTCTCATAGAGCACTACTGTCAGCAGCTATGCCACCAGCTCCCGCTGCCCTACATTGATCTGGCACCAACCCTCCTGATGTCGATCTATCTATAGGGACAGAAATTGCATGCAACACAGAGTATCGGGCATTCCTCTAGAAACAAACAGCAAATTATCAATTGGCATATAAAAAAACGAGGGGCTGAAGAGTGAGACATTGCCTTGGGCTTGATTAACGATTTGCCTCAGTTATTCACTTATTCTCCTCCGGATTAAACATGCCTGAGTCCACCTTCGGATCCAGACAGAGACGGAACCAGGGGGGGGCCAGCAGGGGCCACGGGCCCCCCTATGCCGCAAAAAAATTAGAACCCCTGGCCCAGCCCAGTGAGGAAACGAAGAGTCGAAGACTCAGGCAGTCAGCCGCTCGCTGCTATATGCGCCAATCGCGGAGACGCGGACTCCAAGCCGACTCATCCACTCGTGTTCGCGTCGTTTTCGCTTCCACTTTCCCATCGGCCATCGCGGCATCGGTGCATCGCCAGTTCCAACGAGCAGCCAAGCGCAGCGCAGGGGAGCAGCAATAGCAGGGCAGGCGGGCAGCAGGCAGCAGCCGATCCAGGCAGCAGACGTGTGAAGTCTACTGAACGCATCTGTGCAAGCAGCCGCAAAGTAAGATTAATTTAATGATCAATGTTTTCAGATCGGACGACTAATCGCGATTAGTCGTCCTTATCGTAACTTCATGCTCGATAAGGGCGTTCGATTAGTTTTGGTCGATTAGAAATCTTATCGTCCGACTAATTGCGACTAGTCACGATTAGTCGTCCGATCAGCCTTGTTGGGCGACTAGTTGGGAAAGAATATAATTAGTTAAATAGGCAAAATAGCAAAAAAAACAAGACTAAAGACTAAATGAAATGTAAAGATTAGGAGAGCAAGGCAAAACAACTTAACCATCTAGCACCAGCAAGCAGCAGTTACAGGTAAGTGTCCAGATCAGTAGTAAATCACCATGATAATGATTCATTAAGACATGATTATGACCATGTTTACATATATTTGTCTAGATCAGTAGTAAATCACCATGATAATGATTCATTAAGACATGATTATGACCATGTTTACATATATTTACATCATATATATGTACTATATACATGGCCGATCAGGTCATCCGGGCACTAGGACGACTAAATGTCCGATTAGCCGATTAGACAAATCAGACCGACTAATTGATGATGCACTTTGTATTTTTTTTAATTGATAATTTGCAATGATCATTCGTTCAATTTTTTGATTTTGTATGCATATTCATGTAGGAAATAATGCCCCCCAAAAGAACAATTGATTCTTTTTACAAGAAAATAGATAGAACTTAGAAGTGGTGATGGACAATTGGAGCAAAATAATTCTCCTGTTGTGATCCACGAAGAAGCCCCCAATCCTGCTATTATAGATGATTTTTTATGCTACGAAGACGTGCAAAGTGAAGCTCAAATGAAATAAAAAAAATATGTTTCTTTTATCCTCTTTTACAAAAGATTTACTTTTATGTGTTATCACAACAAAAACTATGATTATATAGATACTGCCGGTCTGGTTCCGTCACTGGATCCAGATGAGGCAGAGAAAACTGCAATCCCTGACATTTTGGGGCCACGAGCCAACCCATTCTGAAGTTCAGGGAAGAGGACGGGTCAGCTGCTTACCGTGGTACAGAAGGAGAACTGCCAGGATGGCGCCGACGCTGCGAAGCTTCGGCCACACCATCACGCATCGCAAGGAGGAACGGATCTGACGCGGGGCCGCCTCTGCTCCACCGACCAGGCAAGATTGCCCCGCCCACTCACCGGGGACTTCTCGGTCACGGCCAGGTGTGGGTGTCGAGGATGCGAAGCAGGGCTCCACGGCGGGGTGCGGGTGCGGCGACGCCGAGGTGGTTTGGGCGCCGTCTTTGAGGACGCGGCGAGGACGAACCGATGGGAACTGGTGAGGAAGACGGAGCCGGGTGGGGGGCGCGGTGTGAGGTGCGAGGCCCGTGGCGGCGGCGAGGGGCGCAGCAGGGCGCGGCGGCGGCTGGTAGCAAGCGAGGGAATCTCTTCTTCTCTCGCCCTGTTTAGTTCCGTGTTACCCAAAATTTTTAAGAGAAATTTCAATATTTGGGATCCAATTCGGCTGCCTGACAACATATGACATTCAATTCGGCTACCTTTCAAAATATGACACTGGGATACGAATTGTTTCGAGGTAAGGGATTTCAAGTATTTTCTCTTATTTTTTATTTTCTTTAAATTTTTTAATCTAATCAGGTAACCTAAAAGGACCAAACTATCCTTCACCTTTTGTTCCCCTTCAGTCCCGGCTTCAGTTTCTCGCAGACGAGCGCACCCGTGCGCCCGCCCGCTCCCCTCCCGTCCGCCGCTCCTACGCCACCGCCGGCACGCCGTCGCCAGCTCTCTCCGCCCCTCTTCCGCTCTACCCCTTCCTTTCCTAACCATCCTCTATCTCCTCACGGTCTCATCCTGCGCCCTCAAGCTGCATCAGGCAAGCACAGCGACGGCTAGGGTTTTAGGTGGATCCCAAGAAGAAGCTCGGCCGCTCTCCAGTGGATGACACCATGATTCCCTTTGAGATCCCTCCAGAGTAAGCCACAATCATCCATCTTTTTCAGTTTGGTCTCTATTTCACATTTCATAGAACTTGGGGGCACAAGCTTATCATGTGTCTCTTTTATTTGTTTTGTTGGTACACGGTAGAATCAATGTGGATGCTGCATATAGACTGTGTGTTCATATTTCTGAGTTTACTGCAAAACTCAATGATGGTTGCTCTGTTGATGTGCCATAAAATTATGATGAATGGACTGTAGACTGTCAATGTTATACTTTAGACAAGCTAGAAAAGGATTTGGCAGCTAGGATAAGCTGGGGTAGCGGGCAACATCTGATAGTATCCAAATTTGACATGAATGGAGTTGGAGAAAGAAAAATATTGAATGATGCAGATCTGTCACTTGCTTTCGCTGAAAAAATAAATGAAAGGAAGATGATTTTGGTTGTCAGTGTTGTGGACAAACCCACAGAAATTGATTGGGATAGTCTGGAGATTAGTCCTTTAACTGCTGATCAGATTGGTGTACCTTTGCCTGTGATTGATGAGGACACAATGTATGAGTTTCTTGGACTTAGAGCAGAGGATGAGAGAGCTGAGCAAGCTAGGGCAGCGGCTGCTGAAAAGGGAAAGCAAATGGATCTTGAACCTGTTGATGAGTTGTTGGTTGATGATCATGTACCTGGTAAGGACTCAGTCCTTTATGACAGAGAAAACCCTCCTATGGAAGAGGGAACTATTTATGCTAGTATGTCTGAATTCAGAGCTGCAGTGAGACATCATGCTATTAAGAAACAGTTTGAACTTGGAACAGAGAAATCTTGTAAAAGTATGTTCAGAGGATACTGCAAAGCTGATAACTGTCCATGGTCTATTGTAGCAAGGTTGATGCGTGATAATCAGCAAGTCAGGATACTAATATTTGTTCTAACTTGTGTTCATATGCAGTATACTTACATAATGTAATGTTTATTCATACTCCATATGTTTACTTATGTCTATTTTAATTATACAGATTACAGTGAATAAAGAAGATCATTTTTGTCCATCTACTGGTAAAGTGAAGACAAAGATGGCATCATACAAATGGGTAGCAGAGAAGGCAATTCCTTTTTTAAAGAAGAAGCCTAACATGGGGACAAAGGAACTACAAGAGGAGTTAGAGGACAAATATAATGTGAAAATTGGGTACTCAACTGTGCATCTTGGTCATGAGGTGGCAGGAAATCAAATTTATGGTACATGGAATGAAAGTGTTGGATATTTGTTCAACTTCAAGGCAGAGATTGAGCTCAGAATGCCAAGAAGTGTTGTAGAGATAGATGTAATCAATCAGGAAGATGGTGTATATTTTCACAGATTTTTTTGCTGCTTGAAACCTAGTATTGATGGTTTCCTAAATGGTTGTAGGCCATTTTTGAGTATAGACTCTACAGCTCTCAATGGTAGATGGAATGACCACCTACCTTCAGCTACATCACTAGATGGACACAATTGGATGTTTCCGGTTGCATTTGGATTTTTTTGATGGTGAGACTACTGATAACTGGACTTGGTTTATGCAACAGCTGCAAAAGGCGATTGGTAATCCACCTCACCTAGCTATAATTTCAGATGCTTGCAAGGGCCTAGAGAATGCAATAAGGACAGTTTACCCTTGGGCTGAACATAGAGAATGTTTTGTCCATCTGATGAAGAATTTCAGCAAGCGTTTTCAAGGGCCTGTTTTTGGGAGAATGTATCCTGCAGCTAGAACTTCCCAACTGGATTACCATGAGTATCTCATGAACAAGATGTATGCAGCAAATAAAAATGTCGAGCCATGGTTGAAAACCAATCACAAGTTAAAGTGGATGAGGAGCAAATTCTCTGAACACATAAAGTGTGATCATATCACCAGCAATGTGGCTGAGGTTTGGAACAACTGGGTGAAGGATATCAAGGACCTTCCTTTAGCTGACCTTGCTGACACCCTTAGGTCCAAGTTTATGGAACTATATACAAGAAGGAGAAGAATATGTGAGAAATTTGAAGGCCATATAATGCTTCCAATTGTTGTTCGCCAACTATATACACTGAGTAGGGAGTTGGGCCACCTGAAGATCAAAGAAGGTGGAAGGGAGGAAGCTGAGGTGACAGAGGTTATTGATTCACAGAAGATCATAAGACATGTTGTCAATATTAAAAACCACATATGCACCTGCAGAGAGTGGCAAGTCTTAGGAAAACCCTGCCCACACGCTTTGGCATTGATCACCACATGTAGAAATCCTAAGATGGAAGAGTATTTGCATCCTTACTTTTCAGTCTACCATTTTAGGCTAGCCTATGGGGGTGTGATTAGGCCACTACCTGACAAGTCCCAATGGGCACGTGTGGATCTTGGATTCAAAGTGTTACCACCTCTCGGAAAGAGGCCTCCGGGTAGACAAAGAAAACTCAGAATTCCTAGCTGCACTGAAGGCAAGGGTAGCAAATCTAGGGGCAAAGGCATGTGACAAGTGAAATGTAAAAAATGTTTAGGTCTTGGTCATAGATCGACATCTCCAAAGTGCCCGCTGAATGGAACAGCAAAGAAAAGGTAAAATCATTAACTGTCATGTTTGATTCATAATTTAATTTATTAACAATTTTTTAATTCTAGGAAAAGCCGAGCAAAAGGGAAGGCTGGCCGGCCTGCAGGCTCTACCAAAAGGCAGAAGGTTGCTGAGCAAGGAAGTCCAGGGAACACCAATCCTATGACAGCAAGGTCAAAGAATAACATTGTCTATGAGTTTTAAATTAAAATGAGATTCTGCATAACAAAAAATAACTATTTTTCTATTTTTCAGTCAATTCTCATCAACCATAGTAGAACTAGAAGGGACAAGTGCAATCAATACTTCTCCTGGACCTGTAACAAGAAGGTAACTCTATGAGTTGTACATAGACTTGATTGTACACTTTCATTTTTCATGAAAAACCAATCAGCATGACCTTTCATTTCTTTTTTAGCCAATCACTTCTAACAATGGTGGAGCTAGGAGGGACAAATCAATTCACTACAAATTCTGGACCTGTAACAGCAAGGTAAAAATATTAATCAATTCAGCATGTATAGCTAACCTTTATTCATGTACTGAACCATTCATCTCCTATTTTCTATATATATTCAGTCAAATTGGAGAAGAGACATTGGACATTGTTACCACTCCCACCAAGTTTCCAGCAAAGCGTCGGATAGGATTGAAGAAAAAGCTCACTCCAAGGAAGGGGAGAAACAATGTTGTTTGAATAATTCAATCCAAGAACAATTCTATGTCCTCTTTTGTGTTCTAAGTTCCCGAGAAAACTTCTATTCATCTGGATGTTTCTTTTAGATTTGAAGACTTCTAATATTAAATTTAGCTAGACATCACGTAGATGAAAAACTAGCAGACTTGTATGTTTCTATCCGTACTAGTTGGTCAGATTTGCTTAGAAATGGCAGTTGGAATTTTATGAATATGTGGTGTGTTGGATTGTTGTGTGCTGCCACATTTCCTTTTAAAATGTTTCAGTTTTCATGTCATGTGTAGCTGCCATGTTTGGCACAGCCGAACCAAACACCCGGTGGTGCACAGGTGTGTTCTAATGAGCCAAGGGTAGTTTAGTCCTTTAGATGTATAGGAAGAGGTACAAACATTACAGGAAAAAGGAAAAGATGAGATAATGGGTGAAATCCCTTACCTTGAAACAATTCGCATTCCCAGTGTCATATTTTGAAAGGTAGACGAATTGGATGTCAATTCTTGCGAGGCACGCGAATTGGATCCCAAATATTGAAATTTCTCAATTTTTAATCACATCAACCATCACATCAATGTTCAGACGTACTCCCTCTATACCCATATTAGTTGAGGTTTTAGAAAAGATTAGAGTCAAACATTGGAAATATAAATCATCAATAACTATTAAGTTTCTAAGTTTACAAATATAAAAAATATATAAATAGATTTGTCTTGAAGAATACTTTCGTAAAAGTATATATATATCACTTTTCTATAAATATTTTTATAAAAATAAGAGGTCAAAGTTGTATTTTGAAGACCGTATCGCTGTCCTAAACGTCAACTAATATGGGTATGGAGGGAGTATGCATGGAGCATTAAATGTAGGTAAAAAAATAATTAATTGTACTTTTAGTATGTACATGTCAAGATGAATCTTTAGAGTTTACGTAGTCTATATTTAAACAAAGTTTGTCAAATAACAACGAAAACGCTACAGGAAAAAAATTTCCATCTAAACAATCGGCAAGATTGGCAAGTTTTCCCCCAATTTTGCAAAATTGGCAAGATTCCCCATCACATCAATTTTTAAATATATGCAAGAAAAAATAAATATAGGTAAAAAAATAACTAATTGTACTTTTAGTATGTACATGTTGAGACGAATCTTTGGAGTCTACGTAGTCCATATTTGGACAAAGTTTGACAAATAACAACGAAAACGCTACAGTAAAAAAATTTGCAAAATTTTGTAACTAAATACTCCCTCCATATCCATATTAGTTGACGTTTAGGACAGCGACACGGTCTTCAAAACACAACTTTGACCTCTTATTTTTATAAAAATATTTATGAAAAAGTGATATATGTATATTTTTATGAAAGTATTCTTCAAGACAAATCTATTTATATAATTATATATTTGTAAACTTAGAAACTTAATAGTTATTAATGATTTATATTTTCAATGTTTGACTCTAATGTTTTCTAAAACGTCAACTAATATGGGTATTGAGGGAGTAGGGCCTAAATATATGTAGTATGTGGCTGGCTGGCTCTTGGGTGGGTGGATGATGGACGGCGGGCGGTAAGCCGGTGGTGGTAAAAGGAGGGGAGAATTAGGTGGAAGACCTTGAAAAAAACTCGGTTCAGGTTGAAAAAAACTCGGTTTAGGTATCAGGTCTTTTCTTTTTCAAATTTGGGTGAAAGGCCCTGAAACAAAATTTTCTTAGGTGGAAGGCCTTTCGTCCATTTTCAGCGCTTGAAGGTGTTAAGTAGAGGATAAAAAAGATGATTTTACCCCTGAGTCAAAAAACAAAAAACTGATTGTTTATAATATTTTGAGTATAGGTATATATTTATATTATTCGATATATAATCACATATATATATATATTTTTAGCACATCCGCACATATATGTCTCACACATTCGTACACACATTTATCTCCTCAACACATCAGAATTCTTTTTTTATATTTTTTTGACTCAGGGGTAAAAACGTCTTTTTATCCCCTACTTAACACCATTAAGTGTTAAAAATGGACGGAAGGCCTTCTATCTAAGAAAATTTTGTTCCAGGACCTTCCACCCAAATTCGAAAATAAAAAGGCCCGATACCTAAACCAAATTTTTTTCGAGGGCATTCCACCTAATTCTCCGGATGGGAGAATGGACGCCGCCGTTTTATACGCGCACCGAGATCTGGGTGACGCTGACACGAGAGGTGTGGGTGGGCCTGCCATTAGAAGGGACGGGGTGGGGTCAATCGAGTGGGCTAAGTACTGTACTGTAGTGTCCTGTTTAGTTTCTCTAATTTTCACCAATTTTTTTTAGATTTCCCGTCGCATCAATATTTAGCTGTATGCATGGAGCATTAAATGTAGGTTAAAAACTAACTAATTGTATTTTTAATATATACATATCGAGATGAATTTTTTGAGTCTAACTAGACTATATTTTAGAAAGTTTGTCAAATAACAACGAAAGTGCTACATTGTTTTTTCCAAAAACTTTCTGAAACTAAACACAGCCGATGTACAACACTTTTGGCAGGGAGAGAATGAGCCAGGGGCAGCCTCAGCATTTCACCTGTCCATGCTGAGTCAACTCCACCGTATCAGTCGGCCTGGGCTGCCAGATATATAAATGTGGGTAAAAATATAGGACACGTTATAAGAGTGAGAGGATGATAAAAATATAGGACACATTATAGGAGTGAGAATCGGATGATTGACAACCATCATGATAGTAAATATATAAAAATAAAAACCACAGCCTGAAACCCGAGATCACTGCTCAACGCTGCTTGACATAACGTTATGATCGATGGGCACGACAGAACGCAGCTGACCCGATCCTATTGGCTATATATCCCTTTTACTGCACAACAAATAGGGTCTTGTTGGTAAAATATAATAAATAACTAATTGCACAGATTAGTTATAAATTACGAGACCAATCTTCTGAGTCTAGTTAACCCATGATTGAATAATATTTATCAAATACAAGTGCTACAGTATTAAAGTTGAAAAAATTTCAGCATCTAAACAAGGCCTAAATCTTATATTAGGCCCTGTTTAGTTCCCTAAAATTTTTCCAGCTTCTCTGTCACATCAATGTTTAGACATATGCATAGAGCATTAAATATAGATAAAAAAATAATTAATTATACTTTTAGTATATATATGTCGAGACGAATCTTTTAAGCTTAGTTAATCTATGTTTGAACAAAGTTTGTCAAATAACAATGAAAGTGCTATAGGACTTTTCTCAAAAATTTATGGAAAAAGATCAAAGAAAACGAATGTCTGGATGACACTCTTTTTCAGGCACTGCAGCACATACTACTGAAGAAACGAATGTCTGGATGGCACTTGTTCTTGCAGCCCATGTCGCAGGCATTGCAGCAGATGGGTAAATCCTAAAGAAATACTCCAAAAGATAAGGTGCCATAGAATAGTTCTGTGACACAAGGAATCATAGATCACAAATGGTACATGTTTAATCAAAAGAAAAAGGGTGCAGTATCAACTCAAATGGCAATAACAACAAAAAATAAAGAAAACGAATGTTGGGTTGGCACTTTTACTGCAACTCATGTCGCAGGTGTTGCCACAGCCCACAGATGGGTAAATCTTATATGTTTACTGAAGAAAACGAATGTCTGGATGACACTCTTTTTCAGGCACTGCAGCACATGCACATCTACTACTGAAGAAAACGAATGTCTGGATGGCACTTGTTCTTGCAGCCCATGTTGCAGGCATTGCAGCAGATGGTCAGTCCTGGCTTTCGCTCCAAAACCTCAGCAACTGTCGGGCTGGAGCCACGACGTCGAGCCACATTCTTACCGACACCAAGCCACCGCAGCCCTCGAAACAGTGGTGGCTCAAAGTGTCTCAGGAAGTTAAAAGACAGCTTATTGCAGTAGGCAAGATCAAGCATCCTCAGGGAACATTTACTGGAGTTGCATCCCATAGAACCTAGCACCTTGAGAGACGAATCGGTTATGCGGATACAGTTCCGCAGACACAGGCTGCATAACTGCTCACAGTTCCTGGCAATCATTGTCACAGCCTGACATGATATTCTTGGTACATTCCCGATGTCAAGTGAAACTAGTGTTTTGTTGATGGTGCCAGTCCCGCGCAACAGTGAAGCTATTCCATTACTGCTGATCCTTCTGCACCCTCTCAAGCACAAAGAAGATATCAGGCACATCCCATTACCAAGTGCTGATAAACCCACGTCACTAATGTCTGATCCAGCAAGATCCAGTAGAGTTAGATTGGGAAGCTGCGAGATGGAAACCAAGCCAGAGTCTGCAATGCTCTTGCAACCCGAGAGATCGAGAACATTCAAGTTAGTGCAGGGTGCTAGAGATATGGCTGTATCACTAGTTAGGAGAGCGCAGTTAAGCAACCTCACTTCTGAAATGTTCGGAGCTGCCTTATCAAGATCAAGGCATGCCAAGTCTGACAAGCATGAGCTGTTGCTGATCTCAAACATCTTGAGGTCCTTTCCAGAGTGGAGAAGGGCTGCATACCCTGCATCACTTACTTCCGAAAACCCACCAAAACTAATGGTTCTGAGTTGCTTGCATCCATCAGCAAGCATCAGTATCCCAAAGTCGTTTACTTGTCTGAAGTCACAGTAACGACGTGTCAGAGACAAATGTCTCAAGTTGTGGCATAAGCCAAGTGCTTGAAGCCCGACATTAGACAAATCTACAGGCAAATTTGGTTGCATAACAGGTTCATCTTCTAGGCATAGCTCAACCAACTTATGGACATTACTGGTGATCAACATAACAAGTTCATCCGTTATTGTGTCAAGAACTAAAGAGAGTGATTCCAAACTGTCAGTGATGTGTTTGTCCAGAGATGTGGCTTTCAGGAAGACCGTCTTTGCCCTCCAATAAGGTACAGGTTGTAGCAGCAGGTCCTTGATGTTACTAGGAATGAGAGGCAATCCAGTTCCAGTCCCATAATATAAATACTCAGCTGCGACGGGATCTACCATAGGGAACTTCACCCAAAGAGTCTGTATTGAATACCGAAAAAAAGACTGCTTAGACCAAGCAACCAAATTAAATGAACTTCCAAAAGTTCCATAACATTATTCAAAGGCAACAGTAGATCCTATGTAATTCTATGTATGCTTGAAATCGAAGGACAACGAATATGCAATATTGCTACAAAACGGCCATGTTTCAAAGTGAGGAAGAATATCATATTCCCATCAGACAAATTTAATCTCTCACCTCCAAGTAAACACATCCCGTGTAGATAGGTACTAGGAAAGTAGAGATTCCAGTGTCTGGAGCACACGCCATCTCCAGCTTGAACGATCTGAATTTTTCAAATTCGGGTTAAAGTATAATTGGACTTCTCAATCACTATGACTTGAAATCAATGTCCCAAATTCCAGATCATTAATTGCATAATTCAATTTCACAGTTCCAGGCGCAATCTTGTGAAGAAATACATTCGCGTGCATATACAAAGGCAAGAACCACACCTTAAATTGCGGCATGCACGACCAACAGCCACAAATAAGCTCATCGAGAAGGAGCACTTGAGCAGCGAAAGCTCGCGCAGGCTATCCCTGGCGATGACGGGGGCAGCGGAGTCGTCGAGGAGGCTGCAGTTGACGGTGAGGCTGCGGATCGCGCCGTTCCCTGCGAGAATCCTGCCTAGGATGGCGTTCGACGGGGCAAAGTCCTGCGGCGGGCGAGCGAGCGACCGAAGCGAAACCCCAGAGGGTTGGTTAAAGTCCTGTGGAGGGAGGAAGGGAAAGGAACCCAGTTTGGCGGTCGGTGAGATGGGGAGGGGAGGGTCAAGCTTACGGAGAGGTTGATAGCGGTGAGGGCGGAGAGGGCGGCGTGGAGCGAGCGGCAGGACGCGGCGGCGGAGCAGGCGTCGTCGACGTCGAGACGGCCCACCACTTCCACCAGGAGCGCGTCGGGCAGACTCTCGACCAGTCCGCCGCCGCTGCCGCCGCGGCTCTCTGCGGTGCCGGAGGGCTCGCCGTTGCAGCCGTCGCCGTCCCCGGCGGTCCGGGGCTTCCTGTCCGCAACTGTGTCCTCAAACGCCATTAGGGCTGTTGCACAAGCCATCCCAACCTTTGCTATGGGGTGCTTTCTTATAAAGGGATTGTGCAATAAAAAAGGTTCGATGATTGCCAAGTTTTGGTGGAGCCAATAAGATAAAGACAATTAGGGGTGTTTATAGTAAAAAAAAGAAATAGTCTATCACATTAAATGTTACGACACTAATTTAGTCTATTAAAAATAAACTAATTATAAAACTAATAACACGGTCATATGTTGATTATTAAGACGAATCTACTAATGTTAATTAATTCATCATTGGCAAATGCTTACTGTAGCATCATATTATCAAATAATAGATTCGTCTTGAGAAATAGTCTTCGGCTGATAAATTAGTTTTTTAATTACTCTATTTTTAATAGATTAAATTAGGGTCGTAAAATCTGATGTGACAGGTCTAATTTTTTTTTTCTGGAAAACGAACTCGCCCGGCGGCCTAAGATGCATTGGTCGTTGGCTCAGTTGGGAAATTTTGACCCAGGCAAAGGAAGAGGATGACCTGAGTTTTTTTTTTAAAAAAAGAGGACCTCTGCTTTTATAGAAAGCAAATGTAGCTGATATATCGTCGAGGTTACCGGCGTTCCTAGAAAGACCAAATACAAAAGATTTTAAACACAACGATTAGAGCTCTACGATGTCTGACACCAGCACTTGACTTGGCTGAAAGTCCCTCATCCAGCCCGTGATCTCTCTATTGATCACCTCCATGCGTTCCCGATCATCATCCTTCAAGAGCATACTCCATTTCTGCAGGTAGGATAATGCAAGATATACTACATCAGTTGGAGACTTGGGATACTTTTGTTCAATCGACATCTTGTTCCTGGTGGTCCAGAGCGCCCATGCAAATCCTGCAAATACAAACATGATAAACCTCTTAGGTAAAGGCCCCTTGCCCATGAGCCAGTTCTCAGATAGTCCCTTTAAGGATCTTGGCCTGACATCCCATTGAAAAGTCTCCGCACAAATACTCCAGGCCAACCTTGCCAGCACACAATGAAAAAAAAATGTGATCAATGGTTTCCAAACTGTTACAAACACAACAATTACCATTCCCCTTCCACCCACGTTTGGTAAGACTCTTACCAACTTGTAGCTTATTGTTAAAAACTTGCCAAAGGAAAATTTTAATTTTCATAGGAATTCTACACTTCCAGATAATCCCCGCAATCCTGCTTGGAAAACCCCCATTAGTTAGGAATCTATAGAGTTATTTGGTAGAAAGCTGACCTTTTTTTCCAAAGCCCAGTTTACAGAATCTATGCAGTTGTCATCCAGAGAAACAAACTGTAAAGAATCAAGTAAAGTTTCCCAACTCTCAAACTCCCTACCAGACAGAGTTCTTCTGAAATCAACATACCACTCCCCATCCACCCAACAATCAGCTACAAAACAATATGGATTTCTCACAACTTTATATAAATTTTCATAGACAATCATCAAAGGGACCCCTTGTAGCCAACAGTCTTGCCAAAACCTACAGTTTACTCCATTTCCAACTTTAAAAATAGCCCCCCATTTGAAAAGATGTTTTACTTTATGAAGTCCTTTCCAGAATTGGGAGCTCCCTTTGCTATTGGAAGAAAAGAAAGATCCATCCTCAAAATACTTGGCTTTTAAGATTTTGAACCACAAAGCATCAGGTTCCTGAAATAATTTCCAAATCCATTTAACAAGAAGACAATCATTCATGGTTCTAGTGTTAAGAGTACCCAGCCCCCCCCCCCCCAAAATCTTTAGGTCTACAAACCATCTCCCATTTTGCCATGTGGTACTTAAATTTCTGCTCAGTGCCTTGCCATAAAAAATTTGCTCTAATACTGTCCATTTTCCTATGAACTCCATCCTGTAACCAGTAAAACCCCATACAGAACATAGGAATGCTGCTAAGACAAGAATTAGTTAGAATTTGTCTCCCCCCAGAGGTTAGAAGTTTCCCTCTCCATGTATCTAATCTTTTATTCATTTTAAGTAAGATGGGGGTGAAAGCCCCCATTGGTAAGGGTTTATCACTGATTGGTATCCCAAGATATTTGAGTGGAAGCTCACCCAGAACACAGTTCAGCATATTGGCCATTCTCTCTTTCTCCGCTTGAGTCACCCCAAACACAAAAACTTCACTTTTGTGGTAGTTTATTGTTAAACCTGTTAACCACTCAAAGCAATAAAGGATCAACTTAAGATTTACTATAGAAGATTCTTCCCCATCAATCATGATGACAGTGTCATCCGCATACTGAATGTGAGATATACCCCCGGGGATAAGGTTTTCTAAGACCCCCTTGATGTGACCTCTACGAACAGCCTTTTCCATCATGATCCCTAAGGTGTCCGCCACAAGGTTAAAGAGTAAAGGAGACAAAGGGTCTCCTTGTCTCAGACCTCTATGAGTATTGAAGTAGGAACTCCTCTCCCCATTTACATTGATGCACACCTTGCCACCCATAATAGTATCCATAACCCATGAAATCCATTTATCTGGAAAACCTCTTCCCTGCATAACCTGAAGCAGAAATTGCCAATTCACCCTATCATATGCCTTCTCAAAATCTAATTTCAGGATCAACCCTTTCTGTTTAGTAGACCTAAGTTCATGAAGTACTTCATGTAAAACCACCACTCCTTCAAGAATATTTCTGCCCCTGATGAAACCCGTTTGATTGCTGTCAATAATGTCTTGAGCCACAGGCATAAGCCTATTAGTTAGCAATTTCGTAAAGCATTTGTAGTCCACATTCAGCAGGCAAATAGGACGATATTGTTTAATAGTATTAGCCTCTTTCAGTTTTGGAACCAAAGTGATGACCCCAAAATTCAGCTGTTTGATGTCCAACTCTCATTTATAGAAATCCAAAAACATGGCATATGGATCATCCTGGTAGAACTCCCAACATTTCTTGAAAAAAATAGGACCAAAACCATTCGGGCCAGGAGCAGAGTTGTCTTTTAAATCCTTCACAACCTTGTGTATTTCCTCCTTTTCAAACTGTTTGACCAAATCTGCTTTATGGTCTTCACAAAGTTTAAAATTTGGAGGCCAAAAACATTCCCCTAAATGCAGAGAACAACTCTTGCTAAGACCAAAAAGTTGTTTATAGAAGTTTACAATATGATCTGTAATATCCTTTTGTCCCCTAATCTCTCCTTCAGCTGAGCTCAAAAAGGCAATAGTGTTTTTCCTTCTCCTACCATTTGCAAACTGATGGTAGAAATGTGAATTAGTATCCCCTTGTAAAATCCATTTATTCCCTGCCCTCTGCTTCCAAAAGATGTCTTCAGTTCGAAGGATGTTCTCCAAGTCATTTTCTAGCTGAATTCTGTCCTCCCATTCCTTGAAAGATAGCAATCTACTTTCAGCTATAGTATCCAAGGCTTGAATCTTCACGGTTATCCTGTTTTTTTATGTCCTTTTGCTCTCCTATCAATCTTAAATTCCACCCCCTTAGATATTGTCTCATCCCCTGGAGACATCTATGCCACCTGTTTAAAGAATAAGAGTGATCCCTACAACTTTCTCTTAACTCTAACCATTTCTCCTTTATCAATTTATCAAAGCCCTATTTCAGAAACCAGTGATCTTCAAAAAAGAAATAGCGGGGCCTAGACTGAGTTTTAGGGATATATATGCTTTTAATATGACGATATTAGCAAAGCAAGTTTGGAGACTAGCAACAAACCCAGAATCCCTCTGTGCTCGGGTACTTGTAGCAAGGTACTACCCAGACGGTGATGTTCTGAAAGCCAAACCAAAATGAGATATGTCATATACATGGCGGAGTATTCTTGCTGGCTTAGACTTGCTAAAGAAAGGAATGATATGGCAAGTCGGGAATGAAACTAACATTCAGATTTGGGAGGATCAATGGTTACCGAGAGATCAGTCCCGAAAGCCTTTTAGCCCAAGAGGTCAAAATCTGATGACATATGTTGATGAGCTTATAAACCCGGTTACCGGATTCTGGGATGAAGCATTGATTCGAGAGGTTTTGTGGGAGGAGGATGCAGATTGCATTTTATGTATACCTATACATGAGGGCATGGATGATCTATCTGCGTGGCATTTTAATACAAATGGGAAATTCACTGTCAGATCAGCATAGTGTTCATGGAAGATAGAAGGAGAAGCACTGAGCATAGAGGAGGAGGATCGGCATCAGGCACTGATCGAGTTGATGATCCATTTTGAGTGTGGGGAACCTGAACTGTCCAGGAGTATAGCACCGTATACTACTGTTTGATCCTAGCAAAAAAAAAAAGCGGCTACAAACTCACCGAGCACATTAGATCCTAACAAAAAAATATAAATAAATGCTATAACAAGTGTATGAAACTATGAAATGAAACTATCTCATCGAGAGAGGTTGTTTCATGTTCCAGATTCCAACACAAGTAGCATTAGAAACAGTGTAGTAAAACTAAACATTGAGACTGGCCTAATAGAAAAGAAAAGCGCTTTCAATAATCTTGCCAATAGTAGCGGTAGTTAGCCTCCGCCAATGGTCTTGTGGCTTCACTTGTACGGTTGTACCCAAAATGGCTAGGAAAGCATTACGATTTGATGTTATAACTACAACATAAGACTCTGCAGTAAGCATTGTTATTTTTATCGACAAACAGTGAAACAAGCACGCTGAGGCATATCATCGAACAGCTAGGAGGCAGTGGGAGGCAAACGCAGGCAAGGAAGGGAAGTGTGGAAGGAGCAAAGAGAGGGGCACCAGCAGCACTAGAGAGAGGAGAGAGGCAGCATGGGACATTGGGACGGACCTGGAGGTGGAAGTGGAGCTCAGTTTCGATATATGGATCCGCGCACGCTCACAATGGAGTGGCAACTAGCAAATACTTCTCGTTTGCATGCTCGTTGCTCATTGCGGAATGGAAGGAATGAAGTCCAACATGCCGCCGTACGCGTCCATGGCGGCCAGCTGCGAAGAATGAGCTCGATGGTGCTGCTCTTGGAGAAGAAGCCGCAGTTATTTTTTTATCTATATTTAATTCTACATGCATACGTCTAAACATTGATGTGATAGATTGATGTGATGAAAAATTTTGCAAAATGGGGAACTACACACCTTGCAGGCCGCCCCCGCGAAGGTTTTCCGCGAGTCAACGCAGCGCGCCGAAGCTTTCAGCGGATCTCGCCTTGCGCCGCGTCGCCGTCCAACGTCCACGTCCATGCCGCCGCGCTCGTACCAGCTCCTCCTCGTCCTCCTCCTCCTCTTAGTCGTCGTGGATCTTGCTGGCGTATTCGTCGCCGCCAGCAGCGAGGACGAGGAGTACGCCGCCTGCGCCGCGGCGAACCGCACGGACGCGGCCGCGCTGCGTGCGGACCGCCTGACGGTGATCCTGACGGGCTACTCGGAGCGGCGCCTCCCGCTGCTCCGCGCCATCGCGGGTGCGTACGCGGCGCACCCGCTCGTCCTGGCCGTGGTCGTGCTCTGGTGCAACCCCTCCACGCCGGACCACCGCCTGCAGCTCTTCCTCCGCCGCCGCGGCGGGACCGGGACCGGGTTCCCGCCCGGCGTCACGGTCCGCCGCGCCGCCTCGGCGTCCCTCAACTCGCGGTTCCTCCCGCGGCCCTCCGACGTGCGCACGGCCGCAGTCGCCGTGGCCGACGACGACGTGCTCCCGGACGCCGCGGCGCTGTCCTTCGCCTTCGCCACCTGGCAGCAGCAGCAGAACCGGCGGGCGGCGGGGCCGCCGCTGGTCGGCTTCTTCCCGCGGTCGCACCACCTGGACCTGGCCGGCGGCAGGTGGGCGTACACGGCGGCGCAGCTGGGGCGGTACTCCATGGTGCTGACCAAGCTGATGCTCCTCGGGTCCGACCTCCTGCGCGCGTACTCGTGCTCGCCGGAGCTGGCGCCCGCGCGTGCCGTGGTGGACCGGGAGCGCAACTGCGAGGACATCCTCATGAACTTCGTCGCCGCCGAGGCGGCCGGCGCCGGGCCCGTGCTCGTGGAGGCCGGCGGCGTCCGGGACTGGGGCGACCCCAGGAACGACGCCGGAGAGGGGGAGCGAGGCGGGGTCGTCAGGGACGTGGGGCTCAGCGCCGCCGGCGGGCTGGGCCACTGGGAGAAGAGAGGGGGATGCATCACCGAGTTCCACCGCCTGCTGGGGAGGATGCCGCTGCGGTACAGCTACGGCAAGGTCGTGCAGGCCACCGCCGGCGAGCAGGGGCTCTGCAGCAAACGCGGCCGCCTCGTCCGCTGCGACCACGAGTAGTAGCGTAGTTTACGCCTACAGTTGACGCGTAACAATATTTTTTTTTTTTTTGTATCGCACCGGCGCTGGCCGGTGCTACTGTATGACGTCAGCGTGACACGGTTTTGGTGTACTCCGTATAATGGATTTTTTTCATTTAAAAACTGTTTTATTTAAGGCAATGCTAAAACAATATTCCAAGGACCTGTAAGGAAAAATTTCCCATGAATTTCTTCGATGTGTCGTTTGAAAAAATTCCGCTGAATTTCTTCGATCTAGGACTAGAAGCGGTTACAGTGTCCTGACTCCTGAGGGTGCTGCACACGGGCAGAGAAGAGCGGAACCGGCGGCAGTTCGAAGCGCCGCTCCGATCGAAATCCAACGGCTGATACGATACGAAGGCGGGCGGCCTCCGGGCCCACGAAGCCACGTACTCCTCCTCCTACTACACGAGAACGAGATCATTTCCCACTACTCCTATATTGTCGGAAGCATCGAGCGTGGGCGCGTCGCGTTCGTGAGCATCGGCCGAGGGAAGCCTTCGTGCTCCTGCTCTTCCGAACGCGCGGGACGGGAGAGAAAGAGAACCAGTGGGCGAGGCAGGGAGAGTAGGAGAGAGATCGAGCCCCCGCTGGCATGGTCGTCGCGGTGTCCGGCGGCAGCGAGCGGCGAGGACGATGAAGCCCGGCGGCGGCGGTGGTAGTTGTGAGTTATCGGCGTGGGTGAGGAAGGGCCCGTGGACGGCGGAGGAGGACGAGGTGCTGCGGCGGCACGTCCTGGAGAACGGGCCCCGGGAGTGGAGCTCCATTCGATCCAAAGGCCTCCTCCCGCGCACCGGCAAGTCCTGCCGCCTCCGATGGGTCAACAAGCTCCGCCCGGACATCAAGAAGTAATAAACTAATAATGCATTGCACGCACGCTGCGCTCTCACCCTGCTCTGCTCTGTTCCTTTCTTTCTTTTCTTTTGTTGATTGACGGTGAAGAACTGCTGCTGCCCAGATAGATAAGTACCCAACGCTGATGGTTGGTTGGTTTCCCTGTGTGGTGAATTGGAAGGGGCTGCAAGTTCTCGGCGGAGGAGGAGCGCGTGGTGATCGACCTGCAGGCGCAGTTCGGCAACAGGTGGGCCAGGATCGCCACGTACCTGTCCGGCCGCACCGACAACGACGTCAAGAACTTCTGGAGCACGCGGCAGAAGCGGCTGGCCAGGCTCCTGCGCGCGCCGGCGCCGCGCCGGAGGATCGCCAGGCAGAGCGGCGGCGGCGCTTCGTCCTCGCGCGCCCACAAGGTGTGACTCGTGACGTCACTACCCGCTGCTGCATTGCGTGTTATCTGTCTGTTTGTCTCTCTGAATTCTGATTGCTCTGAAATTCAGTAGCAGCAGTCCGTGTCTGACTGGCTTTGCAACACTGCATTCTGAATCAACCAATGGCTGCTTCTGAACTAACTGTAGCCAACAACCGATCCAAAAAAAAAAAAAACTGTAGCCAACAAGCAGTTTAACTTTCGCACAAATTTATTCTAGTATGATATGATTTTATGAAAAATGTTTTCTTTGATCAGCATCCAGTACTGTGCCATTTTCTGAAAAAATGTTATGTTCATGTTTCTCAAGTCTCGACTATCACATATCTGACGACTGAAACTCTGAAACCTTGCGCATTGCAGCTTCTCTGCCAGAGACCGTGCCAGGACATGATGATCCCCTTCGAGGAGACGAAGCCGCTGCTCCACACCGGCAGCACCGGCAGGCAGAGCTGCGGCGGCGCTTCGTCCTCGCACGCCCGTGACTGTGACTCGCCCGCTCACAAGGTGACTGGATACTAGCTGCACTGCATTATTTATTTGTGTCTCTGAATTCGGACTGTTCTGAAGTGGAGTTGCAGAAATGCACTGCGGTATGTGATTGGTTTTGCAGCACTTGATTGAACTACTACTGCTGCTGTAGCCAACAAGCGGTTGTCTTTCAGACAAATTTATTCTAGTATGATTTTCTGGAAAAAAAATGTTTTTGTTCATGTTTTCTTTGATCAGCATCTAGTACTGCGCCATTTTCTAAAAAAAAATGTCGTGTTTATGTTTCACAAGTCTCGACAGTGACACAACTATCTGACAACTGAAACTCTGAAACCTTGCGCATTGCAGCTCCCCTTAGAGGAGACGAAGCCGCACCCGCTCCACACCGGCGGCCAGAGCAGCAGCAGCAGCAGGCGGGAGGACGACCAGGAGACACCACGCCCACGAACGGCGGAGGCTGTCGCCATCGCGCTCCCCCCTAACTACGACAGCGCATCAGAGCTCGGTTCGTCGTCCGGCGCCACTCCGACGGCGGCCACTCGCCTGCTCTCGTGCGGCGACGGCGACGGCGACGCCGGCGCCAGGAGGAGCGCGGCCTCCGGCGTCGACCCGCTGGCGTTCGTCGACCCCGACGACGACGAGGCCCTCTGCCCAGAGCCGCTGGAGGTGGTGCCGCCGACCCCGTTCTTCGGCATGGACGAGGAGGAGTACGTGCACTTCGGGTCGGCGGCGACGCACCAGGGCGTGCGCTTCGACGACCTCCCGCCGGAGACGCTCGACTTCTTCGGCCTCCCTCCGTCGTCGGCCCAGCAGCCGTAGGAGTGACTGGTGCAGTGGTACTTGCTCTCAGTTTTTGCAGAGAGTAGCTGTACCACACACCCCCAATGTGCGTGTTGTTCTGCCTGATTTGTTGCAGTGAGTAGCGTTGTTCTCTCTAACCTGCACGGTGTATGAACTATCCTTACCCTAATGTTCAGTGTTTCGGTCCGATGTAGTATGAATGAACTAGTGTTAGGCTAATGTTCAGTGTTGCCCAAAAAAAAAAGGCTAATGTTCAGTGTTTTCAGTCCAACAAGCTTCTTCGTTTCTGAAATAGTGTTCAGTCCTTCCTGTTAAATCTAATCTGTTAGCCCGTTCAGCATACGTTTCTGAGATAGTGTTAGATCTAATCTGTTAGCCCGTTCAGCATTTTCTAAGGGGTTTAGACGCATTTTCTAAGGGGTTTAGACCACAACTGTGACGACACTGTATGGGAAAATAATAATAAAATACAATATACTAAAAGAAGGTTTAAACCTTATTGCAAAAAAGATACTAAACATAATTCCCATTTTATATTACTATAATTACTATATTCACTAAAAGAAAATTTTGAAGATTAGAAAAGGATTATAAATATTCATTTTCAATTTAGTTCTAATTTTTCTACTTTTAAATTTTTATTTGTTATACTCCCTCCGTTTCAGGATACAATACGCGATTTGACTTAGTGCGGTCTTCAATCTATACTATTTTATATAATTAATGGAAACAACAAAAATATCTTTAAAAAGTATTTGTAAAGATAAATCTAATGGTAACATTATTGTACTATATATTTTTATTTTATTAGAAATATCTTTAGAAAGTATTTGCAAAGATAAATCTAATAGTATCATTATTGTAGTTGTACTATATATTTTTTCTTTTATTAGACTTATTATTGATCAAAGTTAATAAAGTTTACGTTTGAATTCTAAAATACATGCATACCTTATATATTTTTTATTTTATTAGAAATATCTTTAGAAAGTATTTGCAAAGATAAATCTAATAATATCATTATTGTAGATGTACAATATATTTTTTTCTTTTATTAGACTTATTATTGATCAAAGTTAATAAAGTTTAAGTTTGAATTCTAAAATACATGCATACCTTATATTCTGAGACAAAAAGAATATCCATCAATCAATTAAAATCAAAATAACTTCAAATTGTATATTTTAAAATTTTTATATATTAATTTGTTTGGGGCACCTTCTTCAAAGAAGGGGGAGCCCTCCAAAAATTAGGGTATGCTGCTTATTGTGGCGTGCACACGGTATTCTTTAGTAAAAGGCGAAAGAATAGTTCGCGTTGTGCTCACCACGCAGCTGCGTGCTTTGAAATACTGCACCTCGCCCTCCTTATGTAGGCAGCCTCTCCTCCGTCGCAGCCTTCCTCAGCGATGTGGTGCCATTCCCCCTAACACACCACACCACACCACACCTGCGCTGCAACGCAAAGTACGCAACGACACTCTCTGCTGCGCACACGAGACCTGTCCATTCGGCCCACGACGCTCGCTGGACTAAACTAGGCCCGCCACACTCCTTCCTTCTGATGGACATTATGGGCCACTTTCTTCGCGGCTCACTAAATCGATCCTTTAGAAGGGACAATGACGGTACTAGCCCATTGCTGTACATCCATGGTGGAATTGGTCGTGTGGTCCACGTGAGGGGTATTTACGTAACTTTGTGGGGGGGGGGGGGGGGGGGAGTGGATTAGTGGCACAAACGCTGTCGCTTTCCTCCGGTGCCCTTGTTGTTTGTCCCTGAAGCGGAAAATTGGGGGCTTCGCGACACTTCCAGAGCTCCAATCGAAGCTTCTCCACACTTGGCGCTCCTATCCACTTGTCCACCCAGCTGCGCAGACCGGAGCTCATATATCTCTCCCGCCGGAGTACTAACATTGCACGCCCATCACGGCGATCTGGAACAACACGCAACGCAAGAAGAAGCCACGAGAAGCGAAGCGAATCGGCCGGAGAGCAGAGGAGGCGGCGATGGTGGTGCTCACGGAGGAGTTCCACGGCCTGGCGCTGAAGCGGAAGGGCGCGCACGAGCCGGGCCTCTTCGACGACGACCGCTGCTCCGGGTTCTCGCTCTCCTGCCGCGCCACCAAGATGCGGCGCCTCGCGTGTCCCGACGACGGCGCCCGCGACGGGGACGGCCAGGGCGCGACGGCGGCGTGGGAGGAGGACTTCGACGTCGCGATGGGCGAGGGCGACGCGGCGGCGGCGTTGCCGTCTCCTTCGCCTGCCGCCGTTCGCGACGACGACGGCGGGAGGGGGGCCGTGGTGGTGTACGGTGACGGAGACAGCAGCAGCAGCAGGCGGATCGACGACGACGTCCCGCGCCTCCGCGCGGAGTGGATCCGCGCCATGCTCCGGGAGGCGGACAGCAGGACGGTGCGGGAGCTGCTCGCCGGCGCCGCCCTGGAACTGGAACGGGGCTCCGAGTCCGACCTCGCCCTGGCCGTCGTGCCGTGGGTGGCGCCGACGCCGGCGGCTGCGGCGGAGGAGGCCGCCGACGAGGAGGAGACCGACGGCGAGGACGGCGCCGCGGCGATGGACGTCGAGGGAGACGACAAAGGGCACGAAGGCGGGCATGGCCAGGCGTACGGCGCCGTTGCTGGGGAGGGGTTGGTGTACCGGTGGCCGCAGCACTGCTGGGCGGCGCCGGCGCCCGCGGTGGCGCAGGCGAGCCCGGTGATGTGGTCGTGGTGAACGCCGCGTGGTACTGGTGTCGAGTGATTCCAGCTTGGGAGTTGGGACCGGGCGCCATTGCCGATGGCCGATGATGGCATCGCATGTGAAGGCTTTCTCGTTCTCACCATTGCCGCCCGGTTCGTTGCCGAGATTGATCACGGTTAGATTAGCTGCTTGTTGGTTGCTGCACTGCTGTCATTAAGATACACATAGATGTGTGGTGATTCAGGAGGTGGATTGGTGTTTTTCGTTCAGAATCGCACGGGTGTCCGTTTTGCTGGTTTCGCCAATTCCGTGCTCAGTGCTCTGGTGTACGAGTAGTGTGTTATGTTGATGACGATGCCAAAATGTTGCCAGCAATTCTCCGTTGGGCAGTAGTACTCTGTGTTTTTGTCTGCCCTGCTTGACTGATGCCCTGCTGGATTTTTATTTTTTAAAATACAAGGACCCGTAGGCCGATCCCTTATGTCGTGGCAGTGTTGTTGCAAAATACTCGTAGTACTATAGAAAAACAGTAGGAAAAGGTGTCATACTGCAGCAGCGACCATCCAGGGACAAGTGCAACCGAGTGAGAGTGAGGCCTAACCTACGGCTTGCCATCGTTTGTGGGGTGTTTGACACTACTCCTCCAGATCCTCCTCCGAATAAGCTTGAGCCACATCAAAACGGCTCTGGCTCCTCTGGCAAAACGTTTAGCAGGGAATGGCTCTGGCTCCTCTGTTAAAAAACTAGACTTAAAGATTTTTTCATGATATTAATTACTTAGTATAAATATTTATATATTTTAATATATAATTGTCGGCATTTGTTTTTCGGGAAGCGAGAATGACATCTATTTTGGGACGGAGGGAGTAGGTATGTCATCACTTCATGTCTACGATGCACAAAAAAAAATAAGCTTACACTTCTGTAAAATTTGGTGTCGGTCTCCTCAATCTGTCAATCACGTCTCTTTCATGTTTCATGTTTGTGATGATGTGCCATTTATTTTTCCCTCTCCAATTAGCCAATCACATTATTGTCTTCTATATTAATATTTTTCTTAATCACAACATTGTCTTCTATATTAAAGATCTACATTCTGCATGCACATATTTTTTCTATATAATCAAATGAGAATTATTTTGTCTTTCTAATTTGTTGAGGTTATTATGGTAATTAAAATGATCGCATGCAGTGAGTGTGTATTGTCTTTCTGATTTGATTGCATGGGGCGAGTGTGCTACGCTATATGGACGGGATCATACTATATGTTTTAGTTATAGACATAAAGATAGAGATAAACTAACATATACACATCTTGTATAAAATAACCTACAGAGTGAAACTATGTTGTCGCTAGAACATGTTTTTTTTTTGTGCACGCCAGTACACCGTCCACAGCGCTTGAAGCAACGACATAAAGTTTTGCTTCTTTTGGCTGTGACTGAGCTCCCGACGGTTGGTGGCTATTGGCTAAGCTACCGTTGGCTTATTTATCTATTTTCTTTAAAAAAAATTGTTGCCGTTAGCTTGTAAAAAAAACTAATAGTCAGATTTTTCAAGTACCTAGTGTGATCATGGATATGGAAATTAATTGAGAGATATGTTGAAAATATCCCGTGATATGATATTGATACTCTTAACATATATGGCTTTGTTAAAAACAAATACATATAATTGGTGGTCAATATAAAGGTTTGCTTTGACCGTGTGTGATTTATTAGAAACAAACGTACGTGATCCATGTAAATGCTTGTTGCCTACTCCCTCCGTTCCAAAATAAGTGTCGTTTTAGGTTTTCGTGCCACAAGTTTGACTCAATTTGTAAAAAATACATGCAACATTTATATCTCCAAATAATTTTGTTAAAAAACTAGACTTAAAGATCTTTTCGATGATACTAATCACTTAATATAAATATTAATATATTTTAATATATAATTAACGACAGTGTTTTCTCAGGAAGCGAGAACGACACTTATTCTGGAACGGAGGGAGTACGTCTTTAGTTTTATATATGTTATTCGCGCTCGCACCTTTCTTTCGCGCTAAAGACCGTTATTGTCTTATTGGTTGCTAAGAGAAGTTATTGGTCGGACTGTTAATTTGTTTGGAGGTTTAAAACCATGAGCCAATCGATCTAAGTGTGTAAGCCTCATATTTCACAATCTCCAGTGGTTCGGTTTTCTTATTTCGCATTTTGGTGCCCTAGTTTGATGACTAGGGTTAAATTTTCCAATCACACCTCTCATGGCATTTTTCCCTCGCAATTTTTTGTGATAAAATGTAAACACATGCACTATTTTTGAAATAAAGTTTTGTTAAGTGGGCCATTTGGAATTTGGATTCAACAAAAGGAATTTATGAATATTTTTGAGGTAGGTGTCCAGATTCTAGAACCTCCTGAGCCGTACTAGGTCTAAAACCAACACCATCCCCCCTCTATAAATTCAGTGGAAATTCACCAAATTCTCCAAAAATTTCTCAGTCACCAACCAGTCAGCGCCGCACACAGTTTTTTTTTTTGTGAGAAGAGACAGAGAAGAAGGCCGGTCGGCTTCTCCCTCCTTTTAACGCCCAGCGCGCGCGCGGCAGCGTCCGCCAGCGCCAGCGCGCAGTCCGGCGCCACGGCTCGACGCGACGCCCGCCGAGCTGAGCTCTTCCGGCGGCTCGACGCCGCCTGCGAGGCACGCCGCCACGAACAGCCGTCTCCCCCGCATTTCTCCCGGTCCCCTCCCCCGCGGCGGCCGCCGGAGCCTGCCGAGGACGACGACCAGCCCATCTGGCCGCCCCGTAGCCGCTACTGGGAGCTCTACAAGTATACGCTCTATCCTACTCGTCCCTAGTTTGCGACTGTTGGTGTCTTGATTTCATTTCGCGTGCGCTGCTCACAGAAGAACTGAATAGAAGCTTGTTCGTGTGGTTAGAACTCGGCCACTCGGGTGTTGTCCTGGTGCTGGAGTTTCGTGTTAGCGTTGCTCGATATCGAATGTTAGACAGAGTCTGTGCTGATGTATGTGCGGTTTGGCGATTTTTGTCGTTTTCACATTCCAGACGGTAGGAATCAGAGAGTGACTTCTCCTGTTGCTTTGTGTTTGGCATATTTCACATGCCTAAATCCTTGGATTTTGGTGTCATTCTAGATTTCGGTTTAGGATATTCGGGATAAACAACACGTATGTTTCATGTCTTGCAAGCCTGAGAACACATACGGTTGGAGTATCACGATTTCTGTTTTTGGTTGGATTAGGCCTGTACTGTTTGGACCCCAGAGGCATGTGTTATGCTATTGGAATGCTGACTTTTTTTGGACGAGGGGAAACTCTCCGGGGTCACCTTTTATTACAGAAAAAAGAGCTCCATAAAATGTTTGTGGTCAAAACATTAACAGTTGGCCCTGCCATTTTGAACTACTGGCCAGAATGTGTTTTGTGTCTGAAACACATTAAGTTCAGACAAGTTCAAGTCTGAAGAATGTGGCTCACAGGCTTTCAAGAAGCAAGAAATGTTAGTTTCATAACATTTTTCATTAACTTAATGGTATTGGAATGCTGACATACGTTTGTCAACTTAATGCTGTTTTCCTACTGCTAATGATAGATTGTATCTAGCCTAGGGTTTTTGGTATTTGCTGCATTAGCTCTGCTTAGTTTAAATGTTAAATGTTAGGAAGTTATGCGCTACCTTATTGTAACAGGATCCGATTGGTAACTCCCTAAGCGTACTAATGAGGAACTATGTTCGTAAATATTTTTGTTGCAAATGATATCCTGGAATCAAGCTGAGGAATCTTTGTAATTAAGTTAGTGCTACTTATTTCAGCTGTTAAATGCTTGGAATTTGTGCTACGCCAAACTGAACTTGATGTACAACTTTCCATTTTGGTTTGAGAAATGCCTTGTTTAGAGAAAAGGACTCTGGTGAACCTGATTGGTTGGGCCCTATCATTACTAAGGAGGTGTTGGCTTCTATGGCTAATGAATCCTGATATCTAGCTTTCTGATCGTATGATGTTACACCACCTCAGTTAGTCGTACAAGATGGAGATTTATACAGCACAGTAACTAATCTTATACAGCCAAAATGAAAAGGATGTAAAAAATACTGGTTAATCCATGTGTTTATGCAGATGCTTTTTTTAATGTACTATAGAGAATTTATTAGCAAAAGCCTTCTATAAAATGCTCTATAGAATTCTGTTGTCAACTTGGAATGGTTGTTCTGATGTTGGCTTTTTGAGTGTATATTATAGTTTTGGCATTTGAGAACTTGGTTTCCAGTATTCTAGGCACATTAAATCCAAGATTTATAATGAATGTTTTTTTAGGTAATCTGCTGTGTATGCCCATTATTGTATTGTATCCCTTCTGTATTTTTCAGTTGCACTATTGTGTATCTAGCTAAAGAAAGAAGTATTTGATCACTTTTCCACTTACATTAAATCTGTTTACCTTAGGGATCTTTCATAATTTTCGGCTTGTCTCAGAAATCCCAGTTTGAAAGTATCCCTTTTGTAAATTCTGTTTTCTTTGGATGCTTTCTCCAAATTCCCAATCCAGATGCTTTAGTCCAAGGTGAAGCTATAGTATCATTCTTCTAAGAGGCTCAACATTGACTTGTGCAATGGTTGCAATTCCCTAGGTTGTGTGTACTGGAACAGGACACACACTGCACAACTATGTACCACACACACACACACACACACATGGAATATGGAGCTATCTTTGTAGTGAAGATATTATGCTTATGTATCATTATATTATGATTTGAAGCTATCTTTTACCTTCTAACATTAAATTTTATTTACTATCCTTCAACAGGTCCTTAAAAAATATGGAGTCCAACCCAGAAAACTCTATGATCAGTCCCACTGAGAACTCTGTATCTCCACCATCTAGGAAGAGACAGAAAACATTATCTGATAAAGATGGTGACCAATTTGATGCAACGCAGCAAGTAGTCATCTATAACAATGATGAAAGTAATAGGGAACGAGATGAACAGAGTACGAGCCATCTCTCAATTGTACCAGCAAAACCATCAAAGCCACGAAATCGTGCATTGGGAAACCAAATTGGAGCCTTTGCTGCTCAATGTGCTAAATGTCAGAAATGGAGACTCATTTCAACAAAAGAGAAGTACGAAGAAATTCGAGAGCATGCTCTAAAGGATCCTTTTGTCTGTGAAAAAACCCGTGAGTGGAAGCCTGTTGTGACATGCGATGACCCGTCAGATGTATCTCAGGACAACGGTAAGCTTTGGGCAATTGATAAACCTGACATCGCACGGGCCCCTCAAGGATGGGAAAGGTTGATTAAGATAAGAGGTGAAGGAAGCACCAAATTTGCTGATGTGTGAGTAACATTTTCTCTCTGAACCTTAAATCCTTCCTAGTTTGACTGCTTATCTCTGAACAAATGGCATTGTAGCTGTTACATATGTCCAATCTTATGAACTTGTATGCATACTTGTGTGCTATCTGTTGTATTTCCTCTAGCTGACGTCTAACCTATGATCTAAGTTCCTAGTCCATGGCAACGAACAAATAAAGAAAGAAAATCTAAATTCTAATTGTTTAAAGAAATGGGAAATTGGTGTTTTAGTTTACTATATATCATACAAATCAGTTCTCCTTCAATATATTTATACCTGCAACTAGTGTTGTTTACTGTAGTCAATCACCCATATTGATATTGATATCATGCTGCATTGTGTTCTAGCATTGGCATCTTGGATAAATATGGTAGTGCACATATTAACATTGTATTTATGCTTTCAGGTACTATTGGTCCCCTACAGGAATACAACTGAGATCAAGAAAGGAAATGGAGAAGTATGTCAAGTTCCTTTGGTCAACTCTTGCTTCAATCTCTTCACTTAAAGCATATTGTTGCTCAAGTTCAGTTTTACATGCATGTAGTTGTCTGATCGAAAGTTTTCTCTAATTCTTCGAACTCCATGCTTGGATAGGTACCTTAAAGAGCATCCAGAATATGCCGCACAAGGTGTAGAGTTATCTCATTTTTCATTCAAGTCACCTGCACCACTACAAAAGGACTATGTTAGGAAGCGTTCCCAGACAAGCCAAAGTGGTGTTACACCAACAGGGTCAACTAATCTTCTCCCACCGGAAGAAGGTAATGCATATTACACAAATTGAGCATCCTACATTTAATGTTTTCTAGTCTCCCTTTTCACTTCTCCTGTATTTCAGGTGCTTGATTTTTTGTTGTTGTTCAGGCAACATCTACTTTTTTCATTGTTTAACTATAAAAAATTATGAATTATCTAGATGTTTGATTTTTCTATTAAGCACCAGAATTTTGGTGCAAAGTTACTCGGCAATTGGTTGATGTGTCATAGATTCTGCACATTTGTGTTGCAGCTACATCCATACAATTGGCTGTTCATATTACAGTTTGTGTCTGGGACACACATGTCCTCGCTCGAACCATATAGACATTTTTGTCCTCACTCCAAACATATGGCTTCTAACATGGGCTAGTAGTATTTCGACATCAATTGAATGCATGCTCGTTATTCTCATCTGATCCCGTGTTTTGTTTCTTGGTTCAGTTCAACCCATCTCCTGGGCACCTCCACCGGCGGATGGCAACCCGGAGAACAACATGCAGCTGGTCCTCTACAATGGAGATCAGACTCAACTGATGCAGTCATCGTCTGAACCGCCGGAACCTGAGAGCCCGCCGCCTGCACCAGCAGCTTAGCCCAAACCCCGCATTCGGCGAGCCCAGGATAATCTTTTGGGTGGTTGGTGGTGGTAGAATTGTACAAAACTATAGATGATGCTCCTACAATGATTGCAGAACTGGTACCCATAGCTACGAAGTTGCCATGTTCGTGTTGTTTTATTGGTTTGTTAGTTTGGGTCCGTCAGGATCAGGTAGGCTATGTTGCTTTCCATCGGCTGCTACTAACGCTGCTATGGCGACGTGTATGTGTTGTACCGTAGCTGCTGCTGCTGCTGGGTGCCAGATTACTGGTTATAGTCAGATGAAACTCTGATATTTTGAGACAACAACGAAAAAGAACGTGTCGTCCAAGTGATAACGTTTAAGAATTATTGGTCATCTATTGTCGCTTTAGCTTCAGTTTAACTTTATGTGGTGTTGTGGATGCCTGCAAGTTACGGTGTCCTTTAACATGTGTCTCACACAAACACACACATCCGTGCACATGTGTCATGCCGCTCGCGCGCGCACACACACAAGTAGACATTTTCTTCTCGAATACATAAAAGATATACATATCATTGTAATTAGGGTAAATTTGACAACATACACAACACGCTTGAGTGTTCTAGGAGATTTGTAGAATTACAGCCTAGAGACAGAACCTTCCTAGCATACAGGTTAGATTTTTTTTTTTTTTTTTTGACAACATACAGGTTAGATTTTTGATATTATACAAATGGTAGACAACTAACATTGTCGCAATGCCGAGGTTTAAGATTCAGAATTATTGGCCATCTATTAAGGTTTAAGATTTAGAATTATTAGTCATCTGTTAAGGTTTAAGATTTAGAATTATTGAAAGAGGTCTCATACAAAAATACGGTTTAAGATTTAGTCATCTATTATGGTTTAATATGATTAATATTTAGTTATCTATTATGGTTTAATATGATTAACATGGCTTAGAAAAATACGGTGGCATGCAAAGAAAGTCAGACGAAAAAAAGACGTGTGGCACTAAGTCATATAAAAAATGTATTTTTCTAAGACATGTTAATCATATTAAACCATAATTTTTTGTACGAAATTAAATAAAATAATTTTTATATAAAAACTGTAGATCTCTATAATTTTCTGGTTCTGGATTTTTTTCATTTGAAATCGTTGAGATGCTTGAGGGCATTTCAACTTTTCACATCGATTGTTTAACACCGTTAAATAAGTCAAATTTGTCGGAAGTGACATAAATGATTAAAAAATTAGCAGACATATACGACCGCTTGAACTTTTTAGGGATATGTATGTACTCCCTCTATCCACGAAAAAAATTTAGAATCCGTGTCAGTCAAACTTTTTAACTTTGACTAAAAAAGAGTAATAACATCTATGATATAAAATAGATATATTATAAAAAATATATTTTATGATATATTTAATGATGTGAATTTAGTACCATTAATCTTGATAGTTTTTTCTAAAATTTCGGTCAAAGTTTAAAAAATTTAACTTAAGACAACTCTAGAAATTGATTCTTTCCTGGATTTAGCGAGTAACATTTACCCTAACACTGAGGCACACGGCTTGACGCTGACAGGCGGTTTCTATCTTCCTCTCAGGTCTCAGCGTGGGCGCGGATCTGCTCCGTTCCCCACCCGCGCTCGGCACGAAGGCGACGGAGGCGGCGCTCAGGCTCGGGCTGTCAGCGACGGCGGGGCAGTCCCAGGCTCGGCGGCGGCGTCAGCGGCTCCTCCCGCCTCTCGCCAGTCGCCTCGCGCCTTCGCCTCCGTCCTCCGCCCACCGGCCGGCGACCAGGCTCGGCGGCGGCGTCAGCGGCTCCTCCCGCCTCGCGCCCTCGCCTCCGTCCTCCGCCCACCGGCCGGCGACCCTGCGTACGCACCTCCCTCTCCCCTCCCCTCCCGCCTCCGCTGGACCGTCGACTGCGCCCGGCCCCTGCGGCTGCGCCACGCGCCGCGCGCGGCCGGCGGGCAGCGCCAGCGGGATCCAGCAGCTGCTGCTCCACCAAGGTGGTCGCGCCGCTTTGGGAGCGCTTATGCCCCATAGCGAAGCGCTACCCGTCCGCTTAGCGCCGCTTTTTGGAACCCTAATTTATGAACATATCAACAGAAAGTTCATTTCTGCTTGCACACCTGCAGTTGTTACATATTACACTAGAGTGGAAAAAGTATGGTTCATTTCACACAGGCAGCAGTCACATTGAAGTACCTATGATTGATTTAGGAATAGCAAGTAGTACTTCAGTAGTTTTTAATCACCATACGTTATATAGCATATCAGAAGATGTGTTAGTGCTGCTAGCGGACAGTGTACTGACTTGCGTTTCTCAGCTACTTACATCATAATTTATACAGCAAAAGGGTGTACTGTTATCTAAATACTTCTAGATTACGAAAGGGCTCTTGCTTTCATAGTAGTTTTGGAGGTCTGGCTCAATCTATAATCCACAACATATATAACATTATTGAACTGTTTTTTTTTTAACAAAAGAGGAAAGACTTTTGTCTTGTCCTGGTGGCAAGATACTAATAAGTAGGAGGAGAGTAACAATGAATGAAGGACTGTTTATATCTTTTCTTTAGTATGTTGCCTATACATTATTTATGTTTGTAAAAATCTTATATTTACCTCATTGATCACCTTTGCTTGAATAGCATTGTTTCTTGGATTAGTCATGTTTGTAATCATTAGAGTCACTCTTGTTGGTTTTTTTTGTTAACAAAAATTTGTCAACCGGCAGCTATTATTTAATATAAATAAGTGTATTGTTGTATGAGCAGCAAAACCTATACTGTGAATATCTGGTAAAAACTCTTGTAAATTCAAAATAAGCACCTTTTAGCTAAGCTTGTACTCCAATATGCAAATCTAAAAAGGAAGCGAAGTGAAAAGGGTTTTAACTACTAGAATAATACAGAGAATATCATAAGTTATGCAAAGATTTTATGATAGTGTCTCTCTATTTTTCCAACACTTCTATTTTCAGTGTAACAGTCAGAAATGAATGGCTGCTGAACTTTAGTGAGGATATCCGTGGATGTATAATGAAGAAATCATTGATATTGTTAAGTAAGCATTTCTGTGAAAGACAAAACATAATTACGTGTTTCAAATGCCTATATGTACCATGATATTATTTTATATCATAATCAAATGCTTATTGTCTTGAAACTAAGCCATCAGATATCTTGTACTTGTAACATATAGTGCAGTTTTGTGTTATTACAAGAATTTATCCTTGAACCAATCAACTGAAAAGAAGTAATTTGTTTAGACACATTTTACTCAAATCTCAAACTTAACTCAGAATATGCAGCTGATCAGAAAACTTCTTTAGTACAATATTGGAAGTCACCGTGAGGAATCAACAATGGGTAGAGTAACTTAAGTTGTTTCTACTACTAGTCCCAATAAAATGATTAGCATTTTAAGTGGCCTTGAGCAGAACAATGTATTTGACTTAGGCTAAGCTCATCTTAACTGGAACATTGATTCTATAAGCATGGCTGCAACATTATTGCCACCTCTTAGACATAGTGTGACAGCTTTGTAAGCTAGCATAAGACCAATAAATAGCAATCATGTGTCATTGTGCTAATTTTGATAGTTTCACTGGATGACTTTGACTGGAATACGAATACTATTTTGGGAAGCTAATATTAGAGCAGAACCTTTGGAAGTAGTACAGTGAGCTCAATGTTTACAGTAAATGATTGAGCTAGCCCTTGAGCGCTATTTACATCTTCCAAGTGGCATGTGCCCTTTGTTTATTGGTTAGTGGATTAGAGTGAAGGAGAGATTTAGTCTTGTAATGGAAAAGAAAAGAGCTTTCAATAATCTTACCAATAGTAGCGGTAGTTAGCCTCCGCCAATGGTCTTGTGGCTTCACTTGTACGGTTGTACCCAAAATGGCTAGGAAAGCAAAAAGCTTTATGACTTGATGTTATAACTACAACATAAGAATCTGCAGTAAGCATTGTTATTTTTATCGACAAACAGTGAAACAAGCACGCTGAGGCATATCATTGAACAGCTAGGAGGCAGTGGGAGGCAAACGAAGGGAAGTGTGGAAGGAGCAAAGAGAGGGACAGCAGCAGCACTAGAGAGGATAGAGGCAGCATGGGACGGACCTGGAGGTGGAAGTGGAGCTCAGTTTCGATATATGGATCCGCGCATGCTCACAATGGAGTGGCAACTAGCAAATACTACTTGTTTGCATGTTCATTGCTCATTGCGGAATGGAAGGAATGAAGTCCAACATGCCGCCGTACGCGTCCATGGTGGCAAGCTGCGAAGAATGAGCTCGATGGTACTGCTCTTGGAGAAGAAGCTGCATTGAGCGGATGCAGCAGTTCACCACCACCGATGCCTCTGGGAAGAAGTGGCAGAAAGCTGCTTGGCATGCCATCGTGGTCGTCGATCGTCGTGCAAGTGATGGCATCGCCGCCGAGCAGGTCGGGGCCGCCGGCAAGTCACTGCAGTGGCAAGCCGCAGGCGGCGACAGAGCACATAAGGGCGCCACCACCGCCACCATTGAGGCCAGCCCCACGCGCTCGCATCTGTGCTCTTGGGTGCGAGGCGGCGACCTGGACTGCTTTGTCGACTACCGTTATACGAGTCTGCTGGAAGGCTCGCTACTCGCAAGGCCGGATGATGAGGCTGTCGCCAGAACGGGGTCGTGAACGTTCACGAGCGCCCGCTTTCCCCGGTTAATGGGCGACGGACCTGCTGCAATCCATATCAGACGGTTCATGTCATGAATTGGCTTGATCTGACGGCTGGGAACTTAACGGGTAGCGTGGCACTATCGGACACCCGCTTTTTGGTGCAGGATTCCTATTATACAGATGACCATGACCTTTTCTCAAGTACTTTAGGCTAAAATTGATATATGGGAATACAATTTGGATTCATATAGTTGCTTCAAATCTTTTAGTTGTATGATCATTCCATTTAGTAATAGTCCTAAGTCAAAAAATGATTGCTGGTGAAATGTCATTCGACTGTACTTGATTTGTATGGGAACAACGAAAGATCTGAATCAATTTTGCTTGGCATTTCATCAAATCTGGATGCTGACATCGCGAAGTTGATATTTTTTCATAGTTTTATCTTCATCACAAAGCTTAGTGCTGTTCTTTTTATGGTATTTCAGTTCTATTCGATTCAGAAGTCATCTTATTCCTTTTGTTTGATGTTGAGTTAGCTTTTGAATTTATTTTGCAATGTCCATTGTCCAGATTGCTTTTTTCTTTAAATTCTTTATCTTTACTGACATGAATATGTTGTATTATCTCTCCAGGACAGGCAGTTGGAATATGGACCAACAAGGCATGGATGACCATGTAAGAATTATGTCTCAGAATAGCTGTGCATATATAGGTACCAAAATTTTGTTGGCTAACTTATGATGGCTAACCATGATTCAGGAAGGGGTCCACGTTGTTGGATTTGAAGTCCCACCATCGCCCGATTCTAGCTACAACAACCCTATTCCTGGAAATGAAGATGAAGGCCGGGAGCCCCCACTGGTGCCACCTCATCTCCAGCATACGCTGCTGAGCTTCCCACCAAGCCAAGACGAATTGAGCCCGCTGCCTCAGCCTCAGACCGTGGTTCTGAACCACCTTTACATCGAGAAAGAGAACACGAGATCCGTGGTTGCTCTGGGGATCACGCACCGGTTCAAGGCCAAGTTTGTGACAGTCGTGCTTTACAAGCCAGTGCTGAGGCGGTAGGGTGTGGCTATTATATGCATGTCCTGTGCCTTGGTCCTGCCTTCTCGTGCAGGACCCGGAATGGTAATGGTAATGGTAACTAAACACCCTTGGGTTGATGATGAACAAATAGAATCCCGCCCCTCTCCTGTTGTTGCGCAGGTTGATTCTGCAGAAACAGAAGCCTCCCCTGTTGCAGTAGTGCAGCAGAAACCTAGGCCGTCATTCATTTTCGAATGATTAGTCTTGTACCTAATTCGGCTGTTGGTGGTCGCAGTGATGGTTCGGTTGAATGAGTAGTTTACTTGTGATCTGCGCAGCTGCTTAACACAAAGTGTTGTTGTGTCGTTGGCAAAGCCGTGAGAACAAACGCGTGTTGTATCTGTGTGTGACTGAAAGAAACCGTGTGGTTTTTGTTTTCTTCTTCCCCTTGTGTTTTCATTTTTTTTTGGGTAGTTCATTCAGATGTGTTGTATCTGCTGCCACACAGCTCACACTACACTACACTACCACTACATTAGTATTCTCTGTCTTACGCTAGTAGAGTAGTGGGTGAGCAGAGCAATGAGTCTGACGGCCAGTTTGGTAGAGCTCCATCTGATTCTGATTCTCTATAGAAGCTGATTTTCTGAGAGAAGTGATTCTATGACTGAAAGTGATTTTTTTTATTCTTTAGCATAAACTCTTAAATTCAGCATGGAGAATCACTTCATAGAATAAGGGGAAGCTAATTTTTTTCAACTCCCAGCTTCTTAGTTCATTTTAGAGAATCACTTCACAGAATCAGCAGAGAATCACTTTTGTCTGAAAGATCAGCTCTCGGAGCTCTGCGGCCTGAGTCTGCTGAGCTCCGTCGTCGCCGTGAGTATGAGTCTGCTGCTGTTCAACTTCATTCCGAGCAGGCGCTACAACACACTCGCAAAACGATTACAATCGAAGACGGAACAAAAAAAAAAAAAAAAAAACTGGAAGGGGAAATCGATCGAGGCTCAAATTGTCACGGATCGGACCTGGATAACAAGCTAGATATATTGGATTTGGGGATGGGCCGGGAAGCAACGTGTTTGGTTCACAGATTTTGCTGGTCCGGCGGCGTGAGCTCATCCGACGTTTTCCTTGCAACAGAACAGATGGATCCTGGCAATCACCTGGATCCTGACAGAACAGATGGTTCACTTTTATTATATTGGTGCAGTTAGGAAGAACACTGGCCAACTTTTGCGATCGTTAGAAAAAGGAGCTTGGTCAGCCATATTCCCTAGGTACCCCCTCTCGACTCTTGTTATTCCCAGGATTTAGCGTATGTCCGGAATATCAAGCGTAATTGTCTGAAGAGCACACCCATATATTAGGGCACTCACAGTGCAGACTCTACAGAGAGTCTAAGTTTATTTATTACCTCGAAGATATCATAGACTTGGAGTCTAAATAAGACTTGAAGTCTTAGTTTTTGTCTCTCTTTCTTCAATAACTACACTGCCACATCAGCAAAATACAATAAATAGAAGTGTAATAAATAGGTTTAGACTCTATGATAGAGTCTGCATTGTGAGTGCCCTTACTGTACTAGCTATGAGCTAACTTTGTTAATAGTGCTAACTTTTATTTAACATGTAATAATTTGTAATAAGTATAACCTCACAAAACGTTCTCACATGATATTAGAAGATATTAGAATATGTATATATAAGTTTAGTTCTTCTTAAACAAAAGCTAGTTTTTCTTTTTTTTTCATATATATTACCATATATATTACTAAAATATGAAAAGAATGCTTAGAGTTAGTTTCTGAGTCACCTGTTGCGGGTGGCCCGGATACCACAGGTGATGAGTCCCAATACGATCGAACATAAAGTGTTGACCAGGTTCATCGAGCGGAGATCGATGGACGTGGCCACATAGCTACCGCTGGCGGCATGTTAGTTACAAATTTGTTCGATCCCAGTGAATTCTTTTTCTCAAAAAAATGATAGTGCATGCAGAATTTTAAATGGATTCTTTTTTGCACAATTTAATTTAATTAATAAATTAAAACGAGCCAGTAATTTAAGACAAGCAGATCGATTTCTAGGGACACGAGATGATAAGATAATCCATCGCTTTCAAACATGGATCGGAGACGGAGACCATGCCTGGCCCTATCTCCATCGATCTGCAATCGTGATATGATATCGCTGTCTTCATCATGGCAGTGTGTCGTTATTAGTACGTACTAGTGTATTGGGAAATCTATCTACGCACGAAATGTTGTGCATGCATATGCGTGTATCCATATATCGTGCTGTGCGTGCCAACGAGGAGCGAGAGAACCAAAAAGATGTACAGTACAGGGAGCATTATCATATCATCAAATTGTCATGCACACTTAGCAAGTTTATTTGCAAGTAAAGTACTTACGGCATGTTTGGTTGAGCTGTGGCCGTGAGAAAAAGGCGTTGTAGCTGTGAACTGTGGAAAAACTGTTGTGGGCTGTGAGCTGTGAAAAAGCTGAAAAACTGTTTGGTTAAACAAGTATAAAGTATATCTTCTAGTTTTATTTTTTATAAATAATTATGAAAACATTTTTTATTTTACTTATTTTGAAAAGCTGAAAGCCAAAAGCCAAAAGAAGGGTCGAAACAGTTTTAAAAAATATACTACGGAAAAGCTCCTGCTTCTGCAAAAGATATCTCCCACAGCACCCCTTTGGTTGGGCTTTTGGATTTTTGGGGCCAAAAGTCAAAGCCAAAAGCTCAACCAAACAGGGCCTTATCCACATGCATGCAGGAGTAGCATGTATGCTTCGGCCAATCATGTATGCCACCGAATATGAAGAAATCAGCCGTACGAATCAGCCGAACTAACTTATAGCTCAAATAGATAGGGCTAATATACAGATGATTCGTCCACAACTGATCCAGCCAATCATGTATGCCACCGAATATGAAGAAATCAGCCGTACGAATCAGCCGAACTAACTTATAGCTCAAATAGATAGTGCTAATATACAGATGATTCGTCCACAACTGATCCATTATACTACCTTTGTCCAACAAAACATGCAATCCTCGCTTATCGAGAAGTCAAACAATTTAAACTTTGACCAAAGTTATATAAAAAAGTACTAACATTCTTGATGTAAAAAATATACCATTAGATTAGTAATAGATTATATTTTCATAATAATTTTATTTAACGACATAAATACTAATATTTTTTATTATAATCTTGATCAAACTAGAATCAATTTGACCAGCGCGAATCCCGTAATTATATGTTTTTATGCAGTGAGTGAGAACTGAGAAGAAGGTGCCTGTCAGCTAGGAAATGCAGATAATTCAGCTAGGGAGCCACGTGGCCCAAAATCCCAAATGTTCAACAACATGATGACCCTCACTGGCTCTTTGCTGCAGCGTTGATGACGTAAGTGTTCGACTAGTTGAGCTGGCACGCTAACATGCATGTTCCAATACTCTCCTTATATTCCAAACTAGATACCATTCTCACTTTACGAAAAATATATTTTTTATAACTTTAACTAATTATATATTAAATAATATTAATATTTATAATATATAATTAGATCATGTTCGTCATTGATGGTCATGTCCGGATACGAATGGATCAAATACATCCATAAGCTAAGCGAAGAAGCAGTGTTTGTAGCAAAAAACCACATAACACCTTGTTATTGGCTTTCTCAAAACCTATTTTGAAAAATACTCCGCTTAGTTTTTTTTTTTTTTTGGAGTTTGTTCGAGTTATTCATAGTAACAACCCCTTGCAGGCTTTCTCTCATGAAAACCAATTGGCTTGAGCTTATTATGTGATCGGACACCATGTTAATGTGATTGGTTGCCACTTTAGTGAAGATTTTGACAGTAATATTGAGGAGACAAATAGACTTATGGTACTGTATCGGGTATGCTTGTAACACCTTAGGAACTAGGATTGCAACATCAAAGTTCAAACTAAACAATAATTCCTCCGTTCTAAATTATAAGTTACTTTGATGTATGTTTAGATGCACAACAAAATTGATGCATAAAAAAGTGACTTATAATTTGAAGTAGAAGAAATAGTAAATTCCAGTTGTGAAGACTTTGAACATTTACTTGAGGTCACCTTTATTTTTTCTTGACAAATGCTTTGTAGGTCAAAATTCTTGAGTGCTGACCATTAACACGTGGAAAATTCACCTCTTGAGTGCTGACCATTAACAAGATTTTGCCTTGCAATTTTCCACGTGTTTACACCCAACGACGAAGCAACAATGCACTGTTGTAGGAAAGTATTTCTAATTCGTTTTATACACATCTGGATTCTTCAAGAAGAGTTCAGACCCAAGAGATCAAAAGAGTGAATGAAAGCCTTAAAAAGCTGGTCTACCATTGCAATTTGCAACAAAGTATATACTTGCTTTTGGAAAACAAGGCAGAATATCATATTTTTTGTGTATAATAAAAAAATATATGTAATGTACTCCGGTTAGAATAATTGTCGCAATCGTTTCGGTGCGTACTCCCTCCGTCCTTAAATAACTGTCTCTAAAAATCCGTGTTTCCATCACAGACACGATTTCCGGACGACAATTAAAAATGGACGGAGGTAGTAGTCAAGAAGGCACCCTTTTTATTTTGACTGGACGAAGAGTACATGTACACATATCAATATCATCATGAACAGGTGGTGCTTATGTTTCCCTCATGTCACTATTGCAGAAATAATTCTGGTGTAGACAACACTAATGTGGTTGGCTGCACATATATTAGTATGGTCGTAGTGGTTAAGAGCTTGCTTTTGCAGCCTTAATTTGGTTTGGTCTCGCCTAACAGTTGTTAAGCTCTCTGGTCCTCTAGTTGACGTGTTCCATCAACTAGACAACGGCTCCAATCAAGCACACACTTACGCACAATACTGATCTTCCTGTTTGACAGATAATTTTTAGGTCCAATTACAGCTATTTTAATAGTATTTTGTATGAAAGAAATAAGCTTCAGTAGGATTGATAAGTCACTCAAAAAAAAGTGGAACATAATTTGTGTTGCAGAAAACAGTACAAGTACATACACTGTCACAAAATCAAGATTGTTCATTTGCTCAAATAATGTCCGTTTTCAACCTTTTTCAAATTTATCAAAGCTTTAAAACTAGTATCAAAAGGGTACTGGTAGCAAAATCAAAATAAAAAGAGGGAAAGAAGAAAAAAAAATTAAAAGGTGAGACAAAAGTGTGGAGCCGACATTGGTTGGCGTGTCACAAAATGTTGGTCTGTTGGAAAGTACAATTAATGCTACAAGCCATCTCCATGATTATCCAATGATTATAAACATGAAACTGCAAAAGAAAAAGCAACCGGGCACTAAAATCAGGTTAACACAAAGCATATTCCACCATAAAGACATTTTAAAGTAAAATACAACGTGTTTTTTGGATACATATAGTTTCCTCACAATAACTAGGCAGGGTTTGGATATGTAAAATCCAATATACAGTATTTTTACTGTTCATTAGTTTTACCTAAGAAACCGCACGCTAGTGCTACTGAAAACAAAAATAACAGGACCTGCTGTTTATATTAATTACAAGCGGAAGTGGAATTCTAGAAAAAAAAATTATGCAGAGGCATACTTTTTTTTTTCTGAAATGGAAACAGACGCAGACGCTCGTGCGTGCGAGTCCTGCAGATAAAATTCTAGTCCAGCCGTGCTGCACTGCATCCAGATGTGCTCTGATTAATCAATGAGCTAATCAGCAAGGGCAAGTGACCGGCAATTAACTAGTGGATTAACAGTACGGCGGCCAGTGCCCAGTGGGCAGCATGGGCAAAGCGACACTGCGTCGCTAGTGCTTATTCTACTGCTCCTTTCTCTGCCGCTACCGGGTCTTTTGCTTTCTCCTCTTGGCCTCCTGGGGGGCTGCTTGCCTGCTTGCGAGCTGCTCCTCGAACCCGCCCTCCTCGCCGGCCGCCCGGCGATGCCTCCCGCTCAGCGGCGGCGGCGGTGGCGGCGGAGGATGAGGTAGTTAGCTCCAGGTTGGGTGACTGGTGGTCGCCGGCGGCGGAGACGGGGATGACGGCGGCGCCGGCGACGAGCTCCGGCGGGGCCGGAGGCGATGGGGGCGGGGGCACCAAGCTGAACCAGGAGCTGTGGTACGCGTGCGCGGGGCCGCTCGTGGCGCTGCCGCCGGCGGGGAGCCTCGTCGTCTACTTCCCCCAGGGACACAGCGAGCAGGTCCCTTCCCTGACTCCCACCCTCCCTTGCGGCGATTCTTGATCAAAGCTGCAGTTTTTCATCCCCAAGCTCCCGATGAGCGGGATTGCTCCTTCTATTTATGAAATTTGTTCTCTTGTTGCGATTTTCCGTGGCGTACTTCGGCTTGTCTCTTTCTTGTCGCCTCCTCGTGTTCTACGGAGCGGAGATGCGCGCGTGTCATTCCATGGTTGGTTCGCCATTCGGCGGCAATTGGTTCTTGAGCTTCGCCGCCAAACGCTTGCTTTCCATTTGTCTCTTTGACAAAAACATCTTTTTTCCGGTGCCTTTTTTTTTGTACAGCAGCGCGAGAAAATCGTGTGCTCACAATTAAGGTTTAGTTTTGTGGTTGTTAGTAATGTTGTTGTATTTCAACTAAGTTACCTTTTTTTGGGCGACATAACAGAGCACAAAGTATTTTAGGCCCCTGGCGTGATGTTGTACAACTGCTCGTCTGCTCCTTTCTTTCTTTCTTTCTTTCTTTCTTTTCTTTTGGGAAAGAAACTGCTCCTTTCTTTCTCTGCAGCTAAGCAGAGTGTGGCCTCAATTTATTTCTAGTTGATACTTAATCATTTACTTTGCCAAGGCTTATGTTTAACTCACATGATGGTTCTATATTTATTGTCTGTGACGTTGAGGTCTCGTTTGCCATGATACTTATTACATTTTTGAGTGGTTATTAGTTAGACAAGCAGCAAACATTTTCTTGCCATTAAAGCCTCCCTTGTCCTTTTCTATTTGACCATGTTGTAGTGGGAACAACATACGTATTTAGGGAAATTAGGGGCTCATCTTAGTTATCTACGTCTGTCTTTGGCTTGTTTGCCCAACTAAAATAGAATTTCATAATGAAATGCCTGTGTATTGTGTGCCAGTTTTACATTAAAGTTACATAAAAGCTAAAGGATAAACCAGTTAAAAGTTTGCTTGTTTATTTACTAATAATTGTGAAAGTTGTATGGAATTCCATGGCGATCTATTCTCATTCCTTGATGCCAATTTCAGGTAGCAGCATCTATGCGAAAGGATGCAGATGCCAAAATTCCGAGCTATCCAAACCTTCCATCTAAGCTTATATGCATACTCCGTAGTGTCACTATGCTTGTAAGAAATGCTTCTTTCAGTACAGTACGAAAAATAACTGCTGTTGAGCTAGTTCTCTTTTATGTGAACAATTTTGATTAATGTATCTCTCAACAAAATTTGACAGGCTGATCCTGACACAGATGAGGTTTACGCCCGAATGACTCTCCAGCCAGTTAGCAATGTAGGTCATACTTCCCTATCTTCAATTATGCCATCTGTATTATAGGATGTACCTGTAACACCTTGAATTTGGAATTGGTACTGTTAGGTGACGCATTGTGACAAGGAGACGCTGCTGGCATCAGAGCTTGCACTGAAACAAACCAGACCACAGAGAGAGTTCTTTTGTAAAACACTGACTGCAAGTGATACAAGCACTCATGGAGGTTTCTCTGTGCCACGACGTGCTGCAGAGCGAATTTTCCCCCATCTTGTAAGAATACTTTACATGCTATAATCATCAAAAGCTGAACTGTTGGTTTTCTTAATTGTTCTAATCTGTTTGCACTGCACTGTATAGGACTTCTCATTGCAGCCTCCTTCTCAGGAACTGCAGGCCAGGGATTTGCACGATGCAATTTGGACATTCCGTCATATATATCGAGGCAAGTCGGTAAAAAAATACTGCATCAAGTTTCCTATTGGGCACGGAAGGAACTAATAAAAGTTCATCTAGTCCTTATTCAAATATCACTTTTCTTTAATTCCATAATTTTATTAGTAACTGTTATGGCGATGAGTATTTTGGGATAACTAGGCCTTATGCTTTGCCAAGAACTTGAGAGATTGAGAGAGACTAGAATTGTTTCTTCATAATTCATTGCTTAATTCCAAATGACAGGCGTGCCTCTCTTTATATAGAGAAGAAACCAACCATAAACCTAACTCTAACTTGGCGGCTAAGCTACTGCCTCTTGGGCCTATTGGGCCGGTGGCAGCCAGGCTGGCTGCCCATGACATTAACATTTACTCATAATAGACCTATCTGCTATTTCATAAACATATCGTTTCATATTTTATTAAAAATTCTCTTCCTTCATCAGGCCAGCCTAAAAGGCATTTGCTGACTACTGGTTGGAGCCTATTTGTCAGTGGAAAGAGACTCCTTGCTGGCGATTCAGTCTTGTTTATTAGGTAAAGTTTGGAGAGTGAAGACCCTGCCTTTCTGTGAATGTTTATCTGATTGCTGTTATGGTATTCTTTGGGAGTCAGTATAGTGAATTAGTCTACAGAGAGTATAACTAATGCTGCTGAACTTCCTGCCTGTGATTGTAGGGACGGAAGACAGCAACTCCTCTTGGGGATAAGGCGGGCAAATAGGCAGCCTGTTAACCTCTCATCATCTGTTTTGTCTAGTGACAGTATGCACATTGGAATTCTTGCTGCTGCAGCCCATGCAGCAGCTAATAACAGCCAATTCACAGTATTCTATAATCCAAGGTAAATAGCATCTTCTGCAATATATAAAGAAGTAATGCACTGAAAGTTTCAATTATACTGCTTTTATCCCTTTCAGAGCTAGTCCTTCAGAATTTGTTATTCCTTTTGCCAAGTACCAGAAGGCTGTCTATAGCAACCAACTATCACTTGGCATGCGGTTTAGAATGATGTTTGAAACTGAAGAATCTGCAACAAGAAGGTATAAATTTCCAGCTCTAGTTAATATTTGGACTGTGTAGCTGTCCTATCAACTTCGAAATCACTTTAGAAAAAAGATTAGTGGATCTTCTTGAGATTAGCTCATCTAGAATTTAGCATTTTGGTGTATATAGAACACTTGTGTGTCATGTTATGAACTGCATTTGGTTTTCTCTACATAGATTTACAATTCTTTCTGAGAACTAGTATCTTTTGACAACTGCCTGCAGGTACATGGGAACAATTACTGGTATAAGTGATATGGATCCTGTGAGGTGGAAAAACTCCCAATGGCGCAATATTCAGGTTTGACCTGATCAGTCAAACTAATACGCAAACCTTGCTGCATGTCCCTTTGTTTTTTAAGATAAGTGTTTGTATATGCAGGTTGCATGGGATGAAGCAGCACCAAGTGAGAGACGCACCAGGGTTTCCCTTTGGGAGGTTGAACCTGTTATCGCTCCATTCTTCATTTATCCCTCGCCATTGTTCACTGCAAAACGTCCGAGACAACCTGGGATAACAGGTAAATACAGAAGTACAATTATTGGCACAACAGCATTCAATTCTATTAATGAATAGTATTAGTGCATGTATAATTGAAGTTCTTAATGGCCTTTCCTTTCAAATTGATAATAATAATTTCCTTGACTGTGTACTTGATTAATTCTTGTCATATTCTGATCGTATCTGTAGATGATGATAGCTCAGAAATGGACAATATTTTTAAGCGGACCATGCCATGGTTTGGTGAGGAGATTGGCAAGAAAGATCTGAGTACTCAAAACAGTTTAGTTCCTGGATTAAGTTTAGTTCAGTGGATGAACATGCAACATAACCCTTCTCTCGCCAACACAGGTATGCAACCGGAATTGCTAAATTCGTTAGCTGGAAAACCTGTACAAACTCTGGCTGCAGCTGATCTATCTAGGCAAATTAGTTTCCAGCCCCAGTTCCTGCAACAAAATAACATCCAGTTCAACACTTCGCTGCTACCTCCCCAGAACCAGCAGACCGAACAATTAGCTAACATAATAGCTACACCAAACCAATTGGGAAGTGTTATAGTACCACAAAAGGTAGTTCAAAATTGCAGTTCTGAACAAAAACAGAATCCGCTAACTCAACCACTGCAAGTCAGCCAACCAATGATTACTATGGCACAGCCTCAACTTGTCCATACTCAACTCCAGCAACCTCAAGTCATTCTCCAGGCTCAGCATCAGCAACCTCAAGTCATTCTCCAGGCTCAGCCTCAGCAACCTCAAGTCATTCTCCAGGCTCAGCCTCAGCAACCTCAAGTGACTGTCCAAGCTCAACTACAGCAACAGCAACCTGTGGTTCAAAATCACACCACCATACAAGCTGGTCTTCAACAAATCCAGCTTCTGCAGCAACAGCATCCTCATCTGCAGCAGCAGCAGCAGGTTCAGCAGTCAGTGCAGGAACAACAGCAAATAAAAATACAACCTTTTCAGGGACCTAATGATGCAAACATGGTAACACAGTTATCTGATCAGATGAAAATACAACTATTGAAGGCTCTACAACCACAGCAGTCTCTGATCATGGAACAGCAGAAGATGATATCGGATTTGCAGCAACAAGCAGTAAATTCTCAGTCAACTGCTCAGCAGTGCTCGCAGGTAGCTACCCAAGTGGTTGGTTTACATAGCAGTAGCACTATTCAGTACCCGACGCAGCAAAAGACTCAACCTCACAAACCAATTCAAGATTTTCCTGTGAATGCTGTTTCTATTATAAAATCAGAAATGGTCGCCTCCATGGGTGCTCGCTCTTTGCATGTGCCTGGTGGAGGGCAGTCAACGAAGATGGATGATGTTCCCTCTTCTTCAACATCGCCATCCACAAACAATAATCCTGTTATTTTGCGATCAACTCCAAGTAGCTCCAAGAACCAATGTTTACCTACTGCAGCAAAGACTCATCAATCATCTGCTGTTATGGGTTCTACACTTGAACAGGGTATGAAACCTTATGAGAGTACACAGCACACAATAGTGATTCCCAAGATGGTTGAAGAAAGGCCAGCTACTGGACAAGACTACATGAACAGCACTCAGATGGATTATTTGGATACGTCCTCTTCAGCGACTTCAGTTTGCCTTTCTCAGGCTGACGGATCACTGCAACAAAATTTTCCACCTTCATCCTTCAATCATCAGCATCAACCGTTGAGAGAAACGGTTCCAGATAGCGAGTTTGAGGTTACAGATGCAGGAAATAACTTTCTATTTGGGGCAAACATTGATGGCCATATGGAACCTCTTAATGAAGACGCTTTGCTTGGAACTACCTTTGAAACCGAGAAGTACATGGATCAGATGCCAGGAAATGGCATCTCTAACTACATTTCATCAAAGGAATCTCAACAAGAGTTGTCATCTTCAATGATTTCACATTCATTTGGTGTTGCTGATATTGCATTCAATTCCATAGATTCATCAATCAATGATATCCCATTCTTAAATAGAAATTCCCGGGCTACAGGTCCTGCTCATCAACGGATACGAACATACACCAAGGTGTGTTATTTGGTTTAGCTCCCATTGTCATTCACAACATATGTAAAATTAACTCTTTGCATAAGGACTGTACTGAGCTACTGATCAAGGGACTTTATCTGCAGGTGCATAAGCGTGGTGCTGTTGGAAGATCTATCGACATCAACAGATATTCTGGATATGATGAACTGAAGCATGACATTGCTCGCATGTTTGGTATCGAGGGGCAACTCAGTGACCAGAATAGAGTTGGATGGAAGCTAGTATATGAAGATCATGAGAAGGATGTTCTGTTAGTTGGTGATGACCCATGGGAGTAAGTCATTTAAGCTTTTTATTTCTATTTATCTATAAAAAAATAACTAGCAAAGGAAAAAAAATAGCGACTAGCATGATGGCTTTCTGCAATTGAATGGCTCCTGAACAGTAAAATCAATGGTGATAGTGTACAACACAATACTATACAACACCTATTTTGATTGACGCCTCAGTTTTTAGTTGTGAATTGTGATATTCATATGGTTCTGTGAGTAGAACGATAACTCTAGTTTCTAACTTTGAGCAAACACCTCCTGATAAAAAGATGTGGAGAAACTCTAAAATCAATTGTTCTGGGTTTTGACCGTGTAACTGCAAAATTCTGCCATGGTCTCATCTGATTGAGAAATTGAAAGATTCGATCAAATTTTGATCAATTCTTCAACCGTATCCAATTTCCAAATTTGACTCTTTGTGCCACATTGGTTACTGAAGATTGGTGGCTATGCATTTGCAGGGACTTCGTGAACTGCGTGCGGTGCATCAGGATTCTTTCGCCACAGGAAGAAAGGCAAATGAGATTGGCCAGTGACTACGGTGACAGCTTTCTTGGTAACCAAGCATGCAGCAGTTCAGATGGGGGTCACCCCTGGAGGGTCACCGGTGACTAGAAAGCAGACACTGTCAGCACTTTGCACTAGCTGTCTCCACAATGTTGGTATAATCCATCCCAGATAGCAAGAAAATGATCCACGATGGTAATCTAGGGTCCAGATGTCTGAGCACATACTTGTACACTTGGATGATCGTGCAAACAGTTAACATTTAAAAAAATGTTGCAATTCAGTGAAATTCCTACAGGAAATGTACTTCATGCCCTGTCTCTGCTGTGATCTCGTAGATGTAGCGCTTCTATTGTGTTATGTTTTGGCAGCCTTACAATCGATATACTACAGGTACCCTGCCTATGTATAATATATCGGCATTGTATATCCTTTTGTTGTAACTTTAGTTGAAAGCTGAAACCGTTCATAATTTGCCACAGATACAGATCTGAGAAGAAATGAATTCAATTTACATATGCTTCATCGTTTGTGAGCCTACCTTGATCACGTTTAATTTGTTTAGTTCCTCTCAAAACGCTAGGTGGAAGTCGAAATCCCCGCATGCAATTTTGGGTGATTATAAAAGGTTTTCTAAATTTAGTTTTATTAGGCCTATTCAGCTGATGGCTTCTTTGGGTGAGGAACACTGGCCTGTTCGTTTGGACTTATTTTAGTTGGCCTGATAGTTTAAACTTATTTTAGTTGTTTCAATAGCGTTCTATTTTGGTTGGCCTGTTCGTTTGAACTTATTTTAGTTGTTATGTGAGAAAATAAGTCGTAGTACGATTGATTAGTTCTAAGTTAACAAAATGTTTCGACTGATTTATGCGAGAAAAACACTATTGCACGGCTGAAAATTATGTCTGATTCTAACCGAAAAGATAAAATGAAGAGGCTAATTGATTGTTGTTGACAAAGAAATTTCAAGAAAGGTTATTATCTACGATTGAAGCTGAGAACTTTGAGTTAGAACTGTTTTAATTAAATTGCTAAAAGCATAATCGATGCTCACCTTCACTGAATAGTGCTGATAAAGTACGATCACTGGCCGGTGGGTCCCAGCCATCGCCCGTCGACATCGTCCTCCCATTCCACCCCGGCCCGCCACCGCAGCCGCCGGCGGCTCGCTTCACTTCACGCTATACACGTGCTGTACGCCAAAGAGATCGCCCCTCGAACTCGCGGGACAATAAAACCCGGGGAAGGGATCGTTCTCGCGCTTCGTAGTGCCTCGCCGCCACAGCAGTGGGCAGTGGCAGCCAGGGAGCGATGGCGGTGAGCCCGGAGCTAGAGGGCTTGCGGCGCATCGCGCCTTCCCGCTTCGTCTCCTTCGCCTTCCCCAACCCTTTCCTCGGCCACGCCTCCAATCCTTACGGGGACGGGAGCGGCAGCGACGGCGACGCGGGGGAGTGCATCCGGGTTGCCGTCCTCGATTCGCCCCTCCCCTCCCCGCCCGTCCCGCCGACGGCGGCGATGCTCGTCCCGGCCGGCCGGCACCGCGACTGGATCTTCTCCACCCGCGCCGGCCACCTCCACCTCCTCCTCTCCACCACCCGCTTCTCCCGTCTCATACTCGTTGGTCCTGAGCTCTCGGCGCCTTCTCCTCGGGTCGTTTCGTGCGTCCGTCGCCCGGACCCGGACCCTGCCCACGCTCGGCTCCTCCCCCTCCTCCTTGCTCTCTGCCCCATGGCCGCGTTTCGGGACAACGCCGTCCCTGACGTCCCGCTGCTCACCTTCCAGGATGACCTCCTCTGGCTTGCCCCTATCAAGTTCGTCGCTGGCCCTGTTGTTGGCGAGATGGTTGTCGAGGATGTGGCCATTGACAGCAGTCCTGGTCCAGCTGAATTGCGCCGCAGGCTGCGGTTCAAGCGCATGCCCTGCCTTGTGCAGACGCAGGTACGCCTCTGTCAGTCACCTGCTGCTGCTGCTTCGTCGCCGTTGCTGGAAGCACTGGAAGGCTCAGGTGAGCTGTTGCAACCGGAGGTGGGTGGATCGTTGGTCCAGCCTTACCTCCAAGCCATGGTTGCCGGTCTCGCAGTGACTGCGCCGTCCATTGAGGAGAGCATTCGGTCAGGTGTTAGGCCTAGGTGTCTCTGTGCTGGTGTTGGAGGTGGATCACTCCTCATGTCAGTCAGAGTGGGGCTTCAGTTCGATGTACTCGGCATAGAGGCCGATGGTGTTGTCCTGGATGTCGCAAGGAATCATTTTGGGCTGGTGGAGGATGAGTTTCTCCATGTCCATGTCGGTGATGCTATACAAATGGTAGAGGGTTTTGCTCGGCAAGGGGAGCCTGATATGAATTTCAGTGCAGTTATGGTGGACCTTGACTCCTCTGATGCTATGTGTGGTGTCAGCGCGCCACCATTGGAGATGACTCATGGAAATGTCCTTCTCTCTGTGCGCAAAATCCTACACCGTCACGGAGTTTTGATTCTGAATGTGATTCCACCTCCTGCAGATAGGTCCTTCTACAGTGGGATGATTGATGTTCTTCGCCAAGTTTTCTCAGAACTGTTCGAAATAGATGTTGGTAATGGCGAGAATTTTGTTCTTATTGCTACAGTATCGCCGATTGAAACCACAGTTGCTGGTGGTTCTGGAGATTTTCTGACAGAATTGAGGAAATTAACTGGGGACTTTTTGGAACATATAAGAAAAATTTGACATTCGTAGTCATTAAGCAGTGTTGTCTCTGTTAGCCTCCACAAAGACAGTTCGATATACTGCTGTCAACTGCTAAGAGCTGAGATGGTTGGTTATATTAGCATTCAAGCACTACCACTGCATTCACTGTTCGATATACCTCAGTTTTTCCAGAAAAAAAAAAACTGAGATTGTTCTGTAGTGTTATTGAGTGTTCAGATATCAGGGCAAATCACTTGTCACCCAAGAGGAATGTTTTCTTGCGATGCACACCGCACCTCATACAGACACTAGACAATTGGTATTTAGGGTGCACAACAATTTTTATGACCAAATGGCTATACATGATTTCTCTAAGCTCACTGCCAGTGCAATGTGAATGGCACATGCTGAGTTGGTGACTGCTAAGACTGACTCAAAGTGATCTGCCTGATCTTCATCGGTCTAGTTACAATATAGTAAAAATTTCCATCAAGACATTAATTGACCTGGAGTGTACGAAGTCAATTTTAGATTGATGTTTGAATTATTTGCAGAACAGGATATGGATCCTGCAATTCTTATTTTAGCTTCAGAAATGATTTTGAAACTGCGCTTTCCATTACACCAGTACTGCGAAAGATTATGATGTCTACTAAGTACTAACTACTGATCTGTAACAGTGGCAATATGCCTACTCCCTCCGTCTCAGAATAGGAGTCATTCTTGCTTCCCGAGGAGTTAACTTTTCTTAACTTTGACCAATTATATATAAAACAATATTAATATTTATAATACATAATTAGTATCATTAGATAGATCATTGAATATACTTTTATAATAAACTTATTTGGAGATATAAATGTTACATGAATTTTCTACGAACCTAGTCAAAGTTCAGAAAGTTTGACCTACACGTAACCCATAGCGACCTCTATTTTTGGGACGGAGGGAGTACATCACACAGACTATTCTGTTAAACCTGTCAGATAGTCTTGCTAATCGATTAATAAAACTGATGATCAGGATGCCGTTCTGTCCATGCAGATGTGGGAATGGAAGTCACTCGACGAGTTTAGTCACCTTCATCCTTGGCATGGTGAAGCATCCCCATGTGTCCGTGTCTAATCTGTTGTGATGTTTCCAATACGTTTCTGAGTCAACCAGGATGAGTTTATTGCAAATGTTATATGAGATCTCATGTTATATAGGTTTAGTGCCATCATCAGGAGGCATCATTGATATGATTATGATTATGGCCCGTGTGTGAAAAGAGAAAAGCTCCTCTCCGTGCGCTCGGTCCTTTCGCCTTGCCCTTCCGCCTCCTCCAATCTCCTTTTCTCCGCATGGGCGATCGCTAGGACTTCAGCGCCGCCGCCTGCAGCAGCGGAGCAGCCCTACCACCGGCGCTCCTTCGTCGCCCCATGTTCCCGTCCGCCCCATTTGCTCGTCACTGCACCACTCCCTCCCCGTAACTCGGTGAGTCCTGTCTGGCTGTCTCGCCCTCTTCTTCACGCTCCTTTCCTCGTCAGCACTCCCTCTACGATGCTTTCCAGTCTCAGGCGTCCGGCCCCGTTCCTCCCGGAGCTCGAGCACGCTCCCTTCCTGTGCCTCCCCGTCCCCGTCTCCCTCTCCCTCTTGCATCTCCCCATCCCTACGCAGGTCTAATACTTCTGTGTGTTGTTCTTTTTGCAGTGGGTAACGACTGGTGCGGTCTAGGCGGCGGCGGCGGCGAGATGGTGATGGTGTCAGGCGGCGGGGGGAACGCGTGGGCGAAGGAGATGACCATCCGCCGCAGGATAGCCAGCATGTGCGCTCCACACCCTGAAGCAATCTCTCTGTTCTCTTACACAGAGAAGAGATTCTTTTCTATCAAGCTGCTAACTACCATTGTTTGTATGTTGGGTTCAGATTCAACAAGACGCGGGAACATTTCCCTACTCTGAAGGACTACAACGATTATCTGGAAGAAGTTGAGGATATGAGTGAGTTGTTCCCCCCTGTTTGCTAATTTATTATTCTTTAATTGTACCAATCCGGAAAAAAAACTTAGCTGGTTTGATTTTTCTTTTCAAGCTTTTAACCTGGTCGAAGGGATAGATGTCGAGGCGATTGAAGCAAAAATTGCAGGTTACCAACAGGAAAATGCAGAGCAGATATACTTGTCCAGAGCTAAAAGGGTGTGTTTTGTCATGATCCCTGGTGTAGTCTTATGGAGTACCGAAATTCCTGTTGAAATGTTTTACTCTAACCTTTGAAATATTCATATATCTTCTGATCGATAAAGATTTATCTTTTATGTATAATGTGTTCCTTTATAGGCTGAAGATCTTGCAGCAGCACTTAAAGCAAGCAGGATGAACCCTGTAAAGGCTGAGACCAATGATACGGTCAGTAGATATTTTCAAGATATATGTTTTCTTCATAAAAAAGTATGAAGGTTATAAAATTAAATATGGGTTTTCTTCAACTTAGAGTTTTGATTGTCTGATAGCTGGTTGTGTAAGTACATGAGCAATCTGCAATCCCATCATGCTGGTGTCACTGGTAAGCTGCTTGCGTGTGAAATATTTGGCACTACCATTTAGTAGGTCAACCAGGCAAACTTCTAGTAAACATCATGATTTTTTTTAACGTAATAAACATCATGAGAATATAGTAGTGATGAAATGCTAAATCATGAAGTGACAGCTTTCAGATTTATCAGCTTGACATCTTATCAACATGTTCTATTGGCGATTGGGATCATAATCACAGTATCCGCTGCATGTTTTGCACTAGAAAAAAAATGACCTAGGCAGGAGTGCTGATTTGGTGATCAAAGTGGCAATCTTTTAGCAAGTTAAATCCTTTGCCAGCTTGTTTCACCTTCGTTATGCATTTTTTTATCGGTATATATATTTGCATAGATGTCTTACATCTTTAGATATTGCCCTACCCGACCAACATGACCGCAAATGAAGTTTAGTAAAGGCATGATATTATCATCTTCTCTTTGTATCCTTATATGATCATGTTCATTTTTTCGTCTGGTTTGACTCACGCATATCTCGCATAAAGAACTACTGCAAAGTTCCTTTTCCTTTCATTATGTTTCTCTATACTGTACTGCTTTACTTTGATATACTATTTTTTTTTCTTGAGGTTGATGCATTGATATCGTGTTCTTGGTTTAAATGCCAACACTTGGTGCTCTTGCAATCTGTAACAGGCGGCTGGGAGTTCTCAGGGTATTAGTGGTGGGGCAGGAGTTCAGGGCCAGTATGCACTTGCCGCCGTTCTTGGGGGAGTGGCTCAGCCTCGCCCTACAGGTGTGGCTCCCCAACTGATCGGCAGCCGGTCAGATCCTCTTCAAGGAGATGACGTGGAGACCAGGAGACTACGCGCAGAGCGAGCAGCACGAGCTGGCGGATGGAGTGCTGAATTGAGTAAGAAAAGAGCGCTGGAGGAGGCGTTTAGCGCCATATTTATCTAGGACTAGATCAAAAGAGGCAACAGATGGCCTGGAGGAAAGCCAGTATATTTAAAATGGCTGTCAAACAACTGCACAACCTTGGATGATCATCTTTGGGACATGGCATTCTCAGATTGTAGTGAAGTAGTACTACCTATTAGCACCAAGTGAGCCCGCGGTTGCAAAAGCATCCTTTGTGTGCAAGCTAGAAAATGCACATTGTTGTGTTAACTTGTTCATCTCAGGTCATCGTGACAGTCAAGATTCGTGGCTGTTCTTTTGTATAGGAAATGATATGCTGTACGAGCCTATGATATTTATTTTGTCAGAATTTTTGTTCAATTCAAACATTCAATCTGCTGAGTCTTTCCGGGAGTGGCAATCATGTTTCAGTTCTCCGCGTGGCCTGACGAGATGCAGATGGAGGTGAGGAGGGTCTTTCCGGGGAAATCCTATCTACCGACCAGTCGGTGCACCGACCCCCCCCCCCCCCACACACACACACACACGCGCGCGCGCGCGCGCGCGCGCCCCATTTCGGCCGGTGGAGGCGGCGGCGGATCCGACGGCGGCTGCTCTCCCTTTCTTCTCCATCTCCGGCGGCTGTAGAAGGAGGCCGGCCGGGGGAGGCAGGCAGGCCCGACGGTGGGGAGGGTGGCCGGGCGGCGGTGGAGGCGGCCGGGCCAGGGAGGGGCGGGGGAGCTCGCCGGAGATGGCGGCGGTGGGAGGAGGGCAGTGGGGAGGGGAAGGAGGAGGCCACGGCGGCGGAGCTCCGGTGAGGCCCTACCGCGGCCGCGGCGGTGGGCGGGGGTGGAGCAGGGGAGTGGGGGGGGGGGGAAGAACAGGAGCAAGGGGGTCGGCGCGGGGCTTCCTACTGACCCGGTCGGTAGGTAGGAGCCCCTGTCTTTCTGGTCCGCCGCGGTAGGCCTGCGTGCGGAGTGCAGCAGTATGTCGGCCACCAATTTCGGTCATATTGTAAGGGGGTGTTTGGTTCTCACCCCCTAGAGTTTAGTCACTAAAGTTCCAAACACCCCCGCTAAAAGTCACTTATAACACTACAACTCTAGTGACCTCCACTAAATTTTAGTGGCTAAACTTTAGGGGGTGGGAACCAAACACCCCCTAAGATGGGAATTACCGAATTAGTAATAAACATCCTCTAAATTTTGACAAACTTTTTGGATGCTATGTTACTCGTAATTCCTGCTTAACTAGCTAGGGTGTTGGTACTCGCCTTGCTAACGATGGTGTGGACGTTTGGGAATGGTCGGAATCCCTTTCCATTCCCAATTTATGTTCAAGAAAAATGTTAAATATGGGTTGTATTTTTGTCAAACTTGACATGCTTTGACTCTCTATTTTTTTTAAAAATAACTTATAATACTAGGTTTTGGTCAAAATTGTTTATTTTTTTTAAGAAAAGGTCACTATGAAGTGATTTTTTTAATCATACGTATGAAATTGCTGTTGTGGTCATGACACATACTCCTACTCCACCAGATATACACGACCTTGTTTCGACTACATTGTATGGTGTACAAAGAATCAATGCCAAACAAGATTTAACGCCTTATCAAAACATAGAGTCTGTTTAGATACACCAACTAAACTTTAATTTTCACTAAAATTTAACTGAGTCTATTAGTTAAAACATCTAAACACTTTAGTTAATGTTTAACTAAAAAAACCTTAACTGACTAAAGTTTTATATTAAAATTTTAGCTAACTAAATTTTAGTTATGTACATCAAACATGTCCATACCGTAGCAAGAATCAACTATGACTTAACGAAGAGAACGGTCGTAACATTCTATAAGGAGTATGAGAAAAAAAAATATGTGAACCAAAACTTCACGAGGGAATCAAAACCATTCCATTCGAAAAACCGTCAATCATCGCTTTGTTCACAAGTGGGGTTATAGAAAAATATTTTAGATCTTTTAATAAGATTTTGCAGATCTACTTAGGCACACATTGCTCCTTATTATTAGAACAAAAAGAAACATGGTGTTCGCAAGGGAAACGGATGAATTTAAAGAAGTTTGATCTAAGAGTCTCAAAAACTCGCATGGTATTTGGGCAAAAAAGGCACACAGTTAGCAAAATCCTTATCCAAAATCGAGGCGGCCCCGAGCCCGAGCGAGCAGCTTGCTGGTAGGGATGTCTCCCGGGCCCACCTGCCAGTGAGCCACAGCAGCTACACGGAAAGCTCCACGTCACCTAGTCACGGGTTGCAAAATCCCCGTCCTGCCCCTCCACTCTCTAATCTCGATAGGGGAGCGCGACGACGGGGAGAAAAAAACAGAGGAGGAAAAAAAACACAAGGGAAAAAAAAAAAAAATCACCTCCTCTTCCTGCGTTCCCCTGCTCGATCCCCGACGAGGAATTCGCCCCCGAATCCATCGATCTGCTCTCCCCAGTCCGCCGATCCGTGGATCGATCCGTGCGCGGGCTCGGTCCGCCCCGGGGTTCCGATCTGGTCCTCGCCTCGCCGGAGGAGGAGATGAACGGCGCCGGGGGCAGCCACCACCAGCAGCAGCAGCAGAGGCTCCGGCAGCAGCAGCAGCAGCAGGCGCTCCTGATGCAGCAGGCGCTGCAGCAGCAGCAGCAGTACCAGTCCGGCGTCCTCGCCGCCGCGGCAGCGGCGGCCATGACCCAGGTCGTCCCCCCGGATCCTTGCCTCTCGATCTGCTGGTCTGCGTGCGCATTGGGCGGCAGTAATGCGCGCCGATCTGCTTGTCAGTGCGGGAGATTGTTTCCTTTGCTCTGAGCATTTTTCTTAGGCTGCCTTGCTGGTTTGCTGTACTTTTTTTTTGTTTGGTGGCGGGCTAGCGGCAGCACAAGTTACAGCTTGATAGATTGGGTTTCTTCTAGCTCATTTTTTTTGGTGGAATTGGAGCAGCGCTGTTGCTGCACAAGTTTGTCTGCTGATTGCGTGTTATCGTTGTTTGTGATACGTTTCTGGTCGCGTACGAGATGCTTGTGCTACTGCCTCTATCGTTGTTGCGACTTGGAAGAAAGTTTGTTAATAAAGGAAGGCGTTTGGATGTGATTGCTCGGAAGACGGTTACTACTAGTGGATAGGAGGGATTGGGTTCTCACTCCCTTCATGCTTTTAGCTAAAGGGATGCTATTTTTTCTTCTGTGCCCCCTTTTCTTGTCTTTGCTTGCCCCGTACCACTACGGTCTACAGCCTATTTTCCCATCTATCATCTGTATCGGCTGTGCATTGGGTGGTAACACACACTGATGATTTGATCTGGTCGTGAATCTAGAATGCTGTGTACATTGAGTTCGAGCATTCTGCTTAGGTTGCCCCGTAGACCATTGTTTTGGGTGTGGTTTTAGTGCATTTATTGGTATTTTTATTTTACTGGAATAATGCATTGCTACTTTTTTTTTGTCTCTATATAGCATGTACTGTTATTATCTCCAGCTTTATAAAGTATGTTGATTGCATTATCATTCTTGATAGTTTGTTGTACTCTGATTTTTGTCTTTAAGCTAAAGAACGAAAACAAATGGCATTGTTGCATATGCAAAGCAACATTGTTCTAGTTGGGAGGAGATGTTTGGTAGTAATTATATGCAATCACAGATTCTATGGCCAATGGGAATATGGGATACAATATGGCTAGAAGAACTGGGTTTATATTCCCCTTACAATTTACATTTTAGTGCACAATTGTACTTTGTTTTGATTTGCTTGTCATTAGCTTGTTTCGCAATAAGTATCTTCTTTTTTATTTTCTTCTATATTTTATATTTTGCAGATGGAACCTATTTCCAATGGCAACCTTCCACCTGGGTTTGATCCTTCCACTTGTCGCAGTGTGTGAGTGCTTACGGTGTTCTTCTCTGTTTTCACTTTCATATGTGATTGATAGCTTGCTTTTCCCTTTTCCCTTTTTGTCTGTGCAACTATGTTATTTTTTTTCAAAAATTAAAAACCTGGAGTTTCAAAAGGTAACGAAAACCAAATTTAGGTGATGCACAGTTTCACATTTATGTTGGTGCTAAAATCTGTAGCTAATTGTAGTTGCATAATCTAAATACAGTCTTATGGTACCTACCTTGAAGTTTTATGTAGTTATCTTCTTTTTCTATAGTATGATTTTAAGTCATGATGATTTGCTGAATAGGTATGTTGGAAATGTGAACCCTAACGTCACGGAGAGCCTTTTGATTGAAGTTTTCCAGAGTTCTGGTCTTGTGGAAAGATGCAAGCTCATACGGAAAGAGAAGGTGAACTTCTGCAGTCAATGTTTAAGATTTGGAGTTTTGGAGTACTAGTGATATTGCATCAGAAATGATTGTATTTAAATAGTCGTCCAACTTTTCTGAAGGCATATGTGCTTATGTGTTGAACCCACGCTAGAGAAGCACCAGTTCTTTATATTCCAACATTTTTTTTTCTTGGTGTGTTAGCACATAGCTACCCCAAGTACCACCAGTGGTTATATATAGTTGTAACTTGACGGTAAATTTTTCCAGTATGCTTTATGCTACTGTCTAGAAGTCTCATGTTCCTTTTCTCAGGCTGATAATTTCACAGCATATATACTGTTTTGAGTCAGTTGCGTTTATCTGATGAGCATTTGCTCTTTCTGCAGTCTTCCTTTGGTTTTGTGGACTACTATGATCGAAGATCTGCTGCTCTAGCAATCATGACCCTCCATGGCCGTCACATGTGAGTTCTGCTGTTATACTACTTTGAACAACACAAATTTCAGAGATTTAAATTCTGGTGTTCTTTATTGTCGAAATTCTTACACAGATATGGACAAGCAATCAAGGTGAACTGGGCATATGCAAGTACGCAGAGGGAGGATACGTCAGGTGAGATATTCTTTAAAAAATATATATTCTTGTTCTCTTTCTTTTCATATTATAATCCTTGTTTGGTTAACCGTGCCCATTGAATTATTTCCAGGGCATTTCCATATTTTTGTTGGTGATTTAAGTTCTGAAGTGAATGATGCAACTCTTTATGCCTGTTTCTCAGCATATACTTCTTGTTCGTAAGTCCTTAGTTCTTTGTATCATGATGGCATCTATGACGAGCTTGACCTACAGCCTATGATTTCAAAGGCTGACTCGTTATTCAAATTTCGCAATATGCTATCTCAAATCCATCTATATCTTGTGCTATTGAATTTAGAACGATAGAGTTTGGACACTATGACTTCTCTCTTAGCTTCTACCATTTTTTTGCTTGTCTGTATCCTTTTAGATTTTCAATTGTATCATTTATGTGCAGTGATGCTCGAGTCATGTGGGACAACAAAACTGGACGCTCCAGGGGTTATGGTTTTGTCTCCTTCCGTAATCAACAGGCACGGACAACTCGGACTTTGCTTCCTTGAATTTTGCAGAGATGTCACCATTTTCATGCGTGTGCCTTGACACCACAGTTCATTTCTTTTCCTATCATTTTTTTGCATTTAAATGTTTGGTACTGGTGAATTTCTCAGTGCCTGAATTCCATTAAAGGCAATATTGTAGTCTAAATTAGTGAATTGCTTGCAGATTACTGCTAGTGTAAGACAAAATGTGATGTTAATTTCTCATGCTTCAAATCTCTATTTTTTCTTGATATATTTGGACCCCATTTTTGTGTGAAATAATTTTATAATGCTATTTTCTCATTACTGTCTAAATTCTGTTCTTGTGAGACTTCATTGGTCGCGCACCTGATTAAACTTTTTATCTGGCTCGTTTTGTATCCATAGTTAAAATTCAAACTGTAACGTGTTAGTTTATATTAGTTTATATTTCATATGCCATGCACATGAAGTTTGACTATGAACTGGCATTTCCATCAGCGTTACACTTGCTTACTTGAACTATTCTCTTTGCTGGTGCAGGAAGCTGAAACTGCTATAACTGAAATGACTGGTAAGCATGCTATCAGTGCCTATGCCAATATTCACTACTTTTTTCCTGACTGTAGTCTACTGATATTATGTTGCTGCAACTTCTGAATTTTGGAAACTAATTTGTAGGAAAATGGCTTGGAAGCAGACAAATAAGGTGCAACTGGGCGACAAAGAACAATTCAGAAGAGAAACCAGAAACTGACAATCATAATGCAGTTGTACTAACAAATGGTAGCTCCAGCAATTCAGGTTAGTGTTTTTGAATGATTTCATGACCAGAAAAACAGCAGTGTTTTCTTTTTAAGGCTCCCAATCTTACCATGTTTATATTGAATTATTGGCATGAGATGAAGAACATGCCACATAATTAGATATAACTATTTGAGCCAATAAGGATCTTCCTCATTGCTGATTTTGTCATTTGCTTGATTATATTCTGCAGCAACAGATGCAAGCCAGGATGCAGGAAGTAAAGAGAACCCAGAGAACAATCCTGACTGTACTACTGTATATGTTGGCAACCTTGGACATGAGGTACAATCAAATTGCTGTATAACCACTTTCATCGTCCCAGCTTGTTCTTGTTTCCAGACTTTTCCACTGTTACTGGTGCCTACTGAGATTGAGTGAATGTTTTTTTCTCAACTTTTTCCTAGCTCTCTAGAGACCATAGAGACTGTAGCACCTATGATTCATCTTTCACTTAACTGGCCAGGTTAACCGGGATGAGCTTCACCGCCACTTCTATAACTTGGGGGTCGGGGCAATTGAGGAAATCCGTGTTCAACAGGATAAAGGGTTTGGATTTGTGAGATATAGCACCCATGGGGAAGCGGCATTAGCTATTCAGATGGCCAATGGATTGGTAGTCCGTGGGAAACCAATCAAGGTAAAGATCCAAAGCATTAAACGCCCTCGTGCTTACATGATCCTTTATGTAATGGTTCTAATGGTTTTAACTCCACTGTTCTCTTGTAGTGCTCTTGGGGTAACAAACCAACTCCACCTGGGACAACTTCCAAGCCCCTACCCCCTCCAGTTGCTCCATACCAGCCTGCTGTAGCAATGCCAGGTGTCCCGCAAGGTTTCACAGCAGCAGAACTTCTCGCTTATCAGAGGCAGCTTGCCTTAAGCCAGGCTGCAGCCGGGCAGATTGCTGGCCAGCATGGTCTCGCGGGTCAGGTTTCTGCAGGCCTTCTTGCTGCTGCTGGTTCCCAGGCCCTCTACGATGGCTACCCGAACCAGTCATCGGCCCAGCAGCTTATGTACTACAACTAGAGTTTAAGAGGAAGGCGTTTGTAGTGTTCGGCTTGTTTTGTGCAAGCCTGGCCATCCTCGTCCTGTTTTTTTATTTTGTGGTTCATGTACTATTTTGCGTGAGAGTTCTTGTTCTCTTCTCGCCCGCGGGATTGTGTCACTATCTTGTTATTGTACCATTGACCGTTTTCCTTGTCTAATTCTGTTGAGTAGTCACTTTAACAGAGTAAGAGATGTATTCTATGTGACTTTGCGATTGATTAATGTAATGCTCCCTTGGGGATCGGCTTTGGTCGCTGGGCTGGTTCATGATCTGGTGTTCTGGTCCGATTGGACATTGAAAGGTTTACTGTTTATGTCATCCGTAATTTGCTGCTATGGTTTACTGGTGTCTGGTTCCATGTGTCTGTCATGTGTAGTTTACTGTTTCTGGTTGCATGCCTATGTTCGCTTATGCTCGAAGGTCATCAAATTGAGTCAATACAGTATGCTGGAATGGAATTTGTTTTGCAATCAGAGATGCCATGTCAGTTTTCCGTCAGACGTGGATGTTTCACACTGAAATTTGGACTCTTAGAGATATGCCTGTCACAGAAGGTTCAGTAGTTGCAATCCAATTTTGTGATTGAAATTTTCTGGACTGTTTAACTGGGATTATAGTATTGGATTATTGTTTATTGGGAAAATTTGAAGAGTGTCATTATAATTTTGCAAAATTAGAGATATATCATCGTGTCCCACGTGTGATGCCCCCACACCAAAGTCAAAACGGCTATGATCTTCTTTATCGTTATTATTGCTTCATTTTGTGTATCTGCTAAAGGTCGAGTTCTTAACATCAGTGGACAGCAGGTTTGACAGCTTTTGCCACAGAGGCCTGAGCCGTCGAGACGATGAGATGAGCTCGCTGGCTCGCTGCTGCTTCCACCATGGCAGCCGCTTCCTCCTGCACCTTCTCCTTCCCTCCCATCCACTCATCGTCTTGCTCCATCCTCTGTTCGCCAGGTCTCTCGACGCGCGCGCAGACTCCGCCTCGGCGTCCCTTTGCCGTGCCCCGTCTAAGAGCCGCCGTTCCGGACGCCATGGACGCGGCGGCCCTCATGGTCGCGCGCGCCGAGGCCGGGGACTTCGCGGAGGCCCGGTCCCTCTGGGCGCAGCTCCTGCACAGCTCCGGCGCGCCGTGCCTCCCCGCAGCCGCGCCGCGCCTCCTCCCGGCGTACGCGCGCCTCGGCCGCTTCGACGAGATCCTCCTCGCCGTGCGCGAGCTCTCCGCGCGGGACCGCGGCGCGGCGCGCGCGCTCTACCCGCTCGCCGTCTCCTGCCTCGGCGCCGCGGGGGAGCTCGCGCGCATGGAGGACGCCGTGCTCGAAATGGGCCGCCTTGGCCTCCGCGTCGACGCCGCGACCGGGGACGCCTTCGTCAGGGCCTACGCGGCCGCCGGAACCATCCCGCAGATGGAGGCGGCCTATCGCCGGCACAAGAAGGCCGGGCTGCTCATCACCCGTGGCGCCATCCGCGCCGTGGCGTCCGCGTACATCTCCCAGCAGAAGTACTACAGGCTCGGCGCCTTCGTGGCCGACGCCGGCCTCCGCCGGCGCAACGCCGGCAACCTGCTCTGGAACCTGTACCTCCTCTCCTTCGCGGCAAACTTCAAGATGAAGTCCCTGCAGCGCGCGTTCCTGGAGATGGTGGCCGCCGGGTTCCGGCCGGACCTCACCACCTTCAACATCCGCGCCGCGGCCTTCTCCAAGATGTGCATGTTCTGGGACCTCCACCTCAGCGCCGACCACATGCGCCGCGACGGCGTCGCGCCGGACCTCGTCACGCACGGTTGCTTCGTCGACGCCTACCTCGAGCGCCGCCTCGCCAGGAACCTCACGTTCGCGTTCGACCGGCTCGACGGCAACGCCGAGCCCGTCGTCGCCACGGATGCCATCGTGTTCGAGGCGTTCGGCAAGGGCGGCTTCCACGCCAGCTCCGAGGTGTTGCTGGAGGCCACCGGCGGGAAGCGGCGGTGGACGTACTACAAGCTGCTCGGCGTCTACCTCAGGAAGCAGCATAGGAGAAACCAAGTTTTCTGGAACTACTGATGCTAACCGATTCATTGACAGTATTAGCAGCAGTGTAGTGCTATATTGTAAATTTCAGTGATAAAAATGTGCTTGCCAGGAAATTCATATATCTAGGAGTTTGCAACTTAGACATACCAAGACTGATTTATATACTCTCAGAAAACGATTTATACTGACATCAATAATATTGTGCATTGATTCTGAAATGACGCCTACAATCTCAGAATCTTGAACAAACAACTTAACTACCTAAGCAGCACAATATGGAGAAGCATGGAAGCAAAAATACAGAGATTACACCAGGTATGAAGACATGATATTCCAACTAATTTTCATGTGTGGAGGCATCGGTGCGATGAATCTTAGGAGGTTGGGCTTCTCCTTGGCCCATGGGGCGCCGTTTTCGTGCCATTCTCCAGTGCTGTTCAGGAACTTTGCAATGTTGGGGATGACCATCTCCCGGCAATGCAGGTGTAGCAAAGGGACTTTTGAGAGAACACTGCCCTTCTGAATCTCCAAGCCTTCTGGCCGTCTCAGCTTGTATGGCTCTCCAGTAAACGGTTCAAAGTCAGGCTGGGGATTTTGCTTCCACGTTTGGTGCACAAACCAACCGTATTTGTAATCCCCGACAATGGGAGTGCCGAGGGCTTCAGCACAGTGGACTCGGAGCTGCAAACAGAACAGGTTGATGCTTACAGTTGAAAATGTCCATTCCTAAGCAAGATATATGAATCTATTTTTCCATGTTTCTAAGAACAAATGAAAGGCATGATAGAATATACTAAAGTGTGGATCATCTCCACACATTTTGCAGAAATACAGCACAAACAAAATCCAAACATTATGAGGATACCTGGTGCTTCCGCCCAGTCAATGGGCGCAGCTCGATCCATGAGCACCCATTAATGGTTGGTCCCATCACCCGATACTCTGTTACTGCCTCTTGTGCACCATCTATGCCAGAAGGATGTGCCAGAATGACCCTCTCAGCTTTCCCGTCATCGAGAAGTACCTGAATCAGAAAATCCAGTTTGATTTAAGTGAAAAGATTGGAACATAAGAAGTTAACCCACATAGGATCATTTATTGTTTTATGTTGCAACTTGCAAGTAATAGCTAACAAATAAATCAGAAAATACCTTTGAAATAGGAGCAGATATAACACCTTCCCTTTCTTTAGGAGTACCAATGACTAGTGCCCAATACTTCTGCACGTATGCTTCACAGGCTTTATTCCATGTCTGAATATGCCAATAATGCAAGATATTAGTTAGTATGCAACAATCAGAAAAGGTAAATTCATCACAATTCTTTAGAAGGAACATGGCCAAGTCAAAGGCTTAGTAATCGAGGAATTGATGATTACTTGAGAAGATGTTTTAGCTAAATTGACACTAGTGAAAAGCCAGTGCAGCCGAGTAAAGCTTTCTTTTGTTCTGCCCATCAAAATCAAACCGCTGCTTTCTCTGTCCAGTCGATGGACCTGAGCTCACAAGCACACAGGGATAAGAAATCTTCAGAGAACCTAATATTATACAGAGTGACCAAAAGGCAAACAGAAACAACTCGTGAGCTCACCAATTTTGGACCCTCTTCGTTTCCATATGACAGTGCTGCTGCTGCAAGCACATCCATGCTGTTATGTACTGGCAAATTTCCTTTCATGGGCACTTTTGATGGCTTGTTAAGCACCAGTATAGCAGAGTCCTGTGATTGAAAAGCTTTAGCATATTGCATTGAACCTGAATCATGTAAAATGAAAGCAGTAAAATCTGAAACACTGAAATGGCGACAAGTTGACACCTTTATAAACATACAAGCTTAACAAATCTGAATAGTCTTTTGAAGTTAACAAATATGCAGACAGATTGATGTATTCATTTATTTCATTCAAAATACTGTATGTTTAGAGAATACTGGCATACAAAGACCAGTTATCCACATAGGGCCTGTTTGGATGCACCCAACTAAAATTTAGAGAATACTGGCATACAAAGACCAGTTATCCACATAGGGCCTGTTTGGATGCACCCAACTAAAATTTAGCTAGCTAAAATTTGAAAGCTAAACTTTAGCTAGCTAAAAGTTCTCATAGCTAAACTTTAGCTGTTGTGTTTGGATGCTCCAGCTAATAGACTCAGCTAAACTTTAGCTAGCTTTAGCTAGGTTGAAGTAGCTAAACTCAGCTGAACTTTGTTAATGCATGATTCATGTAGGGTATTGACTATGGAAATTAGCAATACAACCTACAAAGAAACAATACCCTGTGGATGACAAGCCTCCTCATGTACTCAATCTCATCTTTATTAGGATGCAGCGTGGCAGTCGGAATGGTCTCATAGCGCTTCTTTATCTCACCCTCAGCCACTGAAACAGGGATGTGAATTCTTATTCCAGGCTCCATAGCATCATTATGTTTAATCTGCAACAAACTGAGGACCATATTTACTTTATTCACAAAGTACAACACCACCACCATACAAAGAGAGCAAACACTTCACTGGTACCTTTTTCAGATGATGCTTCTGAGTTCGAATACTGTCAACTGAAACCTCGTGATCAGAGCACTCAGAAAAAACCTGAATAGCAAATCGTTTTCCTCTTAGATGCTGAACCAAAGATGCCTACAGCAACAGGTTGTGCAAGCTGCGATGACACTAAATCCGGAAAGATATATATGTTCAACTGATCCTATGGAGATACTACCAATCTGGCAAAGGCATATCAAAGAAGCTCTCTGATGCAACTAACTGAAACAAGCAATGAAACTAGGATTAAAGCCAACAAAGTAGCAGCCATACGAATCAGCCAAACCGGCTTGTAGCTCAAGCGAACAGGGCCATCAGTGGTCGAACTATTCTTAATAAACACTAATTGGAAAAAAATGTGACCATTGAATCAAAGCTGCAATGGTTAGGAATGCCAGTCCAGAAAAAGGGATAGAGGCAGAGAGATACCATTCTCCTGTTGAAATGCGCCTGCACCGCCTCCTGCGGCACGTCGGCGAAATAGTGCTTCACCCAGCTCACCGCCGTCACGCGACGCGGCGCCGCCTTCCTTCCCGAGAGAGGGTCCGGCCCTGCGGGGAACGGCGGCAGCGAGAGCAGCTGCCGCGGCCTCGGCCCGGGCCTGGGCGCCCCCAAGCGCGCGACGTTGCTGGCGTCCACGCGGACCACCACCGGGTCGGCAGCCGCAGGCGCAGGCGGCGCCAGCCGTGACAGCCGCCGCAGCGCCGCTGACCACCGCCACGGCCCCGGACGGCGGCGGCCGCGGCACAGCATCCCGCAGGGCCGAGTTCCGTATTGTTTTCGGTCGACCCTTTTCTCCGTTCCTACTCGCGGGCCGAGTCCGACCGGAGCATGTCCTCGCTGACAAATTTCCAAGATTTAGGATCTAATTTATCTAGCTTTCAAAATATAGGACTAGACATGCGAATTGTTTTAAAAAAAAGGATTTTAACCATTTTCTCTTTTTTTTTTTCTTTAATCTTTTCACCTTTCCTACGCATCTAAAAAGACTACAGTACCCTTGGCATCATGAAACCATATTGATCTCTTCCTCGTCTTGATTTCTCTCTTCCGTCGTGACTCAGAATAGATAGGAGCACACGGACTCGGCTACGGAAGCGCGATACAGCCGTCGCCCGGTCGCCGCCCAGCCGTTCGCCGACCCTGTGCCGTTGCTCTGCCACGGGCGAGGCCCTAGGAGCCAAGCGCACAAGATGTTCTATCGAGTCAGGGACAGTTCGGTCCTTTTAGGTGGCCTGGATTGGTGGAAAGATTAAAGACAAAATGAAAATGACTGAAATCCTAAATCTTAAAGTAATTCGCATGTTCAGTCTTTTTTTAAAAAAAATATTGAAATTTCTCGTCTTAGCTAGGGTTGTGTGCGGTGTCACCTTTATAACTGGGAGAGAGGGCACCGCCGCCGCCCATCCACAATCTCTTCATCGATCCAGCTTCCAATTTGAATCAATCGAAGAGTCACACGCACGGAGAGGCCACGAGTGGTCGGCGATCAGATCTTGCGATGGCCAGTGGGTTTGGTTTCCAGGGGCTGTCGTCGTCGGTCGCTGAGGGCCCGACGAAGGCGTGCTGCACCAAAAGGAAGGCGGAAGCAGAAGCGGATGCGGCCACCGGGGGTGTGGAGGTTCCGTCGCAGTCGCAGGAGCGTGCCTCCAAAAGGAGAGAGGGAGAGCCGGCGCCCGGTGAGAAGCACGCTGACGCTCTGGTGGCTGGCACCGGCGGTGACGGCGAAGGGACTCTGGCAGGAAACGTGAACGAGCAGCTGCCGGGTGATTCCCAAAGCGGTGAATTCTACTTCGACAACAGCCAATGATTCTTCCACAAGCGATGAGAGGAGGAAGTAAAAAGTTGAGCATTCGGGCCGCCCGACCCGGTCTGGCACGGGCCAGGGCCAGGCATGGCCTGACTGCACCGGGCCAGAAAAGGCATGGCGGGCCGCCGTGCTATGTCTCTTCAGACCACCATGTTTTGCTGACTGTCTAGGCACGGTCCACGGGTCTTTTTTGAGCCATGTTGGCCCGAACAGCTCGAGGCCTACAACAGCACCGGGCCAACCCGTAGCCCGCATAGTTAAAAAACCTCTCCCCTAGCTTGTCTAAGTTCAAACAGAAAAATTCTCATATTTTTAATTTGGAAAAAATAATAATTTTAACACAATCAGTATACAAACATAATTCACTGTATCATTGATAAATACAATTAACCTAGTAAGCAAACAACATTGGTCAGCAACATAAAAGAAAATTTTGAGTTGTTCGTGCAATGTCGCCTCATTAAAAACCTTTATAGGTAAAACTTACGTATCGTGAGAAACCCTAGTAAGGAAAAAAAGTACGATCAACTCAATTTTGATTCAAATGTTCAAAGTTATTACAAACCATTGTCTCAAATGTTTCAATGACTCGTACTCTCATTCACTGACTACACTCATAGTTAGCACTCGTCATCCAACAACATTCAGAACCAACAACAGTCGCTTCCTCATCATCAACCCACAAGTTCTTGAAGTAGTCATCTAATTCCTTGTCCTCCACTATATGATGTCCTTTGTCCTGGCATAACTCCCAGTCCTTGATGCAGACCAACATCTCCACCGTCTCCGAGCTCAATCGTTGTTGGCGCTCCTCAATGATCCTGCCAGTAAGACTAAAGCAAGACTCCGAAGAAGTAGTTGAGACAGGAACAATCATTTATATCTTTTGCCAAGATAGACAACACTGGATAAGTTAGTTTATGTTCATGCCACCAATTAAGGATATCAAAATCATCATCATAGACCACAATACTATCATTGTCAAGATAAACAATAAGCTCAGAAAGTCCAGGAGCCACATTGGTAGATGAACCCACACCTGAAGAACCAGAACTCACTAGTCCTCCAAATTTTTTGCCCCATGTCTACTTCCTCTTACCTGTTAGTCCAGATGGATGTATGGTTCTTACTGACCCAGCTGCACCAAACCTTGATTCATACTTGCCAAACAATTTATGCAACTCAGTTTAACCTCAACATAATAGTTAGTGTAACTCATATTGTTGCATTGAGTAAACAATTCAAGAACATTTTGACCTCTCAACTTAGCTCTAGGGTTTAGAACAAAAGCAAATTAATATAGAAGCGGTATAGACTACTAGTACTAGAGGAATTTAGCTTTCACTGGAACAGCAACAGATAAAAGATTATTATCATGTTCGTATTCATACAGATGGCCAACAATTTCAATTATATGATATAATACCAAAGGACTAGTAGGATAATAAACATCAGAAAGCACAACAATTGACTCATAGGCCTTGTTTAGATGCAATGCCAAAAAATTTTTAATCCAAGATTCATTAGTTTTGTATTTAGATCATATTTAGTTCTCATAATCTTTGATTTATAATTGCTATAATAATTTTGCAAAATAACTGACATCTAAACAAGGCCATAGTACAATTTAAGGAACTCTAGTATCTTTTCAACCTGAAACTAATGTTGTCCATTCAACAGTGGGTCAGTGAATATCTAGAATTAGTATTTATAAACATAGAAAATACAGATTTATATGACAACAAATGCTTGAGTATCTATAAACACAAAAAAAATACAGATTTATGAACTCGTGGGCGATCGGCCGGGACCCGCGCGCTGGGACGCGCCGGAGGATGCCCGAGAGGTTCGAGCACGCCGGGACTTCAAGGGAGACTTTGACAAAATTTAAGGATGTTTGGAACTACTGGATGCTGTGAAGAACGGCGTCGGGCCGTTCGGTGCAAGAGCCGGCCAGTTTCACGATGGGCCTGGTGGCAAACAAACCGCGCTGGGCCAAGAAAAGCCCAGATAGCAAGTTAAAACGATGGCGTGGGCCACTTGATTTACACGTGCACTGGATTCAGTTGTTGGAAAGGATTATACTAATCGTCTCGTCTTTCTCGCAAGTTTTTTCTTATTATTATTTCTGTATATAGCCATCTTTCTCGCATGTTTGTTTTATAGTCTCGTGTTTGCCGCATGTTTACAGATATACGCATGTTGCGTGCAAGAGAACTAAAAAGGATATCCAACGACTAATAATAATATAACAAATTAATAACGAAGGCATATGATATGAAACATTATCATCGTCTACCCCTGTCAACTGTGCATGTGCATATGCTGAGCTTATAAATGGTGAAATGGCGCCTCCGTTCAGTTCTCAATTCTCATCTCATCATGCTGCTGCGCGCCGCATCCACCATGGCTGGGTTGTTCCCTCTCTACTACTACCAGGCCCTGCTGCTCTTCTTTGCCCTTGCGACGTTCAGTTCATCGTCCGTCAGGCGCGGAGGCGCAGCGATCACCGGCGGCTGCCACCGGGGCCGCGAGCGTTGCCAGTGATCGGCAACCTCCACCACCTCCTGGGAGCGCTCCCGCCGCACCACCGGCTGCGCGACCTGTACGTCACGGCGGCACGGCCCGCTGATGCTGCTCCGCCTGGGCGAGCTGCCCGTCGTGGTGGCCTCGTCCGCGGCCGCGGCGCGCGAGATCATGAAGACAAACGACCTCGCCTTCTGCACGCGGCCCGTCGGCCCGGCGGCCAGGCAGGTCCTCGTCGAGGGCTCCGAGGCACGGACTTCGAGTACGTGCCGTTCGGAGCAGGCCGCCGCATGTGCCCCGGGATGGCGTTCGGGCTCGCCAACGTGGAGCTTGCTCTCGCTAGCCTCCTCTATCACTTCGACTGGGAGCTGCCGCCCGGCCGGCCCGGCAGGACGACGGCGGCGGCGGCGGGTGTGGACGACGTCGTCGACGACGACATCGACATGGCTGACGTGATGGAGGTCACCGCGCGGCGGCGGGACGACCTTTTGCTTGTTCCGCTCGTCCGCGTGCCAGTGTGATTGTTGTATACCGTATTGATTGATTGCCAGCACTACCGGAAAAACTCACTTTGCCGAGCGCCGCACTCTTTGCCGAGAGTTTTTTTTCGGGCGCTCGGCAAAGAGCTCTTTGCCGAGGGTCGAATAAAAAACTCTCGGCAAAAGAAAAACACTCGGCAAAGAAATTCTTTGCCGAGAGCCAAAAAAAAACACTCGGCAAAGAATTTCTTTGCCGAGTGTTTTTCTTGCTCTCGGCAAAGAAATTCTTTGCCGAGAGTTTTTTTATTGGCTCTCGGCAAAGAATTTCTTTGCCGAGTGTTTTTTTTTACACTCGGCAAAGTTAATTTTCAAATCATATTTTGAAACAGTAAATTAATCCAAATAAAAAAACTTTCAACTAAAAAGTTGTTTCACTTATCAAGATGAATAATTTTTATTTTAGTCATTTCTTCATTTGACAAATTTAAAATAAATTTGTTCATAAATCTTACATCTCTCTCCGTTAGTTTACGAAACTACAAGAGTGATATATAATATTTGTGAATAATATGATAACCATAATTTTGGATGTATAAATGGGTAAACAACCAAAATAAACTTTGTAGATCTTGACAAGTTATGAAAGTTTGTAGTTGATAACTTTTTAATTTGAAGTCATCTAGTTATGCAAAACTACGTTCGAATTTGAAAATTTTAAAATTCGAATTTTTATAAACGACCTCGGATGGAAAAACTACCAAAATAAAAGTTGTAGATCTTGAAAAGTTAGAAAACTTTGTAGTTTACAATTTTTTGATTTGAATTCGTTTAGGGCCTCAAATAAGCAAATTACACATGGTTTAGTATAATATATGGGTAATCGAAACGGAGATGGAACGTATATGAGTGTGTAGTGCAGTGGTAGAGGAGGCTCCGCGCGAACGAGAGGTCGTGAGTTCGAATCCTGCTGACTGCGTGAGAGAAAATTGCGTGAAAAATAGTAGAACTTGCGATTTCAAGGGCAACAAGTGGGCGCTGCCCAGTGGGGCCCCTCCTTCAATTAAATAAAAAATTTTCTTTATTTTTTCGGGGTTTTTTTATTTTTTTCTTTGCCGAGAGCCATCTCAGCACTCGGCAAAGGCTTTGCCGAGCGCCCGATAAAAGGCTCTCGGCAAAGAGCCCTTTGCCGATCCATTTTTTGCCGTGTGGCCTTTGCCGAGGGCTGCACTCGGCAAAGGCTTTGCCGAGAGCAAAAGGAGCTTTGCCGAGTGCCTGTGGCACTCGGCAAAGCGACCATGTCCGGTAGTGCAGTATGTTTGCATGTCGTACGTCATGCTTGCTCTGCTTGATGCATGATTTGGAGTCATTCACGGCTTGGATATAATATAGATAAAAATCAGTTTTTGGATATACGTTCGTTACAAAAAAAAATCTACAAAAGATAGTAAGGACAATAACCCGTGTATATATATATATATATATATATATATATATATATAAAGGTAAATTTTATATACTCCTAGGAGTAGTTACTCCCATGTTCAATAATCAATATTGTGTATGGATATATACTCATTTATCACCTTGAGTATGTTTAAGATACTCGAAATCTTACTACTTGAAAAAAAATTTAACATACCCTATATTTTTTAATAGATTACTATAAATGTCATTATAGTACTATATAAAATAAGTATAACCATATACTCTAAGTATACATATGTACTCAACATAAATATTGTTGTAAATATTTTAGTATGATTATATACTCCGCGTACATATACTTCGTTACGCTATATACATCATAAATCTAGAGATATACCACATGGGAGTAACTACTTCCTGGGAGTACAGAATAATTAACCTATATATATATATATATATATATATATATATATATATATAAAGAGAAGCTCTCATAAACACAGACACAGAGCAAACTAAAAATCTGGAATCCATACTTCTGCACCAACAATTGGCTCTATTTGGCGCGACTGGATGCTGCGAAGAACGGCGTCGGGCCGTTCGGTGCCAGGGCCAGCCAGTTTCACGATGGGCCTGGTGGCAAACGAACCGCGCTGGGCCATGAAAAGCCCAGATAGCGAGTAAGAACAATGCCGTGGGCCACTTGATCTGGGCTGGTTTGTCCCGTCCTTGATATCGCAAATGTTGTGGGCCATGCCTCATTTAGCGCTAGATCCTATCCTACCTGCAGCGTATTATTGGTGGGCCCAAAAAGGTCATCGCCTCGCCTCGGGAAAGTGACCCTGTTTTTTGTGCCCTAGCCCTCACCTTCTCGCCTATTTCCTTCCCACGTCTCTATGACCAATGAATGACCAAGAAGATAAACCACACAGGCGGCTGTCCCTCTCAAGAAAAAAGGCCACCAACACCGAGAGCAAGAATCCGAGTGACCAAAAGGACAACAGGAGTACGTTTTTCCCAAGCGCGCCAAACACGCACAGCAAAAGCACGTGAGCAAAAAAAAAAAAAAGTGAAAACAATGATGGATCATCAACGCGCAAAAATCCCCTCCTCTACGTGTCGTCGAAAGCAAAATTCAAAATCATTTCAAATTTACACGAGAAAATGAGAAAAAAAACCCCGAATAAATACCCCACTACACATTACACAGATTTATTACACGTGCACTGTCGTTCTATAGTACGCTAGCCCTCGTGAAGCCGTTGGCGTCGCATCCGAGCGCTTTTACGCAGAATCCCTTCTTCGGCGCGCCCGCGCCCGCCACCATCCTTTTTGGAATCCCATCCTTTTTCTCCTCCTCCGTCCGCTCCTGCCCCTTCCATACAAAAGCCGCGAGAAGCGGCGGGGACGAGGAGGAGACCGGGCCGACCGCCCCCGACGACCCCCCCCCCCTGTTGCGCGGACTCGGGTCCCCCCTCCCGTTCCGCGCATTCGCGTTCCGCACCCGCGAGGAGTAAGGGCCGGGCCGGGCGGGAGCAGCCATGGGCGTGGAGGAGGCGGGCCGCGCCGCCGCCACCGGCGGCGGCGGCAAGAAGCTCGCGCTGGCGAGCATCGGCTTCGCGGACGTCCGCGTGGGCGCCGCCGTGCCCGGGGCGGCCGCCGGGTACAAGGACGGCCTGCTCGTCGTGGGCCTGCCCGTGCCCAAGGACGACGGCCTCGACGCCGCCGCCGCCGCCGCCCGGGTCGTCGGGGACCTCGCCGTCAGGCTGCCCGACCTAGGCGCCGCCGCCAGGGTGAGTAACTGCTCTGGTCTGGTCTGCAGATCTCGGCTGTCTCGGTTTCCTGCTCATTATTATGCTCCGGAATCTGGATGGACGTGTTGTGAGTGTGATGGTGACTTGCTTAAGTTTTCATTCACTGAGCGTTGGGATGCGGATCCGGACGCTTTCGGATTGGTTTTGGACAGACGGCACGGAGGCGGGAGCTTTGCTTACTTGTTCGAAGCGTGGATGCCTGTTTGCTGAATTGCTCGCGTGAGGATATGATTTGTGCGCGATTTGAATTTTTTGAAATCAGCTTAGCTTTGCTGTAAAGGCGATACCTTTTCTTATTATTCATTCGTTGTTGTTACCTGATGCATATTCTTTGGAGTTTGGATGATTCAACCGGCAAACAGTTCCTCATGCTTGAAGGTTCATGCTACGATCTAATAACTGTTTGATGTAGAAGTTTCAAACTACGCATTTGATCTGTTAATATTTTGTGACCATGATGTGTTGGTAGCTTACTTCGGATCTTTATCCAGGTATCCTCCTATATATACGTATATAGGTAATGCCGGGCTGTGTTCGGCAGCCAGTTGCCACAGCGGCTGCCGGCTGGGCTGGCTGCTGCTCCCCTCACAAGCCAGCCACTGTAGAATATCCAAGCCGCCTCATTATCTTTTCAATAGTCGTTGATTAGCTGACTGTTTAGCAGTTGGTGGTTGTTGGGAAGTTTCGTACTGGCTTGCGATCTAGGCGGGCATCCCAAATTGTTGCTGGTGACTCGTTGAGATGAAAATTATAATTAATTCAGATCAGTATTTTCTTTTTGTATAATTAATTCAGATCAGTATTTTCTTTTTGTCCATATAGAACAGATGAAGTTGAGGAGCTAACGGTAGGATTAGGTCGAGTGTGCATGGGTCCCATTGCCATGTGCCCCGTGTCCCATGCCTGCTGGATCTTTTTTTGTACTTATCTTAGGTAGATATTTCTTCAGAAGCAGACCTGGTGCTGACTGCTAACCAGTTGAAAGCTATAGGTGCACTGGGCGCTATTCCCGTTGAGCAGAATTTTGCCTTCTATTGGAGTTCCTTTTTATTTGACTTTTTCTTTGGACATAAAAAAAGCTGTGGGCCTATAGGGGAAGCTTCTGACGGATGCTGCCGTTTTGTATCATTAGCTATTTTTTCAATTTGATTAAAGCAAGTAGTGACATGCCTATTTATATGCCTTGGCGAGTAAATCTGATTGCTTCCACAATTTTCTTTCTGTGATGTTTGTGTGATATGATCCTTTCAAAAGACACAAAATTCTGTCATCCCGAACCCAAGATTTTTCCTTGTTTTTATGCATCTACTCCGAGTAGAATGTACCTGTCTTTTAGTTAAGTTCCCTTATTTTTTCCTTTCCCTGTCCATTTCCAAATTCTAACTTCCAAGTTGGACCAATATTGTTAGACAACTACAAACCAACCTTCCCAGCTATTTGTGATGTTGCTGTTGCCTAGGAACTTTCATGCCACCAGGCACCAGCGAGGCAAATGCAACCCATTGAACTGCAGTCTGCAGTGTAAATGTGTAATTGTTATCCATTCACAGCTTTTTTTTCACTTGGTGAGAGTTACATACTGAGGATGTTTCCTAAAGAAAGAAAATAGTTATTATTGGATTAGGCTATGACAAAATGCATGAAGTAACAGGTTAATAATAGCTTTGAACAGCATTCACCAGGTTTTACCTGGGAATATACAGGTAACTATATATTCAATTCAGATTAATAATAAAATGACAACTGATGCTGTATTCAATATGCAAAAGGTACATATCATTATTACCTTTGCTGCTGTCATTGAAAATCAAAAGGACAATAGTAATAATAGTTGTATGTCTTATGGGAGTTTTTTTCCAGCTTCTCTATTGCATTTCCTACCATGTTAAACACTTGCAGATGCTTAGGATTATTTCTGAGTTGGGACTTCCTGAAAATAGTGTTTTTAGTGATCTGGGTTCCTTATGAGTGTTTCAAATCTTGCTAGATGCTGATGGAGTTACAAGACATTGATCTAAGACTTGTATCTAATGCAGACTTTTCTGAGGAATAGAGAAGTCGCAGAATTCGTGAGTGGAGCATTGGCTGGTGCAATGACTAAGGCTGTTCTTGCTCCCTTAGAAACTATCAGGTAGTTGTCATATTTTGCTCTCCAGATTTGTCTATTGATAGTAATATAAATCGGGCGTCTTGCTATTTCACAAGATATTAGTTTGGTTGCATGAGAAAATTTGTCCCCCACACTGGGAATGGGAAATGAGTTTGTTTACATTTTTCAATGATCTGTCAATTGTATTATGATACTAGTATATATCTTTCAGTGAAGTGATACCCGCTTGCTATGTACTTGAAGTAATTTATTACACCAAGCCCATTTAGCTAAATGATATACAATTATTTTGTTGTCTGTTGCCATTGATTTGGATAAATATCAAAATTGCTCTTTCTACTTATAAAAGAGTATCTACAAGCAATCTGATATGCTTTGATCGATTTCAGGACAAGAATGGTTGTAGGCGTAGGATCAAAACATATTTTTGGTAGCTTTGTGGAGATTGTTGAACATAATGGCTGGCAAGGACTCTGGGCAGGTAATACAATAAATATGCTCCGGATTATCCCAACTCAAGCAATTGAGCTCGGGACATTTGAATGTGTCAAAAGGAGTATGGCATCTGCACAAGAGAAATGGAAAGAGGATGGATGCCCAAAGATACAACTTGGCAATTTGAAAATCGAACTGCCATTTCACTTACTATCGCCCATTGCAATTGGAGGTGCAGCAGCTGGAATAGCTAGCACTTTAGTGTGCCATCCTCTTGAGGTTCTTAAGGTACTTCAGAGCTAAATCTGCATGTTGGGCACTATTCATGGAATGTTATGTTCCTTTTCTTTTTGTACCTTTTGGGATCTGGTTTATATTTCTAACTTTCATTGCCTATTCCAAATAATTGTCGAACCAGCAAACTTCATAGAACTTGGTGACGCCTCTTATTTGATTATTTTTACTATTCTTCTTTACTATTCTTCTTGTCTCAGGATCGCATGACTGTCAATCGTCAGGCTTATCCTAGTATTGCCATTGCCATCAACAAGATCTACCGGACTGATGGCATTGGTGGTCTTTATGCTGGCCTCTGCCCAACGTTGGTTGGCATGCTTCCATATAGCACATGCTACTATTTCATGTACGAGACCATCAAGACTTCCTACTGCCGTGCACATAAAAAGAAATCTTTGAGCCGTCCTGAGCTGCTGGTTATTGGGGCTCTTTCAGGTCAGATTCAGTTACATGTGAAGTGTTACATACAATTCACTAAATTTCTTGAAACAAACTAGGAAATGTTATATTGCAAGTTAGGTGTCTTGTCTCATAGTTGTTTGAACCTTCTAGGTCTAACTGCAAGCACAATCAGCTTCCCTCTAGAAGTGGCAAGAAAGCGGCTTATGGTGGGATCCCTGCAAGGGAAGTGCCCACCCCACATGATTGCAGCTTTAGCTGAGGTGGTCCAAGAGGAGGGCGTCAAGGGGCTTTTCCGAGGATGGGCGGCGAGCTCCCTCAAGGTCATGCCAACGTCCGGTGTCACCTGGATGTTTTACGAGGCATGGAAGGACCTTTTTTTGGGTTCACGGCTCCATACCTAGCAAGAACCTGATGAAATCAGGCTCTTGCATTGTTACGGAATAAATTTCTTGTGCTGTGTGGGATTTTCAACATTTTTTTCTCCTTAAAAAAACCACACATGCCAACCATTTAGGAGAGAAGAAGGCCATCTTGTGCTGGTTGCAGCCATGATTAGCAGCACTAGTCAATTGGCCTTTGCTAACCTGGGATTGTCTAATTACTAGCAACTCTGAGCAGACTCAACCTGGACTGGCCGGTATGCATTGGCTCCAAGTATTGTTGTTGATACTAATGAAAGAAAGACTATCTCTTACTTCTGAGGTGAACCTTTTGTCACTGAACGTTGCATGCTTTGTGTGTGTGTGTGTGTGGACCATTTATCCGGTTCATAATGAGTCAATGTTATACAATACTCCCTCTCCAAAATGAGTCAAAATGAGTGCGCTCCCTCTGTTCCAAATTATACAATACTTGTCCTATACATCCATTGGTCCAAAATGAGTGTTGTTGTGGAATATGTGCAAATATTTTTTTTTTGAAGAAGCAAAACATCTCAAGTTTGACCAAATTTATATTAATAAAAAATAACAATAACATTTATGATATCAACTAAATATTACTAGATTTATTATTGATTATATTTACATAGTGTACCTATTTGATGTCTATCAATTTTTACAATTCTTTATAATTTTAGTTAAACTTGAGATGTTTAAGTCCAAAAAAAGTTGAAATGACTTGTAACTTGAAACAGAGAGAGTACAAGAAATCCTCCCTGTCAAGTAATTCAGACTAAATTTGAGGGATGCATTATTTTCGTGCCACAGTTGGACAAATGTAACAAGCTCGCTTTCTTTATCACAACCGCTACTCTATGAGGTGCAATCTCCAAAGATGGCCATTTGTCCTAAGTGGCAGCTAAGCTCCAAGATTTTTGCTCTCACCAAAGCTTCGTCCCAACCAGCAGTGAAAGAGACATGCTGTGGCTACACAAGGCAGGAGCCAATCGTGAGAGAGACGCCGGTCAATTCGTCATACACGCGTGTTTATTTACCTCAAAGGCTCAAACACCGGCCGGCCGCCGGCCATGTGCCCCACCGCGTCAACGACGGCGACCGGCGATGACGATGCCGGCACGGACGCCACTGTTCTTGCGAAGCTTCATGCATCGCGAGCTTCCATCGTCTCGGTGCTTTCAGCCGCGGCCGAGGCCGAGGTCGAGATCGACGCCATCGGTGACCGCCTCGACGAGCTCCTGTCCAGCGCCTCGCCGTCGTCCTCCCACCACCTCCAGTCCCAAGCCGTGGCGGCACGCGCGCTGAGCGCGCGCATCGACCGCGCCGTCGCGCCGGCCGATCCCCTCCTGGCCGCGTTCCGCCGCGTGTCGGCGCTCGCCGAGGAGGCCGCGCCGCCCGCGAACCCGGGCGACGCCGAGAGCGCGGTCGCGTTCGTCGACCGCGTGGACCAGCTGCGGGACGCCATCGAGGAGGCGGTGGCGCGCGGCGAGGAGGCCGTCCGGAGGGTGGAGGAGGCGGTCGGCTTCCTGGGCCGGACCAAGGCGGCCGGCCGGGGCCGCGTCCGGAGGCTGACCGAGGCCGTCGCGGCGCTGCGCGCGGTGTACGAGACGGAAGCCGAGGAGATGCGCTTCGAGGGCCCGCTCGACGACGCTCTCCTCGGCCTCCAGGAGCTCTTCGAGGCGCTGCTCCTCAGGCTGAAGCACCCGCCGGCGCCCGTGGACGACGACGACGACGACGTCGCCGGCGTCGAGGGAGGCACGGCCGGGTACGAGCTGGGCACCGACGACGAGGTGGAGGCCGCCGCGAGGATGGCCAGGACGCTCGCCGTCAACGACTGCTTGGACATCTGCCTCGACATCTACGTCAAGGTTCTTCGTTTTCTCTAACCTCTCTACTACAGACAGGTAGCCTTGCTGTGGAGGCAGTTGCGATGTGAGTAACTGAAATAACGGTGAACTGGGTGACGTCACGTCACTCAGACGAGGTACAGGAGAGCGGCCAAGGCGATGATGCGGCTCAACCCGGCGTACCTCAAGTCGTACACGCCGGCGGAGATCGACGCCATGGAGTGGGAGTCGCTGGAGTCGGCCATGGCGCTCTGGAGCCCGCATTTCCACGTGGCTATCGCCTCCGTGCTCGCCGCGGAGCGCCGGCTCTGCGCGCGCGTGCTCGAGCCCCTGCCGCCGGCGGTCTGGCCCGAGTGCTTCGCTAAGATCGCCGCCCGCATCGTCGCGGCGTTCTTCCGCTTCGCGGACGGCGTCGCCGTCGCGGCGCGCGAGCCGCAGAGGCTGTTCAAGCTGCTCGACATGCTCGACGCGGTGGTCCGGGAGCGGGAGCGCCTGGACGAGCTCTTCTCCAGCGGCAGCGGGTCGGCCACGCTGGTCGCCATCCGCGAGCGCACGCGCGAGGTGGAGCGCGCGCTGGCGCGCGCCGCGGCCGGCGTGTTCTTCGAGTTCGGACTCCGCATCGAGACGCTCTACGTCACCGGCGCCGGCGGCGCCAACGCCGGGCACGTGCCCAAGATCGTGCGGTACGCCGTGAACTACCTCAAGTGCCTCGCGTCCGACGACTACCGCGCGCTCATGGACACCGCGCTGCGCGCGGATCTGGACCGCGGCGGCGACGAGGACGACGACGCGGGCGAGGGTGGGGGCGGCAATCGCGCACCGCTTGCCGAGGCGGCGGCGAGCGTGCTGGAGGCGCTGCACCGGCACGTCGAGGCGGCGCGCCGGGTGTGCCCGGACACGGTGGCGTCGCACGTCATGGCCATGAACGCGTACTGGTACATCTACATGCGCGCCCGGGGCTCGGAGCTGGCGAGGCTGGTGGGCGAGGACACCATGCGGCGCCGGTACAAGGCGGCGGCCGAGGAGGCGGCGTGGGAGTACCAGGACGCGGTGTGGACCCCGCTGGTCCGGCTCGTCAGCGGCAGCAGCTCCGGGGCGCCCAAGACCTGGCCGCCGGACGACGCGCGGGAGAAGGCGGCGGAGTTCGCTGACAAGCTCGAGGAGCGGGTGAGGCGGCACGGGGCCGAGTACAAGATACCGGACGGCGACCTCCGGGGACAGATCAAGGTCGCGGCGGCCAAGGCGGTGCGCGGCGCGTACGCCGGGTTCCTGAAGGCCAACGACAAGGCCCTGGCTGGCGGCCGGAAGCAACTGCTGCCGCTGGACATCATCGAGGGAATGGTTGGGCGGGTGTTCGACGAAATGGGCGATCGGGCCGCCGGCAGCGTTGGCCGGGCGAGGAGCCGGCGGGAGTCGAGGAACAGCGGCAATCTGGATGGCTTCTTCGCCGTCTAGGCTTAAAATAGTGAAATGCATGCTTCTGTTATTCTGTACTTGAGTTTGTGTGTTGAACGAACAAAGTTGTCAAATCTTCAAAGCTAATGTCATATATCAAAATCTATTTTACCACAGTATGTACTTGAAAACAAGATAAATTCAAAAAGGTGGAAATATATTTCTGAATTTTGTATTGTTACATATATTGTTTGGCCGAAGTTAAACTTAAATGTGTTTGGATCCACCCAACTAACTAACTATTACTACTTGTGTTAAATGAGAAAGACAGTTCTCTTTTATAAGATGCACACTCATATCAAGATTCAAATTTTAAAAACTTTGAGTAATAATTTGTCTAATAGATTTTAATTATTATAACATAGTACTAGTTAAGTACCCGTGCGTTGCTACGGCTATAATAAACTTCCATTCAAACTTTTTCATGTGACCGCCTTGAAAATACAAAAATTATTGTCATACCATATTTCTATTATCATGGCAAGCAAAACATCCAAGTGATGCATACATGTCTCGACAATATTTTAAAAAAGCAAAGATATATTGTGGTATACATTCAACTTTATTGAACAAAGGAGTATACAACCCTAAATGAACAACCTTGATGTTGACGTACTAATTGTTAGCTAAAAAAATAAAGAGTTCAGATAAAATTCCATCTATCAGATCTAACTAAACACAAAACGAAAGCATCATTGCCAATCTTGTCACATGATTTGCTAAAATAGATCATTCATCGTACTCTAACTATCAATTCATTAGTCTTCTACACATGGGTAGACAATGTTTTCCTATTTGTTAAAATCCACTACCAATCCATGCATAGCTGAGCTGCCCTTGCAGCTTGTCATGGCGCATATGTCCTCTGAACATCAGTTTGAACACATGAAAGAAAAGAAGAAAAAAAGTGAGGGGAAGTAGAAAGGAAACTAACTAAACTGAAACAGAGAAAGTAAACTGTAGTAGGTTAAGGAGGCTTAGCTCTATCCTTTAAGTTGGATTTGGGAGCCAACTGGCCATCCTTGCAGACTGTAGAAAGGCAAGAGAAAATTCAATAAAAACAAAAAACATCTTGGTGCCACTCAACGTTTACACTGAAAATATATCAAAGTACTGTTGCTGATGACCAACATCTGCTGCCTCAATGTTGTGCCGATACCTCCATAAAACCATGGAGAAAAATATTAAAATGCACATAATCCATAACATAAGAAAAGTAGATGCATCAACTACACAAATTATGACATGCAACCAGGGCCCCTATAATGTAGACATGTAGGTAACTGAACTCCAAGAACACATGTAGTCAGTGTACCATATTAGTAGTTAAAAGACTATGATGTAAACAAAGAGTAAGAATAGAAAAGGTTGTGTGGCATGATGTAATTTGCGGCACTTTTACACTAATGCCAGTCAAATGAATGAAGGCAGCTTTGTTCTCCTGCAAGGCCTACTTCAGTACTTGGCACAAACAACTTCCTGGAAAAATGAAATATATTAACATAGATGCAAGATTTGAAGGACATATTAATCTGTAGTATTGAACCAAAGAAATATGTAGCCATTCAAGGACACATAACTATAGCATAAGTAGACATTGCTAGGCAACTAAGAAAAAGAGAACGATGCAAAATATTATGCTTCTCAGGAAACAAAACAGGAGTACTATGCTATAAATATTTAGCATGTTAAATGAAAGAAGAGGCAAGTTCCTAATTTTTATTTTTGGTGCCAAAAGTCTCCTAATAACTTGTATCCTGAATGAAAAACTCTCTCCAGATTATCCTCTGGCTGATGTTAGAAACCAGAAACCGAAGTTTTGTTGTTCATATCCCTGTAAATAGAAACTCCATGATGATGCAAATATAACATAAGCTAACAATTTCTATATCATTTTTAATTCAAAAGAAGTATAGTGCTAACTGTTAACAATTCCCTAAACTCTATAATCAAAAGGTAGGTGGATGGGGCAGTGTAGGACAGGAAACAGCAGGGACATGACAGAGTGGCGGACAGTGCAGGTGTGGGGCAAACTGCTTTTTTTTTGTTTTTTCATGCCGATGCTTACATACCTAAGAAATATTAATGAATCAGTTCATTTTTTTACTATATTTGGCTGTTCATCCTGAAAGCAGGAGCAAAAAAGCAATTAAAGAACGGACATGAAAACAGGAGAAAGTGTTTTTTTTACCGAAACATTATTGTACTAAAGCACTTCTCAGTTGGATGATATATATAGGTACAAAAGACAATAACAATGTGAGAAACAGCTCCAACATGAAATAAGAATAAAAAAGAATTAGAAAATAGAACAGGAGATCATGCCACACAAATGCTAGAGTCTGCATGTATGGATGACCAAGTTTGCATAACCTCACCTAGTACATACGTGATGTCCTTTGCATGTGAACTATATATTGAGTGAATTTCTTACTGCGTCCCAGTCTGAGAGCTATCTTGGACCATGTGCGACCAGGAAAAAACGCACCGGTGTCACCACTCACAGACTATCAATATTACTCACTTATCTCCTTTCATAATAACATTGTTTCAGGCATAAATATTTAACATAAAATTCTACAGGTATATTTGTTAGTCATAAGTGTTGATGCAATTGAAAATAAATCTTTTCCTAACTATAAGTAGTATTTTTACCACCTTGAGTAGTGTTCATCTGCTGCTGCTCCTATTGCAAGCTTGGCTATTCCAAAAATGGGCAATTAGCTCCTCAAGTCCTTTGGCTACAACATCCTTCTCAACTATTACTTCCTGACAACCTGTAAAATAACAATAACAACAGAAGTAGTGGAGTTAGATGCTTTGAATCACATGTTTGTACAATCTATTTTTTCGTTGTTTTGAGTTTTAGTAAAGGAATCATTGTTTGTATTGTATAAACAGGTTCTTTCCACTGAATTCTTTGACATGTCAGTTTCACTTGCAAAGACAACTATGTGAGACCATCCTGTTTATCTAAGCAGATTACCAAGCCAGATTATCTAAGCAGATTACCATGACATTACATTAACAAGTTCAGCTTGAACAAGAATCGATTGCTTTGAGTCCTATAATGTCTACTGTCCAGAGGCACAGATTGCTGAGAACGTTGTCTCGAGTAGACAGGATAGAGAGCGGAGGTAGTACGTACCAGGATCATGCACTGTAAATTGTTGTAAGCAGTTGTTGTTCGCCATTGGACTGGAATTATGGTGCAGTCGACGGCTTCCTGGACCCCTCTGGAGCACGGACGCCGCCCAGATCCCTCATTGTCAAGACTCTTCCTCATAGGCTGACATTAGATCGACCTTCTCCACGGTCACCGGTGCCGCCATCAACAAGCAGCAAGGACCATCTTGCAAGGCCAGCAACTTGGTGGCTACTCTGATGGAACCACTGCACGAGGAAGGTGTTGCCGTCGTTATCGCTGGAACCATGGAGAAGGTGTTGACGTCGCTGAAACCACGACAACGACAGCAACCCTCCACCCTCCCATGACTCCGACCATGAGGATTCTACGGCCTCCCTCTGTCGCCGGCAGCCGCCCTGTCCCCGTCGAATCCGCTCCGCTCGTGCCGGATTGGGGCGGCGGCATCGATGTAAGCAGCACGTGGTGGGGGAAGCCATCGTTGTGGGGACGAGGGGGCCGGCGCTCGGTCGGCCGTGGGTCGCGACGGCCGGGGTGACGCAGAAGGGCCTCGGCCGGGGCGGGGAAGGACGGATCTCGGCGTCGGCGCGGGGAATGGCCTCGGTCGGGGGAGCGGGGCCGGTGCTCGGTCGATCGGGGAAGTCGCGAGGTGGAGGGCGAGGCGAGGGCGCGGGGTCGGCGCTCGGTCGGCCGGGGAAGTCACGAGGTGGAGGGCGAGGCGAGGAGCCGGGCGAGGCGTGGTGGAGGGCGAGGCGAGGAATCAGCGCGGGGAAGGGCGTCGGCCGGGGGAGCAGGGCAGGCACTGGGGAGTGTGGTGGAGGACGAGAGAGCGGCGCGGCGGCTGGGCGCGGGCGGAGCGGCCCGAGCGGCGCGCCGAGCGGCCGGGTGAGGGCCGAGCGGCACGGCTGGCCCGAGTGGAGCGTCGGGCGTCCGGGAGAGCGCCGCAGCGGCCAGGCGCGGTCGGCCAGAGCGGAGCGCCGAGGTGGCCAGGCGCGGTCGGCCGACGGGAGAGCAGGTGCGGGGGGAAAAAGAGCGAGCGGTTGCGATGGGAGCCAAGGAAGAAGTGCCGTGCGGAGTTCGCGATGGGAGCCGGGGGAAAAGAAGAGCGGGGCGAATCACGATGTCATTTGACTCTTTTTAGAGTATATAGATAACATAAACTTGATATTGTTAGATTGGTAAATACATCTACTATCTATCATAATTATATAAGTGTAAATATTATAAAATAATAAAAAATGGTCAAAGTGTAATTTGAGACCTTGTCATATTGAGTTGTGCCTTAAATAAAAAAGAGAAAAATAGAGTACTCCCTCTATATAGGAAATAAATATCGTTTAGGACAGCGATACGGTCTTCAAAGCGTAACTTTGACCACTTGTTTCTTTTAAAAATATTTGTTGTAAAATGATATATGTATATTTTTATGAAAGTATTTTTCAAGATAAATTTATTTATATGATTTTTACATCTCTAAACTCAACAATTTAAAAGTTATTCATGATTTATATTCCCAATGTTTGACTCAAAACTTGTCCAAAACGACATCTATTTCTTATATGGAGGAGTAATAACTACTAGCTAATAGTTAATCGTTAGTTGGATGGTAGCTAACACATTAACTGGTTTATTAATCGAGACAACTAATTTTTAGTAACTAACTACTAGTCCATTTTCAATGAGTTTCATCAGCATTTAGTACCATAATATATCAATAGATTTGATTATTTGACATGTTTTATAGAAAGAGAGTTTCGTAAAGTTTCATCCAGTTAACCCATTAATACAGGTATCTCTGCACGAAAGTTGATAGCAGTTTGGGTAATGATGTTACACTCACTGGCCTCATACAGTTCGTAAATTTTCCATAGGCATTGCGCTTGTTTGGCGGGACTCGGGTTCATTTGATTGGACTTTTAAAGCTGCTTTTGTTTCTGAAAAGCCAAAAGGCCAATAAAGACCCTGTTTCGCTTAAATTTATCAACCATCTTATCAGTCATATTGTTTATTCTCTCCTACAGAACATTATTAAAATAGCCAAAATCAACTGCGAAAACCACCAGTCAAAAAACACCAACGATAGGATCAAACAACACCAAAGATAGGAGATATAATTTATACTTATTCAACCAAACAACTTTTAACCTTTTAACAATTCATAGCCCACAACAGCTTTTGTCCACGGCCATAGCTCAACCAAACAAATAGAAGGTATAATTTATTCTTATTCAATCAAACAACTTTTAACATTTTTACAACTCACAGTCCACAACAGTTTTTATCCATAGCCACAGTTCATCCAAACAAACACTTATTTACAGCTAGCTGCGACTGTTTCAATAGTGTTGTGAACTTGTGATAGAGATTTTAGTTGCGACTGAAAAGTTCAAACATGCGACTCCTGGTCATATTTCTAATAAGCATTTATCTCTTCTGCAAACTTACAGGGATTTGAAAGAACATCGTTCTAAAAAATAGGCAGTTCAATCCCAGCCGACATTTTTTTAAAAAAAAAAATAGCGCAGCTCATGCATACCTACTGCAATGGTGCAGAACCTTTCTTTTTTCACCAAATTACAAAAAAAAAATGACAGCAGATGATCTCTATCGCCATGTAGAAAAAGCAGCTTGAACTGAACGAGCGCGCTCGCACGCAATTAGGACAAGACATGAACATAGCATTTATCCCACAACTGCGGCGCAAGAAAACAAATACATTACCAGGCACAGTTAATGTGTATCGCATACAAACCATAACGCTAAACTCCTTTTGCACACAGCTAGCCAACTACGATTATTCTGTAAATAGCCACACCCTAACATAGATACACTGATGCACACCACTAAGCTTCTGTTCTAGAACCTCAAGACTATCCTGAAGAGAGTCACAACTATACAATCTTCGATGACAGTTTTGTTAGTCTGTTTGGAAGCACCAGAGTTAGACTTGATCTGTTTTGCTTTCTTCCTCACTGATGGAATGAGCAAAATAGCAAGACACCCCCCGGCCTATGAAGAATTAGGCAGTTCCTTTCAAGAATCTGACTCGGCAGTTCCTGAAAGGGTGACAAAATTGAAGACATTGGTCATGAACTCATGATTATGTGGCCAACAGTCCCATAGAATCTTGGTGTAAGTGCTAGTGGACGATGAAACTTACCGTCACCACAGAGCTGCTCAACTCGGCTTACAATGTGCTTGCCATATGTGTACTTCCTCAATGCTTGCATATGACCCTTTACACGGCTGAGCAGGAGTTCCCGCTGATTCTCGTTGCATGTTTCAAGTATTTTCTGAACCACATAATTAGCATACTGGTCCTTCATCATTGCCTAATTGAATATAAAAAGTGGTTACCAAATATAAGCTAACATCAAGAAAGAAAGAAATAAGGTTACAGAAGAGACTTCGTTGGTGATCCATGAGATTCACAGCTCCCAGAAGCTGGAATAATAGAAATGAAAGACACCCACGGAGTTATCTGATTGATGTACCATACTGAGATTGGCTTCCTGTATCTTAGCCTTACTTTCAGAACCCCATTCCGTATGGCAAAGGAAGGAACTAAGGGAGGGATAATGGAGGATACACTTGGTTACACTATCAAACATACCAGCAAATTGTCATTGCCCTCTGTCTGCTCCACAATCTGCCTGATCAGAAGATCCCGCTCGGCAATATCACCATGTTGAAAACACTTCTCTATCACATTAGATGCAAATTTATTTTGGCTCATGGTAACAACCTGCCCGGCCAATTTAGTAATAATTTGGCTCCTCTCATGAGCTTTTCCTCTTTCTAGAACATGCTGCAAAAGAAATAAAGAACAGTAAGGTGCCAAACGAAGATGAAACATATCAAACATTGGAAGGGTCATGGGAGAAATGATGTCAAAGGATCCACTATATCAACTTACAAATTTTACCTGTGTAACATAGTTGCCATACTGATCTTGCGCAAGGATGCACGCCGACTGCAATATCTCATCTATTATGCATTGGCCTTGTGAGTTACCACCGCAGTGCTCCAAAACTCTCTGCCCAGAATGATAATCATTGAAGAATGCACCAGAATTCATCACCAAATTCTAATAGATTATAACTGTAAATTCACCTGAATTACACGGCAACCATATGGGTGCATTGAAAGGCTAGCAACTTGTCCCTGAAAAGCAGATACTACAAAACCAATATGTTCTGTAGGGACACACTCAATGCACTTCTGTATAACGTGATTTCCATTTTGATCACGAACACATCGCATAACATGTCCATCAAGCTCATGAACTAGATCTATTTTCTGATCAAGTTCCATAACTTCAAGGGCCTACATATTTCGAGAAAGAAGTTAGTGGAAGCAATAATCAATAATAATAGATGTAGTTGCTCACACTAAGCTAGACGATATCAAGAATCACATGAGAAACTAAGTTTTAAGTTGCTTGCACTGCAGTTCACCAGTCCCACAGTACCATTAGCAGATTAACAGAAATTTCTAGGTATATAAAAGAGGTCATTTTTTTCATATCATAGCTACTTTCCCCCTCAAAATGCCATAGGGATCACGAAAAGATACCCCTCTAATGCATGCAGTGAATGATGGATATTGTCATATAACTCTGCATCTTTTTAGCAACAATAGAAGGAAACAAAAAAAGAGTTTATGTATAGAGACAAGAAACTAGCAAGGAAAAACACTGACTAGTAGAACATAAACTAAAAGGAATTGATCCCACAGATACTTGTGATAGAATATTAAACACCACATGTTTCAAATGCTCACTCTAGTACTGGGGGTATGCTCATATGATATAACCTTAATTAAAGTTTTCATGTGAACCAATAACACTGCACACGCACAAAAGATCAGAAGTACATCTCACAATGGCACTCAATTTTACAAAGACTGAAGTCATCTACCACTGGCACATCTAATTAATATCACCAAAGACATCTAACACTTTATTCATCAGCTAATCTTAAAGTCAGGCAGCTTTTCAAGTAGTTGGAGACTTACAAGTATCACAAATATGAAAAGTAAGGCTTGCATAACATATTCTGTATTTCCAAATTAAGAATCTAGGTGCGCTTTGCTCTTATTACAAATTAGCCAAGTCTAATTTAATTTTAAATAAAGACTAAAGAGTACCTTCTGGATTACACGGCAGCCATACATTTGAAGACTCAAAGGCAAAACATGACCAACAAGCTTGGTGGCAAGATCCCTCCTCTGCTCACGAGTTCCATGTTCAAAAAACTGCAGTGATTACAAATTCATGACAATGTGAGATGAAATGGCCAGACACAACACACGATATACAAACAATACTATGAGCCATGAGATTCACCCAACAGCATACCTTTTGGATCACATAATTCCCAAAAACGTCAGTCATTAATGATGAAGCATGAGGAAGAACCTCTGCAAACACAGATGCCTTCTCTTCGGCAGTGCAGTTTTCCAACTTCTGCTGGATGAATCGGCTACCATGTTGGTCAGCACTGAGATCAAAGAATACATCCAAAATTATCATACAAACCTTTGTTTCTTAGAATGGATGTTAAGACAGGATATGGACTAAACAACTAACCTGTATTCAACTATACGACCTGTGATGTCAGATAGCTCAACCCTGCGTGCTCTGTTGGACTTTAACTCTTCTAAGAAAGAGCAGGTCTTTGATTCATCAAACTTCGGTCTTTCTCGCTGCCCTTGAATCCCAGGACTATCAGTGATATTTCTTGAGGGGGACTGAAATCCAACAGAGTCGTTTCTCCTACCAGGAGGCAATACTCCAGGCGGCGTTTGTCCATGAAACACTGGACTTGTAGGATAAGTCATCGGCACTCCAACGTAGGATGAGATGCCTTGATAATTTGGAACAGTCCCTCCTCTTCTGGCTGTAGGAGAATTTGGAAAGCCAGTTCTTGGAAGTGGGAGCCTCTGATCAGATGGATATGCAGCATGAGGTATCATCTTTTGTGGATCGAAGCTTTCAGCTGGATTCCCAACAACAGTAAATCTTGGGCCCATTGTATTGAATTGATTCCCACCAGTATACTGAAATAAAGAGGGATGCTGAAAGAAATGAATGAAGTTTGGATCGGAAATGGATGGCTGCATACCAGCCCCAAGTTGTCCGTATACTTTATATGACTGCATAAAATCTGTTCCCCCTGTAAGATTCCCTGCTGGAGGAAATCCAGATGGCCTGCCACTAAAGCTTGGAGTCATAGGACTGTCAAGAGGTGTAGCAAGAGGACCTTGGGGAGCATAGCCAGACATAAAAGGTGGCAAAATGGAACCACTTACAGGGTACCCACCAGTTCCAATTGAGGTTGGAAAAGCACTAGCAGGGTGCAAATTCTGATAATAAGGGTTTCCAAAAGAATTTGGTGTATAGAAAGGTAATGTCATACTAGGCTGAGGTAAAAATTGGTGCATGTCACCAGCCGGTAACTTGAGCTGAGCATGAGACAAGTTATCAACAAAAGGTACATGGGGAAGATGGGGTCCTTGAGTAGTCATTTGCATAAGATCACCTTGGGTTGGGAGAAAGGAGCCATACTGCTGCAAGACATTGTCCTGCCACCTCTGCTTGACAGGCGAGGATGTATGGCCATCCAAACTTAACTTCAAATTCTTCATATTGGAGTCCACATTATCAAGTTCAGTAACAGCTGCACCACTGCCAAGCACAGCATTTCCATGTTTGGTGTCTACAGCCGCCTTTTCTTGCTGAGAAGTTTGCATGCCAGTTTTACTACCAGAATATGATGAACTCGAAAGGGGCGGCGATGAAAGGTCATTGCTAACAGTACTTTTCAGTGGGCTTTTTGGTGTCCAAGAGTTCAAGTCTGATTGCTTGACAGCATCAACTGGCAAACTTCTTGATAAATTTATGTCAGAATATACAGGCATAGAATCACCAGTGTTGCTATTTGAAGGATTATAAGATGAACTATCAGGCAAAGAAGCAACACTCTGTTGAAAGCTCTCCTAAGGAAATATTAAGCAGATAATGAGACCATTTGTTACAGTCAAGAGAGAACCAAAACATCATCAATTCAACTTCACTCGTATGTGCATAAGGGAAAAGAGTTAAGTAATTGGGAAGGAACAAGCAAATACAGTAAGACTAAATCACATACTACACAAAGCATAAATGTTGCATAACTCCAGATCTCTTTCAAAACTTGATAAAGACTAGGCTAATAATCTGTGGCAATTGCTTTTGGAAAGCAATTTTGGTTTACTGTTTCCATTTTTGACATAGGTTAATTATAATAGCTGTTATGGTATAGAATGTAAACTAGCAATTATTTTCCACTTTTTTTAAAAAAATACACAATTCTAAAGTGTAGATAGACTTGTAGTGCTGAAATTTGGTCTGTCACGTGGCAATAAATTGAGTAAGAATGGAGTAATATCTTTAAATGTTCAAAAGTAACCTTACCTTTTACCTATTATAAAAGGAACCTGCTACTTTTTGATACAACAAATTCAGTGCCTCATAACAAAGTAACCATTACAAAAGTATGTTGAAAAGTTAATATCTTATTTCAAGTTCAAGCAAGTAAAAGGCCACAGCAACCATGCACATTCATGTGCCCCTAAAGCAAATCATAAGTTGGATATGATCAAAATACAATCCATGTCACCATACCAATATTCTTTTTATAAGGTGTCAACATATCAACTAACTACTGACTAGCATGTTACAGAACCACAATTTCTGAATTTTCTCTGGCACATATAACTACAGATCATAGTTCTCAAGGTGCATATAACTATGAAGGTAGGATGCAATGACTCTGACAAAAAAGGAGTAATTAATCCTTGTCAAGCACTCACCAGCATAAAATCCTGGCTCTGAAAGTTGGATGCACTGGAGATAATCTGGGCATCCTCCACTAAACTTGAATCCAATCTTGGAGATTTATCATCCTCAGGTTCTTCTTTGTGAGTTGACAATGTAGATCGAGGAATGTATATTGAGCCTTTGTTGCTGTTATCTTGGGAGACCACCCTCCACTCTTTAGCCTTGCCAACACGGTTCATTAATCGCCGGCTCTCCCTTGAAATAAGTGGCGGAGGGAGCCTTGGATTCAGATTCACCTTGGAGCCATAATACTCAAAATATGCTGGATCAGCACGTAGTTGCTCCTCAGACTTGGAACTGTCAGTTATGTTATCCAAGGTTGCCAAACTAGTTTCAAAGCTCCCACTCTGCTGGCCAATGAGATGGCCAAGAGCAGCAAGAGATCCTTCCATACTAGGCGGTGCACTTCCACTGCGATTTGGAACAGATTTGCTCCAGCCCCCATAAACCCCAGTGCCATTATCCACAAATCCCAAGTCTTCCCCTGAAAGGGCACCCACTGAAGAGTCAAATGCACCAAATCCCTTACTCCAGTCCCTAGCCCCCGTCCCACCAATTAATCGTACAGCACTCTCAGTAGCCATTAGACTGCAGAGAAAGAAATTTGGTTAGTAAGTGTTCATCAATTGATAAGATATGTAAGGAGCACATTCTTTGTTACTTCCTCAACTAGAATATTGAAGCCTAAATGTTTGCCAATGTAACAAGTAACAAGAACCAGTGCAAAACAAATGCATAATAGATTTTATGTTTAGTGGTCCATATATTCGATAAAAGAGACAAGCTAACAGAAAAATATACAAGGGTAACAAAATATGCTGCTTTGGCCAGATAATACAATACATTCAGAACTTTGACAGCATGGGGCCTCAATTTAAATACAGAAACATAGCAGTGGATCTCAATCGACATAAATGGCAAGTTGCAAAGTGAGCCAGTGATTTGGTCAGACATTTGCTAGCATCTAGCGCCAAAACTACAGTTGCAACAATGACTCAGATAAGGCCTTTGGGGTGTAATCATGCTCATATCCATCGGACTGCACAAAACCAATGCCACTGCCTACCTCAGCAATCTGAAACCTCTTAGTTGGTCACACGATATAATGGGGAAAAACTAAAATTCCAATGCGAGGTGAAATGATTTAGCCATTGGACTAATTCCCCAAGAGAAAGGACACTTTTTTCACAAACCAACGCATGATGCAGTCCAAAAGCAGATGAAAATCGGAAGAGTAGCTAAATTCAGGAACACGCACAAACCCAATCAGCAGCTGGAATTCATTCCTGCGATTCTACCAATGGGGACCCTTAGAATCACAACAATGCATGCATTCTTGCACAAAGGCAACTTGCCAACACTCAGATGGTCAAGCTCCAACCACAGTCCAAAATTCTCCCCCAAAAATCAAGCAAACACAAGCACACCAAGCATCACACCACCACACCAGTCAACAGGGGAGATAAGAAAACACAGAGAGAGAAAGGTGTGACCTTGCCGCCTCGAAGTCAGCCGGCTGGCCTGAAACCCTAGGTGACCAAGCGCCAGCACCAGCACCTGCAGTCATCCCCCGAAGCTCTCCCCGCAAAAGGCCTCCCCACTTTCACCAGGAGCACCAACCAACCACCTTGGCCTTATTCACCATCTCTCTGCCAGGAGCTTTCCTTTGCTCTGCCGCCACCGCCACTGCCGCTGCTTTACCCTTTTCCTTTTTTCTACTTGCTGGAGACGACGATGGACCGGGAGGGGGAATAATCGGTCGCTTATAGAAAGGCTCAAAATGGCTGTGCAGTCATGCTAGGCTGGATATGACCGCAGCAGCGTGCTTTGGGGGTTTGGCCCCAGGAGGCGATGTGAGGCAGGGATGAGATAGATAGGATCATAAAGCGTCATTTTCATACACGGAGATTGGGGATGCGTTTTAACCTGGGTTTGGGTGTTTTTAAGGAAGGAATGGACCCTTGAGATGGCAAACATCTTGCTAAAAGTAAACATAATCCATAATAAGTATGATAACAGGAGGTGAAAACTGAAAAGAATTGTCATTTTTGTTCTTTCATCTGTACATGCTTGCTTAGTACTGTGGATTGTATTGTTTGTAATGAGGCAAATGAATGTACTTCGTAACAATGGGAAATTGGTTAGTTACTGGTCATCAATTGACTAAATATTCTAGTAAATGTAAAACGCCCTCTATTGCTTCTCAGCGGATTATTGCAATCTAGATTTTTTAGTGCAACAAGTAACAATAAGTTTGTCAAGCAAATGCATTATAGATTCACTATAAACAGTTCATATCAGATAAAGAGATAAGCATACAGAAAAAGAAAAATGTACACAGAGGGTAATGCTACTTGGGCCTCGTAAGTAAATACCATAGTAGCCAAACTTCAATGGCTCACGGCCTCAGAACAAATGAAAGATAGAAACATAGCTGTAGAATCTCGATTGGTGTATGCAAATGACAAACGGACAAGTTGCCAAAGTAAGCCAGCAATTTGGCATAGCATCTAGCGCCCCAACTGCAGTTACATTTGAGATATGTCACCAAACGACAAGACCTTTGGAGTGTAATCATCATGCACATATCCATCGAATTGAACACCGACCTCGTCCCCTGCCTACCTCAGCAATCCGACACCCCCATTCCCCAACACAATCTAGTGGACAGGAAGAAAAAAAAACTTTTTTTTCATACGAGGTGAAACATGAGCTAGCCGCTGGACTGGCTCCCCATGCGCAAAAACCAGATGAAACACCGGAAGAGCGACCAAATTCACAACAGCGCACGCATTCCCCTCGCGCAAAGCCAAAGGCGACTTGCCACCACTCGAGCAGTCAAGGCTCCCCGCCACAGCCCAAAAAAAAATCCAGCAGACGCAAGCGCGCAAGCAGCTAGCAGCTCACCACGACACAGGTCAACAGACGAGGTGACGGAACAGGGAGGGGGAGAGAGGGGAAAGGCGCGACCTTGCGGCCCCCGAGCCGGCCGGCCGGCAGCCCGAAACCCTAGGCGGCCGAGCAAGTCCACCACCAGTCCTCGTCCTCCTCCGCCGGGAGCTCGGTCCGCGACAAGCCTCCCGCTTTCTCCGGGGCCGGAGCCTCCAACCGCGTCGGCCTTATCCACACCTTCGGGAAACACTTCTTCGCTCGGGAAGAGCTTTTTCCTTCGCTGCAGCTCCTCCACCTCTTCCCCTACGGCCCAACGCACGCTTTTCCCTTTTTCTTTTGGCGACTCGGTGGAGAAGACGATGGACGACGGGGCGGTTGAATGGGTGCGTGCGGCCGTACCGATCCGGTGGTGGCTTCTAAAACCCTCGGACCGCCCTGCTGGGCTGTGTGCGACCGCCGCGGCGTGCTTTGGGGTTCGCGCCGGGTGGCGATGTGCGGCGGGGATGGAGGCGGGCGGAGTCACGAGGCGCCGAGGCGGCGTCGCGCTGCCTTGTGCGGGCGGGGGACCTAGGACGGCAGGATTCTGCGCCATTTTCGCTACGCGTACACCGGAGATTGTGGAGAGTGGACGCGCCGCTTTATGCCTTCCTTTGTCAAAGAAGAGGTGTATGGCCTATGCTAAAGAGGATATGAAGAATGTCATGCTATAAACCCATATTATTATGCATATTATGACATTAGGAGGTGAAAATATGTTATTTTCGTCCTTTCATCTATATATACGATACATGTGTTGTTTGTGCTATATGGACAACGTTTAATTACGAAATGCTCATGTCATTGAAACTGTTGTTTGTTTGCTATGAGCATAACTTCATATTTATTCTAAAGGCAATTGGACTATTTCAACCATCTTAAATGGGATTTTTGTTCATGTTCAATAGGTTGCACATGAGCAAAGCAACTTTAGTGACACGAATTTTAAAGAAAAGTAGATGGAAGTTATGACTAATGAAATCCATGGACGATGCTTCTGAAACTTATTATAACATAATTAAATACAATTAGCATATAAAGGCAAAAAAATGAAACTATTTATGTAGAAGGTTGCAACCTTTTGAAATGTATTAGTTACTGTAACACTTGGAAAACAACAGAAGTGAAGTTGTCCATTTGGATCGACCCAGGGCACTAAATATAACTAGTTGATTAAGCTCCTTTTCTAATCGTAGTTTGCATATGCTAGTTCTTCAACTTAGCTCATGTTTTCATAACCTTTTACTAACCATTCTTTCGTTGAAAGGCGACATGGCTATTGTAGCTAAACGCTAGTTACTTCATCAACCTCGATCGGCCAACCTAGTATTTTAGAGGCATTCTTATAGGTGGGGTTTTGTGACGGAACGACCCTAATCTCATGGCCCACGTGTCCCTGTCAACCTCTGACAGCAGAACCCATGTTCCATGTGATTAAGACTTGTTCGCCACCGGGCTACATCAGTGCCCAATGTCCGCAGGATCATCTCACAATTCGGTTACAGCATTGCATACTTTTACAAATAACATCGGAATAAAGAGCGGAAGACTTAAATAACATAAATTTTACAAAACAGGGTTCCAAATAGAAATTAAGGTGCAGTTATTACAACCCGAGTTCTGATAATAGAAATAGACATAGGCAACATAGTGGAGAACAGCAAAGATACTTATAATCACCCAGCCCGAGGGTGTACAACTATTCTTCGGCCTCATCGGCCTCTTCCTGGACGATGGTCACGCAGCAGGGTGCAAGACACATCGGGGACTCTGTCATACCTGCAGCATGGGTAACAAACCCTGAGTACTGGGGTACTCAACAAGACTTACCCGACTAAAGAAAAGGGAGAAGACTCAGGAATGAGAGGCTTAGGGTAGTCAAGGTAAGGCTTAAGCAAGATCAAGTATTTTGCAGAAAAGCATTTTTGTAAACCTTATTTTATTTTGAAAGATTCAGTATTCCTCATTTCTTCATCGTTCATGATTCATTTTACATTTCAAAACATTCCTAGTTGAGAACCACTCTCCGTTGACAGTCAGTGGACCAAGTCTCCATAACCGAGGAGCAACGTTAATCCGGATAAATAATACTCAGCTGAGGATCCCTATCCACACTGCATATGTAGCACCCAAGCTTGCATATGCCAACTCGTCTACCACGATTCCTCCAAGATTGGGCCCGGTCCTACGCCACCCGGAAGTACAGTACACCACTCCTTTCCAGGTACGACGACCACGTGGGTACATGCTACTTCCGCCATCTCTCCACTCCCAGTGCGCGGTTGTCGGTCCAATAAAGGATTTCTCGGAGCCAGAGCTTTCCGAAGTATGTGAATAGTTACAAGTCTTGACCAGCAGGCCCCCATACGGATGGTCCCTAATTTTCCAGCCAGAACTATACCTTGGTTATATCTCACCCAAGCGTAATAGTCCCGTCAGTTTTCCAATCCTGTCCCGGTCGGTGTCAACTGTTGAGTCCCGGACTACAACATGACGGCACCGTACGCTCGGACAACCTCTCCTCACTATTGACTAGGTACGGATCAGATACCTAGCCAACAGCCGGGGAGTAAGACCAAAATTCCCATAAACATTCCTTAAGTGATCACACTTTTGAAATTGGCATTTTATTGCAAAGTCTAATTCAATAAGCATTGCTAAGCATTTTTCAAATACTTTTGAAAAGCAGGTATCAGGTGTATCAGTGGTCAAGGTGGATAGTACATCAATTAGGATAGCACACAACTCCTATAAACCTAATGCAATAATTTAACTCAAAAGCATTTAAGGAAATCATTTTATAAATTCAAGGAAAGGGTTAAATGCACCGGGGCTTGCCTTGAAGAGCAAAGAGGGCAGGCTCGAAGGCGGCGGAGCAGTTGTCGGAACTCGGGGTAGCCTCGGGGACAGGTTCGTCGGCGGCTGCCTCGATCTTGACTCCTTCTTCGGTGACTATACGAATGCAATGATGCATGCACATGAGTATGCTAGCATGAACAATGCAAAACAGGGCATACAACATGAACCCTAATCATTTTTTCTATTTTCCTTAATTATTTAAAAAGGTCATTTTATGAAGTTGCTCCAAAAATTACCAAATTAATCACATAAGTTCATTATGGTGTAGATAGATGGCAAAACAAATTTCATAATTTTTGGAGGTCATTAAGGTGCTCAAATAATTCCAGACATTAATTAACAAAAGGCACTATTTAACAATTAAAGATAAATGCTCAAAAATCAACTTGTTCCAAAAGACTTCAAAATTTCACCAGAGACTCAACATGGCATAGGAAGCTCACAAAAATTTATCTCATGATTTTTGGAGTTATAAATAATTTTCTAAAAATCTAAAACCATCCATTTATTAATTAAAAGAGGGATTTTACATTTTCAAATTCTTGCAGAAAAGTCAAGTTTCATATTTTTCTAAAATACTACACAGTGCAAGGAGCATACCATAATTTTCTCAGTATTTAAGGAACAACAGATTAATTCACACAAAAAAGAGAAAACAGAACACTATTCATATCTTTCAGAAAAAGAAAAGAGCACTGTGCTCCTTCTATGCAGGGCTCGGCGAATCGCGCGGGGTTCGGGCGAATCGCGCGGGGCTCGGGCGAAACGGGCTCGGTCGAGACGGAAGCGACTGCTTCGTCCGAGACCTGGCCCGGAGGCTCGGGCGAGACGGAAACGACGGCTTCGTCCGAGGCCTGGCCCGGAGGCTCGGGCGAGACGGAAGGCATGTGTTCGCCGAGGCCTGGCTCGGGCGAAGCGGAGAGCATGCGCTCGAGGCCTGGCTGGGAGGCTCGGGCGAAGCGGAGTGGAAGCAGAGACCGGAGGCTTCGGGTGCTTACCACGGGTCGGAGGCAGGGCTCGGCTGCTTCGAGGGAGCGCGGTTCGCAGGCGTGCTCGAGGGTGTGGCTCGAGGGTGAGGCTCGAGGGTGAGGCTCGACACGTGCTCGAGGGTGAGGCTCGAGGAAGGAGACGACCGCGGCGGCACTCCGGCGATCCTGCGCAACACACGAGACCGCAAGGGCCTGGTTAGAGTCGCGCGGAGCCAAGGAAGCTGACACAGGGGTCAGGGGAAGATGATCGTGGCCGGAGAGGGAGTATTTGACGAACCCGAGTTCACCGGTGTTCCGTCGGAGTTTGGGAAGATGGGGTTACGCCGGGCGATTGGAGGCGGGGGAGGTGAAATTGAGGGGTGGGAAAGCTTCACGAGCTCAAGGCGGAGCTTTCGGGCTAGGTGGTTGAGCGGCGGGAGCTTCGGAGTGGTCTGGCCACGGCGGCGGGGTTGAGTGCGGAGCTCCGGCTCCGGCGGGCCTTTTATAGCCGCGGCCAGGGGACGGTAGAGAGCACGGGATGGTGTGGATGAGCTCGGACGAGGCGTGCGCACTCGATTGCGAGTCGACGGGAAGGACGGCGTGCACCCAGGGGCCGGGTGTGCGCTCGCCGGCGACGGCCACGCGGCGGCGACGCCCTGGGCACGGTAGGGGACGGGGCGGAGGTCAGCGCTTTGCGCGTGCGGGTGCGGCATGATGGCGCGGGCGCAGGCGACAAGTCGGGGGCGGGCGTGCGGCTGCCAGGCGCGCGTGGCGCAGGCGGCGCTGGCGCGCGGCCATGGCCGGGGCCCCCTAGCTGTAGGTTGAAGATGAACAGGGCTAGGTCTTAGGGTTTGACTATGGGCTGATCTCTGTATTTTGCAAATTACCCCCAAAACTTGAACTGAGCAGCAAAAACTCAAAACACCAAAGTTGTGCAGAAAAAGGAGATCTACAACTTTGTCAAAAAGAATATTTTCAAAATCCAAATAGTTTTTGGACCACATTTGAAAACAGAAAAGGGAACACTTTTGGGATTTGAATAAATTCAAAATTACTTTTGATTTTACATTGAAAGTTGGAAATCTGCAAATATGAAAGTTGTTCCTTTTATCAAAACCTACAACTTTGCTAATATACCCTTTTTCTGAAACCCAATAGTTTTTAAATAAATTTTGAAAACCGAAAAGGGGACAAAAACTGGAATTTGAAATCCGATTTTGATTTTTGAACTTTGGCCAACACAACAAAACTTCAAGACATCCAACTGAACAAGAATTACACAAAGCTAGGCACAGAGGTGAAATTACCATTTTTGCCCTTATAGGAAGATTTGGGCTTTTAGGGTTTTTGAAAAGAGATTGCTACACAAGTACTAAGCAAACATAAATGCAAGGCAAGGATGATTAATGACTAATGATGATGACATGTCAGGTTAATTATAGTTAAACACCAGAGGTGTTACAGCCTTCCCCCCTAAAAGAAATCTCGCCCCGAGATTCCACGTCTAAAGAAGGAAAAAGCAAAACCTTACATCTATAGAGATTCGAGAAAGTCGGGATAGTTCTTTGCTAAGAAGTCTTCGGATTCCGAGGTGGCTTCTTCTTCAGAGTGCTGGTTCCACTGGATCTTGTACCATCTTGTGGTGGTTCTTCGGGTAACACGATCCTTGTGATCCAACACGCGAACTGGATACTCAGTGTATGACAGATCTGGTTCTAGCTCAACGCCTTCAACTTCAACCACATGTTCAGGTACTCGGAGACACTTCTTGAGTTGGGAGACATGAAACACATTATGAACTGCTGAAAGATGATCGGGCAAACTTAGCTTGTAAGCGACCTTGCCACAACGATCCAGAATTTCAAACGGACCAATGTAACGGGGTGCTAGCTTTCCTTTGACTCCAAAACGAGTGACTCCTTTGGTGGGTGAGACCTTCAGGTACACATAATCCCCGATCTCGAACTGCAGAGGTCGACGTCTCCTGTCAGCATAACTTTTCTGTCGAGACTGTGCAATCTTCATGTTCTCTTGTATATGCTTGACTTTCTCTTCCATATCTTTTACTAGGTCAACTCCAAAGAATTCCCTTTCTCCGGGTTCAGACCAATTGAGAGGTGTACGACAACGGCGGTCGTACAGTGCTTCAAAGGGTGCCATTTTGATGCTCTCTTGGTAACTGTTATTATATGAGAACTCTGCCAAGGGCAAACAGTCATCCCAAGTATCTGTGAAGGTGAGCACACATGCTCTCAGCATATCCTCTAACACTTGGTTGACTCGCTCAGTTTGTCCATCGGTTTGCGGATGATATGCCGTACTATGCAAGAGCTTGGTTCCAAGTGAGGTATGGAACGCTTTCCAAAACTTTGCGACAAACTGGGTACCACGATCAGAGATAATGCTCTTGGGTATGCCATGGAGTTTCACTATGTGGTTCTTGTACAAAGTGGCATAAGTGGGGACGGTGTAACTGGTCTTCACTGGCAGGAAGTGAGCTTGCTTAGTGAGGCGATCCACGATCACCCATATGGAATCAAAACCTCTTGATGTCTTGGGTAGACCATTGATAAGGTCCATACTGATATCGTCCCATTTCCAAGCAGGTATAGGTAAAGGTTGCAATTCTCCTCCGGGCTTCATGTGCACGGCTTTGACTTTCTGGCAGGTATCGCACTGAGCGACATACCGGGCGATCTCAATCTTCATCTTTGTCCACCAGAATTGCTGCTTCAAATCCTGGTACATCTTGTTGCTGCCGGGGTGGATGGAGAATCTAGTCAAGTGTGCTTCATCAAGGATTAACTTTCTTAACTCAGGCACTTTAGGAACTACTAACCGATTCTTAAACCATACTACTCCTGCATCATCGATCCTGAAACAATCAGCCTTTCCGGATTGGACCTTTTCGATGATGTGCTTGATTCCAGGGTTATCTTTTTGTGCAGCAATGATCTGCTCTCTGATAGGGGTTTCTATTCTGATATTATTCAGAGTTCCTTGTGGAATCATTTCAATATTCAACTTTTCCAGCTCATAACACAAAGAAGAATCATAGGGTTTCTTCATCAGACAGTTGCAATAAGACTTGCGACTGAGTGCATCGGCGACCACATTCGCCTTACCCGGATGGTAATGCACTTCAAGATCGTAGTCCTTAATTAACTCAAGCCATCTTCTCTGCCTCATATTCAGTTCCTCTTGAGTGAAGATATACTTCAAGCTTTTGTGATCAGTGTACACATTACAGGTACTGCCCAACAGATAATGACGCCAGATCTTCAAGGCATGCACTACTGCTGCTAACTCGAGATCATGAGTTGGGTAATTCTCTTCATGTCGCTTAAGCTGTCGGGAGGCATAAGCGATCACTCGACCTTCTTGCATCAAAACACAGCCCAAACTAGTACCAGATGCATCACAGTAGACATCAAAGGGTTTTTCGATGTTCGGCTGGGCTAGCACTGGTGATGTGGTCAACAGTTTCTTCAACGTTTGAAAGGCTTGCTCACAAGCTGGTGACCAGACAAACTTCACAGAATTCTTTACTAACTCAGTGATAGGCTTGACGATTCTTGAGAAATCCGGAATGAATCGACGATAATATCCTGCCATTCCCATAAAGCTGCGGACTTGATGAACAGTGGTAGGTGGCTTCCAATCCAGAATGTCTGCCACTTTACCAGGGTCAACTGACACACCTTCAGCGGATAGGACATGACCAAGAAACTGTATCTGATCTAACCAGAACTCACATTTACTGAACTTGGCATACAGCTGATGCTCTCTGAGACGGGATAGAACGATACGAAGATGTTCGGCATGATCTTCAGGGGTTTTTGAGTAGACAAGGATGTCGTCAATGAACACGACCACGAATTTATCAAGCTCTGGCATGAACACAGAGTTCATGAGGTACATGAAATGAGCAGAGGCATTGGTCAAACCGAAGGACATGACCAAGTACTCATATAGGCCGTATCTGGTGGTGAAAGCTGTTTTAGTAATATCTTCAGGACGAATCTTTATTTGGTGGTAGCCAGATCTGAGATCGATCTTGGAGAATACTTTGGCTCCAGCTAACTGGTCAAAGAGAAGATCAATACGAGGCAAGGGATATTTGTTTTTGATGGTGACCTCATTGAGTGGGCGATAATCAATACACATTCTGAGAGTCTTGTCTTTCTTCTTTACAAAGATTGCAGGACAGCCCCAAGGAGACGAGCTTGGACGAATGAAACCCTTGTCCAACAAATCTTGTAATTGGATTTTTAGTTCCGCCAACTCTCTGGGAGGCATTCGATAAGCTCTGCGGGATATAGGAGCAGTCCCGGGCTTTAGCTCTATGGCAAACTCAACGTCACGGTCAGGAGGCAGACCAGGCAAATCCTCAGGAAAAACATCAGGGAATTCACAAACCACGGGGATGTCCCGGGTTTCCAGAACATAGGCGGTATTTATTTGAGTAGCTGCTGGTTTTTGAGGCATTGGAAGTTGGAGAAGGAGTTTGGCGGTACTGTTAGGAATATCCACTCTCACAACTCTATTCAGGATGTCGATCATGGCTTTATACTGACACATCCAATTCATGCCTAGGATGACATCTATCTCCTAATCATGAAGCACTATCATGGTGGTGGGAAATACATGTTCCCCCAACATTATTGGTATACTGCGAACCACTTCCTTAGTACTTATACGCCCTCCAGGCGAAAATATGCAGAAACTTTCTTTTAAATCCTCAATTGTTATTTCATGCTTGATGACAAAAGTACGACTGATGAAGGAATGCGATGCACCAGAATCAAACAACACAACTGCAGGGTGATTGGCAACAGGAAACCTACCGATCATGACGGGCTCCCCTTCTGGTATATCGCTGACAGCGGTGTAGTAGACTTGTCCGTGCTTCTTGACAATCTTGCCCTTCTGAGCATGCTGCTGCGGTGCACGGTGGTGCTGCTGCTGAGATCCTCCAGGATTCTTCTGAGCATTCTGGGCATACCTCTTGGGCTTTGGGCACTCACGAGACCAGTGACCAAGCTGGCCACAGTTGTAGCAGGGATGGTTGTAGGCTGTTTGTGGAGTGGTGATACGAACACCTGGGGCGTTCGGCTGTGTGGCACTCTGCTGGTTGGCATTATGGGTGGTGGCCGCGGTACGGACGACCACTTGCTGGTTGGGGTAAGGTAGACGATTGTGGTGGTGGCTGGGGTGATAGATGATTCTCTGGCGTTTGTGACCGCCAGCGAAGCTGCTTGACCCTGCTTTCTTCTTCTTCTTCTCTTCCTGGTACTGGCGATTGCTTTCTTCAAAAGCAACAGCCCGGTCAACAACATCGTGATAAGACCCAGTCAGGTTATTAGACAAGCTCCTGCGGATCTTTGGGTGCAGTCCTCTGAGGAAACAATCCCTCTTCTTCTCATCTGTGTTGACATACTCTGAGGCATACTGGCTGAGATGATTGAATTGACCCACATACTGCATGATTGTGGAGTCTTTCTGTTGGAGAGCCAGGAACTGATCAAGCTTCATCTTCATTAATCCGGAAGGGATGTGATGAGCACGGAAAGCAGTGCGGAACTCTTCCCAGGTCAACCGATGACCTTCTGGCTGGGCAGCCAACAGGTTGGCGTACCAAGCACTTGCCGGACCACGAAGTTGCTGTGAAGCGAAACGTGGCTTCTGGATGTCGGTGCAGTTGATAAGACCAAACTTCTGCTCCATGGTGCGGAGCCAATCATCAGCTTCGAGGGGTTCATCGGCCTTAGTGAAGACCGGTGGACGAGTTTCGGTGAATTCCACGTAGGTGGTCTCTTGGTTGATGTTGTGGCGACCACGGTGAATGTTCTGCTGTCCTTGGTTTTGAGCCATTTGGTTGGCAGCGGCGGCCAAGGCTGCAATGGCATCTGCTAGGGTAGCTGGGACAGGTGGAGGGTTTGGGATGTTGGCATCATCAGAACCTCCGGCTCCGGTACGGGTGTTCACAGGCATCTGTATAAGCAACACGGAACTCAGCATATATGGACAAAGGTTCTGAAACGACCGATTGATAGCTTCACTGATACAAAGATAGCTGGCTTGATAAAGATGACAACAAACTGATAAGGGGAAAAGGTACGAAAAGAAAGATACATGCCAGACTTGGCATCAGACAGACTAACGCCCCCAAACCTAGGCTAAGGTTTTAGGTAAGCAGATGGTACAGACACTACGAGTCTAGTCGTCGTCGATGATGATCATGTCTTCGTCATCATCATCCTCGATGATAAGCTCAGGCTCTTCCTCCTTATCTTCATCTTCAACGTGGACATCTTCAGCAAGTTCCACTTCCTTATTCTGATCAGGCTCGTGTTTCACTTCAGGTTCCTCCACGACTCCGTCTTCGGGGTCCTCAGCAACTGGTGGAATCACGGGGTGAAGCTGGTTGTGCAGCTGGTGTACTTCCTCATGAAGCATATCATTGAACTGCTCGATCTGGGCGGTGTACTGTTGCAGTCCATGGAGCTGGGCTCTGGTGACATCCTCTCGGATCCATGTTGCATCACGCTGCTGGATAGCGCGAACCACATTCTGGTTAGCTTCGTCAAGAGCGGCTCGTGTCTCGTAGAACTCCAGCCGGGAAAGGTAGAAGTCATGCTCCATGTTCTCCATCTCAGCCTTCAGGTTCTTGATTTCCTCCTTCAGCTGTTTGCGGGTACGACGGGGAAAACGACGACCATTGGAGGATTCTCCAGTCTGTTCTCCGGTGCGTGGCGCCAGCTGGTGACGCGGCACACCGTTCGGTCCAGTCGACTTGCGGGCGGTCAGCTTGATGCGAGCTATATCTGGACAAGAGGTTATAGATGAGAAAGGCTAGCAAGAAAAGGTATAGGTACACTATCCCAACGAACTCATTTATATACTTAAGTGAATATGACATGATGCATGAATCGTTCCTACGGAACAAGGCAATGCAATACTTAACATATATAGGGCTTAATATATATATACCATTGTCCTGCTACTAGTGTTGCCAATTAAAGACAAGTTGAGATAAGCAATTTGGACCAAAATAGTCAAGTTTAAATTTTGTTTGGACTCAAAAGAACTTTTGAAGTTTTCGCAAAAGAAACACTGCAACGTTAAAGTGAGATGCTCCGATACCACTCTGTGACGGAACGACCCTAATCCCATGGCCCACGTGTCCCTGTCAACCTCTGACAGCAGAACCCATGTTCCATGTGATTAAGACTTGTTCGCCACCGGGCTACATCAGTGCCCAATGTCCGCAGGATCATCTCACAATTCGGTTACAGCATTGCATACTTTTACAAATAACATCGGAATAAAGAGCGGAAGACTTAAATAACATAAATTTTACAAAACAGGGTTCCAAATAGAAATTAAGGTGCAGTTATTACAACCCGAGTTCTGATAATAGAAATAGACATAGGCAACATAGTGGAGAACAGCAAAGATACTTATAATCACCCAGCCCGAGGGTGTACAACTATTCTTCGGCCTCATCGGCCTCTTCCTGGACGATGGTCACGCAGCAGGGTGCAAGACACATCGGGGACTCTGTCATACCTGCAGCATGGGTAACAAACCCTGAGTACTGGGGTACTCAACAAGACTTACCCGACTAAAGAAAAGGGAGAAGACTCAGGAATGAGAGGCTTAGGGTAGTCAAGGTAAGGCTTAAGCAAGATCAAGTATTTTGCAGAAAAGCATTTTTGTAAACCTTATTTTATTTTGAAAGATTCAGTATTCCTCATTTCTTCATCGTTCATGATTCATTTTACATTTCAAAACATTCCTAGTTGAGAACCACTCTCCGTTGACAGTCAGTGGACCAAGTCTCCATAACCGAGGAGCAACGTTAATCCGGATAAATAATACTCAGCTGAGGATCCCTATCCACACTGCATATGTAGCACCCAAGCTTGCATATGCCAACTCGTCTACCACGATTCCTCCAAGATTGGGCCCGGTCCTACGCCACCCGGAAGTACAGTACACCACTCCTTTCCAGGTACGACGACCACGTGGGTACATGCTACTTCCGCCATCTCTCCACTCCCAGTGCGCGGTTGTCGGTCCAATAAAGGATTTCTCGGAGCCAGAGCTTTCCGAAGTATGTGAATAGTTACAAGTCTTGACCAGCAGGCCCCCATACGGATGGTCCCTAATTTTCCAGCCAGAACTATACCTTGGTTATATCTCACCCAAGCGTAATAGTCCCGTCAGTTTTCCAATCCTGTCCCGGTCGGTGTCAACTGTTGAGTCCCGGACTACAACATGACGACACCGTACGCTCGGACAACCTCTCCTCGCTATTGACTAGGTACGGATCAGATACCTAGCCAACAGCCGGGGAGTAAGACCAAAATTCCCATAAACATTCCTTAAGTGATCACACTTTTGAAATTGGCATTTTATTGCAAAGTCTAATTCAATAAGCATTGCTAAGCATTTTTCAAATACTTTTGAAAAGCAGGTATCAGGTGTATCAGTGGTCAAGGTGGATAGTGCATCAATTAGGATAGCACACAACTCCTATAAACCTAATGCAATAATTTAACTCAAAAGCATTTAAGGAAATCATTTTATAAATTTAAGGAAAGGGTTAAATGCACCGGGGCTTGCCTTGAAGAGCAAAGAGGACAGGCTCGAAGGCGGCGGAGCAGTTGTCGGAACTCGGGGTAGCCTCGGGGACAGGTTCGTCGGCGGCTGCCTCGATCTTGACTCCTTCTTCGGTGACTATACGAATGCAATGATGCATGCACATGAGTATGCTAGCATGAACAATGCAAAACAAGGCATACAACATGAACCCTAATCACTTTTTCTATTTTCCTTAATTATTTAAAAAGGTCATTTTATAAAGTTGCTCCAAAAATTACCAAATTAATCACATAAGTTCATTATGGTGTAGATAGATGGCAAAACAAATTTCATAATTTTTGGAGGTCATTAAGGTGCTCAAATAATTCCAGACATTAATTAATAAAAGGCACTATTTAACAATTAAAGATAAATGCTCAAAAATCAACTTGTTCCAAAAGACTTCAAAATTTCACCAGAGACTAAACATGGCATAGGAAGCTCACAAAAATTAGTCTCATGATTTTTGGAGTTATAAATAATTTTCTAAAAATCCAAAACTATCCATTTATTAATTAAAAGAGGGATTTTACATCTTTGAATTCTTGCAGAAAAGTCAAGTTTCTTATTTTTATTAAATACTACACAGTGCATGGAGCATACCACAATTTTATGAGGATTTAAGGAACAACAGATTAATTCACACAAAAAAAAGAAAACAGAACACTATTCACAACTCCCCAAAAGGAAAAAGAGCACTGTGCTCCTTCTATGAAGGGCTCGGGCGAAACGGAAGGCTCGGGCGAATCGGAAGACATGCGTTCGCCGAGGCCTGGCTCGAGCGAAGCGGGTTCGGGTGAAACGGGCTCGGGCGAGACGGAAACAAGGGTTTCGTCCGAGGCCTGGCCGGGAGGCTCGGGCGAGACGGAAAAGCAAGCGTCCGTCCGAGGCCTAGCTCGACGAAGCGGAGGGTGCACGAGTCCGCTCGAGGCCTGGCTCGAGCGAAGTGGTGAGGGTCCGTCCGCTCGAGGCTTGGGCTCGGGTGAGACGGAAAAGTGTGCTCGAGGCCTGGCTCGAGCCACAGTGAACGTGTGAGCCCGAGGCCTGGCTCGAGCTTGCGCCGTTAAAAGGCAGAGACTGAGGGGGCTTCGAGGGCTTACCACGGTCGGAGACAGGGCTCGGCGGGGCGGTGGTTCGGTGGAGCTCTTTCGGCGGCGAGCGGCGAGCGGCGCTCCGACGACCCTGCGTAACACACGAGACCGCAAGGGCCTGGTCAGAGTCGCACGGAACCAAGGAAGCTGACACATGGGTCAGGGGAAGGTATCCGTGACCGGAGAGGGAGTATTTCACGAACCCGAGCTCGCCGGGTTTCTGCCGGAGATGGGAACGGCGAGCTACGCCGGGCGATAGGAGGCGGTAGAGATGAAATTGAAGAGCGGGGAAGCTTCACGAGTTCAAGACGGAGCTGTTGGGCTAGTTGGTTGAGCGGCGGAGGGTCTGGAGTGGGCTGGCCACGGTGGCGGAGGTGAGTGAGGAGCTCGGACACCGGCGGGGCTTTTATAGAGGCGGATAGCGGCCGGTAGAGACCGTGGTGATGGCTGGATAAGCTCGGCGAGCGCACGCGCACTCGATTGCACTCTGGCGGAGGCGCTGGCGTGCAGCCGGGGCTCGGGCGCAGGCAGCGCCGGCAATGGCCACGCGGCGGCGGCGAGCAGGAGCAGTAGGGGTCGAGAGCGAGGGTCAGCGCTCGCGTGCGGGCGCGGAGGGAACAGGGAGACAGTGGCGGCAGGATAAGGGCGCATGGGGAGCAGCCGTATGCGCTGCAGGCGCAGCGCCGGCGCCATGGCCGGGCCCCCCCCCTCCCCCTGGCTCTACGGGGAAGAAGAACAGTGTAGGGGCTAGGGTTTGACTTTTGGCCAGCTTTTGTATTTTGCAAATTTCTCCCAAAATTTGAACTGTGCGATAAAAACTCAAAATACCAAAGTTGCTCAGAAAAAAGATATCTACAACTTTGTCAATATGAGCATTTTCAAATTCCAAATAGTTTTTGAACTATATTCAAAAACAGAAAAGGGTACACTTTTCAAATTTGATTAAAATCAAAATTACTTTGGATTTCAAACTGAAACTTGAAAATCTTTATATATGAAAGTTGTTCCATTTGACAAAACCTACAACTTTGCTAATATACACTTTTTCTGAAACTCAATAGTTTTTGAATTAATTTTGAAAACTAAAAAAGGGACAAAAACTGGAGTTTGAATGAATTTGGATTTACTTCAAACTTTGTACAGAAACTTGAAAATTTGTAAATACCAAAGTTGTTTCTCTTGGCCAGATCTACAACTTTGCTTTTTGGACCAACCCCAAATTTTGAATAATTTTGAATTACAAAAAGAGGGATAAAATCCAGGGTTTGGAAATCAGGGTTTTGCAAAGGGATTTGAATTCTGATTTTGGTTTTTGAACTTTGGCCAACACAACAAAACTTCAAGACATCCAACTGAACAAGAATTACACAAAGCTAGGCACAGAGGTGAAATTACCATTTTTGCCCTTATAGGAAGATTTGGGCTTTTAGGGTTTTTGAAAAGAGATCGCTACACAAGTACTAAGCAAACATAAATGCAAGGCAAGAATGATTAATGACTAATGATGATGACATGTCAGGTTAATTACAGTTAAACACCAGGGGTGTTACATCTTGTAATTGGATTTTTAGTTCTGCCAACTCTCTGGGAGGCATTCGATAAGCTCTGCAGGATATAGGAGCAGTCCCGGGCTTTAGCTCTATGGCAAACTCAATGTCACGGTCAGGAGGCAGACCAGGCAAATCCTCCGGAAAAACATCAGGGAATTCACAAACCGCGGGGATGTCCCGGGTTTCCAGAACATAGGCGGTATTCAAAAGTGTGGCTGCTAGTTTTTGAGGTATTGGGAGTTGGAGAAGGAGCTTTCACAGGCATCTGCTAAGCAACTTGGAACTTAGCATTCATAGATAGGGTTCTGAAAACAATAGACTGATAGCTTCTTCTGATACAAAAGACTGATGACTTGATAAGGTGACTGACAGATGATACGGACCGATAAAGGGAAAAGATGCGAAAAGAAAGATACATGCCAGACTTGGCAACAGACAGACTAACGCCCCCAAACCTAGACTAAGGTTTTAGGTAAGCAGATGGTACAGACACTACGAGTCTAGTCGTCCTCGATGATGATCATGTCTTCGTCGTCGTCTTCTTCGAGGATGAGCTCAGGCTCCTCCTCCTCGTCTTCAGCGTGGACGTCCTCAGCAGGTTCAATTTCTTCGTCCACGTCTGGCTCTTGTTCCACATCGGGTTCTTCCACTACTCCGTCCTCAGGGTCTTCCATAACCGGGGGTACCAAGGGGTGGAGTTGATCATACAGCTGATGCACTTCCTCATGAAGCATATCATTGAACTGTTCAATCTGAGTTGTGTACTGCTGCAGTCCGTGGAGCTAGGCTCTGGTAACGTCCTCGCGGGTCCAAGCATCATTGCGCTGCTCGATAGCGCGAACCGTGTTCCGGTTGGCCTGCTCCAGGGAAGCTCGTGCCTCATAAAACTCTAGGCGTGAGTGGTAGAAGTCATGCTCCAAGTTCTTTAGCTCAGCCTTCAGATCCTTGATCTCCTCCTTCAGGTTCTTACGGGTGCGGCGGGGAAAGCGACGACCGTTGGAAGATTCTCCAGTCTCCTCCCCAGCGCGTGGTGCCAGCTGGTGGCGTGGCACACCATGCGGTCCAGTCGACTTGCGGGCAGTCAGCTTGATACGGGCCATGTCTGGATAAGAGAAGATGAATGAGAAAGGCTAGCAAGAACAGGTAAAGGCATACTACCCCAACGAACTTAGAGAGGAAGTTAACTTAAGTGATTATGGCATGATGCATGAATCGTTCCTACGGAACAAAGCAATGCAATAAATAAATAAAGTACATAGGGCTTAAAACATGTTGTTCCACTAGCTAGTGTTGCCATATGAGAGACAAGATGAGAGAAGCAATTTGGACTCAAAATAGTCAAGTTTAGTTTGTTTGGACTCAAAAGGTCTTTTGAAGTTTTCGCAAAAAAACGAACACTGCAACGTTAAAGTGAGATGCTCCGATACCACTCTGTGACGGAACGACCCTAATCCCATGGCCCACGTGTCCCTGTCAACCTCTGACAGCAGAACCCATGTTCCATGTGATTAAGACTTGTTCGCCACCGGGCTACATCAGTGCCCAATGTCCGCAGGATCATCTCACAATTCGGTTACAGCATTGCATACTTTTACAAATAACATCGGAATAAAGAGCGGAAGACTTAAATAACATAAATTTTACAAAACAGGGTTCCAAATAGAAATTAAGGTGCAGTTATTACAACCCGAGTTCTGATAATAGAAATAGACATAGGCAACATAGTGGAGAACAGCAAAGATACTTATAATCACCCAGCCCGAGGGTGTACAACTATTCTTCGGCCTCATCGGCCTCTTCCTGGACGATGGTCACGCAGCAGGGTGCAAGACACATCGGGGACTCTGTCATACCTGCAGCATGGGTAACAAACCCTGAGTACTGGGGTACTCAACAAGACTTACCCGACTAAAGAAAAGGGAGAAGACTCAGGAATGAGAGGCTTAGGGTAGTCAAGGTAAGGCTTAAGCAAGATCAAGTATTTTGCAGAAAAGCATTTTTGTAAACCTTATTTTATTTTGAAAGATTCAGTATTCCTCATTTCTTCATCGTTCATGATTCATTTTACATTTCAAAACATTCCTAGTTGAGAACCACTCTCCGTTGACAGTCAGTGGACCAAGTCTCCATAACCGAGGAGCAACGTTAATCCGGATAAATAATACTCAGCTGAGGATCCCTATCCACACTGCATATGTAGCACCCAAGCTTGCATATGCCAACTCGTCTACCACGATTCCTCCAAGATTGGGCCCGGTCCTACGCCACCCGGAAGTACAGTACACCACTCCTTTCCAGGTACGACGACCACGTGGGTACATGCTACTTCCGCCATCTCTCCACTCCCAGTGCGCGGTTGTCGGTCCAATAAAGGATTTCTCGGAGCCAGAGCTTTCCGAAGTATGTGAATAGTTACAAGTCTTGACCAGCAGGCCCCCATACGGATGGTCCCTAATTTTCCAGCCAGAACTATACCTTGGTTATATCTCACCCAAGCGTAATAGTCCCGTCAGTTTTCCAATCCTGTCCCGGTCGGTGTCAACTGTTGAGTCCCGGACTACAACATGACGACACCGTACGCTCGGACAACCTCTCCTCGCTATTGACTAGGTACGGATCAGATACCTAGCCAACAGCCGGGGAGTAAGACCAAAATTCCCATAAACATTCCTTAAGTGATCACACTTTTGAAATTGACATTTTATTGCAAAGTCTAATTCAATAAGCATTGCTAAGCATTTTTCAAATACTTTTGAAAAGCAGGTATCAGGTGTATCAGTGGTCAAGGTGGATAGTACATCAATTAGGATAGCACACAACTCCTATAAACCTAATGCAATAATTTAACTCAAAAGCATTTAAGGAAATCATTTTATAAATTCAAGGAAAGGGTTAAATGCACCGGGGCTTGCCTTGAAGAGCAAAGAGGGCAGGCTCGAAGGCGGCGGAGCAGTTGTCGGAACTCGGGGTAGCCTCGGGGACAGGTTCGTCGGCGGCTGCCTCGATCTTGACTCCTTCTTCGGTGACTATACGAATGCAATGATGCATGCACATGAGTATGCTAGCATGAACAATGCAAAACAGGGCATACAACCTGAACCCTAATCATTTTTTCTATTTTCCTTAATTATTTAAAAAGGTCATTTTATGAAGTTGCTCCAAAAATTACCAAATTAATCACATAAGTTCATTATGGTGTAGATAGATGGCAAAACAAATTTCATAATTTTTGGAGGTCATTAAGGTGCTCAAATAATTCCAGACATTAATTAACAAAAGGCACTATTTAACAATTAAAGATAAATGCTCAAAAATCAACTTGTTCCAAAAGACTTCAAAATTTCACCAGAGACTAAACATGGCATAGGAAGCTCACAAAAATTTATCTCATGATTTTTGGAGTTATAAATAATTTTCTAAAAATCCAAAACCATCCATTTATTAATTAAAATAGGGATTTTACATTTTCAAATTCTTGCAGAAAAGTCAAGTTTCATATTTTTCTAAAATACTACACAGTGCAAGGAGCATACCATAATTTTCTCAGTATTTAAGGAACAACAGATTAATTCACACAAAAAAGAGAAAACAGAACACTATTCATATCTTTCAGAAAAAGAAAAGAGCACTGTGCTCCTTCTATGCAGGGCTCGGCGAATCGCGCGGGGTTCGGGCGAATCGCGCGGGGCTCGGGCGAAACGGGCTCGGTCGAGACGGAAGCGACTGCTTCGTCCGAGACCTGGCCCGGAGGCTCGGGCGAGACGGAAACGACGGCTTCGTCCGAGGCCTGGCCCGGAGGCTCGGGCGAGACGGAAGGCATGTGTTCGCCGAGGCCTGGCTCGGGCGAAGCGGAGAGCATGCGCTCGAGGCCTGGCTGGGAGGCTCGGGCGAAGCGGAGTGGAAGCAGAGACCGGAGGCTTCGGGTGCTTACCACGGGTCGGAGGCAGGGCTCGGCTGCTTCGAGGGAGCGCGGTTCGCAGGCGTGCTCGAGGGTGTGGCTCGAGGGTGAGGCTCGAGGGTGAGGCTCGACACGTGCTCGAGGGTGAGGCTCGAGGAAGGAGACGACCGCGGCGGCACTCCGGCGATCCTGCGCAACACACGAGACCGCAAGGGCCTGGTTAGAGTCGCGCGGAGCCAAGGAAGCTGACACAGGGGTCAGGGGAAGATGATCGTGGCCGGAGAGGGAGTATTTGACGAACCCGAGTTCACCGGTGTTCCGTCGGAGTTTGGGAAGATGGGGTTACGCCGGGCGATTGGAGGCGGGGGAGGTGAAATTGAGGGGTGGGAAAGCTTCACGAGCTCAAGGCGGAGCTTTCGGGCTAGGTGGTTGAGCGGCGGGAGCTTCGGAGTGGTCTGGCCACGGCGGCGGGGTTGAGTGCGGAGCTCCGGCTCCGGCGGGCCTTTTATAGCCGCGGCCAGGGGACGGTAGAGAGCACGGGATGGTGTGGATGAGCTCGGACGAGGCGTGCGCACTCGATTGCGAGCCGACGGGAAGGACGGCGTGCACCCAGGGGCCGGGTGTGCGCTCGCCGGCGACGGCCACGCGGCGGCGACGCCCTGGGCACGGTAGGGGACGGGGCGGAGGTCAGCGCTTTGCGCGTGCGGGTGCGGCATGATGGCGCGGGCGCAGGCGACAAGTCGAGGGCGGGCGTGCGGCTGCCAGGCGCGCGTGGCGCAGGCGGCGCTGGCGCGCGGCCATGGCCGCGGCCCCCTAGCTGTAGGTTGAAGATGAACAGGGCTAGGTCTTAGGGTTTGACTATGGGCTGATCTCTGTATTTTGCAAATTACTCCCAAAACTTGAACTGAGCAGCAAAAACTCAAAACACCAAAGTTGTGCAGAAAAAGGAGATCTACAACTTTGTCAAAAAGAATATTTTCAAAATCCAAATAGTTTTTGGACCACATTTGAAAACAGAAAAGGGAACACTTTTGGGATTTGAATAAATTCAAAATTACTTTTGATTTTACATTGAAAGTTGGAAATCTGCAAATATGAAAGTTGTTCCTTTTATCAAAACCTACAACTTTGCTAATATACCCTTTTTCTGAAACCCAATAGTTTTTAAATAAATTTTGAAAACCAAAAAGGGGACAAAAACTGGAATTTGAATGAATTTGGATTTACTTCAAACTTTGTACAGAAACTTGAAAATTTTTAAATACCAAAGTTGTTTCTCTTGGCCAGATCTACAACTTTGCTTTTTGGACCAACCTCAAATTTTGAATAATTTTTGAATTACAAAAAGAGGGATAAAATCCAGGGTTTCGAAATCAGGGTTTTGCAAAGGGATTTGAAATCCGATTTTGATTTTTGAACTTTGGCCAACACAACAAAACTTCAAGACATCCAACTGAACAAGAATTACACAAAGCTAGGCACAGAGGTGAAATTACCATTTTTGCCCTTATAGGAAGATTTGGGCTTTTAGGGTTTTTGAAAAGAGATTGCTACACAAGTACTAAGCAAACATAAATGCAAGGCAAGGATGATTAATGACTAATGATGATGACATGTCAGGTTAATTACAGTTAAACACCAGAGGTGTTACAGGTTTACAAATACAGAATGATCGACTATTCGTTTACAACGACTTCATCAATCTTAATATCTATGCCTTAGACTATCTGATACGTTTGAAGTGTGTGTACGAGCACATATGTCTATGAGCCTACCCATCGATGTTGTTTTTTTTTTAAAAAAAATAACAACTTATTTGGATTATTGGGTATATTGAACGAACCATACATCTTTTTTTTCTCTACTCTCCTTAGAAGCGTTTAATTTTCTTTTGAGTGTTCTGATCCTCCAGAAATACACAAAACGATGATGAATATGATATTGTCATCATTATGATCTTTGGATGATCAGTATATGGTTGTTTTTTTCCTTGGCGACACTGAACTAGATAAGTCGCGGTATTCTCGTGGTGCACCTGTGCGTCTCCTTGTAGCAAATGTTACTATTTATTCAAGTCTTTTCTTGACTTGTTCTAGTACTTTTGAGGTACTGGCTGCTGCTAGACGCTAGCATCTTGGATGAAACGTCAATGGAACGCGCACCACCGTTGCACAGAAAAGGCTCGGAAGTTGGACCTCCACGGCTCGACCTCGACCTCATCCGGCGCCCGGCGGCAGTCCTCAAGTCAATACGCAGAGCGAGAGTCCTGCAGCTACCAGCATTTTCAAGGGTGCACTGGGCACACATATAAAATTATTATTATTAGTGTGCATATCAATAGTTTAACTAAATTTATAGAAAATATGTGTAACATTTATTTCTCTAAATAAATTTATTAAAAACTATATTTAAATATATATCTAATAATATTAATTATGCATCATAAATATTAATATTTTTTTATATTAGTTAAAGATATTTTTGAAAGACAAAAACAATATTTTTAATAGGACGAAGGGAGTATATATATATACATAGGTCGGGTTTAGAATGGACTATGGACCTGTTGGACGGATCTATGATTGAAGAACTCTAACTTCATATTTAATTTCTAGTCTCTCCTCTTCAAACCAACCATAGCAAAAAATTTTTTGGAGAAACTCTAGAAGGGGTCCATAGGATCCATAACGGTAGAAGAGGCTTGAGCCCTGTCAGCCCCACCGTCGGATCTGTTCCTAACCTGTTTGCTTGAACTTATTTCGAGTGTCCAAACATGTCCATAAGGGAATAGTTATTTTAATCCCACAACTATCATCGCTTTAGCCTTGGACTTTTAAATTGATTGGTCTATTTCTCAATTTTATTCCTAAAACTATCAAAGTGGTTGTTCAAGTCTTTAAACTTTATATCTTAAACTCAATTTTATCCATGAACTTCGTCTGTTTTTTTTGTTTTTAACTCAACTTCGTTTGTGGTCCTATGTGAAAGTCGTGATGTTATTCTATTTTATTCATACTAGTATTCAGTTATAATTTTATTTTGGTTCCTCCCTATTTTATTTTATTTTCCTCCTTGGGCTCAATATCATACTATTCAATTATGGAAAAAAATATTAGATAATGAGACATAGCCCCAGCTACTCACACTGATATGTGATGTTCATGTTCACCTGAAAGAATCAATGAGCTTCTCAGAGATTAGACCTGTATGTCACAGAAAATTCCTAATTTCCAACCTCCACAGACAGAGCAGGCAAGTACCATTCCAAGACGCAGGAGAGAGGTTCAGACGTTCAGCTCAGACGATGCGGGAGCGGGACAAAACAAAAGGAGCCTTTTACGCGTATGCCGTTAAAAAGATGGTGTAATCGTTCACGTCTCTTGAGGATGAGTTCTAACGCTCTTGTCCCTCGGTCTGAAAAGTTTTCTCTCTCACGTCATTCCGTTTGTTTTCTGCACTAATGGTGTGAAATGTGGATGACAAAAGACTTCAATGCCCCTGAGAACTTTGTTTCTCATGCGCCACTAGCTGCTAGACGTCTCGATTAGAAAAAAAAATTCACGAGACGCGTGTGAGTTTAAGGGTCCGTTTGGTTGGTGACCGGAACTTGCCACGTCTGACCTTCGGCAAACTGTGGCTGCCACAGAAAGTGTGGCGAACAAAATCGAAGCCACACTTCTGGCAAACTTTGGCACGAAAATGAGTCTATGACGTGTGGGACATGGTGCTAAGAAAGTGTGGCGTGCCATAGCTGTGGCAGTGAACCAAACGGCTGCCAGAAAAACTGTGGCACGACGAATCTGTGGCGTGGCAAGTTCTGGTCACCAACCAAACGCACCCTAAGTAGCGCAAAGGCGAAAGTCGTGTGGGCAGCAATCTGAACCATTGATTTTTCACATTTTATGAATTACTTAATAAATTTAAAAATCTAGGATAACAAAAAAAAATGAAAAGATCATGTATCGTTCTCCTAATCACGGGAACTGTGTGGGGACTCAGGTTGAGTGACTTACCTCAAGCAAGTCACAGCGTAACTTGTATCCATCGTCCAAACGCTATCGATCGGCACAGAAACAAAAGTGCCTCATCTGTTCAGTCTGGCAGCCTGACGCAGTGACGCTCAAGTTCCTCCCACCGCGCCGCCGCAGGACGAGTTGCGGTTGCCACGGGCCTCCGCGCGCGCTGCTGGTCGAGTCACCGCGGCCGCGCACGCCACGCTGCAGCAGCACTGCTGCCTAGGACGTCTCCGCATGGTCCGCTGCCGCGGGTCTCACGCGCCATGCTGCAGTAGCACTTCAGCACAAGGCCATGCCGCTGCAGCACTCCCATGCATGCGGCCATGCGTGAAGCAGGCTGATGAGCTCCAAAGCAAGAATGCGTTATATATCTTTGAAGATCACTCAATGGTTAACCGGATCAAACACAATGTATATTTGTGTGCTCTGCATCCAAAGTACAAGTCCACAAGGAGTCAACAATTTTTATATCATTGAAAACACATCAGATTTTGTGTGCTCCAACAGTATGTACTGCTACTGAACAATCAACAACTGCTACTACTAGTATTCCAGGAGGCCATTTCACATCTGCAGTTTGGTCACAAAAGACTATAGTTCCTAAGCCATTTCTTGTCAAAATCTATCCCAAAGAATCAATTTAGCACAAGTAATTAACAACATACGGTTTCATATTTGCAGTCCAGCAGCCAGTGGCGCATGAGAAACAAAGTTCGCAGGGGCATTGAAGTCTTTTGTCATCCACATTTAACACCGTTAGTGCTGAAAACAGACGGAATGACGTGAGAGAGAAAACTTTTCGGACCCAGGAACAAGAACGTTAGAACCCATCTTCGAGGGATATGGATGATTACACCATCTTTTTTAATGGCATACAAGTAAAAGGCTCAAACAAAAGCGTCTTCTCCTCACAGGCCTAGGCTAACGGGCCTCTATGACAAAACCAGATGGGCTGCCTGGTGGGCTCACAGGCCGGCACGAGAGAGCCCTTGCTGAGTTTCTCGTCATGTCCGCTCCAAATTTGCTGAAATTTCTGTTTTTTATCTCTCTCGTAGCAACTCCAGCAGACACCCTACTTAAGTTCTCATAGCTAAATATGAGAGCTCAGATAAAAAACGAGCTCCAGCATAGCCCCTACTAGGGTCAAATTTAGGTGGACTCTCAGATTCTATTGGACCAATAGCTCGCCTCTCATCCGTAATTTCTGCTCTTTCTGTGGACTCATGTCTACTTTAGTATGATAGTGTCAATAGCATGAAAGTTGTGACCATAGATGGGTGGGTACATTGTCAGTAAGGCAAGCTTCAACCTATTTTAAACTCTTGGTTTGAGTTTACATCTCAAATTTTACTATTATCTTTGCAATATGTATGAAGAATTGCAGTGCTTGTTGCTTCACTTCAAATTTTAATCTTTTTTTCTCGAATACGCAAGAGATTTGTGTATCATTGCTATTAAGAAAAAAAGAGTTTTGAGTACAAACAACGCACATCTGGCGCACTAGGCGGTCTATCAGTAACGACCGGACCAACCTAGCAGACTGCTCCCTGATCTGATATTACATAAAACGAAACAACCACAGTGCAAGCACCGTCGCTCCCTACGGGTTTTCGACAAAGCGCTCCCATGCGCGCCCATTGAATGCTGGAAACGCCGCGTCAAGGGCCTCCACCTGGCTCATTTGGCATGATTTTGGTTGTTAGTGTGACAAGATTACATCGGTGCTGTTCAATTCAATCTATATATCATTGGGAATGAAACATCTGTTGCAAATGACTCCTGATCTGTCCCAACTGCCTAATATAGGGTGCAAGTGTCCACCATATATACTGTTAGCTATGATTTCTTTCTGAGATTTGTCCTGTCCACTCAAAATTTGCTCAAATTTCTGCCTTTTTGTTCCTTAATAAGAACAAGCCATGTTTTTTTGTTAATTGTGAATGAGAGGTTCCATGTGCTTTTAAGAAGGCAGCAGAGTTATATCTCGTCTTCTCCTCTCACTCCCAAGCAAGTGTGCATTCCGACTTCTGTCCCTGAATAATGCAGGCTGCAAGGTATCTCAACACGGCTACTTTTTAAACTGGCCGGTCAACAAATACAATGCCGTCAAGTATCATCGAGGACCGTTTGCATGAGGTATGAAACACACCTCCTATGTGTTTTTTTATTACATGTTTCACTCATTTTTTTTGTTTACTGTGTAGCAAAATATGAAGATAATCAAACTACAGAATGAATTTGAGATCACTAAAAAGGAAATGGAAGTGCTGCGACATAATATAAAGTAAGGAACTGTGAATAAGTTGTAAATTTTTAGAAGCTGCAATTTGTCTAATTATTACGATTTTTGTCAGGAATGAGGTTATCAAGGGTCAAACTCAAACAACAGTGCTTAAGTACTGCATGGTCATTCTTGGAGCTGGAGCGGTTGGAGGATTCTTGGCTGAGTGGATTGCTTCTTAACCGGTATGTTGTTCGAAGTCCTCCAGTTATATGATTGGGAGGATAAATTTGAGTGTTGAATCAATTTGCACTGAAATGCTCATGATCTTAAAAGGATCACAGTCACAGACCTGGCCAACTTGCGAAATCTGCAATTTTAATGTTTAATCTAGAAAAAGGATCTACCAACTGGTTCTAGGTACCTGTGACAATCATCATTCCTTGCATATGAGTTAATTGTATAGGTTTCTCGAGATGTTTAACCTCAAGGCCTCTCTGACTCTTTAGTAAACATATGATTGTTCCTCTCAGTAGGTGATAATAATGTTCTTCTTTCTGAAACAAAATCCTAGACCTTGCATATCTATTTCTTTTAGTCTGAACCTTGGCATTGTGGATGTTAGAAATAGAATAGAGACTAGAATGAACTAGGATAACTTTAGCTGGTGGCAAGGTCTTATCTCTATCCATTCATCTAATCAATTTGCAATTTAGTTTTACAGCCAAGAACTGATAATGTTGCTTCTGATTTTACTTTCTACAGTGACGGGGAGTTAGAGAGCTCGGATGGCTAGTGGAAAGCTACCTATATATTGCAATGGTTGTAGGAAATTAGAGTTTGTATCTTGTATGTTGGAACTTGATGTGGACAGAGCTCCGATGGATTCTGGTGGAAGGCTAGCTATTACAGTAGTTGTAGGCAATTAGACTTTGTCGAGTCCTATTGGAACTTGATGTGGAGGTTATGGTTCTGCTTTCCTTGTTTAGTGTTTTCTGTGTTTAGGATCTGAATGGTGAGAAAATAATGGTGTTCGAATTGAAGCGTCAAGTGGATTCAATGATAAAGAAACATGTTGAATCATATTCCTTGCTCAAAGATTTCTTTTATGGATGATTATGTGCTATATTTATGTGTTGAGTCATATTCCTTGTTCTTATCTTTCATGGACGTATACTTTCTTTTTGGTCTTTTGATCACTTGGCCGAGAGATGTGGAAAGCAGCGGCATGGCCTAGATCCAGAGGAGCTTCATGTTGCAACTGCTGGTGTAGACTTTCATTGCTCACGTTGCAACTGCCTCGACAGTTGTTCAAAATCCTAAGGTGCAGTAGATTTAAGAGGAGCTTCCTGCTATTCACTATACTGCTTCCAGCTTTGCCGCTTGCCGAACTGAACTTAAAACTCCCCCAACTCACGTTTTTCTATCCGAAACAGTTTATGTGCTTTTCATGTGTCTAAGGCCTAAGCCTATAAGGATACGAGCATTGTTGTTGTTTTTTTTGCATGAACGTTTGGTCCGGTTTTTTTCTTTGCCTGTCCATGCAGGTGTTTGGTTCTTATTTCTTCTAGATTTATGTGTTTTTTGTTTCCTGTAAACTTTTTTCTATACCTAATTCAATATATATTGCCTAATATTGACAAGCCAAATTTTTTTCTTATTTTTTTTTTGGTTTACCTCTCCGTAACTAATTAATAACTTGTGTTCATCTAATCTTTTTTTTATCCAAATATAGTGTCCATATTTGCTACGAAATGAGTCTGTCGACGAGATAAGATAGGAATAAGTTCAACCATTTGATGGTGCAAGTATACGAATTTGGTCCTAAAGCCTTCATCGATTGAATGGATGCAATGTTCGCCGTGCCAGAACCATGACTCTCTTCGTTTGAGCTATAAGTCAGCTTTAATCCGTACAAATCAGCTATGAAATACTCCCTCCATTCCAAATTATAAGACGTTCCAAGAATCTTGGAGAGTCAAAGTTTTTCAACTTTGACCAAAATTATAGAGAAAAATATAAAGATTTATACCATCAAATATACATATTATGGAAATATAACTAATGGAGAATCTAATTGCACTTAGTTGATATCATAAATATTATTATCTTATTATATAAATTTGGTCAAAGTTGAAAAACTTTGACTCTCCAAGATTCTTGGAATGTCTTATAATTTGGGATGGAGGGAGTAGTATTTTTCTCTCATAACAAATCAACCATATAAATAAACAGAACCTCGCTTTAAGTCATGCTGAACATATGTGTGGCCGTGCATGCCACCAAATTCCGCCAAATGGATGACTAAACAATTATGTGTTGTTTCATTCTTCATATTTCTCCTCCGCTTCCTATCGAGAGTCGCATTTTCTTCCTAATCAAGTTCCAATAAACAAGATGCGCTGGAATACTGCTCCATACTCGGCTCTTTCCTCGTTACCCACGATACTTGCTGGACAACAATCCTGAAACTTCGCACATACAAAATCTCTAAAAGCACAGACAAATCTCAGAAAAGGCCAAACAAAACTCGCGTCTAGCCTCTGGATACGGCAGACATACCTGATGAGACACAAACAAAGGAACTCAGGGCTGCTCATCCCAAACATGTTTGACCTTAATTATATCATTATGTTCCTAAGCATACATATATATTTATTATGCTAATTTTTGCCATCAACAATGTGCCCAATGATGTGTGCCTCACTTTTCAGTTTTCTCAACCTTACAACAGATACACACAATAGTCATCTATTTTAGAATCTCGTGTCAATTTTTAAAGCAAAGATTTATTGCACTTGTTTTTATGATAAACAATCATTTAATTGAGATAAGGTTGTCCAATTAAACCAAATAAATATAGCTAACTTGAGTCAAGTTATTATGAGATAATAATATGTCACGTTGTAACGCACAAACATCTTTTTTCTAGTAATGATACTAATTATCTACCATAATTATTAATATTTTTAATATATATTTAGTCAAAAGTTATTTTTCAGAAAAGCGAAAACAATATTTTCCTGATATTTCCCTGAAATATTCTGGAAATATCGTTTTTGCAACTAGCCATAGTTAATTCTGTAAACCTATAATAAGGTTTTTGAATTATTAAGTGAATATGCAATTTCCAGATTAAAACCAGAATATAAATCATGATAAATTGATGATCTAGATATCTCAGATTGTATTGTTTACTTGCATAACAAAACAGACATAACATGATCTCAAACATGACAACTGGTGTAAGCATAGCCCGTACACCAGATAAATTAAAAAGCAATAACAAAGACATAAGATCTAATATAAGCATAGACATTAGATCACGAGCGGTGTACCTTTCGTTTGTTGGAGACGTTGGTGGAGTCAGTGCTGGCTGATCGTCGATGAGCGCTGGAGGAAGAGCTCGGAGCAGTTGACGACGAATACGTCTGGACGTAGCGCCGCCTGACTTGGACGGTAGACGTCCCATTGTTGAAGACGAGAGCAGTCGCGCGACGAGCGCTTCCCAAAAACCTTATTCGCCTTCTCCCGGTGCAGGATCGCAAAGACGAGGGTTCCGGAGACCTGCTCGCCCGGTCGCTGGTGCACGCAAGCGAACGGACTAGAGAAGACTAGACGGCAGCGCAAAAGCGAGATGAGGCAAAACCCTAGCTCGAGAGGTGTTGAGATGCGTTTTGGCGTGGTCGATAGGTTGCTTATATAGTCCTATTGAACCGACCTTGTGTCGCGATCACGATCTAAATTGGTTTAGGACTCTTAAGTTATAACCGTTTAGGATTCTGCAACTTGAAGGCCAAGAAACCAAAAACTAAAACTGCAAAAGGAGACCGCACTCCCGCAAGGCGAGGAGCCGGATTTTGGCGGACCATTCACGCAGGTGCCGCGCACCCGCGCCAGTCGCCACGCCACGCCACGCCCGGCGAGGCGAGGCGAGCGAGCGCGCGCGTGTGGACTTCTCTTTCTCCTTCTCACACTAGACTTGAGGAAGTGGAGAGGACTTACATATTTAAGTAAGTCCTCCTCCTCTTCCACTAGCAATGTGGGACTAAAGAGTTCCACTTCTCTTCTTTGCACACATGAATGGGCTTTGAGATTTATTTAGAAATTTCAGAATTTATTATTGGGCCAAGCCCATGTAAGATTCTAACAATCCCCCACCAGATCTCAAATGCCCATTTAGAGATTTGTCTGTTCCCGCTACTGTTTGATATACTAGCGTTTAGCAGAGACCGTTAAGTTGAGCTTCTGCCTATAACCACAAGTTACACTTATTCACAACTTGAACAATGGACTATGCCTTGAATTACAAGTTTTGCATGAAACAAGCTTTACTCAAGGTTAAACTAGTACCTGGCTGCCAATAGCCTTTCTCCGCGGGTGGAGCATATACGTCATACTCTATGGTCTCTTCATGAGCTTACTAGAGATCACCCTAATCTCATAGACTGCGACGTTTAACAGTCAGGGCTCATATAGGTATGTTCTTTCAAGAATACTCTGTAGGACAACATCTTTGCTTATTAAAGCCAATAGAACATATTAAGGCCTTTGTCAACCTTTCATACAGTGCCTCATAGCAATGAGAGTATTGCATCTTCACATAGAGAGGGTTTAGAGGTTACTCTCCTCAGTTTACCAATAGCTTGTTCTTCCCAGATCCTTAGTCACGGGATCTCCGATCAAAAAGGTTGGGTTACTACTATTGTAAACTCATATGGGTCTCATACCCATCTCCCTTGATGTGATTTCTATCACATTCCGTGATAACCCTTTTGTAAAGGGATCTGCCAGGTTTTTGTCTATCTGTACATAAGTCACAGCTATTACTCCGGAGTTTCTCAACTTCCTGACAGACTTCAAACGTCTTTTAACGTGTCTTGTTGACTTCGCATTATCCCTAGCACTGTTCACTTTAGTGATCACTGTTTAATTATCACAGTTCATAAGGATAGCCGGTATTGGTTTTTCAACCACTGGTAAGTCAGACAAGAACTCACGCAGCCACTCTGCCTCTGCAGAAGCTGTATCCAAAGCAGCAAGTTCTGCTTCCATGGTTGATTTAGTCAAAATAGTCTGTTTACAAGACCTCCATGATACTGCACCTCCTCCAAGGGTAAAAACATACCCACTAGTGGCGTAGATCTGATCAATATCAGAAATTCAGTTTGCATCACTATATCCCTCTAACACAGCTGGGTGCCTAGAATAGTGAATTCCAAAACTCATTGTACCTTTGAGATAACGCAAAACTCTTTCAAGTGCATGCCAATGATTATCACCCGGGTTGGACATGTACCTACTCAACTTGCTCACAGCAAATGAGATATCTGGTCTAGTTGCGCTCGCTAGATACATGAGTGAACCAATAATCTGAGAGTATCTTAGTTGGTCTCTAGCAATCTTTCTATTCTTTCTCAAAGTCACACTGGGATCATAAGGTGTTGGAGAAGGTTTACTATCCATAAAGCCAAAGCGATTCAAAACCTTCTCAACATAGTGAGATTGCAATAAAGTAATCCCACTCTCATCCTTAATCAGCTTAATGTTCAAAATAACATTAGCTTCACCCAGATCTTTCATATCAAAACTCTCTGATAGGAAAGACTTGACCTCATTGATAACATCAATATTTGTTCCAAAAATAAGAATATCATCAACATATAAACATAATATAACAGATTGACCCCCACCATGTCAATAATACACACACCTATCAGCTTCATTAACAGCAAAGCTTGCACTAATTAAAGTAGTGTCAAACTTCTCATGCCATTGTTTAGGTGCTTGTTTCAAGCCATACAAAGATTTCAATAACTTACACACTTTTTACTCTTCACCTTTTACTACAAACTCATCAGGTTGATCCATATAGATCTCCTCATCCAACTCTCCATTAAGAAAAGTTGTCTTCACATCCATTTGATGAATGAGAAAACCATATGAGGCAGCCAGGGAAAGTAATACTCGAATAGTGGTTAATCTAGCAACAGGTGAATAAGTATCAAAGAAATCTTCGCCTTCTTTTTGGGTATAACCCTTAGCCACAAGTTGAGCCTTGTACTTGTCAATAGTACCATTAGGTCTAAGCTTCTTCTTGAACACCCACTTACAACCCACAGGTTTACAACCAAAAGGCAACTCAGATAACTCCCATGTACCATTAGAAAGAATCGAGTCCATCTCACTACGAACAACTTCTTTTCAATCATCTGCATCTGGAGATGCATATGCTTCTGTAATAGAAGTAGGAGTATCATCCACAAGGTACACAATGAAATCATCACCAAAGGATTTTGCAATCCTTCGTCTCTTGTTCCTCACAGGAATTTCATTGTCATCCTCCTCAAGAACTTCATTAAGTGTTTGTTCAAATGACTTAAGCGGAGGCTCAATAGGTGTAGTAAGATTAGGAGTTAATTCAGAGGAAAACTTAGTATTGCTACGCATATCTTTCATAGGAAAAATATTCTCAAAGAATGTAGCATCACGAGATTCAAAGATCGTATCTACATGCATATCAGGAACTTCAGATTTTACTACTAAAAATCTATAGGCAATGCTATGATGTGCATATCCTAGAAAGATGCAATCCACAGTCTTTGGTCCCAGCTTACGCTTCTTAGAAATTGGAACATTGACTTTCGCCAAACATCCCCACGTGCGTAAGTATGTAAGTGATGGTTTCCTTCCAACCCAATACTCGTATGAAGTTGTCTCTTTATTTCTGTTTGGAACCCTATTCAGGACATGACTCGCAGTCAATAAAGCTTCCCCCACCATGCCTTAGAAAGATCAGCAGTATCTAACATGGCGTTCACCAAGTCAGTCAACGTGCGATTTTTCCTCTCAGCAATCCCATTTGATTCAGGAGAATAGGGAGCTGTCCTCTCAAGAATAATACCATGTTTCGTACAGAATTCATCAAAAAGTATAGGAAAATACTCACCACCACGATCTGACCTTAGATGTTTAATCTTTCTCTCTAGTTGATTTTCAACTTCAGCCTTATTGATTTTAAAGTAGTCTAGCGTTTCATCTTTAGTTTTAAGCAAGTAAACATAACAATATCTAGTTGCATCATCAATTAAAGTCATAAAATAACTCTTTCCACCTTTTGTCAACACACCATTCATATCACAAAGATTAGAATGTATGAGTTCTAGAGGTGCCAAGTTTCTTTCCTCTGCTGCCTTATGAGGCTTTCGAGGTTGCTTCGATTGCACATAACTATGGCACTTAGAACCTTTGGCAATAGTGAAATTTGGAATTAAACTCAGGCTAGACAAACGTGACATCCAACCAAAGTTCACATGACATAAACGAGAATGCCAAATATTAGAACTATCATTAATTGTGCCACAAATATGATTAACTGACTTATTACAAAAATCTGCCAAAGTTAGGCGGAACAAGCCTCCGCAATCATAGCCTTTACCAATAAATTGTCCATGCTTAGACATAACTATTTTATTGGACTCTAAAACTACTTTAAAACTATCCCTCAAAAGAAGAGAAACGCTAACAAGGTTCTTGTGTATATTAGGGACATGTTGCACGTTCTTCAGCTACACGATCTTCCTCGAAGTAAACTTCAGATCTACCGTGCCAACACCACGAACAGAAGCATGTGATCCATTCCCCATTAGGACGGAGGAACCTTGATGCCCCTGATAAGAAGAAAACAGAGAGATATCAGCACACACACGTGAATATTAGCACCTGTATCAACCCACCAACTTGGTGATTGAAACACTGATAGTACAGTAGAAAAATTACCATACCCGTCATCAGCATCGCTAGTAGTCATAAGATTGACACTCTTCTTTTTTCCTTTGCGGTCCGCTCGCTCCGGACACTCTTTGGAAAAAAGCCCAAGCTCTCCACAAGTGAAGCACGACAACTCTGCTTTACTCTTCTTCTTCTTCTTCTTAAATGCAGTAGTAGTTTTGGCATTGAAAGACTTAGACTTTTCTTTGTATTTGCCATGGTTTTTCTGGACAAAGTGGGCGCTAGCTCTTTTCTCGTTTCCCTTCTCAGTGTTATCTTTAGCCCGAGCCTTCTCCTCAACATCAAGAGATGCTATCAGGTTTTCAACTGATATTTTCTGTCTCTTGTGTTTATGGCTTGTGGCGAAATTCCTCCAAGAGGAAGGTAGCTTTGCAATAATGCACCCAGCCACAAACTCATCGGGTATAACACAGTTAAGGAGTTCAAGCTCTCTTGCCAGACGCTGTATCTCATGAGCTTGCTCGACTATAGATTTGTTCGCAATAATCTTGTAGTCATGAAAAGTCTCCATGATGTACAACTCTTTGCCAGCATCTGAAGCACCAAAAGTAGCTACCAGATAATCCCACAAAGTCTTTGTGTCTTTAATGTGCATAATTGTATCAAAAATATGATTAGCAAGGACATTCTGCATAGCTCCCACAAAGATTTGGTTGGCATCCTGGAATCTTCTCTGATCATCTTCAGAGATATTTCCCTCGGGCATACCGGCACTCACCCAGAACACTTTCATGGCCGTCAACCAATTGGTGACCTTAACTTGCCATCTCTTAAAGTGCTCTCCAGAAAAGATTTCTGGCTTCAGCGGATCAACAAAACTAGCCATAGTTAATTCTGGAAACCTATAATAAGGTTTTTGAATTGTTAAGTGAATATGCAATTTCCAAATTAAAACCAGAATATAAATCATGATAAATTGATGATCTAGATATCTCAGATTGTATTATTTACTTGCATAACAAAACAGACATAACATAATCTCAAACATGACAACTGGTGTAAACAAAGCTCGTACACCAGATAGATTAAAAAGTGTTGTTTCGGGTCCGAGACCTCGAAACAGCGGGTTGTCGCACGAACGAAAGCTCAAAGCGAAAGCGGAAAACGAACGGTAATACGGGAAAATGGTTGAAGTGAACAGTGTTCTCTCCCCCCTCCCTTGGGAGGTTGGGAGCCTTTTATATTAATCCAGATCAATTTGAAAGTACAAGAATGCCCTTCCAACCACTCTGCCACAATTACAATGATGCCCTGCTCAACTACCCCATGGTTGTATGCCGCCTTTTCCGGCGCAAGGGGCATCATCGTAACTTCGCCATCTGGTGGGCCCAGCGTCACCCGGCTCCTTTCCCCGGCCGGTGGGCCCGCTCCCTTTGACCCGGGCTTCCGTCGACCTGCGAAAACCTAAGAAAAACCAAAGTCCTGAATGACGAAAACTCTCGCCGAAAACGCTGGACTCCTTTCGCGCGAACGCTTCCTTTCGCACGAAAACTCCATCCCGCTCCGGTCATGCGGACTGGAGGCGAATGCCTGCTTCCGTGCGAATGCTTCCTTTCGCGCGCAAGCTCCGCCTTCCCTCGATCTGCAAGCCGAGACGCCTGCTTCCGCGCGAATGCTTCCTTTCGCGCGAAAGCCCCGTCCCGCTTCGGTCCTGCGGACCGAAGGCAAACGCGCGCTTCCGCGCGAATGCTTCCTTTCGCGCGCAAGCTCCGCCTTCCCTTGATCTGCAAGCTGAGACGCCTGCTTCCGCGCGAATGCTTCCTTTCGCGCGAAAGCTCCGTCCTATTCCTGTCCTGCGGACTGAAACCAAAACGTGCTTTCGCGCGAACGCTTCCCTTCGCGCGAAATCTCCGTTATCTTTCGGTAAAAGCGGGCCGGAGGCGCCTGCGGTCTGGGTGCCGCCCCAACAATAGCCCCTTACGGTTGAATCTTCAGCTCGCGAGGTTCGACCGTGTCCTTTCGCTAGGCGCCTACGCCCGCCCAAAAAACCCTCGTTTTGTCCCGAAGCTAAGGGTTTTTTTGGCAATACAAACGTATATACGTATATATTATTATTATTATTATTTATGCTTTTGTTTTAAGTCGCGTCGCAAACGTCTTTTCGTCTTCCTCGAAAACCGCGCGACACGGAGTGGTGCCGCTGCGACGCTTCAAATTCTGTGCCAAGGCGTCTCTTCGTCTCCCTCGATAAGCGCGTCGCGGGCTGCTCGTATAAAAGCCCCCGAGGCTTCGTGAGAGGGGGACACTGGATCGGTTGACGCCTCCCTGCCCCGCTGCAAACCGCGCGTTTTACTGCGTCTTTCGCCTGACACAAACGACTTTCGACGAAAGGTGTATTCGCCTGCTCGGACCGTCGCCTTTCGTTGTTTGAGGTGTGTATCTCTCATTCTATGTTTCTCTTTTGCTTTTGGCTTCGCATCGTGTAGATTGGTTGTTTGTTTGTGCTTGATTCCGTCTCTCCTTCCCTTTGTATTTTTTTTGCTTTCGCATATATTGCTTGTTTATTTTTCCTTTCGCGCCATGTTAGATGGCGTCTTCCGACTCGACGTCGACTACGAGCGCGACTAGCGAAAGCAGCAGTGCTTCTGAGTCTCCCCGGCATGACATTAGCGCCGAAGTTTCGATTGGATCTGGGGACGCTCCGCGGGTTCCAAGCCACGATGGGAGTTTATCGGATGAGAGGGACTTTGGTGTGGTTTCGGTGCCGACGGATTGCTCCTTCTTCCTTGGTGCTTCGCGAATGACGCCCGCTAGCCTGCAAGCTTTGGTTGCCGAAGGACCCCTACGGAAAGATCACTTGGCCAGCTGCCGAATCCCAGGCGATGAGGAAGTGCCGATTCCGCGACCCAGTGAAGCCATTGTTTTTCGCGCTTATTTCGCCGCTGGCTTGGATTTTCCTCTCGAGGGTTTCGTCTCGGACGTTCTCTCAGGATTCGGGATACAACTCCACCAGTTGACGCCGAACGCTTTCGTCAGACTCAGCGTGTTCGCCCAGGCTATGAAGATGTTGGGCTGCGAACCGCGGGCGGATGTTTTCGTGCGGTTCCACGACATTCACCGTCGGGCGACACAAGTGAACGATCCTTTCCTGGGGGAGAAACTTCCCAGCGAAATCAGTTGCATTAATTTTGTTCCACGGAAAACCCGAGGCGCCATTTCGATTTCGCTCACCTACCAGAACAAATGGCCAGAATGGAAGCGCTCTTGGTTCTACTTTCGCGTCTGCTCAGACGAAGCTGTCGCTGAAGCGTTGAGCAAAGGGGAGAGGAAAGGTTCTCCACTTGTCTCAATCTTAGAGAAGTGCCCAGGCAGACACCTTCCGCCCGTTGTGTTGAGGGATGCGGAAGCTATTCGTGGCGGGGATGCTTTCGCTCTCACCGCTCGGTTTCAAATTAGCCGGGATTTAGTGGAAGAGTGGATGGCGATTGGAATGAACCCACTTTGTAGTGCGACCTCATTTGAGGAGTTTTTGGACAAAGATGGGTATCGCGGCCCCCTGCTTCTTTTAGAGAGGCCCATGAATTTTTGTGACGATGACTCCTACGTGGAGTATATCGAAAGTGAGGCTAAGGCGATCTGCGGGCCGTATCTGCGAAAGGAAAGCGAGTTTCAACTTGGCAACCTTGGTCGGAGCCGTCGCTTGAATCATGCCTTCGACGCTATGGGCATCACGTATGCCGAGAGGCCTTTGGTTGACGAAGTTGAAGGGGAAGCAAGGACATCGAAGGCGAAAGGTAAGGGCGTGGCTCGGCGTGGGGGGCGCGGCGGTGTAGTTCCTCGGCGAAAAGCTGCCAGTGAAGTCGGCGATATTCGCATTGGTCGTTTACTTGCGAAACCGCTGCTCAAAAACAAAGGGGGAGCCTTGGAATCGATCCCTGACATTGACCCTTTCGACCATCCGAGGGTGGTTAGTTCTTCCGTTTATTCGCTATTTAATATAAACTTTTTGCGTCGTGCGCTTGGCCTCGACTTTTCATATCTGGCTTGTGCATATGTGCTTTTTTAGCCGAATGTCTTATTGCTCTTTCGCACTGTTTTTGCTTGTTTCTTTTGCAGAGTGCATCGCAAGCTGGGTGTATGGCTCCGAAAAGGCATGGCTTGCCACTTTCGCGGGCCGCGTTTGATGACGACACGTCGGTCGCCGATATGCCTACTTTCGCGAAAGTTGGAGCTCGAAAACCTTCCGGCCCGGCCGATACCGCGGGGCGCCCGGCCAAGAAAGCAAAAACACCGCGGCCGGATGCATCTATGCCGGCGCCGGGCGAGAGGGGCGCCGTTGGTGAAAGGGAAAGTGCTCCACTAAAGACGCCTGCGCCTGCTGTTGACAAAGGTAAAGTACAGCTTTCGTCGGTTGGCATGCGCTTAACTCAGGAGATGGTTGAAGGGCAGCTCTTGGGCTACGGACGACTGGTTCTCGATGGGGTGCCATCGGACTACGAGAACCCGCATTTTTATACTGGCCTGAGCTCATCGAATGACACAGACGAGGCGAAAGAAAGAACTTATTGCGTTGCTCGTTCTTTAGGTGCGCCCTCGGACGCTCAACTCGCCTCTCGGCTTGACTATCGCCGAGCCGGGCTTCTTCCTGGTAGCAACGAGGAGGCCACAAAATTTGTGGAGTTTTCGCAGAGAGCCTTCGTCGCTCCGGAGGTGGAGAGGGACCTTCTTAAAGTCAACAGCTTGAAGCTTGACGACGCTATGTCGTTTCATCTGGCAAGCGTACGTTTTCGACTTGCCGCTTTCTTTTGGGTTGTCTTTTAGCGCTTTCTAATCGTATTGTATCGTATTGTTCTTCTTTCGCAGGCAGCTGTTATCGCCCGCAGTCAAAGCAACCAGAGGGACCTTTATACCCGCAAGATCGAGCGCGAAAAGCAAGAGCTCGAGAGTCAGGTCAAGAACTTCGACGCGCAAGTGACAAAACTTGCTTCCGACCTTGAGCAACAAGCTAAGAGAGCAGAAGCCGAGCGCGCCTCGAGGAAGGCCAGCCAGAAGGAGGTGGAGGGCCTCAAAAAGGAGCTTTCGCAGCTGCGGGCCGCCCAAGCCGAAAGAGAAAGATTGCTTTTAACTTCCGCTGAAGAGGCCGCGACTCGCTTTTGCGAATGCCTCCGCAGCATCGGCGTTGTGGCGGAAGGTCCTTCGGAGCGCAGCGTTGAAGACATTGTTGGCTGGTTTCGCTCCGAGATGGAGTCACTAGAAGGACACATGGCCCATGGCCGAGACTACGCCGCCGTCACCGGTATCAAGGCGATCGGCCATAGCCTTGTGGACGCCGGCTGCTCCCATATCGCAGAGCTCTCGGTCAAGGAGGTCGACTATTACTGGCGCACCCCCGAAGCGGCGAAAGCGCTAGGGAAAAGGTTTTTCGATGAGTTTTGGCTGGCCGGCGGAAACGACATGTCCCTTATGCAGGCTGCAGTGGCTCGTGGGAGGGTATGGTTTAACTACCGCTTAGTTTTTTTGCCTGGCTCATTTAATTGCTATCGCCCTCTTTGTTGCATCGCGCGGCTTCGGCCGGTGCTTTGTTTGAGATTTCATCCTTTTTGCAGACTCTTGAGGAGAAAGCGCACATTCGGCAAGTGTTCACGGATTTCATTTCCGAAAGACGGGCACGCGAGGCTGAGCCGGAGGACGAAGCAAGTACGCCCGCGCCTAATGATGAATTGCCCGAGAGCTCGGCCGCGGCTACCGCTCGTGACCCGAATGTTGCTGAAGATGCTGCGGTAGATGAATGATGCATCTAGGGCTTGTCTTTAATGTGTTGGCTAGTTACTGTTCTTGGAACTCATGTTAAGTTTGAAACTTAAGTTCAAATGTTGTATGTTGAACAGGGTGTGGATGCGGGAACGCCGGACGTTCTCGACATCTGCCCGTTAACGATTATGTCTGGCGATGTCTGTGTTGGTGGTGACTTGTGGAGGAGCTATCGCGCTAGATTCCCGTTGGCGTCTCTTTCGGCCTATATGAGAAAGCGCGACAAAAAACTTAGACGCACTGAAGAACGACTGCGGGCTTTTTATGAAACATTCGATCCGCGCGAACTGGATTTGAGGCGAACCAGACGGGGGGCTTCGCGCGCACCGCCGGGCTTCGATGGTGCTGCATTCGTTAAACTGGAGCCTGAAGATGTCGTGCCTTCGCCAGATAAGAGGCGATACAGTATTTTGCTTGGCCGCGAAACTAGTTCGCGGCCCTAAATTGCATTGTACAAACTTTGCCCCACAAGTCCGATGTTATAAGAAGTTTCGCAGTGTGCTGTGCCTTTCGTTGTTAAACACATTTTTTGCGATTGCTCGACTTTTTCGTTCTTTAGCTTGAATGTGACTTGGACGATCGTGTGCCGTGCTAAGTTGTGCAGACTGCTTCGATTTCGGGTACTCTTTGCCGATAGACGCGCCCGCCCCCACACACAGGCGGGGGGCGTTAGCATTCGCGCGAGGGAGCTTTCGGAGCGAGCCCCTCGGCCGATAGCAAAGAAGCGCCCGCCCCCACACCCTTAGGCGAGGGGCGTTAGCGTTCGCGCGAGGGAGCTTTCTGTGCGAGCCCCTCGGCCGATAGCAAAGACTCGCCCGCTCCCACACACTTAGGCGAGGGAGCTTAGCATTCGCGCGAGGGAGCTTTCGGTGCGAGCCCCTCGGCCGATAGCAAAAACGCGCCTGCCCCCACACACTTAGACGAGGGGCATTAGCATTCGCGCGACGGAGATTTCGGTGCGAGCCCCTCGCCGGTAGCAAAAAAGCGCCCGCCCCCACACACTTTGGCGAGGGGCGTTAGCATTCGCGCGAGGGAGCTTTCGGTGCGAGCCCCTCGCCGGTAGCAAAAAAGCGCCCGCCCCCACACACTTTGGCGAGGGGCGTTAGCATTCGCGCGAGGGAGCTTTCGGTGCGAGCCCCTCGCCGGCAGCAAAAAAGCGCCCGCCCCCACACACTTTGGCGAGGGGCGTTAGCATTCGCGCGAGGGAGCTTTCGGTGCGAGCCCCTCGCCGGTAGCAAAAAAGCGCCCGCCCCCACACACTTTGGCGAGGGGCGTTAGCATTCGCGCGAGGGAGCTTTCGGTGCGAGCCCCTCGCCGATAGCAAAGACGCGCCCGCCCCCACACACTTAGGCGAGGGAGCTTAGCATTCGCGCGAGAGAGCTTTCGGTGCGAGTTCCTCGGCCGATAGCAAAGACTCGCCCGCTCCCACACACTTAGGCGAGGGAGCTTAGCATTCGCGCGAGGGAGCTTTCGGTGCGAGCCCCTCGGCCGATAGCAAAAACGCGCCCGCCCCCACACACTTAGACGAGGGGCGTTAGCATTCGCGCGAGGGAGCTTTCGGTGCGAGCCCCTCGTCGGTAGCAAAAAAGCGCCCGCCCCCACACACTTTGGCGAGGGGCGTTAGCATTCGCGTGTGACACCCCAATTTTAAGAACAAAATTGGAGCACAATATATGTATGCCAGGATCAATTTTCATACATATATCCACATCATAGTAAATACCAAAACAATGCTTTATTAATAATATCGAACTTTATTACAAAAATGACCCTCGGGTCTGAAAGAAAAAGTACAGACTCTCAGTCTAACTCTAATGTAGACTCGCGGAAACTGGACGCCATCTCCACAGGAAGGTCGACCGGGGGCTGCGCCATCCTAGTACAAGTCGTCGGGGTCGTATCCGCCGTCTTCTGGGTACTCCTGCTCCTCGTCGGCGTAGACTCCAACGTCTGGGTGGGGTAGCAGGGGGTTCAAAGAAGAAGGGTGAGTACATCGAAATGTACTCCGCAAGTGTAGGAAATATATGCTTATGAGGCTATTAACAAAGGTAAGCTGACTCTGTTTGACTCAAGCGCCTAAAGCAACATATCCTATTAATCCTATTAAACCTATGCACCTATTTACTAGGTTATAACCTCAGTCTCCAACGGAACAATAACCACACTCGGAGTCGCACCGAGCAAACCACACTCGGAGTCACACCGAGCAACTAACACTTGGAGTCACACCGAGCAACCGCACTTGGAGTCGCACCAAGTACCCACACCTGAAGTCCATCAGGCAAACCACACCTGAAGTCCATCAGATGACCCGAACCAGGCCGTTACAAGGAGTCCTATGTGTATTAGTTCCATACGTCACGACATAGAGAGCTACCTTCCGTAATAACACCAGGTCTGCGCCCGAGCCTGGGAGTCACTCCCGTACCAAGCAGTAACCCGCGTAGAAGAAGCCTCTGTACCCATGTCATATGAGACTAATAACCACATAAGGCTTCTCTAACGAACTGGAATCAACCCACCAACTAATCTCGAAGAAGTCCAAGCCGCTCGTGACCGTGAGCACGGCTGATATATCAGTTTTACACTCTGCAGAGGTTGCACATCGTTACCCATGAGTCGTGCAGATCCCGTCACGCTAAACACTGCCGAGGTGCATAGCGGGTTGCACTGCAAGGCCTTTACAAAGTCCCTCCAAGCCTGTGTTACACGTACTCTAAGGTTTCTCCCCTGTCCATAAGTCAACGACCCCAAGGGACCCCTCTTGAGCCACTAAACAAACCCCGTGTAGCATAACTTAGAGGAAACTAATTAATTAGCCAGGTCCAGTCCATCCAGATCTCATGGCTGCGCTGTTAAGCCGGGTTACAGGCTTCGAGAACCGGGTCCTAGGGATCCAGGCAGGATAATCTAGCACAAGCCCAGAACCAAAAACCAAATGCAGCTGCCGAGTCACACGGCACAAAACCACCACACGGTCCATCCTGCCGGATATACCTACTCACCATACTACAACTTTACCAGCCCAAAATATTCCATAGATCATTAATCAAGATTATTATTAAACCACCATCCCATCCCAAGACAGCAGGGCTAAGCATGACTTCTACCCAAACCATCCCAAACCAGGTGACAAGGATAATGTAAACAAGTTCTAGTAAACCTTAACATGGGATTCAATTTAAGACTGCATGCATCTACTGGGTCTAGCTACTCTAACTCAAAATAAAATAAATACAGGAGCAATATGAGCAAGGACACTTGCCTTCGGGCTGGGTCGGATCAACGGAGACGAAGGCTGGATTCTGGGGTTCCGCGTAGATCGCGCTCGCTGAATCAAACATCAAACATGGCCCAAACAAGACAAATAAATAACAGTACAACAAATAGTAACAAAATAGTAAATTAATAGATCCACTGCGTAGAGAACGGAATTATGAAACTAACGCAAGTTGAATGGGTCGAATCGGAGTTAAAACGTGAAAGTTATGGGCTTTTGAAGTTGGATGGCAAAACTGTAAATAGTTTTAACTCATTTTCGGATTTTAAATAAATAAAACAGAAAATAAAATGACGGTTGGACTGGGCGTCATTTACCGTGAAGTACAGGAGCTAGGATGCAAGGTTTCCGTGACTCAGTGAATAGGGAAATTGGAGTGCGGGTTGAATCTGAGAATCAATAAGGGCTCATTTGAAAAAGTGCCAAGGAGACGCGCCAGCTGCTTGCGTGGAGGCCACGCAGCGCCAGGTGGCGGGGCGTGATTCGTCGGGTGCACCACGCGGGCTGTGGACCGGCTTGCGTGGCGAAAGGAGACCGTGTCCACGGGGTTAATAACCCCGGTCCATACCGGTTCGCACGGGGGTCTAATCTGGGCCACCGATCGTGAGATGGACGGCCCTGGGGCGATGAGGCGAACGCCGGTGGCGTGCTCGCGGCGGCGGCCAGTAGGAACACGGCGGCGCCATCGCTGCCGCTAGCAGACCTCGCCGGCGTGCCTCGGGGTAGCATCTAGGGTACGGCGGAGATCACCGGCTAGGTGGGATCGATCGGGGAGCTCACCATGGTTCCAGGAGGGGTGTTGTCTGCGCCGGGGACAGCTCGGTCGGGGATGTAGATTGCAGCGAAGGATCGGCCAAGAGCTCTCCTGGCGAACTCGCGGTAGTAGAGGTTCCGGCGTCGATTCTCCCTGATGGAGGGTTCATCGGACGCGGTGGGGTGATGTGGCTTCGATAGAGAGCAGAGAAGGGACGATGGTAGAGGCTGCAGGGAGATGTCGAGCTTGTGTTAAGCTCGGCTATGGCGGCGGCGGGTGGTGGCGCTGCAGGCACGGGAGAGAAAAGGAGACATGGTGTTTCTCAGAGGGGTGGTGGCGGCGTAGGGAGGGGTACTTGTAGGCGACGAGAGGTGGTGGCTGGCGTGCGGGTAGTAGATCGAGAGGAGAGATGGGAGGAATCCTTGGAGAAGTGGTTTAAGGCGGCGCTGTGGGGTGTCTCGGGGACGAGATGGAAACGAGGAAGGAGCTGACGACGGGGACCCACTCGTCAGCGTCTGCAAGGGAAGGAGAGGCGGGGCCCATTGCAGTGGGCTCGGCCCAAGCGAAAGGCGAGCGAGGTGGGAGAGGGAAGCCGGCGCTAGGAGGGGTTTGGGCTTGGCCCAGGCGCGCGCGGTGGGAAAGGGAGTGCGGGCCGGCTAGCTGGGGCAGGAGCGGGGGGAAGAAAAAGGCCGAGCGCCGGGGGGAGGCGGGCCGGGAGCGGAGTGGGGAGTGGAGGGAGCTGGGCCATGAGGGAGGAATGGGCCGGAAGCAAGGGAAAAGGGTGAGGGGTTTGAGTCCAGTCCCTGCCCTTTTCTTTTTCTTTTTCAAACTTTATAAAACCATTTGAAATCCAATTTCAAATCAGTTTGAAATCAAATGACTTTTGCAAAATTTCGAAATATTTTCCCTAGGCTTTTGCAAATAAAATTTTGACTTTGAATTTGTAAAATTTTGTAAACCTTTTTATTTAATTTTGAAATAGAATAAATTCGATTCGCCCTATTCGGGTTTAACAAAAATTCTTTTTCACCCAATAAAACTGTGCAACAGCATGAATGCAACAAACATCTGGCTAGAATTTTCCTCCATCTAGGGTTTTGGCTATTTCCTTATTAAATTCTATTTAATTTTAATTATTTAAAAACACGGGGTGTTACATCGCGCGAGGGAGCTTTCGGTGCGAGCCCCTCGCCGGTAGCAAAAAAGCGCCCGCCCCCACACACTTTGGCGAGGGGCGTTAGCATTCGCGCGAGGGAGCTTTCGGTGCGAGCCCCTCGCCGGTAGCAAAAAAGCGCCCGCCCCCACACACTTTGGCGAGGGGCGTTAGCATTCGCGCGAGGGAGCTTTCGGTGCGAGCCCCTCGCCGGTAGCAAAAAAGCGCCCGCCCCCACACACTTTGGCGAGGGGCGTTAGCATTCGCGCGAGGGAGCTTTCGGTGCGAGCCCCTCGCCGATAGCAAAGACGCGCCCGCCCCCACACACTTAGGCGAGGGAGCTTAGTATTTGCGCGAGGGAGCTTTCGGTGCGAGCCCCTCGGCCGATAGCAAAAACGCGTCCGCCCCCACACACTTAGACGAGGGAGCTTAGCATTCGCGCGAAGGCGCTTGATAATTCGGTTGACGAAAATGTCTTCATGAACGCAACATGGGGGCATACGATCGACTATGATTATGATATTGCTCGTATTGCTGTCCAGCTGCATGCACGGCTTGGTTCATCTCCTATCTTTGGTTTGAGATGGGAGAGCCACCCGATGGTACTACCGCCTATAGTTACCAGATTGGTGACGATAGGTGGACGCGATGCCGATGACACGATCATAAAAGCGAAAGCGTAGCTCCTGATGCTTCCTATTCGCATTTTCGATACTGAGCTGACTAATTGGAACTAACATTTTGAAGAGCCTCGGTAGTTTGGGATGGATGGGAGGCTTGCACTCTGCTGCCTATTTATACTGCCTTGCCCATGGTACAGGACGGCTGCATTTACTCACCTGGCCGTATTTGTTGTCGTTTGGCAGGTAGGAAGGTTAGTATGGCATTTATGCTCTTAAAGGCTGCCGGGGCCTGCCGGCTGTCCTTGCTGTCTCGCAGGGGCTGCTTGATTTGCGTAGCCCGCAGGCTTTCGTTCCGCCCTCTCGTTTTGTCGGAGGGTCGGATTTCACATAGCCCGCAGGCTTTCATTCCGCCCTCTCGTTTTGTCGGAGGGTCGGATTTCACATAGCCCGCAGGCTTTTGTTTCGCCCTCTCATTTTGTCGGAGGGTCGGATTTCACATAGCCCGCAGGCTATTGTTCCGCCCTCTCGTTTCGTCGGAGGGTCGGATTTCACATAGCCCGCAGGCTTTCGTTCCGCCCTCTCGTTTTGTCGGAGGGTCGGATTTCACATAGCCCGCAGGCTTTCGTTCCGCCCTCACGTTTTGTCGGAGGGTCGGATTTCACATAGCCCGCAGGCTTTCGTTCCGCCCTCACGTTTTGTCGGAGGGTCGGATTTCACATAGCCCGCAGGCTTTCGAGATTGTCGTTGGATGGAAGGGGTCTCTTTTGCCCTACCTCCTCGACATTCTCTTTTTATCACATTGTGTTGACGAATGTCTCAACCTTATGCTTGGTTGATTTCGTCTTCGACCGATTCGTATGACATTTTTGGGGAATTACGGCTACTTTAGTAATGTAGCGGTTACATTCGGCTGCCTCGTTAAAAAACCTCGCACCCCGATGAAGGGCTTCCCCGGCGAGGAAAAAGAGCACAGCCGACATTTGATTACAAAAATGGTGAAAGAAGGAGAAATTACATCACGGTCGAAAAAGAGATGAATTACGGGTAGAAACGACGCAGATTGCTCGCGTTCCATGTGTGAGCTGATACTTCGCCCTTGTCATTCATCAACCGGAATACGCCGGGCGCTGCCATGCTTGCCACGACGAAAGGGCCTTGCCACTGCGATTGCAGCTTGCCTTGCTTATCTGGCTGCCGAATGGTGACCATGTCACCAGGCTTGATGTTCTTTCGGATTATCGTCTTGTCCCTGTGATGCTTTGTTTCGGCGTTGTACTTTTCGAGGTTGTCTGCAGCCTGCAGTCTAACTTCTTCGATGGTGTCGAGCTCGACGCGTCTTTGCTCTTCAGTAGTTGGGGTCATTTCGGTTTGGAAGGAACCCAGCTTTACTTCTTCCGGGGTTACTGCTTCCTCGCCGTAAAGTAGCCTGAATGGGGTGAAGCCGGTAGCTCTGGACCGTGAAATGTTGTGTCCCCATACTGCTGTTGTTAGTGTGTTGGCCCACTTGCCTTTCGGCGAGTCGTACAGTGTTTTCGAAATTGCCGAAAAGATTAAGCCATTCGCTCTTTCGATAGCCCCGTTTGCTTGCGGGTAATTTACAGAAGCGAAATTGAGCTTGATGCTGAGTTCATCACAAAAATTCCTGAATTCTGCGCAATCGAACTGCTTCCCATTGTCGCAGGTGATGAATGACGGAACACTGAAGCGACAGATTATCCTCTGCCAGACGAACTTAGTTAAAGAGGTGGAAGTTATGCTGGCAAGGGCCTTCGCTTCCACCCATTTGGTGAAATACTCAAGAGCTACCGCTGCAAATCGCAAGCTGCCCGGGGCTGCTGGTAGCGGACCAACTATGTCGATGCCCCACCTCTGCAATGGCCAGGTCGGCACTATCGGCGTGGTCTCATTTGCTGGGGATTTCTGATTTTTGGCGAACATCTGGCAACCTTTGCAACGTTTGACCAGCTCTTTGGCATCTGATGCGGCGGAAGGCCAGTAGAATCCTTGTCTCATTGCTCTGTGCGTTATCTCGTGATGCCCCCTATGCGCTCCGCACATTCCGGCATGCATTTCTTCGAGTAGCTGAATGCCTTCGCGTTGGCTTATGCATTTCAGAAGAGGTGCGGTTATTCCATTTTTGAACAACTGCTCTCCGATGATTGCGTAACCTTTCGCCCTGCTGGCCATTCTTTCGGCATCCTTCCTAGACTGCGGCTCGTAAGTCCCAGCTAAATAGGCGAATATCTGTGACCTCCAGTAATCACTGACGATAGCATGTATCGGGCTTGGATGTTCTTCCTCCTCTTTAACGGTTTTTGCCGAAAGGACCTGATAGAACACATCTGATGGCAGCGGTAGGTTTTGTGCTGCGGCTTTGGCCAGCACGTCTGCCTCTGCGTTTTCGGCCCTTGGAATGTGTCGCAGGGTGAAACCAGTGAAATATTTCTCCATTCTTCTGATTGCCGCTAGATACTTGGCTAGCTCTGGCTCTCTTGCGGTGAAGTCCTTTTCGGCATGACCGACAACCACCTGGGAATCCGACTTGACTATGCATCTTCTCGCTCCGATTGCTCGAAGCTTTCGTAAACCCAGCAATACGGCTTCATATTCGGCGGTGTTGTTGGTTGTGAGGAATTGCAGCCTTGCGGCAAATCTGACCTTTGGTCCACTTGGAGGTGTAAGGATTGCTGAGATTCCGGCTCCAGTCATGCCCCATGCGCCGTCGCAATTCACAATCCAGACGGGTTCTTCGAATTCGAGTGTGGTGTCGAAAGGAGCAGGGGTCCAATCTGCTATGAAGTCCGCCAATGCCTGCGACTTGATTGCGGATCGATGTTGGAAATCTATCACATATTCGTTTAGCTCTGCTGCCCATTTGCCAATTCGGCCGATAGCTTCATTGTTGCGAAACAGGGCTTCTAACGGCTGAGCCGATAGGACTATGATGTGGTGAGACTGAAAGTAATGTTTCAGCTTTCGGGAGGCCATTACCACTGTATAGGCTATCTTCTCTAGCTCTGAGTAGTTCAGCTTTGCGCCCGAAAGGGCCTCGGAAACAAAATAGATTGGGAACTGCGTCATCTTGTTTTCGTGCTCCTTTTCTTCCACCAGTACCGCGCTTACAGTGGCGTGAGACGTTGCGAGATACAACAAGAGCGTTGCTTCCGGCGACGGCTTGGACAGCGTGGTTAGCTTGGTCAAATACTCTTTTAGCTGCTGAAAAGCTTGGTGCTGCTCTTCCCCCCAATCGAAAGGGTCGGAGCTACGCAAAGTTCGGAAGAAAGGCAGCCCTCTTTCGGCGGACCTTGCGATGAATCTGTTCAGAGAAGCCAGTCTTCCTGTCAACTTTTGCACTTGCTTTCGGTTTGAGGGCGGTTGCATGTTGGTGATTGCCTCTATCTTGTCGGGATTAGCTTCAATTCCTCTTGCCGATACCAGGCAACCGAGGAGCTTGCCTTTCCTGATGCCGAAAATGCACTTGTCGGGGTTTAGCTTTAAACCGCTCTTCCGGAGATTGCCGAAAGTCTCGAGCAAATCTGCCTGGTGGTCTTCCTGTCTATCGCTCTTGACCACTATATCGTCAACGTACGCCAACAAGTTTTTCTTTTGCTTCTGGCTTTCGAACACTTTGTCGGTCATTCGCGAGAAAGTAGGGCTTGCATTCCGCAGCCCTTCCGGCATTCGCCGGTAGCAGTATGTGCCTGTAGGGGTGATGAAACTGGTTCTCTCCTCATCGTCGGGATGAAGCCAGATCTGGTGATAGCCTGAAAAACAATCTAGCAAGCTCATTATTTCACAACCAGATGCAATGTCGACAAGCTTGTCGATACGAGGCAAAGGATACGGATCCTTCGGGCAGCATTTGTTGAGGTCGGTGAAATCGACGCACATTCGCCATTTTCCATTTTTCTTTTTCACCAAGACGACATTCGCCAGCCATTCGGGATACTGGACTGGTCGGATTACTCCCGCGTCGAGTAATCTTTGTACTTCGGCTTTCGCCGCATCTGCCCTTTCGTTTGACATTTTTCTCAGTTTTTGCTTTCTGGGCCTAGCGCCGCTTGCGATGTTCAAACTGTGTTGGGCGAGATCTCTGCTAACGCCTTGCAAGTCGCTTGCTGACCAAGCGAAAATGTCATCATTGCTCGCAAGGAAGGATGCCAAAGCGTTCCTTTCTTCTTCCGGCATGCTTGATCCAATATGCACGGCTCTTTCGGGCCTGGAGGCCGCGAGCGGGATTCTTATCATTTCTTCGGCTGCCCCAACCTTGCATTCCGACGTGTTGACGATAGCGTACTCTTCGGTGGTTGTTTGCAATTCGTCTTTGTTTGCCACCTCATTGATGAGGCTGTAGCCTGGGGTTGGTTTTCCCTCAATCCTTCTGGAAGCTTGCTGATCTCCATGTACGGCGATGATGCCGAAAGGGGATGGCATCTTCATGCATAGGTAGCTTTGCTTGATGATAACGTTGAACCTGTTGGTGAAACCTCTGCCGAAAATGGCAGTATACGGGTAGTCCATGTGTAAGTGCAATCAAGCCCTAATTGTGGGTTTTTGTGATAATGACCACACGATTAGAGGACTAATGAGATTTATGAAGATTGACAAGCAGGTTATGATAAGAAAGGATGGTGTATATGCGTTGGTGGACCCCTCACACTACATTTCATCGGTTCCGGACTCAAAGTGCTTCAAAGATATTCTATTTTGGTTATTTGAGTTTTAGGAATGCCGTACTATAAAGGGGGAATGCAAATTCATTGATATGGCTGAATGACATGTGCTCAAACCAACTCAAACCATCCACATTTCCAACCAAAGACAGCTGCACCCATTGTAGATCTGTTCCTGTCTGTTTGGTGGGCGCGGCAGTGCCGCTCTAGGCGCGGCAGTGCCGGGCCGCGGCACTACCGGGCTAAGGCCGGCACTGCCGCGACTTGATTTGCCCGTTGGATGGCAGGGGGTATTTACATCACCCCCTCTGCCCCCCAACGGTCATCGACGACCACTCACTCCACCTACCTCCAGACAAGCTCTCTCTTCTCCATTGAAGGCTCTCCAAGCTCCCAACCACCAAAATCTTCATTCCCATTGATTCCAAGTGGTTGAGAGGCTAAAACCTTCACCAAAGAGGAGCCCTAGCTGAGATCTACTGCCTAGAGCACTTGATTTGAGCCATAGCCGGTGGATTTGCTTCTATTACTCTTGGGTTCTTAGAACCCTAGCCGGCTAGGCGTCGCCCTAGAGCCTTGCCAACTTGTGTGGCGGCCTAGGGAGGTTTGTAATCACTTGTGCAGCTAGTAAGATTACCCCTCACCTCAAGGATTTGGTTCCTTGACTTGAGAACGAGGTTGAGTTGCAAAGCTCATGACCTAAGTGGTCAACCTCAACAACGTGGAGGTAGGCAAGCCTTGGTGGCGAGCTGAACCACGGGATAAATCACTTGTCTCGCGTGCTTGCTTAGTTTCATTCTCTATGTTCATGAGCTTGTGATATATTCTAGGGTTTGGCTCGATCTACTCTATCTTTCATATCTGGCTTGGAGTAGTTGTTTCTGCTGGTTCATATAGCCTATTGTTACATTCCTATTCATATAGAATCTGCAGATTGTGGTTAGATTTCGAATTGCAGCTTCTGGTCTTCATCTGCGCGGCAGTACCGCGCTGAGGCCGGCAGTGCCGGGGAGCGGCAGTGCCGGGCACAGGGCGGTAGTGCCGGGCCTATCTAATTTGTTTTTAAGCTGTGATTTTTGACAGGCCTATTCACCCCCCCCTCTAGGCCACACAGGTCCTTACAAGTGGTATCAGAGCCTGGTCTCTCAGCAGCACTTAACCGTGCGAGAGTATGGCCACTGACGGAGCGGGTGATGCTAGTGTTGTGCAACCCAAACCCTTTGAAGATCCGGATGTGCACACCACTAGCAGCAGCGAGAGTATCTCCACAGCTAGCGGGAGGACACTTCCACAATTGGTTGTGTCGGCCGGAGAGCTCGCAAGACGAAAGGAAGAAAGAAGGTTGAGAAGAGAAGCTAGAGCCAAAGCAAAAGAAGATGCAGCAGCTCTCAAAGCAAAGGAAGACAAGGCTCAAAGAAGAGAAGAAAGAAAGATTAGAAGAGAAGAAAGAGCCAAGAGAAGAGAAGAAAAGAAGAAGAAGGAAGAGCTCAAAGCTAAGAAGAGTGTGCACTTGAGTGAAGACTCAAGTAGCACCGAAGATGGTGATGATGACATCTCCTATCATCTCGAGGGTGACAAGAAGAAGAAGGAGGAGACCAAGAAGACATACGGAGCCGTATCCTACACTTATTCTTCTATGTCTAACCATGATTCTAGGCCTCTCATTAATGTACCCGCGGGCAAGTTGCCTCGTTTCGACGGGACCAACTTTGCCAAGTGGAAGCACATTATGAAGACCTATCTTATTGGTCTCCATCCAGGAATTTGGGAGATAGTGCACAATGGACTTGAAGCACCGGTTGATCCAAAGAACCCCACTCAAGATGAGTTCCGCAACATTCATCTCAATGCCCAAGCAACTAGTGTGCTACTTAGTGCCTTGGATGGTGATGAGTACAACAAGGTCATGGGAGTTGAAGTTGCAAAAGAGATTTGGGACACATTGCATATTGCTCATGAAGGGGTTGATAAAGTGAGGCAATCCAAGATTGATTTGTTGATGGCCAAGCTCAACCGGTTTGTGATTTGTGATGGTGAAGGCCCTCAAGAGATGTTTGATAGGTTGATGGTCATTGTTGGCAAGATTAGAGGGCTAGGTGGAAACGAAATCAATGATCACAAGGTAGTGAAGATTATGTTGGAAGCTTACTCACCAAGAAATGAGACCGTGGTGACATTGATTAGAGACAAGAAGAAATTTGAAAAGTTCACACCTAGTGATGTGCTTGGGAGGATTATCACTTTTGATATGCAAAGAGAGGAAGCTAATGAAAGAAGGAAGCTTGGAGAGTTGCAAGCAAGGCTAGATGGGATGAAGATCAAGGAAGTAGCACTCAAGGCAAGCAAGCCAACAAAGCAAGCAACATCAAGCAAGCCAAATTCAAGCAAACAAGCCTCTACAAGCAAGCCCAAGCAACAAAAGAAGAAAATAGAGGTTGAGGACAGCACATCATCCTCTTGCAAAAGTGAGAGTGATAGTGAAGAATTTGAGAAGATTAGTGATATAGCCCTATTCATGAGAAGATACCGCAAGGGGCTCAAGAAAGAAGGATACAAGTTTGTGAAGAGGAAGTTTCCCAACAAGAAGAAGAGGACTTGCTACAATTGTGGTAGCACCGAGCACTTCATTGCTCATTGCCCAAATGAGAAGAAAGACAACAAGGGCAAGAAAGATGACAAAGCCACTTACAAGAAGCTCAACAAGAGGTACATGGGAGAAGCTCACATTGGACATGAATAGGACTCAACGGTACAAACCTCAAGTGAAGAAGATGAGAAGATGGCAACCATTGCATTCCAAAAGCCATCTCCTTCACCAAGGTTATTCAACAACTTGTCCGATGATGATGACAACTCCCACACTTGCCTCATGGCCAAGAAAGAGAAGGTGAAAAAGGCTCGTACTTCCAAACCTTCTCTTCCACTTAGTGACATCTCTAGTAGTGAACTTAGTGACTCTTCTAGTGATGATAGCTCTAGTGATGAAGAGATAAACATGATAACAAAGAACTTAGATAAGAAAACCAAACTCTTTATCACTAAGCTAATGGAGGAACTAGAGGGTGTACAAGCCGAGCTAGCAATAAGTGAGGATGCTCTTATCAAACAAGAGGATCTCTATATTGCTTGCAAGGAAGCTCTTGCATTAGAGAGAAGTGAGTTGGATGTCTTGCATGAGGCCTTGGCCAAAGAGCAAGATGAACATGCTTCCCTAAAGAAGGCTCATGTTGAACTCAAGAAAAAGTATTGTGACTTAGATGTAAAGCACAAGGAACTTGAGCTGCAATATAACCTTCTTTGGGAAAGCAACTCAACTCTCCCTAAGGCAAATGTCACTCCTATTCCCTCCACTAGTGAAGGTTGTGGAAAATGCTATAATCTTGATTTGAATGTCTATTCCACTAACCTTGCAAACATGGAGGTCATGAGAAAAGAAATAGCAAGATTGACAAGTGTTATTGCAAGTGGTTGTGTCAAGGCTACTATAAGTGCTAGTGAGAAGACCCAAACAAGAACATGCCCAAGTTCAAGAACGGAAGACGTCCTTTCATAAAGGATGGGTTGGGGCATGTAAAGGGAGGCAAAACCAATGGAAGGAAGAAGGTGAATGGCTATGAGTGTGTGAGATTTGAGAAGAAGGGTTACATTGGTACAGTTCAGCCTGCACAGACCGCGGCAGTGCCGCGCCAGAAGGCGGCAGTGCCGGGCCCCGGCAGTGCCGCCCCCAGGCCGGCAGTGCCGCGCCCCAAGAAAGGGAAGGCTACCAGTTCCTCTTCTGCTCAGTCTCACACACAGCCCAGGCAGATGCCAAATCAGAAGCAAGGGTCTCAGAAACCAAAGGAGTCTATTTGGGTAACCAAGAACAAGTTCATGCATCAACCCAAGATAGAAGCTCCAAGAATGAGCATGTCCTCTTGTTACTTTTTAGGACACAACAACAGTGGTAAAGTTGTTGCCAAGTATGTTGGTAATGACAAGAGGGCAGCCGACAAGTTTATATGGGTTCCTAAGATACTTGTGACTAACATGCAAGGCCCCAATATCAATTGGGGACCTAAACCAAGGAACTAAACTTGTTTTGCAGGCATACTCCTCCGGTGGATCAAGTTGGGTGCTTGATAGCGGATGTACAAATCATATGACCGGAGAAAGGAGTATGTTCTCATCATATTCCCCAACTACAAATGCAAGTGAGAACATCATATTTGGTGATAACTCCAAGGGGGATGTGCTAGGTCTTGGTAAAGTTGCTATCACACTTGAACATTCAATTACTAATGTCTTACATGTTGATTCGTTAAGTTACAATTTGTTGTCCGTTTCGCAATTGTGTGGAATGGGTTTCAATTGTCTCTTTACGGATGAGGGTGTGGAAGTCTTTAGAAGGGAGGATTCCTCTATTGTCTTTACAGGTCGTTTGAAAGGGAAGCTTTACTTAGTTGATTTCAACAAAAGTGAAGCCAAACTTGAGACTTGTTTAGTGGCAAAATCTAGCATGGGTTGGTTATGGCACCGCCGACTAGCTCATGTTGGGATGAGGAATTTGGCCAAACTTCAAAAAGGACAACCACATCCTAGGACTAACCAATGTTCATTTTGAGAAAGACAGAGTATGTGGAGCTTGCCAAGCCGGAAAGCAAGTAGGCGTACCTCACCCACCAAAGAGCTACGACACGACTACTCATCCATTGGAGTTGATTCACATGGATCTCTTTGGACCGGTTGCCTATCTTAGCATCGGCGGTAACAAACATGGTCTTGTTATTGTTGATGACTATTCTCGTTTCACTTGGGTATTCTTTTTGCATGATAAAAGTGTAGTGCAAGAGAAGGTGAAGATGTTTGTACGAAGAGCTCAAAGGGAATTCGGTTTCAATATCAAGAAGGTTCGTAGTGACAACGGAACCGAATTCCGAAACACCCAAGTGGAAGAGTTACTTGATGAAGAGGGCATCAAGCATGAGTTCTCAGTGCCCTATACCCCTCAACAAAATGGTGTGGTGGAGAGGAAGAATAGAACGCTCATTGACATGGCAAGGACAATGCTAGATGAGTACAAGACGCCGGACATCTTTTGGGCCGAAGCCGTCAACACCGCTTGCCATGCAATCAACCGCCTCTACCTCCACAAGAGAAGAAAGAAGACATCCTATGAGCTGCTCACCGGTAACAAGCCAAAGGTGTCTTACTTTAGAGTATTTGGGTGCAAATGTTTCATCTTGAACAAGAAACCCAAAGCCTCTAAGTTTGCATCTAAAGTAGATGATGGTTTTCTTCTCGGTTATGGATCAAACGAGCATGCCTATCGTGTTTTCAACAAGGCCTCCGGCAAGGTTGAAATAGCGATAGACGTGACGTTTGATGAAATTAATGGCTCTCAAGTAGAGCAAGTTGATGAAGTTGTTGTAGGTAATGAGGAACCTCCTTGTGAAGCAATCAAGCAGCTAGCCATTGGTGATATAAGACCACAGGAACAGCAGGCTACAGATCAGGAAGGTCCTCAAGCTGAAGCTTCTGCTGGGACTGATCAGATACAGTCCCCGGCAGTGCCGGGCCAGACCCCGGCAGTGCCGGACCCCGGCAGTGCCGCGCGGAGCCAAGCAGTGCCGGGCACACCCAGAGCAGCTGCAGCAACTCCACTTCATGGAGTGAACCTACAACCCATCTTCGAGCAAGATGAAGAAGAAGAAGCCGAAGATGAACCAGAACCCATCGATCATCCAAGACTCAAGCAAACTATTCAACGAGACCACCCCGTTGACAATATTCTTGGGAGTCTACGAAAGGGGGTAACGACACGCTCTCATTTGGCAAATTTCTGTCAATATTACTCGTTTGTCTCCTCTTTGGAACCTCTCAAGGTAGAAGAAGCCCTGGATGATCCGGATTGGGTGATGGCCATGCAAGAAGAGCTCAACAACTTCGAGCGCAATCAAGTATGGTCACTCGTGGAAAGACCAAATACCAATGTCATTGGAACCAAATGGGTCTTTCGCAACAAGCAAGATGAAGAAGGTGTGGTGACAAGGAACAAGGCAAGATTGGTAGCTCAAGGGTTCACACAAGTAGAGGGCCTGGACTTTGAAGAAACATATGCACCGGTTGCAAGACTTGAAGCCATTCGGATTCTTCTAGCCTATGCAGCCCATCATGAATTCAAGCTATATCAAATGGATGTGAAGAGTGCATTCCTCAATGGCCCTATACAAGAGTTGGTATATGTCGAGCAACCACCGGGCTTTGAAGATCCCATGTTTCCCAACCACGTCTTCAAACTCCGAAAGGCGCTCTATGGGCTTAAGCAAGCACCTAGAGCATGGTATGAATGCCTTAAGGAATTCTTGCTCAAACAAGGCTTTGAAATAGGCAAAGCCGATCCTACTCTCTTCACTCATAAAGTCAATGGAGATATCTTTGTGTGCCAAATATATGTCGATGACATAATATTTGGTAGTACTAACAAATCCTTTTGTGATGAGTTTAGTAGGATCATGACTAAAAGATTTGAGATGTCTATGATGGGTGAGCTCAAGTTCTTCCTTGGGTTTCAAATCAAGCAATTGAAGGAAGGGACTTTTCTTTGCCAAACCAAGTACACCCATGATATGTTAAAGAAGTTTGACATGGTGAACGCTAAGCCTATCAAAACGCCCATGCCAACTAATGGACATCTTGATCTTGATAAGGAAGGAAAAGCTGTGGACATCAAGGTATATCGTTCCATGATTGGCTCCCTCCTTTACTTATGCGCATCTAGGCCCGATATTATGCTTAGCGTGTGCATGTGTGCTAGATTTCAAGCTAACCCGAAAGAGTGTCACTTAGTGGCCGTTAAGAGAATCTTGAGATATCTAGTTCACACTCCAAACCTTGGCTTGTGGTATCCTAAGGGCTCCAAGTTTGATCTACTTGGCTATTCGGATTCCGATTACGCCGGTTGCAAGGTAGATCGAAAAAGCACTTCGGGGACATGTCAATTCCTTGGACGCTCCTTAGTGTCTTGGAGTTCTAAAAAGCAAAATTGTGTAGCCCTATCCACAGCCTGAGGCCGAGTATGTTGCAGCAGGTGCATGTTGTGCGCAACTACTTTGGATGAGGCAAACCCTTCGTGATTTCGGATGTCAATTTCCTCATATCCCACTCTTGTGTGACAATGAAAGTGCCATAAAGCTTAGCAAACAACCCAGTGAGTCACTTCAAGAACCAAACATATAGACATCCGGCATCACTTCTTGAGAGATCATGAAATCAAAGGAGATATCGCCATCAAACATGTGAGCACCGACAAACAACTAGCCGATATCTTCACTAAGCCTCTAGATGAGTCAAGGTTTTGTGCTTTAAGGAGTGAACTAAATATACTTGACTCTCGTAACTTAGTTTGAAACCTAGCATGCTTGATTGATCAACTAGTTTCGACCTAGGTAAAACAAATTTCAAAAACTTTCATATTGTGTTTCAAAATCTTTGTAAGGAACTTGCTTGGTATGACCATTGTTCTGTATTGATTACTTGCTGCTGGTCATATCATGCAAGTGGTACTTGTCCACTCCAAGAATAAGCTGTAGTATAATAGAGAATAACTCTCTCTGTTGGTAACAGGCCGGCAATGCCGGGCCAGGCGCGGAAGTGCCGGGCCCCGGCAGTGCCGCGCCTGGCACGGCAGTGCCGCGGCTTACCGATACAGTCTGATTGGTGAGTTACCGAGTGGGGTCACAGGGAAAAGATTTTCTTTCCTATTCTACCCGTGACTTCCTCTCTCTCTCCCTCATCCATTCACTTTCACCACCGTAACTCTCTCCTCTCTCTCTCTCGGGTGGAACGGGCGACCGCAGCTTCTTCTCACCGACCAGCCGTCCCCGGCACTTCCGGCCACCGGAGTGCTGCTCGGGATCCTCGTCGGTGCTGCTCCGTTCTCCTCTTCTCCAAGGGTCTCCTTCCCTCTCCTTCCTCTCAAGGTGAAGGTTCAAAATCCCTAACCCTAAGTTTTTCCCGATTTGTAAAATGCGCCATGGTATTGTATTTAGAGGTTGTAGAAGGGTTTGTAGATGATAGGGAGTGGTAGAGATGATGGATGTGGTGTGTCCTTGGCTCAGATCCGGCCTGCCTGCGCGGCAGTGCCGCGTCAGCGCGGCTAGTGCCGGGCCCCGGCAGTGCCGCTCCCAGAGCGGCAGTGCCGGACTCATGAGCAGGGATTTGATCCAAGTAACACCTTATCCATCAAATTCTATGCCTCATCTATAATCTACCAGCCCTTATAGCAGGTCTTCTAATCCACAGTGTTCCATGTTTTAGATGTCGGGGAGGAAGGTGATGATGAGAGGAGGACCAAGAGAGGATTGGATCCGCTCAGGGGGAGGAAGCAAGCAGCCAGTCGTTCGTGGTGGTGCTCGCTCCCAAGGAGGCAGTTCAGCTAGGCAGCAGATACGAGACGAGATCCGTCTCCAGATGCAGGGTCGTCAGATCAGGGAAGACCTTTACCCCTGCCACTCCAGAGCACCTAGCAGAGGTCAGCAGAGACCCACATCCAGCCCTATGAGAGGATGTTTTGGAGAGGGCACCACAGGACACCAGGCCCAGACAGGTGGTGTCCTACCACCAGCAGTTCTCGTCAGTGAAGGCACAGCGTCAGCAAAATCCCTACAATGCTCTAAAGGACATGGGAATTGACTACAGGTTCTGGAATGAATTTCATTCAGATTTCTACCGTTCAGTCCTGTTCAATGCCAAAAAGTCCAAGATTCTAAGTATGAGATATGTAGATTGGGAGCATCTTGAGGCCAAGACTGACAGTGAAGATCAACAGGGTGATAGCTGCATGCAAGAGAAGAAATATGTATGATTTGATGGGTTTCCAGTACAACTGGAATGTGGAGATCATTTCTCAGTTTCATGCCACTCTATATGTTGATAATGTGCTGGAGGAGATGCACTGGATGACCGAGGGTCGCCACTACAAGGTCCCTATGAGACCTTTAGTAGGATCCTTGGCTTGGGCAGCGATGACAGGCAGTTGGATAACCTGCATGATGAGAGGACGCTGACAGACAGTGAGATTGCCCACTTATATGATGATCCTAGCAAGGCTGATGGGTTGGTGAAGGGGCTGAAACCTTTCTACTTACATGCTCAACAACCTTTCAGACAGACGCTCAACCCAAAGAGTGGCTCGCACTCTAATTTATATGGATATGGCAGGAACATGTTGGCTAGGATGGCCCCTCAGGCTACTCCCTTTTCCATATCCAGCTTTATTTGGACCGAGCTTCAGGTTGCAGCAGAGGATGCTAGGAAGGCGGTTCTATATGCACCTATATCATGTTTATGATTGAGATGGTCTCCGGACATTCTTTTGTTAAGGATGGGTTGCATGAGCCGTACAGGGCTGAGAAGAAGAAGGCGGCAGCAGGAGGTTCAGCAGGGGCAGCAGCTAGTGACAGGCCTGAGAGCTCTCGCCCTTCCTATCAGAGGAAGAAGAAGAGCAAGCTAGCACGATGGATCAAGGCCATCTTTTCTACCTGCACCTACGCAGCCCAGACAGCGCACCAGGCACTTGTTGAGCAGCGCGCCGAGCGAGAGCGGGCGGGACGTTCGCCGTTACCTCCACCCCGCTCTCCACCTCGCTTCGACCTCTCCAGCCTTGATTCAGATGATATTGATGATGATGATGAGGAGGAGCAGGAGGAGATCGTGCCAGTGCCACCTCGTCGCTTCCTCCGCCTCACGTGCCCCGCCTCGACCCCCGCACACCGTTCCACACAGCCGTCATGGGAAGGCGAGTAGTCCGATGACGACGACGACGATGATGATGAGGAGGAAGAAGAAAAGTTCAGTGGGACACGATAGCTTCGGATGATGATTGAGTGCTTGGACACTCTTCTCTTCTCTCTTTCTCTCTTTTGGTGGTGACTTGTTGCCAAAGGGGGAGAATTAGGTGAAGAGAAGGGGTACAACCACTTTTTCTTGTTCATGTCCCCATCTTTAGTTGTAGTTGTGAGTTGTGAGAGAGTTGATACGATCAAAACTCTATGTTATGTAATAATACTCTATGGTACTACTTCTTAGCTTGGATGTGGACATGTATCTTTACCTGCTTTATTTAGCTTGTGCTATCCTGTTTAGATCAGTTTTGTTATATGCTTTGTGGTTATGTTTTTCTGTCCGCTGCGTTTGCTGTCTGTTGCCTGAGCGGCAGTGCCGCTCCAGGGCCGGCAGTGCCGGGCCCCGGCAGTGCCGCGCCCAGAGCGGCAGTGCCGCTCTGGCAAAAGACAGCAAACATCTCTGATGTGTGCTTAAACTGTCATTCGCATCACGTATATTATTGACACAGTTTTAATTGCACCCCACAAAGCTATCAGATGTGAAACTGAACCTATCTCTCACTTTCAAATATGTGAATGTTGGCCTTTATGCCAAATTGAGAATTCAGCTCTCATTCACACATTTAGGGGGAGGTTTCACACCTAAGCTTCAAAATCTCAGTTTTATACCCTTCTCTTGTAAGCTCTAATTGTGTTGTCATCAATCACCAAAAAGGGGGAGATTGTAAGTGCAATCAAGCCCTAATTGTGGGTTTTGGTGATAATGACCACACGATTAGAGGACTAATGAGATTTATGAAGTTGATAAGCAGGTTATGATAAGAAAGGATGGTGTATATGCGTTGGTGGACCCCTCACACTACATTTCTCATCGTTTCCGACTCAAAGTGCTTCAAAGATATTCTATTTTGGTTATTTGAGTTTTAGGAATGCCGTACTATAAAGGGGGAATGCAAATTCATTGATATGGCTGAATGACATGTGCTCAAACCAACTCAAACCATCCACATTTCCAACCAAAGACAGCTGCACCCATTGTAGATCTGTTCCTGTCTGTTTGGTGGGCGCGGCAGTGCCGCTCTAGGCGCGGCAGTGCCGGGCCGCGGCACTACCGGGGGCTAAGCCGGCACTGCCGCGACTTGATTTGCCCGTTGGATGGCAGGGGTATTTACATCACCCCCTCTGCCCCCCAACGGTCATCCACGACCACTCACTCCACCTACCTCCAGACAAGCTCTCTCTTCTCCATTGAAGGCCCTCCAAGCTCCCAACCACCAAAATCTTCATTCCCATTGATTCCAAGTGGTTGAGAGGCTAAAACCTTCACCAAAGAGGAGCCCTAGCTGAGATCTACTGCCTAGAGCACTTGATTTGAGCCATAGCCGGTGGATTTGCTTCTATTACTCTTGGGTTCTTGGAACCCTAGCCGGCTAGGCGTCGCCCTAGAGCCTTGCCAACTTGTGTGGCGGCCTAGGGAGGTTTGTAATCACTTGTGCAGCTAGTAAGATTACCCCTCACCTCAAGGATTTGGTTCCTTGACTTGAGAACGAGGTTGAGTTGCAAAGCTCATGACCTAAGTGGTCAACCTCAACAACGTGGAGGTAGGCAAGCCTTGGTGGCGAGCTGAACCACGGGATAAATCACTTGTCTCGCGTGCTTGCTTAGTTTCATTCTCTATGTTCATGAGCTTGTGATATATTCTAGGGTTTGGCTCGATCTACTCTATCTTTCATATTGGCTTGGAGTAGTTGTTTCTGCTGGTTCATATAGCCTATTGTTACATTCCTATTCATATAGAATCTGCAGATTGTGGTTAGATTTCGAATTGCAGCTTCTGGTCTTCATCTGCGCGGCAGTACCGCGCTGAGGCCGGCAGTGCCGGGGAGCGGCAGTGCCGGGCACAGGGCGGTAGTGCCGGGCCTATCTAATTTGTTTTTAAGCTGTGATTTTTGACAGGCCTATTCACCCCCCCCTCTAGGCCACACAGGTCCTTACACATGTTTTACTATGTCGAATGTTAGTATCTCAGTGCGGACCTCTTTCCCTTCGGCGAAGGATACAGTATCTGCTTTTTTTGCCGATAGCATCGTCTTTCTTTCTTCCTCCGACCCGTACACGAATTGCGGCGGGGCCCCAACTGCGTCCTTCGAATCCCCATTGCCCGAAAGCTTTTTAAAACGAACAAATGTTTTGCTGAGCTTCCGTATCAATAATAAATGTTGTGCAAAGTGAAGCCGGCCACTGTTGGCTGTGGCAACGAAAGCGTCCGCAATGCGGTAGTCCGGACTTTGAAGTCAGACTTCCGTCGAAACATATCGCGCTATTGACCAAGCTGCCTGTTTAGCGAAGCCATGGTGATGAACTGTCTGGACTCTCGCTGTAGTCCCTCCCTAGCTCTCTTGCTTTCGTGCTCTAGGTGTAGATCCGCCCGTGATGGCGAAAATGTGCCCTCTTGACGGAAGGATGCTGTTGATTGCGCTAGTTTCATTTTTCACCTCGTGCACCTGCTGGAAACCTGGCTGTGCTTGCTGCCCCTGAGGTTGGGTCTGAGCCGGAAGCGCTAGCGGCGGCGCTGGCTGACGCTGATAGTGCATAGGTGACGAAACTGCCACCGACTGTGGTGCGAAGACCGGGGCTGGTAACTCTGATACGCCGGATTGTACCAATGCAAGTTTTGGGGATGCATGTACTGCGGAGGATGCATAGTGTGCTCGCGTATTGCTGCATGCTGCCACCACCACAGCTGACGGGTCTTGCGAATTGTGGAAAACATGCTTGGAGCTTTCGGCGGAGGCTGAGGCTTGATCCTTATCTTTCAGCTCTTTCGCCATTTTGCTGTATTTGCAATCCCGAGTGGTATGGCCGAAATTGCCGTCACAAATGACGCAATATGGTGGCCTGGGTCCTCTTCTGCGGCCTCCCGTCTCGGCCGCCGCGTCCTGTCCTTCCGCCGCGCCCTCCGCGGAACGGCTGATCGAATCCTCTTTAGGGATGAAGTCGGGCATGTCGGGCCTCTCTGTGCCTGCTCGCTGATTGCGCCGGTTCTTCTTGCAAATTGTGGATTGAACGAAATGGCCTAACAATCCTTTGATTCGGCACAGGCGGCGGGCGACTTGCTTTCGTCGCCTACCTCTGCATCTGGCGAGCGGCCTTGCGTCGCCGAAAGTCATCGTCCGACCTCGCGTACGCATTCATCACGTCAAACAGTTCCTTGACATCTTTCGGCGGCTCCCTGGACAAATGAGCGGCGCACTGCCAGTCCCCAAGCCTTCGATGGCTGCTGCGATCACCGCGGCTTCCGGCACATTCGGAGCTTGAGCTTTCAGCTGGATGAAACGTTTGAGGTACTCCAAAAGTGGCTCGTCGTCTTGCTGGTGCAATTCATGAGGTCCCGCGTGTCTTGACATCCGGTCGGAATCCTTGGAAAGTGGCCAGCAGCTCGGCTTTCAGCTTGTGCCCATGAATAGATGGACAGTGGCTTGAGAGTGGTGTACCATCGTGTGCCACGTCTTCGACCGCCAAGATGAGAGATTTTGCTAGAGCTTGATTGTCCCCGCCTGCCGAAAAAACAGCTGTCTCATAGCTTGCCAAGAACTTGCGCGGGTTCGCTTTACCGTCGAAAGTCGGAATGCGAGGCTTGTAATTGAGCGGCCACGGATGAGCTTGCAACTCCCTCGAGAGTGGAGAGGTTTCGTCGATGGCGTTGCCGAGAGCCGGCGGTTTGCTCTCGCCTTGGTATGAATACCTCTTCTTGTGCTATCGGATTGGGGTCCGCCCCGGCCCTTCGCAGCTCCTGAATTTCCTTCTCGAGTTGCCCTCTCCTCTGCCCTCAGCTCGCCGAATGGCGTTGTGAGTCTCGTCTTCTCTTGCTTTCGCCGCCAACTGCTGCTGCAGCTGGTCTCTTTGGCAACAACAGCCTCTCGATTTCGTCTTGCTGCTGTGCCAACGTCTTGATTGCTTGGGCGTGCCTTGTGATTTCGTCAGCATCATCATCGTCTTCGCCGAATTCGTCTTCGACAAGTCCTTCCGGGTGTTCCCTCTCTGCCGAAAGTACGCTGATCCTGGGGTTGTACAATCTGGCTCGTCGATGTTCCCGGTCCCTGCTGTGGCTGGGTCTCTATCGCTAGAGCGCCGCCGAAAGCTGGTGGCTCGGGGGCTGTGCTTGGTGGTACTCGGCTGGTTGGAACTGAAGCCGCGATGGTGCCAAAAGCATCCTTCCTCGCGGCGATAGTCTCCGGATTGTCGACCGCTTTCAGCGCTTTCCTTGGTGGCATGGTAAGCTCGGGCGACAACCACGGTGGGCGCCAATGTTGTTTCGGGTCCGAGACCTCGAAACAGCGGGTTGTCGCACGAACGAAAGCTCAAAGCGAAAGCGGAAAACGAACGGTAATACGGGAAAATGGTTGAAGTGAACAGTGTTCTCTCCCCCCCTCCCTTGGGAGGTTGGGAGCCTTTATATATTAATCCAGATCAATTTGAAAGTACAAGAATGCCTTCCAACCACTCTGCCACAATTACAATGATGCCCTGCTCAACTACCCCATGGTTGTATGCCGCCTTTTCCGGCGCGAGGGGCATCATCGTAACTTCGCCATCTGGTGGGCCCAGCGTCACCCGGCTCCTTTCCCGCCGGCCGGTGGGCCCCGCTCCCTTGACCCGGGCTTCCCGTTGACCTGCGAAAACCTAAGAAAAACCAAAGTCCTGAATGACGAAAACTCTCGCCGAAAACGCTGGACTCCTTTCGCGCGAATGCTTCCTTCGCACGAAAACTCCATCCCGCTCCGGTCATGCGGACTGGAGGCGAATGCCTGCTTCCGCGCGAATGCTTCCTTTCGCGCGCAAGCTCCGCCTTCCCTCGATCTGCAAGCCGAGACGCCTGCTTCCGCGCGAATGGTTCCTTTCGCGCGAAAGCCCCGTCCGCTTCGGTCCTGCGGACCGAAGGCAAACGCGCGCTTCCGCGCGAATGCTTCCTTCGCGCGCAAGCTCCGCCTTCCCTTGATCTGCAGCTGAGACGCCTGCTTCCGCGCGAATGCTTCCTTTCGCGCGAAAGCTCCGTCCTATTCCCTGTCCTGCGGACCGAAACCAAACGTGCTTTCGCGCGAACGCTTCCCTTCGCGCGAAATCTCCGTTATCTTCGGTAAAAGGGCGCCGGAGGCGCCTGCGGTCTGGGTGCCGCCCCACAAAAGTAAGAACACAAACATAAGATCTAATATAAGCATAGACATTAGATCACGAGCGGCGTACCTTTCGTTTGTTGGAGAAGACGGTGGTGGAGTCGGTGCTGGCTGATCGTCGATGAGCGCTGGAGGAAGAGCTCAGAGCAGTTGACAACGAATATGCCTGGACGTAGCGTCGCCTAACTTGGACAGTAGACGACCCGTTGTTGAAGATGAGAGCAGTCGCGCGACGAGCGCTTTCTAAAAACCTTATTCGCCTTCTCCCTGTGTAGGATCGCAAAGACGAGAGTTTCGGAGACCTGCTCGCCCGGTCCGCTGGTGCAACGCAAACAAACGGACTGGAGAAGACTAGATTGCAGCGCAAAAGCGAGATGAGGCAAAACCTAGCTCGAGAGGTGTTGAGATGCGTTTTGGCGTGGCCGATAGGTTGCTTATATAGTCGTGTTGAACCGATCTCATGTCGCGATCACGATCTAAAATCGGTTTAGGACTCTGCAACTTGAAGGCGAAGAAACCAAAACTAAAAGTGCAAAAGAAGACCACGCTCCCGCAAGGCGAGGAGCCAGATTTCGGCAGACCATGCACGCATTGCCGCACAATGTGGACTTCTCTTTCTCCTCCTCACACTAGACTTAAAAAGTGGAGAGGACTTCCATATTTAAGTAAGTCATCCTCCCTTCCATTAGCAATGTGGGACTAAAAGTTCCACTTCACTTCTTTACCATATGAATGGGCTTTGAGATTTATTTAGGAATTTCACAATTTATTGTTGGGGGGGCAAGCCCACGTAAGATTAACACAGGAGGCGTCCATGGCGCCGGCGAGGTCTCCGTCCGAGTTCCTGCAGCCGCAGGCGGTGGTGGAGAGCTGCAGCGGAGGGAGCGGGCGCTGAACCGCTTCGTGCGAGCTGTTGCCTGGGTGGAGTGGGCGGGGAACGCGTTCGGCGCGCTGGCCTTCCTGTGGGCGACCGGCGTACTGCTTGGCGGCTTCTGCTCCAACCTCAACTCCACGGATTTCTGGTTCGCCATGGTGATCATCTTCATAGAAGCCTTCAGGTACGTGTACGTACGTGCATTGCATGCATGTTGCTGTACTGTCTAATCATCATCGCAGCTCCATTCCATCTTTAATTATTCGCCAGTGCCGCGTGCCGCCACGCCGTTTACTTGCACGCATATGCGTAATTGTTTGTACTTTGTAGCTAATATATAATAATACGTGCTTTCCTTCTTTTAGCTAACTAGCTGAGTACCCGTGCGTTGTAACGGGAGAACAATTTATATACATGGATGATGTTAGTGCCACCAAGAATACACTCAACCTAAAATAAACTTCAACTTGAGTTATTCTTTTGCTAAAGTATCATACATATTTAATGTGTGTATATATTTAAATAAATCTAAATATGACACAGTCTCCCAAGTTTTTCTCATATGACAGTGAACGCATCAATTTGCTCATAACAATGACAAGAAATGGCACTGTTATTCTCTGAATTAAGAGTGCAATGAGGAATCTAAAGTTCAGTTATCTGATACAAACACATGGTTAGAGTAAGAGGTAAACCATGCATGCTCGTCCTCCAACCCTAGTAGTAGCCTGTAATTGTATATCATATTCTTAAGACATATCCGCATGGCCTTGTAAGGTAACAGTTTTAGAGATCAAATACCAGTGAGCAAAGTCTTGTACATAAAATTGTCCCATGGTCCCACACCCTTTGCTTCCTACTTAACTGAAAAAATCACATATACTGAAGTCCAAGAACTGATTTGGCACTTGCAGAATTCTTGAAGAATTAATTCACCCATCAACGCAAGAGTCAAGAACTTAAAAAATTGAACTTTCTACACGTAGGAGCTATGCTCTTCTACTCGTAGGAGCTAAATCTATAAAATACAAAGACACGTTAGCTGATGTGTGTGGCTGCTCTCTGAAAAATCACATCATGTTGTGCCCAATTGTTCATGTAGCAGTATATTATTCCTTGAACACCCAACTTAAAGAAATGTATGAGGGTTTGACAATAATAAAATAATATTGCTGCATAGATTACAACATCACAATTTAATCTGGTATAAGGCGAATGAATGAGTGATCGAAGGCGCAATGTCAGGCAGGCATGGAACCTGGTAGAAATCAGCACAGCGTCAGCTCCATCCACTTTGAGCGGCACAGAAGAAAGCTATGCCTACTTTAAGAGACTACATCCCAAGAGTAGAAGCTAAGCAAGTAAAGTAGAGTATGTTCCTCAAATTCGAATCTCCCATAGGTGTCGGAAATTCTTTTGAATGTCCCATTGGGAAAACGGTGAACATTATCACCGCGCAATAGCGACAAAGATTACCGAAAAAGCAGCACAACAGATAAGCGCTTTGTAACGCACCGGAGGACAAGGTCGACGAAGGCCCAGCGACACACGACGTAGGGCTGCACAGGGGTGCCGGCTGCCAGGTGACTGAGGCATATTAACGAACGCCTTATGGGCGCAGATGAGATAAGCAAGTACAGTGCCCATGGATCTGAACCCCAGTCGAAAGAAACCACCCACCGCACGGCAACAACGACGTTGGCACAGCAGAAGAACATGGAGGAGCAGCAGGCCACCCATCCGTAGAGGAAGCGACGTGCTGGTGACAACTCGCCAGCACCACCCACGTCTGGTCGTGAACACTGTTCACCATGGTGAGCCAGGCAGGACCTGGCCGGATGAGGGAGGGAAGAGACTCACCTCAGGGCATCGGCAATCAATGGCAGCAGCGACGGTAAGACCGCCGACGGCGACAACGGGGCATAAAAATAGCAAGACATATTAATTAAATAACAAAAATAGCAAAATGACATAACATATTTTGGGTATATTTGAAGACTATCAGCACGTCACTCACGGTCACCTAGATTGAGAACGCCTGATGCCTTCATCTCCGGCTGTACCTTTTCCTGCCTTCGTGCAAAAATGTATGCAACAGTATTGCAGGGAATCCTTTTCAATTCAATGTTTAACCAGTCTGGAAAAAAAGATCATATATGTTTAATCAGTCTGAGAAAATATGATATACTCCCTCCATCCCAAATTATAAGACGTTCCAAGAATCTTGGAGAGTCAAACTTTTCCAACTTTGACCAAATTTATATAAAAATATAATAATATTTATGATACCAACTAAGTGCAATTAGATTCTCTATTGGTTATATTTTCATAATATATACATATTTGATGTTATAAATCTTCATATTTTTCTCTATAATTTTGGTCAAAGTTGAAAAACTTTGACTCTCCAAGATTCTTGGAATGACTTATAATTTGGGATGGAGGGAGTAGTTAGCATGGGCAGTAAGCATAGAAAAAGGAAACCAACATATACTATCTTCACGATGAACCTTCCCATCAGTCCAGGAATGATAGCAGAGTTTATCATAGACTATGCCAAAAAGAATAACTGCAGGCTTACCAAGAAACTATGAAACCAGCTTCTAATTGCAGTTATGCACTTGTTTTTCTATTAGGAAAAAAACATATCTGTGTTGCATTGCAAAATAGGAATAGTCAACATCATGTTCTTATAGGGGAATCATCCAAATTATATAGAGCACCTCATTATCAATCCTTTTGAGCAACGGTTCATTATGGAGGTAATCATATCCAAGAATAACATTTGTGATATCGAACAAGAGCTTCCTCTCATGTTGCAGCCATAGAATTAGGCTGTTGTGCTTTTTTTCCAAGATCATCACATAAATCAAGGCCTGCAGGATACTCCAGTAAGTAGTACTGTAGTTGTCAAGCAGCTCATCCTCGTTTGGCACAAGAATGCCCCAAAGCAATAAGCATCTCAATCGCATAGGAGAAATATAATCCCTTTCCATATATTCCTAAAAGTATGGGATTTCCCCATTTCAGAAAGTGATTGACGTGTTGTCTCATAATCTCATCATCACTCAGTATAAAAAAAGTCCATTATCATCTCCAGTGAAGTCCCTCGTCAGAAGAATTCCTGTAAGTTATATTTATATAATTATATGCAAATGGAAAGGGAAGCAAGGTGGGAAAATCACTGGAAAAGAAGGAACACACTGATCTATACTGCTGAACGTACACCCTAGTCGCCTCAAACTGTATGCTGTTGCATCTGATTCACTAAATACTCACATGCGTAGAAATGACGATAAAGAACTGAACGAACCCCAGAGTCTGAGGACAGGGAAAGAGTAATGGCCTGATCCAGCCTCGTCATGTCACTGACTCACTGTTGAGGTCCTGCAGCCACACTGGAGTTGCTCCTCCTCGGCAGATCTGAGCGCCAACAGTTAGAACGAAGGGGCTGTGCATGCGACCGTTGGCCAGGAGGGAGCAGCGATGATGGTGGCTCCGGTATCAGGGCATGGCGGCAGTACCCATCCGGCCATCCGCTTGGTCGGCCGCTTGTGGAGACCACAGCGGCGACTCTTGCTGCCACGGCGAGGCTCCGTGCCGCGGCCTAAGGCACTACAATGGGTGCGGGTGCCGGGGCGTCGAGGGCCACGCGAACCAAGGATGGAACCATAGAAGAAGGGAGCAACAGAAGGCCGCTTCACGCCGATTTGAGCAGCGGTTGTGCAGGTAGGTGGGAAAGATGGTCGGGGGTGGGGCATGACGAGACAGTGGTGGTGCCGGGCAGAATAGGGCGGCGGCGGCGGCGGCGTGGGTAGCTGGTGGTCAGGCGGGGCCCACGCGCGGAGCTCGCGGTCGGCCAGTGGCCTGCGCTGCCGGGCGGGAGAGGGCGCCAAGGTGGGGCGGCGTCCGGGCAAAGGGAAGGCCGAGCGCGTGGTGGGTTACCGGGGGTTAGAGGGCGGGGAGGCGAAGGCGGTGGCGGCGTCCGGGCGGAGGGAGGTGCGAGCGCAGGGTCGTGGCCGGGCGACGGTTTAGCGCCGGGAAACCAAGAGCGGAGGAGGAGCCGGGCGTCGTGTGGTAAGAGGGCGACGCGAGGAGGAGCCGGGCGGTCCGTTTTTTTTTTTCGGTGACGATAACATCCGCGTGTTTAGGTGTAAGATTAATATAATACATGCTTCCTAGTTCCTACTATATAATAAGCGGCTCGGTCTCAAGCTTCCAAAACTCATCAATAGATGAAGCAAGCACAGCCACGAGATACAGTGTACTTATAATTTTTTTTCCTTCCTTAAAAAAAACTGGTTTGACTGCACAAAAAATTACTCAATCCACATCATGGTCAGTAAATTTGTGCGGGATATTAAGCTCGATAAGTATAGGATTAAGTCACAAAATGTTATAAAGTGAAAAGGGAATCAACATGGTAGCTTCACACCAGGCAACAGCAAGATTAGCCAACAATTGTAGAAAGCGGCACACGCACCGGTGGATTTCCATAGTATGTTATTTAACAGGTCCACACGCGCACACACACCTAGATCAAGATCTACTCTAGAACACGACCATTGGCGGATCCAGAATCAGCTCACGAGGGGGGCTAAATACATAGAGAGTCGAGTTTGAACCGAAATTCTCCTTGTATTTTTAGCTCACGAGAGATTTTGGATAGATTTGGACTGAATTTTCTATTATTTTTGTAGCCCGCGGGAAATTTTTAGTTTTTTTTTTAAAAAAAATATACTAATTTAACTAAAATTCTATACATATTTTTGGGCCAAGGCCCCCCGTGAATCCGCCACTGAACACGACGGAGAGATATGACCACGCGCAGACACGAGATGAGAAAGGCTTGAAACTCACGACCGACGGCTCCTGCACTGAAGCACTTTGTTGTCGAGAAAGTAAAATATGCCCTTGAGGGTAAAATGCCCTCATCACATGCACTGTTGGATGTGCATTGTGTCGGAGTTTCGACCCCGGGGGTATGACACCAACTAGTAATATGATCGCGTGCTCTCTTTCTGGATGGTGATGCAAGATGACACAAGGATTTATCCTAGTTCGGACAAAGAAAGCCCTACGTCCAGCGGGGGAGAAGGTTCTTGTATTACTTGCACCTAAGTGCTTGTACAGGGGCAATACAAGCTCAATGAGCGTAGACCTGAGTCTGGACTCGTATGTGGGTGTGTGGACTTGTGTCCGCCTAGACTTGCGTGTCAAGGGCCCTGGTGCCCTCTTTTATAGACCAAGAGGAGACCAGGGTTACAGAGGAGTGGCATGTACGATGCCCAATACGATGAAGGGTAGGTATTCTGTCTTGTCGGGGCCACAGAGCCGGCGTGTGGGTTGCTGTTGAGGCGTGGCGTCCATCCCTGGTGCGGACGTGGAGGCGTGGCGACGTGGAAGCCGTGCAGCGCCCATGCCGGCACGTACAAGACGTGGCAGGGTCCCTCCGGGTCTTGGGGTACCTGTCCTCCAATGATAGGAAAGTAGTCAGGGCTCGAGGGGCGCAGGGTCGGCCTCGAGGTGGTGCCTGCTGGGGGCCCGAGCTCCCGCAGGAATGGGCTAGTCCCGGAAAACCCGGCCATGCAGCGGAAGTCCAGGTCTCGAGATGTGGCTCGAGCGTGCTATAGTGCGGGGCATGACGTAACAGTGCTGTACTTGTGCCTTTTTGCCCATGCTTGCGGTGAAAAAGGGAGGTTTGACTCTGGCTCTGGCTCACTGTGGCACACGTTGTGTAGAGGACGTGACCGGAGTAGGTGGATGCATTAAATGCGCAGTATGGGGCTGGTATCCAAAGTCTGGCGCTGCTCGAGGGGGGTACGACGTGTCTCGAGGGATAGGTTACCGTGTCAGAGGGGCTTGAGGCCCCCACGTTGGGTCTCGAGGAACGGTGTACGGCCGTAGCGGGCTCGGAGCCCACGTGCCGGGGCTCGAGAGGTAAGCTACCATGAGGCGGTGGTAAGGCTCTAGCGGGCCCGGGCTTCTCGGCGGTGGGCCGGCGTCGGAGGCCTCGAGGGATTGGTTTTTTAGGGGTTGGACTAGCTAGGTCTCTTATTAATTGGTGCTCTAGGTTTAACTTATTTGTTTGCGTTGATTGGGGGTACCCCTTTTGTGGTCCCCCGACAGTAGCCCCCGAGCCCTTGTTCGAGTGCTTGCACTCGAGCAGGGGTTCCCTACCGGGATCTCGAGGGTTAGCTAACTGGTTCTTGAGGGTTTGGTTGTTTTGATTCCATGGGTGTTAGTTATGTTTTTTAGGTTCGGGAGTGTCGAGCCCCCGAGTTTTTTGACCCTCTTTCGTCGAGGGGTGCCAGGCTGAACTGACCGGCCGGCTCTTCGAGCTGTCCGGCACGCCAATTGCCCTGGCTTGTCATCCTGCGAGTCCTTTCGATCGGATGCGGGGGGGGTGCCTCGTACTACCACGAGCGGGCGAGTATCGAGGTTCCCGGTGAGCTGGTAACGGGGAAATCCAAGTGAGACCTCGTGCCCCGTTCGATAGGGTCGACTGAAGCCCGGAGGCGATCTCATAAAGCATGGGCGCTCGGTCTGCAGGAGTGCCGGGTCCATTCGATAGGACCCGGTGGCTCGATGCCTCCCTCCGAGGGGATCTCACTGCACGTCATGCGCCCTGCCTTGGATACACGTGAGGGGCCTCGAGGGCTTGGCCCTCGAGCGATGCTGCGAGTGGCGACCCTTGGTGTCCCTGACTTGGGTGCTCGAAGCCGGCTGTCGAACCCTCTTCGAGGGCCAGCCTTCGCTGCCCCGAGACTTGGAAGGGCCAGGGCCCGTTTTTACCTTCTTGAAGAAGCCTCCATCGTTTGGGATCCTTCTGCCCGTTGGGCGCGCCTTTTTAGGCGGAAACCATCAGGGAGTGGAGATCATGGCGCCAGGGCGACGGACAGGAAGTCGGAGCGGCGGCCGCGGTGGGCCCCGGAAGTGGAGCGAATGGGGGATTGCAGCGTGTACCTGTCAACCGGCTCGAGACGCGGTTAGGTGGGCGCATTAAATGTGTGCGGTTACCTTTCCTTTGTCGTGGGAGATCCCGCCCGTCAGGGTTTTCTTTTATAAATATCGAGTGAGGGGTGAGGGACCCTTTGCTTTGCCTTTGCCTTCACAGCCGCTGCGGCTCCCACACGCCTTCTCCCTGAGCCAGCAATTGGTAACCTTCCTGGCCGCCCGTCCGCCGCCCAGATCTGCGCCGTCGCCGCCATGGCCGCCCAGACCCAGGTGCTGCCGCCCGAAGACTGGCGTCCGACGAAGACGACGCAGCGCGAGCTGGAGTCGTTGGTGGATCAGGGTCTTCTCCGCCCAACCCGCAGGAGGGGCCCGCGTGGTGGGTTCTCCCATCGGCGGACCACCAGGTGCCGCACCCGCCGGAGGGGTACGTGGTGAGCTTTACGCGCTACCACCGCATGGGGCTTGGCGTTCCGCCGAGCCGCTTCATGCGGGGGCTGGCTCACCACTTCGAGGTGGAGCTGCAGCATTTCTCCCCCAACTCAATCTCGCACGCCGCCATCTACGCCGCGGTGTGCGAGGGATACCTGAAGATCGAGCCCCATTGGGAGATGTTCGTCCACCTCTTCCGGGGCGAACTCTTTCACAAGGCCGTGAAGCCGAGCGGGAGGAGGCTCGTGCGCGCGGGCTCCCTCACCATCTCCGCGAGGACCGGCCCCTCGTCGGCCAACGTCCCCCGTCACTACCTCCGCTACAAGCTTTCCTCCAACCAAGCGGGGTGGGACGACCACTGGTTCTACCTGCGGAACGAGGACGGGCTCCTTCTGCAGTACACCGACAGGATCCTCACCACGCGCCCTGAGAAGTGGAGCTGGGCCGTTGTGGCGGACAGGCAGCACCACCTGATGCCGCTGATGAACACGATGTGGGCGCTGGTGGAGGAGAAGGGACTGACCGCCCAGGCGGTCATTTGGGCGTTCCATCAGCGGAGGGTCCTTCCTCTGGCGGACCGCCCCCTTCTCATGCATGAGATGGGGCCAAACGCCTCGCTCGAGGCGCTGAATAGGTCGAGGATGGCCGAGGAGAGGCTGCCTCGGAGCGAGGGTGTCTCCCGGGTGTCGGTCACGATCCATGGGCTGTTCCGCCCCGAGGAGACCAACCTGATCGCCATGGCACCCGACGCGGGGTGTCTCGACCCGGTAAGCCTTCCTCGAGCTAGGCTGTTTCGAGCCTCCCCTCCTTTCTCTTTCTTCGAGCCTCGTGTACTCTCCTTGTAGTTTTTCTCACCAAGTTTCTTTTTTGCAGGGGGCGTTCACATATCACGCGTCGAGGCCCCCGGTGAGGGAGGACGCCGCGGAAAGTCAGGTGAGGCGCCTCTCTGCTCAAAAAGATAAGGAGAGTAAGGATGCAAAGAAGAAGAAAGAGAAAGAGAGGAACTTGCGTCGGGTGGATCGGGATCAGAGGCTCGTGAAGGCTCGTCGTAACCGGCAGCCTGGAGAGGCGTCCCCCGAACTTAGCTCCACAAGCTCCGAGGAGGAGGATGACGATGAAGGGATGGATGCGCGTCTAAGGCGCGCGGGGGTCGTCGATATCAGGGCTGACCGCTCCTCTGTGCAGGAGAATATCCGAGAGATCCCCCCGGCGAAGAGGTTGCGCGGGGCGCAGCAGCGGAAGGCCACGCTGGTCCCCGCCTCGTCGGAGGCTCAGGGTACGTCGAGCTCCGCGCTGGACGTGCCCCCTGATGCGAAGAGGCCTCGAACTCGTGGGACCACCGCCACAGCGCAGAAGGAGGCCACGACCGTGTCGACCTAGGCGGGGGGTCTCGAGAAGGGCCGGACCTCGGGAAGCGATCAACTTGCCGAGAAGGACTCCGGGCCCGACCGCCAAAAGTCGTCGAGGACGGCATCGAGCCCGCGGAAGAGCGGGCAACATGAGGGGGCGTCGAGCCTCCGCCATCATGACCGTCGAGGAGGGAGCTCCCGGTCGTCTCGTGACGGGAGTCGCGAGCGACCCCGGATCCCCTCGCCACTCCGTCGTCGGGAGAAGGAGGCAGACGCGGGGGGGGGGCGGACCGCCGGCATGAGCGCCGGAGCAGGTCCCGGAGCCCACGCAAGGAGAGAGGCGCCAAGAGGACCGCTCGAAGGAGACGCGGTCGTCCCCCCGGGACAAGAAGCAGAAGGAGAGCTCCCCGCCGGGGTCGAGCCATGGGAAGCACCGGGAGCTTTTCCCCCATCCGAGCCATACGGAGACGGCTCAGGGGCATGGCTCGAGCCATGGGGCGGGCTCGAAGCCCCCGAGCGGGTCCAGCGACTCGGGGAAGAAGTCCCGCCGTCGCTTTGGGTGAGTAATGTTTCTCAATTCTGTTGGTAGTGAGGCTTTACCTTTTTACCTTTGGTGATGTGTGCTGTTCCTGGTTTTTCAGGGAAAAGCGCTCCCGGCAGGAGGCAGACCCCGGGTGTCCAAGCGGGCCAAGACCTCGAGCTCTGCTGAGGACCAAGCACCTCGAGGTATGGCTCCTTCTTCCGCTGAAATGGCCGCTTGGCTGGTGAAGGCCCGAGCAGCCATGGCTCGGGGAAGTCAAATGGCCGCCGCGGATCTTGGTGAGGCCGACGCCGTCAACCATGGGGGTTGAGGCTTTTTCCCGATTCTGACGTTGTTATCCTCTTTTTCAGCAGGGACCGCGGCTCCTGGGGCCGAGCCCGCCGCCACTGCATCCACTGCAGCACCACCACCTCCTCCTCCTCCTCCTCCTCCTCCGGTGGCGCCTACCGAGAGGGCCACTCCATCCCCCGTCACGGCGACCGTCTCGGGGGGGGGGCACCTGAGACAGGCGCGACTCTATTAGTGTCTGGGGCGAGGAGACAGCGGCCCTCGAGGCCCCCGACAACGCGAGCCGGCCCGCTAGACAGGATCCCCAACCGACGGAGCCTCGCGCACCGCGGAGCAGGAGAAGGAGGGGGAGGCGTTGGTGGAGCAGGCGCCGACAGTGGAGGAGCTCCTGGATGAGCTGGAGAAGGGGCCATCCCGGTCGAGGGCTCTGCGCCGGAGGTGGCACGAGCCCGGCCGGGCGGGGGCGACAGGACGCCGGAAGACCCGGTGAGGGAGGAGAGGTTCGAGGGGCCGGCCGGGAACGAGGCGGAGAGGACGACCGGTCCCTCGGCCGTCGTGGAGGAGAGCTTGGAGACAAGCCACCCCTCGGGCATCCGCTACTGCTGGAGCCCCCGCCTCCATGCGACGCCATTATCCCCGCCGAGCGGTTGGCTCAGCAGGGGGTTCTGCGGGAGGCGCGGTCGCTCTTCAAGGATGCGATCGAGCTCGTGGCACGGCGGAGAGGGCCTTCGTGGAGGAGGCGGACAAGTCCGCGCGGGTGGCAACTGCCTCGCGAGGGCGGAGGGGGAGCTCCAGGAGCTCCGCGCTGAGCTGGGCCGGAACGCGCAGATGGCGGGCTGACTCAACACGCTCAGGTGGAGACCCAGGCGGCTCGAGATGAGGCCGCCCAAGCCAAGAGGGAGGCCACCACCGCTCTGTCTGGGTGGAGGCATCGAAGAAGGAGGCTGCTGACGCCCGTAGCGAGGCCGCCACCGCCCGGTCTGCAGCAGAGGCGACGAGGAAGGAGGCCGAGGAGGCCAAGAGCCAGGGCCGCCACCGCCTTGGCTGCGGCGGAGGCAGCGCGGAAGGAGGCCCAGGAGGCCTTAGCTGCTGCTCGGCAGGAGGTGATCCAGAAGAAGAATCTGGCCCTCGCGCGGGCGGGCAAGTTGGTCGAGGAGCTTAAGGGACAAAATCTTGACGTGTTATCCCAAAAGCATACTACGCTTCGAGCAGCGCGTCAAGGTCCTCACCCAGTGACTTTGACGCTCTGGAGTGCACTGTCAAGGTACCGTCGTAATCTTGAGGCTTTATCTGCTTTTGATTTTTTCGAGATTCTTGCCGCGCCGCGGACTTACTCTTTTCTGTTTGTTGCACAAATCTGGAGAAGACCGCCGAGGAGCTCCCGGAGAAAATCAGACTCTCGTGGAGCAACTCCAGGGTGAGACCATGGTGGCAGAGGGCGCGCCCGGTACCCTCGACAGGCTCTACTCCATGTGGGGTGCCGACCCGGTGGCCACGGCGGAGGGCGCGGTGGCTCGAGGCGACGCGACGCCTGGTCGACGCCTGTGCTTCTTTGACATGGCCGCACGGGACCGCGTCAAGAGCGCTCTTCACCACGGCGTAAAGCAGGCGTTCGCGGCCGTTCGCTCCGGCTTCCGCTATCCGGTTAACGTCATCGCCAAGGGCTTCATCGAGATCGAGGGGAAGGACGAAGAGTGGAACGACCGCCGCGTCGACAAGATCCTGGAGAAGGTGGAGAAGCCAGGGGCGACGCTCGCAAAGATCTTCGAGGAGGACATGCTGCCTCCCGATGCAGATAGCGGCGCAGGTGGCCCCCCTCCTCCTGGCCCGGACGTCGAGGCTGAGCCCGCGGCGGAAGATCTTGAGGAGGAGTTCCAGACCGATGAAGAATGAGGCCTGCGTGCCAAATTTGGGAGTCGAGGCCCTTGTAAAAAATCATGTCATGACTTATGGCCCGTCGAGGCCAATTATATGCATATGACTTATTTACAAGAAGTTGTTTTTCTTTTCAAATTTATTTGATCATTTCTCTTTGTCGCTAGCTCGAGTTTCTACCGCTTGGTCTATGTTCTTTCGATACACGTCGCGAGTTCCTCGAGGGGGGCGTAGGTAGGGTACCGTAGCCCGGGGCGTGGGTGGCCGTCTACGTCGACGCCCCCGCCTCTTGGAGGCTCGAGTATCTACGGATTTAGACGTTGCTAGTACGCTCGAGACACAAATCGAGATAAGGGTCGAATTTTTGAAAAAAAAAGCGCGCTTTTTCCGGAGTCTGGGGGGGTCCCCCTGTCAGCCCCCGAGGGAGGCTCGACCCTGAGCAAGGCAGGGTCGAGGCTACTTAAGTGCTAAGTAGAACGAAAGACAGTGCACAAGTTTGTTCATTCATATTTGACGTGTTTGTACAAAGCAACAAAATGTAAAAGGCCTCGAGACCCTTAAGGGTAGAAGCGACGTAGCTGAGATATGTTCCACGCATTCGCCAGGATCCTGCCTTGACTGTCGTAGAGCTTGTATGTTCCTGGCTTGAGCACCTCAGCTACGGTGTATGGGCCTTCCCATGGAGGGGTGAGCCTGTGGCGCCCTCGATTATCTTGCAGTCGTCGAAGCACGAGGTCCCCCACCGCCAGGTCCCTTTTGCGCACGTGCTTGCCGTGGTAGGTCGAAGCGTTTGCTGGTAGCGCGACGGAGTGATGAGCGCCACGTCTCGAGCCTCCTCGAGCTGGTCTTGGCGTTGGCGAGCCTCTCGCCGTTGGTTTGCTCGTTGTAGGCTTGAAGTCGAGGGGAGCCGTACTCGAGGTCCGTAGGCAGGACAGCCTCGGCGCCGTAGGTTAGGAAGAACGGAGTGAACCCGGTGGCTCGACTCGGCGTAGTCCTGAGGCCCACAGCACTGAGGGAAGCTCTGCAGCCCAGCTCTTCCAAAATTCTTGGGGTCTTGAACAGCCTCGGCTTCAGCCCGTGGAGTATCATGCCATTGGCGCGCTCGACTGCCCGTTGCATTGAGGGTACGCGACCGAGGCCCAGTTCACGCGGATGTTGTTGTCGTCGCAGAAGTTGGTGAACTTTTGCCTGCGAATTGTGTGCCATGTCGGTGATGATGACGTTAGGCACCCCAAACCGGTACATGATGTCGGAGATGAACTCGACGGCCTTCTCGGAAGTGGGGTTGCCTATAGGCTTAGCCTCGATCCACTTGGTGAACTTGTCGATGGCTACGAGAACATGCATGTACTTTCCATTGGTCATCTTGAGGGGACCCACGAGGTCGAGCCCCCAAACGGCAAACGACCAAGTGATGGGGATCATTTGCAGGGCGTGCGCGGGCTGGTGCGTTTGCTTGGCGTAGAACTGACACCCTTGGCAGGCTCGGACTAGGCGCTTGGCGTCTCCATTGGCGGTTGGCCAGTAGAAGCCCTGGCGGAAGGCGTTCCCCACCAAGGTCCTTGGTGATGCGTGATGGCCGCAAGCCCCCGAGTGCATGTCGTCGAGGAGCCTGCGCCCTTCCTCGAGGGGGATGCAGCGCTGAAGGATTCCTGATGGGCTTCGACGGTATAGCTCTCGTTTGTCGCCGTAGATGACGTAGGTCTTGGCCCTTCGAGCGATGCGTCGGGCCTCCGTCTTGTCTTCTGGTAGCACGCCTTGCCTCAGGTAGTCGAGGAAGGGCGTCCGCCAGTCGAGGGGTCGTGATGAAGAAGAGGCGGGTGCGTCGATCTGCATCGCCTCAGCGGATGTCGAGGGGTCGTCCTCGAGGGGTGGCGTTGAAGGTCGAGCCCCCGTGTCCGGCTCGAGGGGTGGCGTCGAGGGGCTAGTCCCCGGGCCGATTTTGACGGATGGCTCAAAAATATCCCTCGAGAAGACATCTGGTCGGACGGTGCCACGCGTGGATGCTAACTTAGCCAGCTCGTTGCGGCCTCGTTGTACTTTCGAGCGATGTGGTGAGCCGATCTGTCTTCCGGGGTGACGTAGAACTTGTCTTCTAGCTTGCGCACTTCTCCACAGTATGCTCCCTCTTGGGATCGATGCAGCTTGAGCCTTCATGACCTGGTTGACGACGAGCTGCGAGTCCCCTCGAACGTCGAGGCGTCGGACCCCAAGCTCGAGGGCGATGCGCAGCCCGTTGACGAGGGCCTCGTACTCAGCAACGTTGTTGGAGGCGGGGAAGTGCAAGCGCAGTAGGTAGCGCATGTGAACTCCGAGGGGTGAGATGAAGAGCAGGCCCGCGCCTGCCCCTGTCTTCATGAGGGACCCGTCGAAGTACATAGTCTAGAGCTCGGCTGGATTTGTGCCGCGAGCTGGGTGTCGGTCCACTCAGCAACGAAGTCCGCCAGCGCTTGCGACTTGATGGCTTTTCGCGGAGCGTAGGTGATGGCCTCCCCCATCAGCTTGGCAGACCACTTGGCGATGCGCCCTGTGGCCTCCCGGTTGTTGATGATCTCTCTGAGGGGGAAGGACGATACCACCGTCATGGGATGAGCGAGGAAATAATGCTGGAGCTTGCGCCTTGTGATGACGATGTCGTAGAGCAGCTTCTGGATGTGTGGGTACCGAGTCTTGGCCTTAGAGAGCACCTCACTGATGAAGTACACCGGCCGTTGAACTGGTAACGCGTGACCTTCCTCGTGTCTCTCGACGACTACGACCGCGCTGACCACCTGGGTGGTTGCGGCCACGTAGAGGAGGAGAGGCTCGGGGGAATCGTCACCCTGGGCTGGTCGTGGTGGCACGAGAATTGGGCGGAAGTCAGCAACCCCTTCAACTTGGTTAGGGCTTCCTCGGCTTCGACAGTCCACGCAAAGCGTTCCGTTTTCTTCAGCAGGCGCGGGGTGAGGGGTAGCGCCTTTCCCCTAGCCTCGAGATGAACCTGCTGAGAGCGGCTAGACAGCCTGTCCACTTTCTGTACGCCCTTGAGGTCTCGAATTGGCCCACCTTCGTGACTGCGAGATCTTTTCGGGGTTGGCCTCGATCCCCGTTGTGAGACAATGTAGCCAAGTAGCATACCTCGAGGCACACCAAAGACACATTTCTCAGGGTTGAGTTTCACATTCTTGGCCCGGAGGCACTCGAACGTGGTCTCAAGATCGATGATGAGGTCCCCGACTTTCTTGGTCTTAACCATGATGTCGTCGACGTAGGCCTCGACGGTTTTGCCTATGTGTTCGCCAAAGACATGCTGCATACAACGCTGATATGTTGCCCCGGCGTTTCGAAGGTCGAAGGGCATTGTAACATAGCAATACATACCAAAAGGCGTAATAAAGGAGGTAGCGAGCTCGTCGGATTCTTTCATTTTAATCTGGTGGTAGCCAGAATACGCATCGAGAAATGAAAGTACTTCGCACCCCGCAGTGGAATCGACAATCTGATCAATTCTAGGTAAAGGAAATGGAACTTTTGGACATGCTTTATTCAGACCAGTGTAGTCTACACACATCCGCATTTTTCCATTCTTTTTCCTAACTAGTACAGGGTTAGCTAGCCACTCTGGGTGAAATACCTCCTTGATGAATCCAGCCGCCAAAAGCTTGTGCACCTCCTCGCCGTTGATCCTACGCTTCTCCTCATCGAAGCGGCGCAGGCGTTGCTTCACCGGTCTGGACCCGGCCTGGATCTCCAAGGCGTGCTCGGCGACTCCCCTCGGTACGCCTGGCATGTCCGAGGGGCTCCACGCAAACATGTCGATGTTTGCGCAAAGAAAATCGACGAGCATGCTTCCTATTTAGGCTCGAGGCTGGCACTGATGGCCAACGTCTTGTCGTCGGTCGGGTTGGGTCGGGGTATCTGCTTGTGTGCTCTGCCGGCTTGAAAGTGCCGGCGTGGCGCTTTGCTTCAGGGGCCTCGGTGGCCAGGGCAGCCAGGGCTTCGAGCGAGTCGATTTGGACGTTGGCCTCCCCACGCTCGACGCATTCCACGTCGCAGTGGTACACATGTTCGTAGGAGGTGTCGATGGTGATGACCTCTTTCGGCCCCGGCATCTTGAGCTTCAAGTATGTGTAGTTGGGGACCGCCATGAATTTGGCGTAGCTAGGCCTACCGATGATGGCGTGGTAGGTCCCTTGGAACCCAACCACCTTGAAGGCGAGCGTCTCCTGGCGGAAGTTGGTCGGCGTGCAAAAGCAAACAGGTAGGTCGATGCGCCCGAGGGGGTGGGCCTTCTTTCCTGGTACCACTCCGTGGAACCCCCGACGCTGGGTCGGAGCTGGTCCCTCGAAATCCCCAGGAGGTCGAGGGTCTCGAGGTATATGACGTTGAGGTCGAGCCCCCATCCATCAACAACCTTGGAGAATCGTACGTCGACGATGACGGGGTCGACGAGAGGGGTACGCCCCCGGATTTACGACATGGTCCGGATGGTCGTCACGGTCGAACGTGATTGGCGCATCAGACCAGTCGAGATACCGGGGGGCATCGTGGTAGAGTGCAAAGACCTCCCGGCGCTCCTTTTTCTCTCTCGAGCTGAGAGCCCGACGGTTGGGCCCCCGTAAATCATGTAGCAGTCGCGCACCGGGGGGAAGTTGTCGTCTGCGTCCCCGTCGTCGCGTCGATTGTTGTCCTTGCCCTTAGGCGCGTCTTCTTCTTGTCGCCGAGCTTGGAGTAGAAGCCTTCATCATTCGGCAGTCCTTCAACTTGTGATTCGTGGTACCCTTGTGGTAAGGGCAGGGGTCCTCGAGCATTTTGTCGAAGACAGCCCCGTCAGGGGGCCTCAAGGCTTCTTATGCTCGAGGGCGCCCACGAATACTTTTCATCGTCGTCGTCATCGGCGTCGCGCTTCGCCTTCTGACCTTTGCCTTTATTTTCTTCTCTTTGTTGTGTGTTGTTGCGGTTCTTGACGTTGTTGCCTTGCTCGAGCCCTCCGGCGTGACCATCGCCTTGCCTTTGTCCGTGGAGCGGCCAAAGAAGGCCCCCACTGCCTCGTCGCCTGAGGCAAAGCTGGTGACACGATCCATTAGATCCTCAACCATCCTGGGATGGTAGCGCCCTAGCTCGTGGACTAGCTCTTGGCATGTCGTGCCCGCGAGGAACGCTGAGATGACATCCTCATCAGGCACGTGGGGGAGCTCGAGGTGCTGCTTCGAGAAACCGAGCGAAGTCGCGGAGGGGCTCGTCCGCTGTCTGCCTGCAACGTCGTAGATCCCAGGGGTTGCCCGGGCGTACGCAAGTTCCCTTGAAATTCCCGTCGAAGACCCTGGCTAGGTCGGCCCAGTCGTGGATCTGATCCGGAGGGAGCCCCTCGAGCCACCGACGGGCGGTGTTCGAGAGGTAGAGTGGGAGCTGACGTATGATCACGCGGTCGTCGCTCTTTGCCCCGCCCAGTTGGCAGCCCAGGCGGAAGTCGGAGAGCCATAGCTTGGGCTCCACCTCCCCGTCATACTTCACGATGTTGGTCGGTGGTCGAAAGCGGTCGGGGAGGGTTGAGCTGCGGATGGGCCGGGCTAAAGACCCTGGGGCTCGAGGGTTTGTCGGTCCTCGTCACTGTCGTAGCGCCCCCCCCGATGGGCATTATAGCCACGCTCCTCAGCACACCTTGTCCTTGCGCCGGCGGTTGATGTTGTTGCGGGCGTCATTGGGATCTCGAGGTGGCCGGTTGTCAACGATCGCTCCCGGACTGGCCTGGCTGAGAGGCTCGGCTGGTGGACGGACGTCTCACGCTCGTTCGGGGCTTGTGGCGGTCACTCAGCTCCGCTCTCGCCTGGTCCCCGGCAGCTCCGCGCCGGCGTGAGGCTGAGCTCTCGGCCTGCTGTGGAGCGGCTGTCTCGAGGAGGTTCTTCATTTCCCCGAGCATGCGCCTGGTGTCAGGGTTGGAGATGGCGGGTAGATCGCGGAGCAGATCGCAGCCGCCACCACGTTCTGCCCGGCTCGCGGGAAGCGTACCTCAGGGCGTGTTGGTGCCCCGTCCTCGTGGATCTGCCAGTGGACCTCTCGTGCGCGGGCACGTGCGCCGGCGCCTCGAGGTTGGGCTTGTTCCTGCACACAAGGCTTGCTCGAGCTGCAGCAGGCGTTGTCGGTCCTCCTCAACCTTGTTGATCGCCTCTCGCAGCTGCGCGAGCTGCGCCGCCCGGTCGTCGTTGTGCTGAGGTGGTGCATCCGGTGCCGGAGGTTCATTCCTCCCCCGAACGTGTGGTCCGCCTGCCGCAGCCACGTCTTCGGGCTCTTCGAGGTTGAGCACCGGCCTGGTGTCGTTGTCGCTGTCGTCCTCGGCATCGTCCACGACCCCCTCGAGCTGGAAGCACTCCCTGGTGGGATCCCAGAGGTCAGGGTTGCGGTAGTCGTACTCGTCGGAGTCGGAGCTGTTGAAGTCACGCCGCCTTGGCTCGTGCTGGGACTGCAGCTCGCGGTACCACTCTCCGATGGTGGCTCGCTAGGGCAGCTCGACGACTCGTGAGAAAGCAGCGGCCGACGTGCGCGGGGTAGGCGATCTCCAGGTCGGTGGTGGCTCGTAGGATCATGTCTGGACGTTCCTCCCGCTCTGCCGCCGCCCGGTCCTGACGGCGCTCGTCGAGGTGGTGGGCGTAGACAGCCGCAGAGTTGTTGAGGCCGAACGTGTGCCGCTGGTGTCGAACGCGGTACACCCGTGCGGGAGGAAGCCAGGTGGTGCGACGGAGCACGACTCGAGGGCCCCTGGCCAGGCTCCGGTCCGTGCACGTGACGAACGCGAACTCGCTGGGAGGGTGCGCGCGCGCCCTAGAAGTCTCTGGCGTGCGCCGGGCAGGTTCCTCTGGGATTCTGCGCCGGCCGCGGGGAAGTGGGCTGTATGGCCGCGGGCGCCGCCTGTGCCTGGCGACGGTGGTGACGGCGGCCCGGGGCGGGGGGGGGGAGGGGGGCTCACGACGGTGGCGACGCGTGGTGGGCGGCGACGCGCACGCCCCGTGCGGGGTGGCGTGACACGCCCTCCAGTCGGGCTCTCCGTGGAGAGCAGGGTCAGCTTAATGCCGTGCGGTGCGGGTGGCCAGGAACTCGAGGCTCCCCCGAACCAGAAGACGACACCAGCAGAGAACGAAAGAGTGGAAGAAGCCATCCAGAAAACAACGAGAAATCGGCTCCGACACGCGAAGGCCCCTACCTGGCGCCAACTGTCGGTGTTTCGACCCCGGGGGTATGACACCAACTAGTAATATGATTGCGTGCTCTCTTTCTGGATGGTGATGCAAGATGACACAAGGATTTATCCTGGTTCGGGCAAAGAAAGCCCTACGTCCAGCGGGGGGAGGAGGTTCTTGTATACTTGCACCTAAGTGCTGTACAGGGGCAATACAAGCTCAATGAGCGTAGACCTGAGTCCGGACTCGTATGTGGGTGTGTGGACTTGTGTCCGCCTAGACCTGCGCGTCAAGGGCCCTGGTGCCCTCTTTTATAGACCAAGAGGAGACCAGAGTTACAGAGGAGTGGCATGTACGATGCCCAATACGATGAAGGGTAGGTATTCTGTCTTGTCGGGGCCACAGAGCTGGCGGGGGTTGTTGTTGAGGCGTGGCGTCCATCCCTGGTGCGGACGTGGAGGCGTGGCGACGTGGAAGCCGTGCAGCGCCCATGCCGGCATATACAAGACGTGGCAGGGTCCCCGGGGGTTGGGGTACCTGTCCTCCAATGATAAGAAAGCAGTCAGGGCTCGAGGGGCACAGGGTCGGCCTCGAGGTGGTGCCTGCTGGGGGCTCGAGCTCCCGCAGGTATGGGCTAGTCTCGGAAAACCCGGCCATGCAGCGGGAGTCCAGGTCCTCGAGATGTGGCTCGAGCGTGCTATAGTGCGGGGCATGGCGTAAGAGTGCTGTACTTGTGCCTTTTTGCCCATGCTTGCGGTGAAAAAGGGAGGTTTGACTCTGGCTCTGGCTCACTGTGGCACACGTTGTGTAGAGGACGTGACCGGAGTAGGTGGATGCATTAAATGTGCAGTATGGGGCTGGTATCCAAAGTCTGGCGCTGCTCGAGGGGGTACGACGTGTTCTCGAGGGAAATGTTACGTGTTAGAGGGGCTCGAGGCCGCCACGTTGGGTCTCGAGGAACAGTGTACGGCCGTAGCGGGCTCGGAGCCCACGTGCCGGGGCTCGAGAGGTAAGCTACCATGAGGCGGTGGTAAGGCTCTGGCGGGCCCGGGCTTCTTGGCGGTGGGCCGGCGTCGGAGGACTCGAGGGATTGGTTTTTTTAGGGGTTTGGACTAGCTAGGTCTCTTATTAATTGGTGCTCTAGGTTTAACTTATTTGTTTGCGTTGATTGGAGGTACCCTTTGTGGTCCCCGACACATTGAGATGTATGTACACACGCATCTCAATACGCAGCTGCATCTCAATGCACATCTAACGGTGCATGTGTTGAGAGCACATGCCTCAAGGGCATAAAAACCGTGTTCCTTGCCGTCTGGGCTACGGCTCGTTCCCGATTTACCGGTGGATGGAGGTTAGTTAGGCAGGAATTGTAAGATTCCTAGGCGTTTGTTGAATGTCATGGGCACTGACAAAGGTCATTCTTGGAAAGAGCCCTTGAAGAATTTTAGTCGACAAAGGGATCTTTGCCGAACGCCTTTTCTCGGGCACTCGACAAAGCCTTTGCCGAGCGCCCAGTATCTGACTGGGCACTCAGCAAAGAAAAGGTGTTGTCATGGTACCGAATCCGTTGACAGTGTCTTTACCGAGTGTCGGGTCATAGGCACTCGACAAAGAAATTTTTTTTAGGAATTTCTTTGTCGACCCGTTTGGAGGCCCTTAGCAAAGAAAATATTTTTTTGGAAATTTTATGTCGAGTGACGTGTCCCGACGCACGGCAAAAAATAATTTCTTTATATAAAATTCTTTGCCGAGTGCTATTGCCAGACACTCGGCAAATAAATTATAGGAACAAAAATCAAAATCTTTGTCGAGCGTGTAACGGTTGGCACTCGACAAAGAGTGATGGTGGTTGGACGCTGTCACCTACAGTCATTGGTGGAGCTTGAACTAAAATTGAGAAGGAGCCAATGAAATTGAAGTGTTATAGAGGGGCTAAATTAGTAATTGATCAACACTTAATTGGTGAAATTAGTTAATAAATTTTATAGTTAAGGGGGGCCATGACCCCCTTGGCCTCCACGAGGCTCAGATATGCCTACAGTCCTCTTTGTCGAAGGCCCGACACTCAGCAAAGATAAGCTTTGCCGAGCGCCGGTCTCTTTATTTGACGAGTGCTTGAGACTCAGCAAATCTCTTTGCCGAGTGCATTTCTTCAACAAAGAGAGACTTTGCCGAATGCTGATATTTACCCCTCGGCAAACTGCGTGACACTCAACAAAGTACATGTTTCCAGTAATAGTAGGTACCGAAGATGGGTAGACTCGCGAAAGGTGAAAAAGGTCCATATGTAGAACACTCATTGTTCCGAGTCCAGGAGCAGTTAACACTAAACTGGTCACCCAGGTCGTATACGAACTCCAAAATTGACTCGAAGTCAACTTTGTTTGGGCCTCCAACTTGCTTCAGAAGCCCTTGCTGGTCCTTCGCATCTCCAATCCTTCCTTTATATATCTCTTAGTCCTTCCATGGTTCCTAATTAATTAACATATAATCATTAGGTAGGAATTTATTATCAAAAGCATATAAAGAGTTGCTTAGGAATGAGCTCACCTCTAAAGTTAATTGTTGTGCGCGACCTCTTGTGATTGGACCTTGAAAGTTTGATTGTGTGTATTTGAAGGAGTGATGTCCTCATCACATCTGAATCAAACACATGATGACAAATTTACTAGTTGGTGGCATGAAACACCAACAATACTACTGGCCTAGATAGTCACCCTCGCTTCCATACTGCCAACTCAGAAACCGGTTAGATGAGATTTAACAACCATCATAAATGAGTCGTTTGTACATAAAAAGAGATTTTTTCCATGTGTGTATGTGTGTTTGTGACTTCGTCTGAACTTTTTGTTTGCACTTTTCAGGATATTTAGCCGCAACTACAAGTCAGACAACCAATGGTTGTTCGGAATGACAAGGGCCCTGAGATGGACTAACATGTCTTTCGCTCGCATGTTAAGGCGGCCGCCAAGAAGGGAATGAGGTGGTGTTGGTCATGGGTATGTGGATAGATCTCGTTACCTGGTTGCCTGCCATTGGGTTCATAGGCATTTACAGGTGGTGATGCTAATCGTTATGAGCAAGATGCAGCTCCGAGGTGCTTTCACAGACTAGCCGATCCAGCGTTGCCGACGATTATTGTTGTTGTGGGCTGTCCTGATTGCTTATACAATTTTCTGTGCCCTCGAGTTAAGTCGGTCTTTGGATAATCTCAATATTCCCACACTTACACCATTCAGAGTTAGGAAACATATCCACCACTACTATACACCACACATTTCAGTCTTGCCTCAGCTTCGACAGAAACACTAACAATGCGGTGGCAGCGTTGCTGCTTATTTCTAGGCCCCCAATAATAGCCAACCTAATAAGTACTTCTTGGGGACGCAGTCTACTGTCTGTGGCCAAACTGATTTCAATTGTCAGCCTGGTTTTTGGTTCGATGCTGCTTGTGTGGCCGCTTGCATTGGAAATTCACGGTGAAGCTGTGAATCTCAGTGCTTTCATCATATCATTCACAACAGTGGTACTATCACTTGGCAGCCTACAGTCTCCGGCAGCTGAAAGTTGTAGTCTGGTTATTGGCCGCTGGATCGACGTGACCCTGCACATGTTGTTCCTTTGGTATTTGGTAGGTAGTAGGTGTGCTGATCGCTCATCATGTTTGGAGTGTACAACTATCTCTCATCGTATCTATTGTATCTGTGGTAGGTGTGCTACTGATTGAGAATCTGCAGATCCCGGCCGCTGTCCTTCAGGTCATGCTCTCGTCTTGGCGGTTTCACAGCCTGCGGCCTGATTATCGTCAGCTGTCACATGAGAAGGTAGTAGCCCAAACATGGTGCCGGCAATGGAAGTCTTTTATGTGCTGTCAATGTGCCAAGGTTCTTTCTACATCACGGCAAGCATCATCGGGCTCTTCTCCTTCATCCCGCGCAGAATTCTTGTCCGTCAATCAAAACTCAGAGGCCAGCAGGGGGCAGAAGCCATTGATCTATACTACGAGTCCGCCTACTCCACATGCATGGAAACTGGCTTGTTTGCTGCAAAGAAGAAGGTGAGCCTCGCTAGCTTCGCCGAAGAGTCCCTGAGCTCCAATTCAATCGAAACACAGCTAGCTGGTGTTCTCCTTATTGGCAACCTCCTCCTGCATGAAAGCTGGGGAACCGATTCCAGAGATGAGATGAGGTCAAAAATCATCAGATCCAATAAAACTTTCCACATTGGTTGCCATGCTCGACTGGGTAGATGAAAGACACAGAGATATTCGGCTAACTGCTGCAAGGATCGTCGCCAACCTCGCTGACAACGTTACAATTGCTGAAATCCCAGGCATGTTGAAGGTGGTGTGTTCGCTCCTTGATGATCATGAAGAAACTCGAGGGCAAACAACTAATGGAGCAAATGCAGCAGGTAGCCAACCTAAAGATGAAGAACTAGGGCATGCACAAGGCAATAATGAAGGGCACATTTGGGTATGTCAGTCTTGGCAGAGGATGAAAGACAAGTGGTTCACTGTGGAGAAGCTGCCCTTGGCTGACCAGGAGCCACTCCCCGTACTTGGCATGGTAATTCTGGAGAAGCTAGCTCGTGATATGAACAATTGTGCAGAAATTGCCAATGCGGCCTACCTCATTTCCAAGATTATAGGGTTCATAGGTTACACAGAGGACAACATAAGCAACAAGGATGAGCAACAACATGTGGTGATATATTCATCCTTGAATTTTGTGAGGAGGCTTGCAATCACCGGGGAGAACATTGGGGCAGCATTTCGACGAGAGCTGTGCAACAACTCCTTTTTACTGAACAACTCGAATGTGTGTTAGAGGACAGCCGCAGCAGCCCTGAGATGATGAAACTGGTGATTGATATATTAAGCAAGCTGGCCTTGGATGAGGACGCAAGGAAAGAGATTGGGTGTTGCACGATGATCGCTTGGAAACTCATGCATGTATTTATTAGGAAGGATGATGGACCAACCAACACTTACTATGATCCATCGCTGCGAATGGTTGCAGGCGAAGCACTTGCAAACCTTACAATAGAAAGCCCTGCAAATTGCTTGATTATCTTGGAGGAACCAGGAAATGAAATTATCAAAGATCTCAAGAACATGCTATGTGAAGATGAGTACAGGTATGTTGCGGCAAGTCTACTGCAGAATATATGTGCGCATGCCAAAGATAAACTGCACCATCAAGATGCACGCAACCAACTATATATTATCTGCCCTACCAATGGTGAGTCTGTATTTGCTATTAAGAGAAATAATTTTGCCATGTTCGTTATTGTTGTTTTCATTGAAGGTTACTAGTTTGAAACTTGAAGTATATGGTATAGTAGAACTTAGCACTAAATCTTAGTGGGTTAAAAAAATATGAGCGCTCATACATAAATTATGGTGGTTTGTCATATATTTCATTTCGTATAATTTTTGGCCATTTTAACTTTTCTTGAAATAGTCATCATTACCTGAAAATTTTATCACACCACCGTTCCTGCAGGTGATGGAAAATATAATGTCTGCAGAGGAAAAACACCTGGAGGTCCTAGTTGGCCTTGTATCACAAATCTGTGATATGGTCCCAAAATCATTTATCCATGATCAACTACAGATAGGAATCAATCAATCAGAGTTTGTTCAGAAGCTTGTTGGCACACTCAACTCCAATAGAAAACCAAATCCTGAATACCCGAGAATAAGAAGGGTCATAGTTGAGATGGCGATATCTATTCTGAAATTTTATCCTCACAATGCAACTACATTGAGAGAAGGGGGATGATAGAAGCACTGTCCAAGGTAGAAATGACCCCGTCACAAGTGGAGAAGTACAGGGTCTTTTATGGCAACATAGGTGTTGTTTTGGAGAGTGGCCCATCTCTGACTGCTTTGGTGGCCACCGCAAAAGGGTTAATTCTTTCTACAGATCCATCTACTGCACTTAACTAGACAACCATGTTTGTTTAATCATCAGGGTTGAATATTCATCTGTGCGATTAATATGCATGCATATTGTGGCTATGTGGTAATAATGTGTGTGTGTATTGTGTTGAACTTGAAGATTGTGTCTAGAGAGACTATGGAATTCTTAACCTTATCACATACTCACTTATGATACCTATTTGATGTCACATAATATTGTATTTTTCTCTATAATTTTGGGTAAACTTGAAAAACTTTGACTCTCCAAGATTTTTGAATGACTTATAATTTAAAATAGAGGGAGTAACATTTAAAGAATCGTGTTTTTGAAAAGGTCTTAGACAATCGAACACGGGATGTTACGTGAAACTAGCATTCTGTAACAATTTAGAGCAAACACCGTGAAACCACCGTTTAGCTTCTTGCCTTCTAAGCCGAATGAAGCTGAGAACCAGTGGAAATACCACTGAAAAGTCTTTTTCTACCGTAATTTGACACCATTATAACAGACGTACTCCATCGATCCCTAAATATCTGTCGTTGTTGATGTATGTATCACAAGTTTGTCTTGATCAGTAGAAAATACGTGCAATATTTATATGTCCAAATAAATTTGTTTACAAACTAGATTCAAAGATCTTTCAAGTGATACTAATTAAGTACCAAAATATTATTTTTAAATATATATTTAGTTAAACTATTTCTCGAAAAGCGGAAACGATAAATATTTAGGGACATAGGGAGGAACATAGAGGGCGACAAAGTTTTCATTAGTGTCACCAGAGTCTTGCAAACTTCTTTTTGTGGTTCATCTAAAATTTAAGCTTTTATAATGGCACGCAAGAAAAATACTCAACACATTCTTTTACGAAATGATAGACCGAGCCTCAATAAAGTTGATGGACTGGACATATGTGGCGAAGCGACTATACCAAGTATGAGAGGTTTGCTTTTGACCGTATAGAGACTTCATGAGCCGACAGACATAGCCAAGGTGAGATGAAGAGATGAAAACAGGCTAGGAATAGTAAATCGTCTCAGGCAAGGTGTCATGGAGAAAACCATTCTTCACATCAAGGTAATAAATAGTCCAGTCCTGTGAGTGAGCCGACCGGTGTAAGTACAATGTAGAAGTAACTAGCTTCACCACTGGACTAAACTATCTCATCATAGTCGACATCTCGGCACTGAGTGAGTAAATCAAAAAAAACTCAACAGGCCTTATTATTCAATTGAGACCCATCCAAGTCTTGTCCTTGAAGATACACTTGTCAGTCACAACGTTTGCATTGGAGGGACGTGGAACCAACTCCCACGTGTGGGTTGAGATCAAATCTATACATGAGTACATCATCACAATCTAAACACGAGATGTATCAACATACTAGCATTTGTGACATGTATCCAACATTAAAGATGCAATTAATGAGGGTGAGGTAGTAAAAATGATGGAAGTTAAGCACGAGACTTCAAATCTTAGTCAGAATCCTCTCCTTTGCTCCCCGATATGATTAGGGTAATGTTATAGGTTTAGATCTAGTCGACTGGTACTGTACTCATCTGAAGAGACTTGAGTCCTACTTGGTTATGCAACGAAGTTCTATTAAGGGTATGTTTAGTTGAAAGAATTTTGGGTGTAAAGTTCCTGTAGCACTTTCGTTGTTATTTGACAAACTTTTTTCAAACATGGACTAACTAGAATCAAAAGATTTGTCTCGACATTTACAGATAAACTGTGCAATTAGTTATTTTTGACCTATATTTATACTCCACTCCATGCATGCGTCTAAAGATTCGATGTGATGAGGAATCTTGTAAAAATTTGGAATCTAAACATGCCCTAAGACATGTATCAACTATACCGGCCATATATATGAACTCGTTTCTCAAAAAAAAAAATGAACTCGTTCGGCTGCTAAAAAAATAAATGAATATACTTGGTAACTTAGGGCATATTCAATGACCTTTTCAAAATACTAGCTCATATGAATTTTAAAATGATAAAAAGGAGTGGTCTAACATATAGCATAAACCACTTTTTTTTATCTTTTTAGTAGTCGGAGACGAAGGCTATTTATAATATACTAAGATAGTCTATTTAGAAGATCTTTTATGCTAGTATGTTAGACCACTCTTTACATTAGATATTCCGGTCCTAATTTAGTTTATTATAAATATACTAATTACAAAACTAATTTGTTAGTCGAAGGCTATTTCGCGAGACAAATCTATCCAACTTAATTAGTCCTTGATTTGGTAACGTGGTGCTGCAATAAACATTTATCAATGATGAATTAATTTGACTTAATAATTCATCTTGTTAACTTCCGTGTGACGGTGTAATTAATTTTATAATTAGTATATTTTTAATATACTAAATTAGTGTCATAACATTTAATGTGACATGATTAAAATTTTAGTCAACGAAACGAACACACTCTTAACAAATTGATCCAATCATTTGAACTTATCGACAACCTAGAATAAGTGCACGTATTATATTTTGAGAAGTTATAACCAATCTAATAAAGTTTAACCAAATATATAAAAAAGAAAGTATTACTATTTATGATATCAAATAAGCATCATTAGATTAATCAAGCTATATATTTTTATCGTGAACCTATTTGATATGAAAATATTGGTGTTCTTTTCTATCAAACTAGTCAACTTTTTTTTTGTTGCGAGGTAAAACTAGCCGAACCTGAAATTAGTTGAATTCTCGAAATACAGACACTTCTATTGTCTTGGGATGGAGCGAGTAAAATTAACAACTTTCAATATCCTGATCCCGTGTGAACTGAGCGTAACTTAGCTAGCTGGTTAGGTTTCTTATGGTGATTCAAATCTTCGACTTGGCACGAGTATTCGTATTTTTCTGAATTCCTAAATTTATTTATTCTAGAACTAGAATTTAACAACCACTATTTTTTAGTGATAGGCAATGTACCCGTCGACAGTGAGACGCTTATGCTGACTTCGTTAATCTCAACATTTGTTAGCCCAGCTTAGTTCTTGAAAGTCGTCCCTCGTAGGGGCAGACCATTAGGAACATTATAAGTTCTCACTGGTTCGGCACTAATTTATAATTAGTCTATTTTTAATAGACTAAATTAGGGCCGCGCCATCCAAAACAAACACCATCTAAACTACTACTAGCAGAATCACAGAGCCTTGTCCGCTGCTCCATGCTGCTTATGTAGAGCAAAACTGTAAAGCACATGTTCTAACTTGCTGGGTAGGTTATGTACGTGTGGTCCGTGGCTCGGTGCTGCTTTGCGCGTTCTATACGTACTCTGAATCTCCCATTATATGGCACCCTTTTCCCGGGGCAGCAGGCAGGAACAATGGCGGCGACCCCGGCAGGCGTCCGTGGCGCCGCCGCCGGCGAGGTTTCTGTCCTTATTTCTGCTGCGGCGGCGGCGGACGTGGCGAGCTGCGGCAGAGGGAGCGGGCGCTGAACCGCTTCGTGCGGGTTGTTGCCTTCGGTGAGTGGGCGGGAAACGCGTTCGGCGCGCTGGCCTTCCTCTGGCGACCGGCGTCTTGCTCGGCGGCTTCTGCTCCGATCTGCATCCGCTGGATTTCTGGTCCGCCATGGTCATCATCTTCATAGAAGCCTTCAGGTATGTATGTTACGTGCGTGCTGCTGTTTATTCATCGTCAGTTTTCTTTTTCTCATTTTTGCCGTCATCATACTTCCAAAGCACAGAAGCTCGCCGCTGCCCTGTTCGGCCGGTACGTTTTTTTTTATATATTTTGACCGATTCAATAGTATTAAACAAGGTGCAACAAGTTGAAAGTAGTAGTTTAAACGAACAGGAGGTCCTGTTTAGTTGCAAAACTTTGCAAAATTTTTTACTGTAGCATTTTCGTTGTTATTTGACAAACTTTGTCCAAATATAGACTACGTAGACTCTAAAGATTCGTCTCGACATGTACATACTAAAAGTATAATTAGTTATTTTTTTACATACATTTAATTTTTCTTGCATATATTTAAAAATTGATGTGATGAAGAATCTTGCTAATTTTGTAAAATTGGGGCAAACTAAACACGGCCTATACAGAGAGTGCAGGAGAACTCTCCCTTCACTCCCTGTCTCTAACTGAGCTGACAGTCTGAGACGTACTGGCTCCTGTCGGTACTCTTCTATTCCATCTAGATATATCCTGTGACTTTCTTTTTAGCCTCAATGATTCTGTGTTGGGCCAAAATTGGCCACGGGTGGACTGTCATTTTTGGGCCTGATGAATGTAGCCTCCGATGGACTATGAAAAGGAGGTTTTCACTGGTTGCTAGTTTGTTTTTCCTACGTTTTTCTTTTTCTTGCGTGTGAGATTATTGCTTTGCAGCATTTTTTTTCCCTTTTAGACCAAAAACAAGTCCTTGGTTCTGCTTATATCGAAAGCATAAAGACGAGTTCACTCGGTTACCAGTTTACAGTCCGCAACAAAAAAAAAAAAAAGAAACATAGCCTCAACCGTGTAGGGTTAACACTAAACTAAAGGAATCTAGCATAGCCCGACTATACAAGCATAAGGACAGCATAAAGCTAAACAAAGAAGACCAAAGGGACACATAAGGTCAATTATCTCCAAATTGCCACACAGTTTACATTCTTTAACCGGTCACTGTACCCTATCATGTTCCATAAAAAAGGTTTGAGTTTCTACTTTATAGACAACTACATAATCTCCCTGCTAATGCCACTTCAGTTTACCCATCAACTTGGATAACCCCTCCAACTCCCTTCCTCCTGAAGTCCTTCTAAAGGATAAGTTCAACTCCTTTTGAGCAGTATCATCGATGTTGATGACTACCTATACCCCAAGTACACTTGTCAACCAAGGAACTCCACTCGGGGTGTACCATAACTGGCTTGGCACTCGTCTAGGAGCAATAACGAATAGAGCCAATACCCAATATGGCGAAGGCAACGAATGATCAATAATACTTCCAAGTTTACTGTGAACTAAGTCAATTGGTTGCTTTACCACTCGGTAAGAGGGTTACCAATCTTAGTAAACTAATGCATGTTTTTGCTAATTTGTGATTACATCAAATTTACTAGTGAAAGTAGGGAGTTTCCAAAGCTAGTTAGTCCTAAAAGTTAGGCCCTGATAAACAAAGCCCTGACTCGACTGAACACAAGCATCGACTCCATGCTCGAGGCACTAAACCCACTGCCTCAATTGGAAAGTGCCCTTAGTAAGCATGTAGTTGACCGACCTAACAGATGGCTGAGTCTAATGACAAAGAACATCATGACCTCAGACCTATATAGGCACCATGAGAGGGCTCACCCATATAGGCACAAGGCCAAGCGAGGTATTTACTCCTCTCCTGCAAGCCTGGGCGATGGCCGACACATTTCTCGCAACACAAGTGTCCACACCATTCGTACCACGGACATGCCAAGGCACGCCCGGCCTTGTAATAATAACCCTATGCAAAACATGAAGACAAGACGGGCCACGCCGGCTACTGTGAAGACCCCATTCTACCAAATGTAGTGTGGATATCGTCGCTAACAGCTGGCTATTCGTATAACGTCCTCCACAACTAACATGGCAATAGTAGTGAAGACTACCATCACCAGCCATGCCCAATGGTATCTCATGAAGACTGACCTCCATGTAATATCCTCTATTTTTTTCTCTCTATTTGTAACCCTGCTGCCCCTTGGCCAATATAAGAGGCGTCAAGACTCTCCTCTCCTATTCTTAGACACCCCAAGTCAAGTCCCCTTTGGCTCCCAATAGACACCCCATCACTAATCTGAACACTCTCACTCACCCCTAAGGCCCTAATGCAAATTTGAGATCCTAGACTCAAGAATATAATCGACACCATCCGATTGGACATACGGCGAGCTCTTGCCTAAGCCAATATAAATCTTGAGTAGCTGAATGCTAAGCCATCCCAACAAAATGCGTGAATACAAATTTACTAGTCAACGGTACAAAACACCAGCAATCAGTCATTTACTTTCTCAAGAGAGATCTTGAACAGACATCAGTAGACTACATTCAAGAAACACTCACCTATCCATATGTCATCCCCACTCTCCAAAACATTCCATGGCCCCTTACATACCAACTCTTAACAACATTTAAACCTTGCTAGAGTTGAGAGTCCCCTCTACTTATTTCCTAAGTATGTCTCTCCTCAACACACCTTCATGTAAATGTTATCCTCTCCACTATCTAGTTTGTATATCCATTTACATAATAGAGCTACATTCAATCTTCCTTGTATCTGTAAAGCAGTAAAGTCCAAACCTCTAACCTCTTTAGGTTTAACTAAAGTCTCCCATTTTACCATATCGTATTTCTTGTTATTGTTCACTCCTTCCCCCAAGAACCTTCTTCTAGCTCAATCAAACCTCTAACCCTCATACACCTTCATTGTGTACATTGGAATGTTGGTTAGACTTATGTTATAAAAATAGATCTTCCACCATAGCATAAGTGAACACATTTTCAGGTATCCATTTTTTTCTATTTTACGTTCAAATTCACTTAACTCTTTTTTTGTTAATTTTCTATCACTTATAGTAGGCCAAGGTATTTAACGGGAAAACCCCCTTTTGCAACTAAAGACCTCTACAATTCTATTATTTTAATATTGATGATTCCACTTGTCGCCGCCTCACTCTTTCGACAATATATCTACATACTAGACATTTTTTGTAATTGAACATCTGCAATTTTGAATTAATTATACTCCGCTCATTATAATCGACAAACAAGATTATGTCATCTACTCATGAGTATACTGCAGGTGAGTGATGCCTTCCTCTACTAGCTCAGAAACTAACCCCTTATTATCCCAGCTTTGTCCTTAAGAAATTGTGTGGGTAAGTGGGTTGGGGGTTCAAAGCCTAGAAACCTGATACATGCAAATGACACATGATATCCAGCTTGAAAACTGCACTCGTGCAGAAATTGAATTGCGATGTTTGAGAATGTCCTCCAAATCGGCTTGTGGAGTTGTTGTAGATAATTGCATGTCATGCCTTTTCCATATTACCACCTTGAAAACCAGCTTGCACAATAATAAATCTACAATACCCCCCTTAGGCTTGTGCTTTGCTTTGCTTTGGTAGTAATTGACATGGAGGGAGTAATTTGACCTTAACACATGCAAAACACCTTATAAAATGGACTGGAGTGAGGGAGTAGTTAAGATCTCTGTACTAGCGAGATATTTTAATTTTCATGTGTCTTTGTGCTTTGCTTTGGTCTGAACATCTTGCTCTGCGCTTGTCAGGATTTTTAGCCGCCGACTACAAATCGGACAACCTGTCGCTGTTCGGGACGACAAAGGCACTCAAATGGATTAATGTGTCTTTTGCTCGCATGTTAGTGCGGCCGCAAGAAGGGAACGAGGTGGTGCTGTTTATGGGCTTGCTGATAGACCTTGTTTCATGGCTGTCATTTGTTGCACCAATGTCCATGGGCACTCTCCAGGCGGCGTTACTAATTCTTATGAGCAAGATGAAGTTACGAGGCGCTTCTCAGCTGACGAGGCAGTCCAGACGGAGCCGACAATTGAAGCTGTGGGCTGTCCTAGTTGGCTTCCTGATTGTTTATGCTCTCTGGTTTATTGGGCCAACGAAACGTCTCATGGATCCATCCCAGCTCGTTCCATTTCTTAAAGGAAAGACGGATCATCGTTACCATTTTTGATACGCCGGCATTTGGTCTTGCCTCCACGTCAGCGGAGACACTAACAATGGTGGTGGCAGCTTTGCTGCTCATTTCTAGGCCCCCAATAGTTGCCCACCTGACAAATACTCCTTGGGGTCGATGTCTGCTCTCTCTTGTAAAAGTGATTTCAGCATTAAGCTTGGCTTTTGGTTCAGTTGTGGTCATATGGCCACCTGCACTTACATCCGGCGATCATGTAGTAGACCCCAATAGTTTCATCATCGTATCATTCACAACAGCAGTACTATCACTTGGCAGCCTACAATCTCCACCACCAAATACAGATAATCCTAGCTGTCTGTCAGCTGTTGGCTGCTGGATCGATGTGATCCTGCACATACTGTTCCTTTGCTATCTGACAGTCGAAATCCCAATTCTTGTTCTGAGTGATCTTTTGGGTGCCCGCCTATTCGCATACCTCGCTGCCGGCTTCTCATTCATCCTGTTGGTAGCTGTGCTGCTGATTGAGAACTTCCTTATCCCTTCCGCTGTCATTCAGGTCTTGCTGTCATCTTTGCGAATCCAAAGCCTGCATTCTGATTATCACCGTCTGCCCAAGGAGGATGACAGTAGTAGCCCAAACATGGTGCCATCGATTGAAGTCTTCTACGTGCTGGCGATATGCCAAGGGTCATTTTACATCACCGCAAGCATTATTCTCGGACTCTTTTCCTTCTTCCCACGCAGAATGCTTGTCCGTCAGTCGAAACTCAGAGGCCAGCGGGGAGCAAAAGCCATCCATCTGTACTACGAGTCCGCCTACACGACTTGCATGGAAACTGGCTTGTTTTCTTCAAGGAAGACGGTGAGCCTCGCCAGGTTCGCCAAGGAGTCCCTAAGCTCCAAGTCAAGTGATAAGATACGGCTAGCTGGTGTTCTTATTCTTGGCAACCTCCTGCATGAAAACTGGGAAACCGATTCCAGTCAACAGCTGAGGACAAAAATCGTCAGGTCCAAGAAGACGTTGTCCACATTGATTTGCATGCTCGGCTGGGAAGATGTCAGGCACCGTGAGACCAGGCTTACTGCTGCTAGGGTCATCGCCAACATCTCTGGCAAACTTACAGTTGCTGAGATCCCGGGCACGCTGAAGACGGTGTCTTCGCTCCTTGATGCCGGTAATGGCCTACCAGCAGATCAGCAAGAAGTTTCAGTGCAGACAGCTGCTTCTTGTAGTGGAGGAAATGCAGGCAGCCAACATACAGATGGACATGATAAACGAGAAGGCTGCTACTGGGTACGCCGCAGTTGGCAGCGGATGAAAGACAAGTGGTCTATTCTAGAGGAGCTGCCCATGACTCATCGGGACTCACTCCCCATACTAGGCATGGCAATTCTGGAGAAGCTTGCTCATGATCCTGACAATTGTGCAGAAATTGCTAGAGCCACGTACCTCATTTCCAAGATTATAGGCCTCATAAGCTACAAGACCGACAACGAAAGTAGCGACGATGAGCAGCAGCGTGCGGTGATATGTGCATCGCTGAATTTTGTGAGGAGGCTTGCAAGCACCGGGGAGAACATTGGGGTGGAACTTCGGCAAGAGCTGTGCAACAACTTCTTTTTGCTGAACAACCTCGAAAGTGTCTTGGAGGACAGCCGCAGTAGCCCTGAGATAATGAAACTGGTGATTGATATATTAACCAAGCTGGCCTTGGATGAGGATGCAAGGAAAGAGATTGGGAGCTGCAAGGTGACATTAGCAACTCATGCATGCATTTATTAGAAAGATGGAGACAAGTAATACTGACCTGCGAATGGCCGCGGGGGAAGCACTTGCAAACCTTACAATAGAGAGCCCTGCAAATTGTTTGGTTATCTTAGAGGAACCAGGATATGAACTTATCAAGGATCTTAAGAACATGTTGTGTGAAGATGAGTACAGATATGTCGCGACAAGTCTACTATAGAATATATGTGCGCATGCCAAAGACAAATTGTGCCATCAAGATAAGAGACGATCACTTGTCATCTGCCTTCCCAATGGTGAGTCTCTCTCTCTATATATATGCTACTAAGAGAAATAATTTTGGCATGTCCATTATTGTTGTCATTGAAGTTACTGGTTTGATTTTTTTTTTATGAACCACTGGTTTGAAAATTTGAAGCATATGGTGTAGCGGAACTTATCACTGGAGTTTAGTAGGATAAAATTATGGTGTTTGCCATATGGTTTTGTTTTTTTTCTTTTGCCATTTAATGAAACCAGAAATAGTTGTCATTGCCTAACATTGTTATCACACCACCGTTCAAGCAGGTGATGGAAAATATAATGTTTGAGGAGGGAAAACACCTGGAGGTCCTAATTGGCCTCGTATCACAAATCTGTGACATGGTCCCGGAACCATCTATACATGATCAACTACTACAGTTACAAACTGACCGATCAGAGCTTGTTCAGAAGCTGGTAGGTGCACTCAACTCCAACAGAAAACCAAATCCTGAACACCCTAGGATGAGAAGGGTCATAGTTGAGATGACGATATCAATTGTGAAATCATGTCCTTGCTACGCCACTGTATTTAGAGAAGGGCGAATGATGGAAGCACTGACCAAAATAGAAATGAACCCATCCAAAGTGGAGAAGTACAGGGTCTTTTATGGCAACATAGGTGTTGTTCTGGAGAGTGACCCATCTTTGAGTGCTCTGGTTTCCACGGCAAAAAGGTTAATCCATTCTGCAGCTCCACCGCTTAATCTTGAGAGCATGCCTGATTAATCATCACTCATCAGTGGTGAAAAATATTCATCTATGTTGGTTAATGCATGTATATTGTGGTTGTGTGGTAATGGTGTGTGTGTGTGTGTGTGTAATGTGTGTTCCAGGCCTTGAGCATTGTGTCTAGGGAGACCATGGATTTCTTAATCTTATCTTACCCCTGAACACTTTTGTTAAGGCTTTGTATTATATTTGTAATTGTAATATTGCTTCGCTCTTGAATATCATAAAGCTGATGCATAATAAATCTTAGAGGATAGCCAACTTTTGTTAACACTTTTTTGTGGTCCAACCTCTTATATTAACACTTTTTTTTGGCTAAGGCTTTGATTTTAGATGAACATGTATATATACTGTTTTTTGACTCCTTAGGTCCAGATCGATACCAGAGGTTGTTTACCACGGGGCAAGACTACTCGAGCAAAGATGTAGCTCAATTAGTCAATCGTATCAAGCAAGCCGTGAATGAAGGCTACCATGCGAGGAATCAAGGTCGTTGTTCTCTTCTATAAGCCAACAGCCCAACATATAAGCCAAAACCCTTCATCATAAAAACCCAACATATAAGCCAACAGAGAAATGGTTTTTGTGATGATTATTTCATTTCTTTTATAGAAGAGTGCATGCAGACTCTTGGCTTGTCATGTGATTAGGAAGCAGTTTTGTTCTTTGTTTTTTAAACCATTTCCCTGTTGAACATTGGAGGTATACGACTTCTGGTTTATCGGTTCGTTGAGAACACAAACACCAGGCAGATGTACATGATTGTTTTTTTAAAGGTCAATCAAATGATTTTCCATCACCATCGACCAATTTTTTTTGAAAAGACAAAGACTTATTAATGGGCTTGCGGGTGTTTAACCCGTCGCAGGCCCGCACACCCTCTCTCACGCGCTAGCGCCTACATCTTCCCTCCTTTCTCTCTCTCCCTCTCTCCCTCCCCCCCCCCCCCCCCCCACCCACACCCCCACCCCCCGCGGCGACCTCACCAACTCCAATGAGCAGATCTAGCGGCAAGCTCCTACCCACGCCAGACATGCCGGATCCGGCGGAGGCCATGGCAGATCTAGCAAGGTATCTCCTCCTCCTCCTCCTCCTCCTCCTCCTCCTTCTGCGTTAGGGTTCTGGCGAGCAGATCTAGTGGCGAGCTCCTCCCTGCACCCCACCGCGCCCACTGTGCCGGCCATGGCGCATCCAGTGGCGGATCTGGTGAGGTATGTCCTCCTCCTCCTCCTCCTCTTTTCGCGTTAGGGTTTCGGCGAGCCCCTCCCTTCATCTCAAACTCTCGCGGCCTTAGAAGGAAAGAGAGTTACGGGAGAAAGGACGACTAAGCGATGGGGAGACTAGCAAGCGGTTTAGGGACTCCGACAATAGTGGAGGCGGCTGGGCAAGGTCAGAGCAAGGGTACCATGGCCATTATCACAAATCATGTACTACTTAATGTATCCCTTTGAAGAGTATTGTCATTACTAAATTAACTTGTTGGAGTAAATTAGTAAATAAGTTAGCCAATTTGAGCCACTACTGAATTCATTATGGAAGCAAAAACTTCCTCAAAAGATCAAAAAGTTTCTTTGTTATCTACAAAAGAGGTATTATTTTAATGAAAAATAATTTAGCTAAAAGGAATTGAATTACTAGTTGAAAATGTAGTTTATGTGACTGTAATAAAACAATTAAATACCTTTTTTTTCTTCTACCATGCTACGACTATTTGGAGAACTGATCACGTAGTTGTTGGCTTTTTTTGTTACAAGGCATAAGGCAAAAAGAATGCCATTTAATTTGTGGGGTTTATTACCATCATTTAGACGATCTGGGGGCATGTAAAAATTCCATGCAAACTTCCGTTAGGGGGACAAGGATGTAAGACAAAGTGTTATCCGTTTGACTAGCAGACCTTTAGAAGTCGTCGTCTTTATCCTGAATGAACGTAATAGGGTGTGATTTTATTTATTTATTTTCATTTTACATTAGCTTCCCTTTAATATGTGATCAGCCAATGAGTTGAAAACTTTATGAAAATTTGGTTGTATGTGGCTTTACGCACTGTTCAACTTAATGGCCGTTTGACTCGTTTAAACAACGTGTAAACGCTATGCAATGGTATACTATTTTTTATTTAATCATCCGTGTTGTTTCGGGTCCAAGGCCCCGAAACAGCGGATTGTCGCACGAGCGAATGCACAGAACGAAAGTGGAAGTAAATGCAGTGAAAGAGAGAATCAAGTCAAATCAACCGTGTTCTCCCCCCTCCTGCGGGGAGGTCGGGAGCTTTTTATATTGAACTAGATCCACGTGAAAGTACAAGATTGCTCTTCTCAGTCACCCTACTATAATTACAAAGATGCCCTATCCAACTACTCTGTAGCCGTTCAGCGCTCCCTCCCGGCGCTGGGGGCATCATTGTCACTTCGGCCTCTGGCGGGCCCAGCGCCCTCGGCTCTCTTCCCGACCGGTGGGCCCGCTCTCCATGACCCATGCTTCCGGCGACCTGCGAAAACTCGCGGACAAACAAAATCGTAAAGACGAAATCTCTCGCCGGAGACGCTGGGTTCCTTTCGTACGAATGCTCCCTTCCGCACGAAGCCTCCGCCGTACGCCCGGCCACGAGCCGAAAGGCGCGCTGCCGCGCGAAAACACCCTTTCGCGCGAAGGCGTTGCCTTCCCTTGATCCGCGGGCCGAAAGGCGCGCTATCGCGCAAATGTTGCGCCGCCGCCCGAGGGCGACGCCTTAACTTGGCCAGTGAGCCGAAGGGCGCGCCACCGCGCGAGTGTCGCGCCACCTCGCGAATGTCGCGCTACCTCGCGAATGTCGCGCTACCGCGCGAATGTTGCCTTCCGCTCAGAGACCGTCGTCGCTCGGTGTTGCGAGTCGGAAACGCTTGCTTTCGCGCGAATGGTACCTTCCGCACGAACGCACCGTCATCTTTCGGTAAACTGCGAGTCGGAGGCGCCTGCGGTCTGGGTGCCGCCCCAACAATAGCCCCTTACGGTTGAATCTGCAGCTCGCGAAGTTCGACCGTGTCCTTTCGCTAGGCGCCTACGCCCGCCCAAAAAACCTTGGTTTCGTCCCGAAGCTGAGGTTTTTTTTTGAATATAGATGTATATATTTATTATTATTATTATTATTATTATTATTTTTATTTTAAGTCGCGTCGCAAACGCCTTTTCGTCTTCCTCGAAAACCGTGTGTCATGATGTAAAACCTCTGCGACGCTTCGAATCTTGTGCCCGGGCGCCTCTTCGTCTCCCTCGGAAACCGTGTCGAGTCTGATCGTATATAAAAGCTGAGGCTTCAGTTGAGGGGGGCACTTGGTCAATCAACGCCTCCCTTCACTCGCCGCCTCTTTCGCGAAGCCTGTCGCTATTCGCTTGACGCCATTCGCTCTCCTTGGCGAAAGCTGTTTGTTGTTTGATTCTCATCATTCGCTGGGCGATAGTTCGTGGTACGCATGTCACTTCCCTTCTCTTTATTTCCTTTAGACTTAAGTCCTGCAAATTGGTTGTTTAAGGTTGCCTAATTTCGCTTCTATTTTCGTCCATTTCGTTTCTTCTCCTCGCTTGCATAGTTTGTTTATTTGTCTTTCGCGCCCTGTTAGATGGCGTCTTCCAGCTCGACGTCGACCTCGAGCTCGTCTAGCGAAAGTACGGGTGATACCGAGTCCTCCCGCCGCGAACTTAGCGCGGAAGTGTCCATCGGATCGAGGGTTGCTCCGCGAGTTTGAAGGGTCGAGATGGCGGACTAGAGGGGGGGTGAATAGTCCTTTTTAAAAACTTAAACTTAATCGCAGCGGAATTAAAACTATCGGTCTAGCCAAGACTACACCCCTCTACCTATACTCTATGACACCTTACAAAAGATCCTAATCAATGCAAATAAGGTGTCGGGCTAGCTAGAGCTCACCTAACCAATTCTAGAAGCAAGGTCACACAATCCTATGCAACTAGTACTTTAAGCACGAGGGAGCTCCTACACAATCTAGCAAGCAAAGCACAAAGCCTAAGCTCACTAGCAATGCTCAATAACAAGGCTACACAGGCCAAATTAGAGAGCTCAACTTAGCTACACAAACTAGATAGCTACACAAGCACAATATGTATGAAAGTAAATATAAGCTTATGTATGGAGATTGCAAACCACCGAGAAGAGTAGACAATGTTGACACGGTGATTTTTCCCCGAGGTTCACTTGGTTGCCACCAAGCTAGTCCCCGTTGTGTCGACCACACACTTTGGTAGTTCGGCGGCTAATAGGCACCACACCTAGCTCGACACTCGAGCGCCGCAAGAACTCAGCCACAAGTGAGGGTAACTCAATGACACGCGCAATCCACTAGAGTTGCTCTTCGCGATCTCCTGCGGGGCGAGCACAATGCCCCTCACAAAGCTTTCTCCGGAGCCACGCACAACCTTCACGCGGGCTTCACGACGGAGACTCGATCACCAAGCCGTCTAGGAGGTGGCAACCTCCAAGAGTAATAAGCACCACCGGCTTGCAACTCGAACACCTAGTGCCACTCGATGCAATCTCTCAAAGCAACGCACTAGAATCGCTCACTCGCAATAGATTCGCACGCTAGCAAGCACAAGCGAGTTAGAAGGCTCCCAGGCACATCCACACAAGCCACCAAGGCTTTGGAGTGCTCCGGCAGCCGGCCCTCAGCCGGCCTCCACTCCTATTTATAGAGGGGAGCGGCCAACTAGCCGTTTCCCCTTTCTCTGCGCCTCGGCCGGTAGTACCGGCCCCTCCTGGCCGGTAGCACCGGCCTCGGTCAAACTAGCCGTTTACTCACATTCCGCTGATATAGTCAAACCACCGACCCTTGGTCGGTTCCTCCGGGCCCGGTAGTACCGGCCTTATGGCGGTACTACCGGCAGGTCATTTTTCAAACGAACAGAGAGCTCTGCAAAAACTCGCCAAACCACCGGCCAGGCCCGGTACAACCGAGCCCGGTGGTACCGGGGTTATAGCGGTACCACCGGTAGTTCAAAACTGAACCTACACAGAGACCTCTGAAAAAACTGAGCAACAACCGGCTGAGCCCGGTAGCACCGGGCCCGGTGGTACCGGGGTTATAGCGGTACCACCGGTAGGTCAAATCTGAACCTACACAGAGACCTCTGAAAAACTGGGCAACAACCGGCTGAGCCCGGTAGCACCGGGCCCGGTGGTACCGGGGTTATAGCGGTACCACCGGTAGCACACAGAAAACCCCATTTTCATCTTTGAGTTGATCCAAAAACTATTTCAACAACTTCTCCTTTGCAAATGTGCTAACACCACCAAGTGTATATCAACATGTGCATGTGTGTTAGCATTTTCACAATCATTTTTCAAAGGATTTTCACTTGCACTCACCACGCCACTCGATCCTAGTAACATCGCAAAGTTAGATCGCTCAAGTGGCACTAGATGACCGATATGCAAACAAGTTTGCTCCTCTTAATAGTACGGCCATCTATCCTAAACCCGGTCATAAACTTCTCTACACACCTATGACCGGTGAAATGAAATGCCCTACAAATATACCTTTGCCTTGCGCATTCCATTCCATCTCCTCCGGTGTTGATGCAACACATGCACCAACCTATCTTCAAATGATATGATCCACTTCATATCATCACATGGCCTCCATGGTCCATTGATCTTGACATCACTTGCTCTTCACCATCGCTTCGGTCCTTCGGCGCCAAGTCTTGCTTAAGCCTCCCGTCACTCGGTACCAACGGCTTCAAAGCCTGAACTTGCCCTTCACCTTCGCGACCGGTCCATCAAGCCAAGTCTTGCCTTGATCTTCACCATCTTAGCCACATGACTACATGTCATGTTTCATGTGCATTAAGCTCCTTCTTCATCTCATGCATGAGCATTTCAACATCCTTCAAGCCATTTCACCTCTATGGCATATGTTGCTCACACATGATTACCTATGGACTAATCACCTGTGTAGTTCACTTTAAACACATATTAGTCCACCTAAGTTGTCACTCAATTACCAAAACCAAACTAGGACCTTTCAGAGTTCCAGAGCACAGCGGGAGCGTGTCTAACGATGGGGACTCCGGTTTGGTTTCGGTCCCGACGGATTGTTCTTTTTATCTTGGCGTATCGCGAATGACGGCTGCTCGCTTGCAAACAATGGCCGAAGAAGGGCCTTTAAGGAGAGATCATCTTGCGAATTGTCGTGTCCCTGGAGTCGAGGAAGTGCCTATTCCACATCATAACGAAGCTGTTGTCTTTCGCGACTACTTTGTAGCTAGTCTTGATTTTCCTCTCGAAGAATTCGTCTCGGATGTTCTGTCGGGGTTCGAAATACAGCTTCATCAGCTCACGCCGAATGCGTTTGCCAGGCTCAGTGTTTTCGCACATGCAATGAAGATGCTAGATTGCACCCCTCGGGCTGACGTTTTCGTGCGATTCTACGACATCCACCGTCGCCCGACGAAAGTGAATGATCCCTTTCTTGGATGTGAGCTACCCAGCGAGATTGGGTGTATCAATTTCGTTCCACGGAAAACGCGGGGAAGTGTTTCCATTTCGCTCACATATCGGAACAAATGGGCGGACTGGAACCGCTTTTGGTTCTACTATCGCGTGTGCTCGGACGAAGCCGTTGCTACCGAACTAAGTAAAGGGGCGAAGAAGGGTTCTCCGCTTGTATCGGTCTTGGAGAAATGCCCTGGGAGGCACCTTCCGCCTGTCGTTTTAAAGGATCCGGAAGCCATTCGAAGTGGGGATGCTTTCGCGCTCACTGCGCGGTTTCAGATCAGCCGGGATTTGGTCGAAGAATGGATGGCCATCGGGATGAATCCGCTCTGCAGCGCAACTTCATTCGAAGGCTTTTCGGAGAAGGATGGTTATTGGGGCCCCACGCTACTGCTTGAGAGGCCTGCGGATTTCGATGATGATGAAATCTATGTGAAATATATCGAAAAGGAGGCCAGGAAGGTTTGCGGGCCGTACTTGCGCAAGGAAAGCGAGTTCCAACTCGGCAACCTTGGCCGGAGTCGCCGCCTGAACCGAGCTTTCGACGCTATGGGTGTCGATTACGCTGAGAGGCCTCTAGTTGACGAAGGCAAAGAGGAGGCTGAAAGTTCGAAGGTAAAGGGAAAGGCGTGGCTCGGCGTGGTGGGCGGAGCGGCGTGGTCCCCCGGCGAAAGAGCACCGAAGTTGGTGAAATTTGCATCGGGCGATTGGTTGCCAAACCGATGCTTAAGAGCCGAGGGAGAGCGCTGGTGTCGATCCCCGACGTTGATCCTTTCGATCATCCGAGGGTGGTTAGTTTCTTTGACTTTCGCTTCCGCTTGGGCTTCGCCTCGCGTGCATTTGAATTCGGCTTTCGCATCTTGTTAACGTTTTGGAACCTTTCGAACAATTGTCTTACTGACTATATGCATTTTTTACGTTTTACGTCTTTTTACAGAGTGCATCGCACGCTGGGGGTATGGCTCCGAAGAAGCCAAATGCGCCGCTTTCGCGCGCGGCGTTTGACGACGATGCCTCAGTCGCCGACATGCCAACCTTCGCGAAGGTCGGGGCTCGGAGGCCCTCCGGCCCGACCGAAACCACGGAGCGTCCGGCGAAAAAGGCGAAAACTCCGCGGCCGGATGCGCCTGCGCCGGCGGCGGGCGAGAAAGCCGCTGCTGGCGAAAAGCAGAGTGCGTCCTTGAAGATGCCTGCCCCTGCCGCCGTTGACAAAGATAAGCTACACCTTTTGCCACATTGCATTCGACTGACACAGGAGATGGTGGAAGGGCAGCTTTTGGGCTTTGGTCGGCTGGTTCTCGACGGGGCGCCATCGGACTACGAGAACCCATGCTTTTATACTGGCTTGAGCTCGTCAAATGATACTGACGAGGCGAAAGAGGGATCTTATCGCATTGCTCTTTCTTTAGGTGCGCCTTCGGACACCCAACTCGCTTGCCGGCTTGACTATCGCCGAGCCGGAATCCTTCCCGGCAGCAGCGAGGATGCCACCAAATTTGTGGAGTTCTCGCAGAAAGCATTCGTTGCACCGGAGATGGAGAGAGATCTCCTGAAAGTGAGCAGCTTGAAACTCGACGATGCGTTGTCCTTTCATCTGGCTAGCGTAAGTTTTGAACTTTCGTCGTTTTCTTCTTGATATCTTTTCGTTGTTTTTGATTGCGTTTTGCTGTTATTCGCAGGCCGCTGTTGTCGCTCGCAGCCAGATCAACCAAAGGGATCTCTATACTCTCAAACTCGAGTTCGAGAAGCAAGAGCTAGATACCCAAGTGAAAAATTTCGATGCGCAAGTGAAAAGACTCGCCGCCGACATTGAGCAGCAAACCAAGAGGGCAGACGCCGAGCGCACCTCAAGGAAAGCAAGTCAGAGAGAGGTTGAAAATCTCAAGAAAGAGCTTTCGCAGCTACGGGCCGGCCAAGCCGAAAGGGAAAATCTTCTTTTAACTTCTGCTGAAGAGGCCGCGGCTCGCTTCCGCGAATGCCTTCGCAGCATCGGCGTTGAGGCGAATGCTCCCTCAGAATGCAACGTCGATAGCCTCGTTGGCTGGATTCGCTCCGAGATGGAGTCGTTGGAGGGACACATGGCCCTTGGCCGAGACTACGCCGCTGTTACCGGCATTAAGGCGATCGGCCATAGTCTTGTGGACGCTGGTTGCTCCCATATCGCCGAGCTTTCGGTCAAGGAAGTTGACTACTATTGGCGCACCCCCGAAGCGGCGAAAGTTCTAGGGAAAAGATTTTTTGATGAGTCCTGGCTGGCTGGCGGGAATGATATGTCACTCATGCAATCCGCAGTGGCTCGCGGAAAGGTATCTTCTACCGACCGTCTAAGCTTTCGCTTGACTTCTATGTTAGCTATCGCTTTTTCTGCAGCATCCTGTGACTTAAGTGGTGCTTCTTCTGAGATTTCGCTCTTTTGTGCAGACTCCGGAGGAGAAGACACACATTCGGCAGGTGTTTTCGGAGTACATTTCCGAAAAACGGGCGCGCGAGGCCGAGCCGAAAGACAAGGCGAGTCCGCCCCAGCTTAATGATGAAGCCCCCGAGAGCTCGGCCGCTGCTGCTGTTCGCGATGCGAATGCCTCTCAAGACGCAGCGGTAGACGAATGATTTTTCTAGGGCCCGTTTTTATTGTGATGGTAGCTTGTTCTTGAACCTTCTGTAAGCTTTGGGACTTAAGTTCGAATGTTGTATCTTGAACAGGGCGCGGGTGCGGGAACGCCGGACGTTCTCGACATCTGCCCGTTAATGATTAGGTCAGGCGATATCTGTGTTGGCGGTGACTTGTGGAGGAGTTTTCGCTCTAGGTTTCCGACGGCGTCGCTTTCAGCTTACATGAAAAAACGTGCTAAGAAACTTAGGCGCACAGAAGAGCGGCTACGCGCTTTTTATGAAAACTTCGATCGACGCGAACTTGAGTCGAGGCGAATGAGGCGCGAGGCTTCGCGCGCGCCGCCGGGCTTCGGGGGTGCCGCATTCGTTAAGTTGGAGCCCGAAGACGCCGTGCCTTCGCCAGATGGAAGGCGATACAACATTTTTCTTGGCTGCGGAAGTAGTTCGCGGCCCTGAATTACATTGTACAAACTTTACCTCACAAGTCCGGTGTAATGAAAAGTGTCGCGGTGGGTTCTATCTTTCGGTGTTAATCGTTATTTGCGAATGCGCGATTTTTTTTCATTCTTTCGCTTGATTGTCACTTGGACGGTCGTAAAATTTGCTACCTCGCGCGGATTGCTGTTTTTACTGTGTCTTTCGCACGACAGATGAGGCGGGAATCTTGCGTCAAATGATTTAGTCGCTGTCATCCTACATGCTCGCGCGGTAGTGCTTTGGGTACGGGCCCTTTTGGCCGATAGATTGGACGCGTCTGCCCCCGAACTCTTAGACGGGGGCAGCGCCTTTCGCGCGAGGGAGCTTTTTTTTTGCGAGCGCTTCGGCCGACAGCAGAGACGCGCCCGCCCCCAATCACTTAGGCGAGGCACGATAGCATTCGCGCGAGGGATCTTTCGGTGCGAGCCCCTCGGCCGATAACGAAGACGCGCCCGCCCCCACTCAATTAGGCGAGGGGCGTTAGCATTCGCGCGAGGGAGCTTTCGGTGCGAGCCCCTCGGCCGATAGCAAGGACGCGCCCGCCCCCACTCAATTAGGCGAGGGGCGTTAGCATTCGCGCGAGGGAGCTTTCGGTGCGAGCCCCTCGGCCGATAGCAAGGACGCGCCCGCCCCCACTCAATTAAGCGAGGGGCGCTAGCATTCGCGCGAGGGAGCTTTCGGTGTGAGCCCCTCGGCCGATAACAAAGATGCGCCCGCCCCCACTCAATTAGGCGAGGGGCGTTAGCATTCACGCGAGGGAGCTTTCGGTGCGAGCCCCTCGGCCGATAGCAAGGACGCGCCCGCCCCCACTCAATTAGGCGAGGGGCGTTAGCATTCGCGCGAGGGAGCTTTCGGTGCGAGCCCCTCGGCCGATAACAAAGACGCGCCCGCCCCCACTCAATTAGGCGAGGGGCGTTAGCATTCGCGCGAGGGAGCTTTCGGCGCGAGCCCCTCGGCCGATAGTAAAGACGCGCCCGCCCCCACTCAATTAGGCGAGGGGCGTTAGCATTCGCGCGAGGGAGCTTTCGGTGCGAGCCCCTCGGCCGTTAGCAAGGACGTGCCCGCCCCCACTCACTTAGGCGAGGGGCGTTAGCATTCGCGCGAGGGAGCTTTCGGTGCGAGCCCCTCGGCCGATAGCAAGGACGCGCTCGCCCCCACTTACTTAGGCGAGGGGCGTTAGCATTCGCGCGAGGGAGCTTTCGGTGCGAGCCCCTCGGCCGATAACAAAGACGCGCCCGCCCCCACTCAATTAGGCGAGGGGCGTTAGCATTCGCGCGAGGGAGCTTTCAGTGCGAGCCCCTCGGCCGATAATAAAGACGCGCCCGCCCCCACTCAATTGGGCGAGGGGCGTTAGCATTCGCGCGAAGGCGCTTGATAATTCGGTTGACGAAAATGTCTTTATGAACGCAACACGGGGAGCGTACAATTGACTATGATTATGATATTGGTCCTGTTGTCATCTAGCAGCATGCTTGCTTTCGCTCGTCTCCTAGCCGCAGCTTGGGATGGACATGTCACTTGATAGGGCCTTCGCCTAAAGTTACTGGATTGGTGACGCTAGCTAAATGCGATGCTGACGACACAATCATCAAAGCGAAACCGCGATTCCTGGTGCTTCCTATTCGTACTTTGCTTCTGGGCTAAGTTTTTGGGACTGATGTTTGAAAAGGTTTGACGGTTTTGGATGGCTGGGAGGCTTGCATGTGGATGTCTATTTATATTGCTTCGGCCATGCTGTGAAAACACTGCATTTAGTCCCTTGGCTGTACTTTTTGGCGTTTGGTGGGTGAAAGAGTTAATGCAGCATTTGTACTCCTGCATCTACTGATGCTATCCAACTGTCCTTGTCGCCTGACAAGGGATGCTCGTCTTGCTTGCAGGCTTTCATTCTGCCCTCACGTTTCGTCGGAGGGTCGGTTTTCACATAGCCCGCAGGCTTTCGTTCCGCCCTCGCATTTTGTCAGAGGGTCGGCTTTTACATAGCCCGCAGGCTTTCATTCCGCCCTCGCGTTTTGTCGGAGGGTCGGTTTTCACATAGCCCGCAGGCTTTCATTCCGCCCTCACGTTTTGTCGGAGGGTCGGTTTTCACATAGCCCGCAGGCTTTCGTTCCGCCCTCGCGTTTTATCGGAGGGTCGGGTTTCACATAGCCCGCAAGCTTTCGTTCCGTCCTCGCGTTTTGTCGGAGGGTCGGTTTTCACATAGCCCGCAGGCTTTCGTTCCGCCCTCGCATTTTGTCGGAGGGTCGGTTTTATCGTAGCCCGCAGGCTTTTCGAGATTGTCGGTGGAGGTGATGGGTCTCTTTTGCCTTACCTCCCCGACATTCTCTTTTCATCACATTTTAATGACGAATGTCTCAACCTTAAGTTTGGTTGACTTCGTCTTCTACCGAGCTGTGTGATATTCTGGGGGAATTACGTTTTCCTTCGCAATGTAGCGGTTACATTCGGCTGCCTCGTTAAAAAACCTCGCACCCCGATGAGGGGCTTCCCCGGCGAGGAAAAAGAGCACGGCCGACCTTTTGATTACAAAAATGGTGAAAGATGAAAAGGAAATTGCATGAAAGTTCAAAAGAGATGAATTACGGGTAGAAACGGCGCAGACTGCTCGCGTTCCATGTGTGAACTGATTCTTCGCCTTTGTCATTCATCAACCGGAATACGCCGGGTGCTGCCATGCTTGCCACGACGAAAGGGCCTTGCCACTGCGATTGCAGCTGACCTTGCTTGTCTGGCTGTCGAATAGTGACCATGTCTCCGGGCTTGATGTCCTTTCGGACTATCGTCTTATCCCTATGATGCTTCGTTTCAGCGTGGTACTTCTCAAGATTGTCTGCAGCTTGCAATCTTACTTCTTTGACATTATCGAGTTCTAGGTGCCTTTGCTCTTGAGTCGTTGGGGCCAACTCGGTTCGGAAGGAACCCAGCTTTACCTCTTCCGGTGTGACTGCTTCCTCGCCGTAAAGTAACCTAAACGGGGTGAAGCCGGTAGCTCTGGACCGTGAGATGTTGTGTCCCCACACAGCCGTTGTTAAGGTGTTGGCCCACTTGCCTTTCGGCAAGTCGTATAAGGATTTCGAAATTGCCGAGAAGATTAGGCCATTCGCTCTCTCGACGGCCCCGTTTGCCTGTGGGTAATTTACTGAGGCGAAGTTAAGCTTTATGCTGAGCTCATCACAGAAACTCCTGAATTCGGCGCAGTCGAATTGTTTCCCATTGTCGCAGGTGATGAATGACGGAACACCGAAGCGACAGATTACCCTCTGCCAGACGAATTTGGTTAAGGAGGTGGAAGTTATGCTAGCAAGAGCCTTCGCTTCCACCCACTTGGTGAAATACTCGAGGGCAACTGCTGCGAAACGCAGGTTGCCCGGAGCTGCCGGTAGCGGGCCGACTATGTCGATGCCCCATCTTTGCAAGGGCCAGGTCGGTACTACCGGCGTGGTTTTTCATTTGCTGGGGCTTTCTGATTTTTGGCGAACATTTGGCAACCTTTGCAACATTTTACCAACTCTCTAGCGTCTGATGCGGCGGAAGGCCAATAAAATCCTTGCCTCATTGCTCTATGCGCTATTTCGTGAGGCCCTCTGTGCGCTCCGCACATTCCGGCGTGCATTTCTTTGAGTAGTTGAATGCCTTCGCGTTTGCTTATGCATTTTAGAAGAGGAGCTGTTATCCCATTTTTGAACAGTTGCTCTCCGATGATTGAGTATCCTTTCGCTCTGCTGGCCATCCTTTCGGCATCCTTCCTCGACTCTGGCTCGTATGTCCCGGATAGATAGGCGAATATCTGCGACCTCCAGTCATCACTGGCGATAGCATGTACCGAACTTGGATGTTCTTCCTCCTCTTTCACTGCTTTGGCCGAAAGCACCTGATAGAAGACGTCTGGTGGAAGTGGTAGATTTTGTGCTGCGGCTTTGGCCAGTTCGTCTGCCTCTGTGTTTTCGGCCCTTGGAATGTGACGTAAGGTGAAACCAGCAAAATACTTCTCCATTCTTCTGATTGCTGCCAGATACTTGGCTAGCCCTGGTTCTCTTGCTGTGAAATCCTTTTCGGCGTGACCAACAACGACTTGGGAATCCGACTTGACTATGCATCTTCTCACTCTGATTGCTCGGAGCTTTCGTAAACCCAACAATACGGCTTCATATTCGGCGGTGTTATTGGTTGTGAGAAATTGCAGCCTTGCGGCAAATCTTACCTTCGGTCCTCTTGGTGGTGTAAGGATCGCCGAGATTCCGGCTTCAGCCATTCCCCATGCGTCGTCACAGTTCACTGTCCACACGGGTTCCTCGAACTCGAGAGTTGTGTCGAAAGCGGCGGGAGTCCAGTCTGCTATGAAATCCGCCAACGCCTGCGACTTGATTGCGGACTGGTGCTGGAAATCGATCACATATTCGTTTAACTCTGCCGCCCACTTGCCAATTCGGCCGATAGCTTCGTTGTTGCGAAACAATGCTTCCAATGGCTGAGCCGAAAGGACTATGATGTGGTGAGACTGAAAGTAGTGCTTTAGCTTTCTAGAAGCCATTACTACTGTGTAGGCTATCTTCTCCAGCTCTGAGTAATTCAGTTTTGCTCCCGAAAGGGCCTCGGAAACGAAGTAGATGGGAAACTGCGTCATCTTGTTTTGATGTTCCTTCTCCTCCACCAGTACTGCGCTTACGGTGGTGTGGGATGATGCGAGGTACAGCAAAAGCGTTGCTTCCGGCGACGGTTTAGATAGCGTGGTTAGCTTTGTCAAGTACTCCTTTAACTGCTGAAAAGCCTGCCGCTGCTCTTCCCCCCAATCGAAAGGGTCGGAGCTACGCAGAGTTCTGAAGAATGGCAGCCCTTTTTCGGCGGATCTTGCGATGAATCTGTTCAAAGAAGCCAGTCTTCCTGTCAACTTTTGTACTTGCTTTCGGTTTGAGGGCGGTTGCATGTTAATGATTGCCGCTATCTTGTCGGGATTGGCCTCGATTCCTCTTGCCGATACTAGGCAGCCGAGGAGCTTGCCTTTCTTGATGCCGAAAATGCACTTGTCAGGGTTAAGCTTCAAACCACTCTTTCGGAGATTGCCGAAAGTCTCGAGCAAGTCCGCCTGATGATCTTCCTGTCTATCGCTCTTGACCACTATATCGTCAACGTAAGCCAATAAGTTTTTCTTTTGCTTCTGGTTTTCGAACACCTTGTCAGTCATCCGCGAGAATGTTGGGCCTGCATTCCGCAGCCCTTCCGGCATTCGTCGGTAGCAGTATGTACCCGTAGGGGGTGATGAAACTGGTTTTCTCCTCATCGTCGGGATGAAGCCAAATCTGGTGATAGCCTGAAAAACAATCTAGCAAGCTCATTATCTCGCATCCGGATGCAATGTCGACAAGCTTGTCGATACGAGGCAAAGGATACGGATCCTTCGGGCAGCATTTGTTGAGGTCGGTGAAATCGACGCACATCCGCCATTTTCCATTCTTCTTTTTCACCAAGACAACATTCGCCAGCCATTCGGGGTACTGGACTGGTCGGATTACTCCCGCATCGAGTAATCTTTCCACTTCGGCTTTCGCCGCGTCTGCCCTTTCGTTTGACATCTTTCTTAGTTTTTGCTTTTTGGGCTTAGCGCCGCTTGCGATGTTCAAACTGTGCTGGGCGAGATCTCTGCTGACACCTTGCAAGTCGCTTGCTGACCAAGCAAAAATGTCATCGTTGTTCGCAAGGAAGGATGCCAAAGCGTTCCTTTCTTCTTCCGGCATGCTTGACCCAATGTGCACGGCTCTTTCGGGCCTGGAAGCCGCGAGCGGAATTCTTACCGTTTCTTCGGCTGCTCCAACCTTGCATTCCGACAGGCTGACGATAGCATGCTCTTCGGTGGTTGTTTGCATTTCGTCTTTATTGGCCACCTCATTGATAAGGCTGTAGCCTGGGGTTGGTTTTCCCTCAATTCTTCTGGAAGCTTGCTGATCTCCATGTATAGCGATAATGCCGAAAGGGGATGGCATCTTCATGCACAGGTAGCTTTGCTTGATGACAACGTTAAACTTGTTGGTGAAACCTCTGCCGAAAATGGCAGTATACGGATAGTCCATGTTTACTATGTCGAATGTCAGTGTTTCGGTGCGGACTCTTTCCCCTTCGGCGAAGGATACAAGGATTTGCTTTTTGCCGATAGCATCGATCTTTCTTCCTCCGAACCCGTACAGTGAATTGCCGGCGGGGTCCAAACTGCGCCTGTCGAATCCCATCGCCTCGAAAGCTTTGACGAACAAGATGTCTGCTGAACTTCCGGTGTCAATCAGAATGTTATGCAAGGTGAAACCGGCCACATTGGCCGTGGCGACGAAAGCGTCACAATGCGGGTAGTCGCGGACTTTGAAATCGGTTTCGTCAAAGCATATCGGCGCTAGCGACCAAGCTGGCCTGTTCAGCGGGAGTCTTGGTGATACCGTCTGGACTCTTCGTTGATAGTCCCTTCGTGCTCTCTTACTTTCGTGCTCGAGATTAGATCCGCCCGTGATGGCGAAAATGTGGCCTCTTGACGGAAGGATGCTGTTGACTGCGCTAGTTTCGTTTTCCATTTCCTGCCCATGCTGGTAGCCTGGCTGTGCTTGCTGCCCCTGAGGTTGGGTTTGAGCCGGAAGCATTGGTGGCGGCGTTGGCTGACGCTGATAATGCATAGGTGACGAAACGGCCACCGACTGCGGCGCAAAGACCGAAACCTGATAGCCCTGATACGCCGGATTGTACCAATGTAAACTTCGGGATGCATGTACTGCGGAGGATGCATGGGTGCGCCTGCGTAATTGCTGCATGCTGCCGCCAATGCTGTCGGGTCTTGCGAATTGTGAAAAACATGCTTTGAGCTTTCGGCAGAGGCTGAAACTTGATCCTTATCTTTCAGCTCTTTCGCCATCTTGCTGTATTTGCAGTCCCGAGTGGTGTGACCGAAATTGCCATCACAAATGACGCAATATGGTGGCCTGGGTCCTCTTCCGCGGCCTCTACCGTCTCGTCCGCCGCGTCCTGTCCTTCCACCGCGCCCTTCGCGGAACGGTTGATCAAGCCCTCTTTGGGGCTGAGAGACAACCATGTCAGGCCTCTCCGTGCCTGTCGCTGATTGTGCCGGTTCTTCCTGCAAATTGTTGATTGAACGAAAAGGCCTGACAATCCTTTGATTCGGCACGGGCGGTGGCCTACTTGCTTTCGTCGCTTGCCTCTGCGTCAGGCGCGCGGCCTTGCGTCGCCGAAAGTCATCATCCGACCTCGCGTACGCATTCATTACGTCGAACAATTCATTGACATCTTTCGGTGGCTCCCTGGACAAATGAGCGGCGCACTGCCCAGTTCCCAAGCCTTCGATGGCTGCCGCGATCACCGCGGCTTCCGGCACATTCGGGGCTTGAGCTTTCAGCTGGATGAAACGTTTGAGGTACTCCGAAAGTGGCTCGTCGTCTTGCTGGGTGCAATTCATGAGATCCCGCGTGGTCTTGATGTCCGGTCGGAATCCTTGGAAAGTGGCCAGCAGTTCGGCCTTCAGCTGTGCCCACGAATAGATAGACAATGGCTTGAGGGTAGTGTACCAATCGTGGGCCACGTCTTCGACTGCCAGGATGAGAGATTTTGCTAAAGCCTGATTGTCTCCGCCTGCCGAAAAAACAGCTGTCTCGTAGCTTGCCAAGAACTTGCGTGGGTTCACTTTACCGTCGAAAGTCAGAATGCGGTGCTTGTAATTGAGTGGCCACGGATGAGCTTGCAACTCCCTCGAGAGCGGAGAAGTTTCGTCGATGGCGTTGCCGAAAGCTGGCGGTTGCTCTCGCCTTGGTATGAATGCGTTTTCTTGAGCTGTCGGATTTGGGTCCGCCCTGGCCCTTTGCAGCTCCTGAATTTCCTTCTCGAGTTGCCTCCTCTGCGCCTCAGCTCGCCGAATGGCGTTGCGAGTCTCGTCTTCTCTTGCTTTCGCCGCCAACTGCTGCTGCAGCTGGTCTCTTTGCAACAACAGCCTTTCGATTTCCCCTTGCTGCTGGGCCAGCGCCTTGATTGCTTGGGCGTGTCTTGTGATTTCGTCATCGTCTTCGTCCTCATCATCGAACTCGTCCTCGACGTGCCCATCCGGCGTGCCGTCTCTGCCCGAAATCCGCTGATCCTGAGGCTGCACGCCCTGGCTCGCCGATGCTCCCGGCGGCGGCTGCGCTTCTATCGACAGAGCACCGCCGAAAGGTGGCGGCTCTGCGACTGCGTTGGGTGGAACCTGGCTAGCTGGGACTGAAACCGCGACGGTGCCGAAAGCATCCTTTCTCGCGGCGATCGTCTCCGGATTGTCGACCGTCTTCGGCGCTTTCCTTGGCGGCATGGTAAGCTCGTGCGACAAACACGGTGGACGCCAATGTTGTTTCAGGTCCAAGGCCCCGGAACAGCGGATTATCGCACGAGCGAATGCACAGAACGAAAGTGGAAGTAAATGCAGTGAAAGAGAGAATCAAGTCAAATCAACCGTGTTCTCCCCCCCTCCCGCGGGGAGGTCGGGAGCTTTTTATATTGAACTAGATCCACGTGAAAGTACAAGATTGCCCTTCTCAATCACCCTACTATAATTACAAAGATGCCCTATCCAACTACTCTGTAGCCGTTCAGCGCTCCCTCCCGGCGCTGGGGGCATCATTGTCACTTCGGCCTCTGGCGGGCCCAGCTCCCCCGGCTCTCTTCCCGACCGGTGGGCCCGCTCTCCATGACCCATGCTTCCGGCGACCTGCGAAAACTCGCGGACAAACAAAATCGTAAAGACGAAATCTCCCGCCGGAGACGCTGGGTTCCTTTCGTACGAATGCTCCCTTCCGCACGAAGCCTCCGCCGTACGCCCGGCCGCGAGCCGAAAGGCGCGCTACCGGGCGAAAACACCCTTTCGCGCGAAGGCGTTGCCTTCCCTTGATCCGCGGGCCGAAAGGCGCGCTATCGCGCAAATGTTGCGCCGCCGCCCGAGGGCGACGCCTTAACTTGGCCAGCGAGCCGAAGGGCGCGCCACCGCGCGAGTGCCGCGCTACCGCGCGGATGTTGCCTTCCGCTCAGAGACCGTCGTCGCTCGGTGTTGCGAGTCGGAAACGCTTGCTTTCGCGCGAATGGTACCTTCCGCACGAACGCACCGTCATCTTTCGGTAAACTGCGGGTCGGAGGCGCCTGCGGTCTGGGTGCCGCTCCAACAATCCGTTTAGCCTAACCCGTTTAATTGATTGTTTAGCCTGTTTAATGGACCATTTAGTCTGAATAATGGCTAAACAGTAGGTGACCGATTTTAGCATTTACGAAAACACTGGTCTTATGTGACTTTTTCCCCCTAATAAAATAACAAAAAGAGATGAATTTACAGCACTTCTCGCATTCTCCTTAGGGTAATACCAGTATACCACAAGTGCTGAACCTATATATATATATATATACATATATATATATATACATATATATATATATATATATATAAGTGGTCAGTTTAGGTATAAAAGGGGCATGCCAAGATCTTTGCCGCCCAATCGCTTGAACTCGCACCAAGATTTACCACTTTTAGGTATAAAGTGGTACTGGGACTCCAGGTACTGGTCAAAATAATAAAATATATAAAAATAAAATTATAGTTTTGTTTTTAGGGGAAGCAAAGGCTGCGGACGCCGCCCGATCGGGCTATAGGCCCAGGGTCTAGGGAGCAGGGGGCAGGGCGAGTAAATCCCTCTCCCCTTCCCAACCACCCGCGCCCGCGCCTCTCATTTCCTCTCTCTCCGCTGTCACACGCCTCAGTCTCTGCCGATTGACTGCCGCACGCAAAGCCGTAATGACCAGCTCTATCTCCGCCGCCCTCCTCTCTCCCCAGTCTCACGGATTCGTATGCAGGTCACCTCGATCCTTCTCTCCTACTTTCTGGCCACCCTAGTAATTGCTATATACTGGGAACTGCTGGAAAATGGAGAGGAAATCAGTTCATGCTCAACGGAGCGCGGGTGAACGACGGAGCGGCAAGTCACCGGAGGTATGTTCAATCTCGCCGGATCTGCTCGCCGGTTAGGGGGGGGGGGTGGGGGGGGCGGATTCTCGCCGGATCTGTCAGGATACTGATGTAGAGGAACAGGAAGGTGGCCACGAACTCGGCGATCCCGGCGCGGTAGAAGGACCTCCGCCTCGAACAGCGGCGCCGGCGGGGGCTCCTTGTAGTCCTTCTCCTCCGTGCCCTGCGCCGCCGTGCCGATGGGCTGACGCTCCGAGTAGCGGTTGGCGCCCAGGCGGACATCCTCCTCCTTGCCCTCCATTGATCGATCTAGACTGTTTGTTTTTGCTTTAGGTACGGTGTGTGTGTGAGCTAGCTGAGCTGAGTGAAAAGGCTGTGTTAACGAACTTGTTTATTGTTAATGCTGTTTGTTTTTGCTGCCAAGCCACCAATTTCTCAATTAGTGGCGACTGGTGGATGATCTTTTCTTAAGTAGTGGCTGTCAATAGTTAGATTTGTTTAGTCTTGGTATGTGGCCTCATCAGCTAGCTAGCGCAAGAGGTGGAGATGTGGCATGGCAGAACGAGCGAGGTCATTGTTGAGCAGTCTTGATATTTCTTTTTTTTCCCTTTAAAATTACACAGTATAAACACTGCTGATGATAAAGAGCATATGAAATTAACTGGTGTTTAGGCAATAGGAAATTAACAAATACGTATATACTAGTCCAGGCGGTGATAAGATAGGATTAGTAGGGACTTAGGTTTAACCAAACCGAATTTATATGTATTTAATTGTGGACTGTGACTACGTAGCTTAGCTCTGGAAAGCTGTGGCCTTTCACTCCAGTTGTTAGACACAGACAGATAAGTGGTCAGTTGAGGCCTTGAGGGTGCTTTATCCCTTGTGAGCTCATCTAGCTGTCTCTAGTTGTGTCACTGCTCCACTATTTAATTAGTATAGGCTTATAATCCCTTGATCAATGATAGCCACAAACCAGCCACCACGCCCTAAGTGTATGGACTAACGGGCTAGTGGCTGTGCTAGTGTGACAGTAACCACCGTGTCATGCCATGCCTATTAAATTTCTGAAAAATCGGTGGCCATTTCAGTTAAGTTTCAGTGTTCATTTCAGTTAAGTACTAAGTTTCAATGCTCGTTTCAGCTAAGTTTCAGTGCTCATTTCAGCTAAGTTTCTGAGTGTGCTCGCTTCAGTTAATATGTGATCTGGTCTCTGCGTGTGCTGATTTTTTCAGAAGAGAAAACTTTATGTATGTTTGCTCTTGTTTATTCCCTTGCTGTTTTTTAACAAACTGCTATCAAGTTAATTCTTGGTTTGTTCCCTTTTAGATTCATAACGAGTCCTCTTGCTCGTCTCCGGCCGACGGGACGCCCAGATCTCCGGCCAACGATACGCGCACATCTCCGGCCAAGGAATCGCCCAGGTCTCGCTGCTCGGGTACGTCTCGGTCTTCACCCGGTGGATTATCAGGTAGATCTCTCTCTTCTTCCATCCTGTGTCTGCAGGGCGCTGTCTGCGGTGGCGCCGTCTGCAGGGCTGTGATTTCTAGTGTCTTTTTAGATTAGAGTTTTAGTCTCTAGGACAGCACCAAAGTGTGATTTTGTCAACTGCGGTGGCATTGTAAGCTGGTCAAACAGTACGCTTCTATATATTCTCCCTTTGCTACCTGTCATCTTAACAGCTTCTCGAGAATGCTTGTTGGTGGTTTAATGATTGTCTCTATATATGTTGTTCTAGCTTGTTGATTGGTTTGGTTGGTATTCCTTCACCATTTGTTTTGCACCACTTTGAAAAATCGTGCTGGGTCCGCTCGATCCCTTGGTCCAAAAATAATTTTTTTGCTGGGTCCTGCGTTGTGTGCAATCATTTGTATATCAAAAATCTGAATGTCTTCGTTATTAGTTCTTTAATTCTTTGTTTTCACAGTTGATAGCACAATGGCCCTTAAGAAATGAGAGATATCAGAGTTGCTATCTTACTACTTGATGTTGTGCACTAGTAGTCTGTAGCACCACTTATTGTTGTATCATGTGCTAAGAATTGGCAATATCAACGTTGATTTGCTTCTGAAATTTTAAAACACTGATGACCTCACTTATAATGGTGACAGTCTTACTACTTGATGTTGTGCACTAGTAGTCTGGTAGCACCACTTATTGTTGTATCATGTGCTAAGAATTGGCAATATCAACGTTGATTTGCTTCTGAAATTTTAGTACATATTTTTTAAAACATTACTATTTTGGTTAAAAAATATGCATGCATCACTTTTCAATAAATATTTTTATCTATACCTATTAATTAAAAGGCAAAATTTCATCTGTCTGCCAAAAAAATCTTTCGCCTGCCCTCTGTCCGGCTATGCCTATCCCAAATCTTTCGCCTGCCCTCCCGTATCGGACAAAGAGAAGGTAAAAAGAAATCGACAGATGTAAATCGAATTGATAAACTGTTTTAGATCGAATAAACAAGCTATCTAGCAAAGAATACTCCGTAGAAGAGAAAGAATTCAAGTAAAAAAGAACTCTAAAGCTACGGCAAAACAAGAACATGATCATAAATAGGCACCGGTCTTATACCCCAGGCCAAGGCGAGCTGAGCGCACATAGGCACTGTCAAGATAGATCACGCGGCGACGCCGTGGCCCCAAGACCACTCGTGCAGGTGGAGTCGCTCTACGCCGAGGAGGACGTCGTGGGACAGGGGCCGCCGACACTGTCTCGCCCAAGCCCCGCACGCGCGTCGGCAGGCTAGTTGTTGTTGCTGCTCCCGCGCCCCATGCTTTGGAGACGACAGGGAAGCGCTCCAGGAGGCGGGGGAGGGCGGAGTCGGCGAGTAGTGGTGCCTTGGCGTCGAGCGCGAGGAGTAGGCGAGAGGCGGACACTACGGCTAGCCAGCGGCGGCACACGAGGGCCTCAACCTATTTCTTTGATCTTTTAGTTGTTGAATATCTTTCTTTAATATTGTGAGACCTAGAGTTTGTCGTTATCTAGAATTGTGAATAGGAGGCTTGCATCCGTGTAGAGCTAGCGCAAACTTCACTTCGCCATTTAGTTGTCTAACAAGTTTGTTTAAGTGTTGTTGTAGAAATTTTTATAGGCTATTCACCCCCCCTCTAGCCATTTAGGACCTTTCAAGTGGTATCGGAGCAAGGTCACCGTTTAATAGAGGCTTAACAACCTTCGGTGTCAAAAATGGCTCATATCAACAACACCAAAAGGCCACCCCAATTTGATGGCACAAATTACAGTTATTGGAAGGCAAAGATGACTACTCACATCAAGTCAATCAATAGAAAGATTTGGAGTGTGGTAGAAACAAAGATTGAGATAGTCGATCCAGAGCATCTCACCAATGCCGAAGAAGAGAAGATGCAAAACAATGATATCGCTCTCAGTGCTATTCATGATGCTATTGATGCAAATGTGTTTGAGCAAATCAAGGGCATGGAACTGGCTAATGAGGCATGGAAGAAACTAGAAGAGTCATATGAGGGCACTCAAGCAGTCAAGGGAGCAAAGGCTTATATTCTCAAGGAGAAGTTTGCAAGCTTCAAGATGAAGGAAGATGAAAGTGTGCCGGAGATGTTCAATAGGCTACAAGTGCTAGTCAATGATCTAAAGGCACTTGGGGAAGAAGTGAAGGACAAGGACTTCTCACACAAGTTCTTGAGATGCCTCCCAAAGAGGTTTGGTATGTTGGTTACTTTGCTAGTAAGAAGTGGTTTGGACACAATGACACCAAACCAAGTTCTTGGAGATGTGATGACCGATGACACATATAGAGAAGAAAATGAAGAAGAAGAGAAGAAGGATGAAAAGAAGAAAAGTGTGGCATTCAAAGCCACAACATCATCATCCAAGACCAAGAGCAAGGGAAAAGCAAAGAAGGAAGAATCAAGTGCCTTTTTTCAAAATAAAGAATGGTTCAAATTTAGCTGCCTTCGCATTTGTATTCTTATATGCATTTTGCATAGTCATGGTTTTATCCTTAATTTATCGACCTGGTACTGGGAATTATTGGACTTATCTGTCTGTAATGAGAGTTCAAGCGATTGGGCGGCACACATGGACCCTGGTATCCTTAATTTCCTTAATTTATGTAGAATTCATGTGTCTAACAACTTTTAGGATTTAGCATATAGAATAATATATTAAGGAAAAGAGTCCTAGTCAAATAAGAAAAAGAGGATCCAATCTATAAGGAAACCCGTAGAGGCAGCAAAAGTAGGGAAGCCCGTAGCATTCTTAGGCACCTGCACACCTGTACCTTACTAATTCGATGCTTTCTCTCTAAAGCATGAAATCTATACAAAAGTAGAGCTATGAAGGTGCTGCTGATACCATTTGCAAGATACTACATTCTATTTGTAATGGATCATTTTCTTATTCACATATATGCAGGTTCTAGGTGATGTAGTTGAATCTATCGCTGGTGCAATTTACATTGATGCCAAGCATGACAAAGAAATTGCTTGGAGAAGCATGAAACGGATCCTGGAACCTCTTGTCACCCCTGATACTCTTCAGAATGATCCTGTGAAAGAGCTTCAGGAATTTTATGATTGCAAAGCTTACACTCTGAAGTACACATTAACTCGTGAGAACGGAGTAACCTCGGTGGTCGCAGAAGTGCGGACCGAAGGGACTACATACAAGGCCACTCGGACAGGGTTCAAAAGTTGGCAGCTAGTTCCGTCCTACACGATATGAAGGTTACAAATAGAATGTAGTATCTTGCAAATGGTATCAGCAGCACCTTCATAGCTCTACTTTTGTATAGATTTCATGCTTTAGAGAGAAAGCATCGAATTAGTAAGGTACAGGTGTGCAGGTGCCTAAGAATGCTACGGGCTTCCCTACTTTTGCTGCCTCTACGTCTACGGTCACACTAAACCTGTACAGAAATGTTTACTAAGTATAGAGAGTTATCATTGCCTCTCTTCTTTTTATACTCCCTCTGTTTCCAATTATAAGTTGTTTCGACTTTTTTGGTTTATCGTCTTGCTATGCATCTTATGTCTAGAGTATTCTATGAGGGCATTAGCTATTTATAGGTCAGCCAAGACGTAACTTTGGCGCAATTCTGTCATCTGCGTGTAATGGCCCGAGATCAATGAAACTTTATCTGAAAAAAATATCTCAAGCTGGCGCTAAGGTGTTCCTACTAGAGGTTTTTCCTGTTTGCTCAGTTGCATGGGGAAGGAAAGATATCACACCCCCCCGAATTGTTTGCAGAATTCTAGTATATTGTAACGACCAACGCTTTTCTTTTTTAATTTTTTTGAACTAGGAAAATATCTCCATTACTCATAAACAAGTGCCAAATCATTGGAGCAGGGGCGGATCCAGGACTGACTTCCAGGGGGGGCTAATTAGTTGCATTTAACATGGTGATTTTAGCCTAATTAAACAGTAATCTATAGGTAAATTCAGGCTCACAGGGGAGGCCAAGAACGAGGAGCACAAGAAGAAGGTGGACAGAAGGTGGACATGAAGAACTCGCTTGAGAACTATGTCGGTGTGGCAACATGACCATGTTGAGATCATCGCCAACGACCAGGGCAACCGCACAATGCCATTGTAACGGGAGAGGGGATGGGGGCAAGCGTCGCCACCGAGAACCCGCCGTGGAGGGGAGAGAGGGGATGGGGGAAAGCCGGTATAGAAGTGACCTGGTAAACGACGTATCCAATCGCCGGAGGAGAGACCACCGCCGGAGGAGAGACCGCGGGGCGCTTTGAATTCGCTGGCGTATCCATAGGACCTGGTTTTATCATCCCCTGTCAGATTTTTTATCATCCTCGGTCAGATTTTATCGTCCTCCATCAGATTTTATCGACTATGCACCTGAATTTATCGACTCATGGTTTTATCGTCCGCTGTTACATTTTATCGACTCAGGAGAGGGTTCTATCGTCCTCTGGTCTGTCAGATATTATCGTCCACTGTCCTTTTATCGACTCAGGAGAGGGTTTTATCGTCCTCTGGTCTGTCAGATATTATCGTCCACTGTCCTCATTTTATCATCCACTGTCCTCATTTTATCGTCCTCTGTTTGTCCTTTGACCCCTAGGTGCGACTAGCCATGTTAGGACCAGCGGCCTTATACTTCTCTGCCTCCTGCACCATCTTCTCAATCTCCACTTTGCTCATCCGGCCCTTGGCGGCGGCGTCGATGTGCCTCGAGTGGGAGCTGGCGTATGATCACGCGGTCGTCGCTCTTTGCCCCGCCCAGTTGGCAGCCCAGGCGGAAGTCGGAGAGCCATAGCTTGGGCTCGACCTCCCCGTCATACTTCACGATGTTGGTCGCTGGTCGAAAGCGGTCGGGGAGGGTTGAGCTGCGGATGGCCCGGCTGAAGACCCTGGGGCCCGGGGGCTCGAGGGCTTGCCGGTCCTCGTCACTGTCGTAGCGCCCCCCTCGATGGGCGTTATAGCCACGCTCCTCGGCCCCTTTATCCTTGCGCCGGCGGTTGATGTTGTTGCAGGCGTCATTGGGGTCTCGAGGTGGTCGGTTGTCGATGATCCACTCCCGGACTAGCCATTGTAACAAGGGCCGGTTGAGCAAAGAGGAGACCGAGAAGATGGTGCAGGAGGCAGAGAAGTACAAGGCCAAGAATGAGGAGCACAAGAAGAAGGTGGACATGAAAGCCTGACCGTGTCGAGATCATCGCCAACGACCAGGGCAACCGCACAATACCGTTGTATGTGGCGTTCACCGACTCTAAGAGGCACATCGACGCCGCCGCCAAGGGCCGGATGAGCAAAGTGGAGATTGAGAAGATGGTGCAGGAGGCAGAGAAGTATAAGGCTGCTGGTCCTAACATGGCTAGTCGCACCTAGGGGTCGAAGGACAAACAGAGGACGATAAAATGAGGACAGTGGACGATAAAATGAGGACAGTGGACGATAATATCTGACAGACCAGAGGACAATAAAACCCTCTCCTGAGTCGATAAAAGGATAGTGGACGATAATATCTGACAGACCAGAGGACGATAGAACCCTCTCCTGAGTCGATAAATCTATTTCCTATTTGACTCGGTGACCGATGGCAGGCGGCGGCGCGCCTGCCCCTGCCTCCTGGCGCGCGCGGCCCCTCCTCTGGGTCGGCCGTGCCCGGCCTTGGGCCTGGTGGCGCAGGGGGGCCGGCCCCTATCCCTACGCCCATGACATCTCTCCCCCCTTCCTTCAGGCGGTGCGTCCTCGCACCGCTGTCCTGTTTCTGCTGGAGTTGCTGTCGGTGGTGCTAAGGTGGAGACGTCGGCAAGCTGGATGTCGAGGTAGCCCATGACGTCGTTGTAGTCTCCATTGGTCAACTCGGAGGCGGAGAATATGAATCGATATCTGCACTGGCCAATGTTGCCGTAGATGTGGTAGTTTGATTCGATGAAGTTCCATGGAGAGCTATACGATTGGCGTGCTGACTGGAGATCAATGTCGGGCACCACTCCTGCAAAATGTGATCCTGACTGAACATGTTGTTTACAGGTTATATTGCATCCGACTCAAGCAAGAGTCCTTACTGTCCGGGAGAACGCTAGGTTACAGGGTTTCCCTGATTACTACCGATTGTTTGGTCCGATCAAGGAGAAGTAAGTTCCTGTTTTTAGTTTGCCTTACCTGATCATTTTTGAAAGTCAGCTCTGCTCTGGGCCTGTTCTGCTGCCTGTTACAACACTGTTGGACAGCCATTGCATAATAGTTTACTCTTAGAAGCAGGATCATGCTGCATTATAATCCTTGCCTCTGAACATGTGTGATTTCTCTGATGGCTATAGGTATATTCAAGTCGGCAATGCAGTAGCTGTCCCTGTTGCCCAGGCACTGGGCTACTGTCTAGGGCAGGCCTACCTGGGTGAATCTAAGGGGAGTTGCGCTCTGTACAAGCTACCTCCAAGTTTCACCGCTTTGGGTCAAACCGCGGTGCAGGCGAGGGCCACTTCTGTTGATGCTCCTGCAGGGGAGGTGGTTCAGCAGGAAAAGGATCAGAGCTGAGCTGAGCAGGCCAACACAGCAGGATCAATTCTTTATGGTTGGGTTCGATTCGGGCCCATCCAATGACATGTTTACGACCATGCCGATTCTTATGATTTGTGATAAATGTAAGCAACGTGCACTCGAGCTCTGAGTGCCGGTTGTACTGTGGGTTGAGATTTCAAAACATTCATTCATCAGGCCGCCTATTTGTAGCTGATGTTTCTTGTGCCATTTCAGTTTAGCAATCTGCTGAGAGGCTTTGTCATGTATGTATGTATGTATGTGTATTGTATCATTCATTCTTGTTAAATGCAAGTAAGAAAATATTTGATCATTGTTCAGCATGAACAATTTTTCATCATTTGGAGTTCAGTAGGCACTGAAGTAAGTCTCTGAATGCTTTGACTGTAGTCTTTACCTTTTATTTTCAGTCAAGTGTAGGTAAGGCAACTTAGCACCTGTTATTTATCCTCTCATTTTGCTAGTGTTGTGGGAAAAGATTGCCTCATGGTTTACAAGACAGTTTGATTCTTCGATCCACTTTGCTTGTTTGGCCGCAAGATTTTGCATGTCTAGTATGGTGACTGGTAAACTATCTCATGCTTGGTGTTTTATGCATACTGCCTCCGCGTTAAATATGATGCAATTCTAAGTATAAATGGCACTTGCCTAGCTTTTTGAATCAAAGAGCTGAACAAGTCATAACAAAATAACAACATTTGTTTATGTTTTGATCAAAGGCACTTGCCTAACTTTTCAAACAAGGCACTTGTTGAAACACGGAAAAGATTAATCTTTTTTTGTTTATGTTTGGATCAAAGGCACTTGCCTAGCTTTTCAAAAAGCAGAATATATTTTTAGTTGGTCTCATATCAGCTTACATCGAACAAACAAAAAACATAGCCAAAGGATTGCCAAGGTTGGACATGCTCTACGAAAGCCAGATGGGAGTTCTGAATGCTTATTGACATGTTGACAAAGCTGGCCGAAAGGGCTTCAAGTCACTTGTTATCCTGGGATGTCGGTGGGCTGTGGAGGCATCATAATCCATTGTTTTTAGGTGCTGCCTCAAGTTGAACCTTGGTCCTAAGCAAGGTTTGAGATGAAGCTCAGCCATGGTGACTGGCGAAGATTTTAGCACACGTATGTGTGAGTGAGTGAGTGACTTTGTTCTCTCTTCATGCACCTCTTAAGTGATGGTGTAGGTCATTATTAGGTGTGTTGTTGTGAGTTTCTATGTGGGGTGTGTGTTTTGTTTTCTTCTTGGTGTGTTTGATGGACAACGTTTTCTTAACATAAACGACATGCAGTTGCCTGGCTTGTAAGGGGAAAACAGTCAAAATTCGCCAGACTAAAGGGCACTTTCATTCATCAGAATTCTAGTATATTGAAACTGAAGCTTTTACCATCTTGTCATGCAAATGCAGATCAATATCTAAAGTAGCAGCTTCTTTCGCTATACTTGCATCAATTAATATAAAAAGAGAAAGTACAACCGGATATATTTCCTAGTTTATGCCATAGAAGTCCAACAGACTGTAAAAGATGTTAACAAATAGTGCTACAATATGCTATGCCTAAACAAAAGCACATGTCATTCATGGAATCTGGAATCTTATATGGACAGACGAACAGAGCGGAAGGGAAAACATACTTTTGGCCCCTTAGAAGGTCCACTGGATAAGAGGCTGGTTCTATCCATGGATGAACCATCGAGACTATTCACATATTCAGTGATTTGGTCTTGTAGAAACCCAGAAGAATGAGATTAGGTGGGTAGAAAATTTCGGGCAACAAGCTATTATTAATTTTTTTGCTCTTTTATTGTATGGATTCATAATCATCGTTCTTGTAATTTGGTAGCCCACAATTTAGTTGTACTGATCCAGTGTTGGATAGTATTCTGTTTTGTATCCAGTATTTTGTAGCCAATGATTTGGCACTTGTTTATGAGTAATGGAGATATTTTCCTAGTTAAAAAAAAGAAAAAAGAAAAGCGTTGGTCGTTACAATATAGTAGAATTCTGCAAACAATTCGGGGGGTGTGATATCTTTTCCTTCCCCATGCAACTGAGCAAACAGGAAAAACCTCTAGTAGGAACACCTTAGCGCCAGCTTGAGATATTTTTTTCAGATAAAGTTTCATTGATCTCGGGCCATTACACGCAGATGACAGAATTGCGCCAAAGTTACGTCTTGGCTGACCTATAAATAGCTAATGCCCTCATAGAATACTCTAGACATAAGATGCATAGCAAGACGATAAACCAAAAAAGTCAAAACAACTTATAATTGGAAACAGAGGGAGTATAAAAAGAAGAGAGGCAATGATAACTCTCTATACTTAGTAAACATTTCTGTACAGGTTTAGTGTGACTGTAGACGTAGAGGCAGCAAAAGTAGGGAAGCCCGTAGCATTCTTAGGCACCTGCACACCTGTACCTTACTAATTCGATGCTTTCTCTCTAAAGCATGAAATCTATACAAAAGTAGAGCTATGAAGGTGCTGCTGATACCATTTGCAAGATACTACATTCTATTTGTAACCTTCATATCGTGTAGGACGGAACTAGCTGCCAACTTTTGAACCCTGTCCGAGTGGCCTTGTATGTAGTCCCTTCGGTCCGCACTTCTGCGACCACCGAGGTTACTCCGTTCTCACGAGTTAATGTGTACTTCAGAGTGTAAGCTTTGCGATCATAAAATTCCTGAAGCTCTTTCAAAGGATCATTCTGAAGAGTATCAGGGGTGACAAGAGGTTCCAGGATCCGTTTCATGCTTCTCCAAGCAATTTCTTTGTCATGCTTGGCATCAATGTAAATTGCACCAGCGATAGATTCAACTACATCACCTAGAACCTGCATATATGTGAATAAGAAAATGATCCATTACAAATAGAATCGGTGGTGCTAAGGTGGAGACGTCGGCAAGCTGGATGTCGAGGTAGCCCATGACGTCGTTGTAGTCTCCATTGGTCAACTCGGAGGCGGAGAATATGAATCGATATCTGCACTGGCCAATGTTGCCGTAGATGTGGTAGTTTGATTCGATGAAGTTCCATGGAGAGCTATACGATTGGCGTGCTGACTGGAGATCAATGTCGGGCACCACTCCTGCAAAATGTAGGGTCTGCAAAGGCCGTGGAGGTCGGGGAAGCGAATACACCTGTCCTGTGTTGATCTCGCCCCGAATGCGGCGACAAATTGTTGCTGGAGTCGTTGTCGGAATCGTTGTCGTGAGGTGATGCAGCGTCCCATAGAGGAGATCTCCATCATAATTTTGGTGGGGGAAAATCTCGAGCTGGCCAACTGTCAAATTCCATGGAATGTGGACGTTGGCGATGGAGAGGAACTGGTGGCCGTTCTTGTCGAAGAAGACAGCCGTTGTAGCTGGGAGCTGATGGCGAGGCCACTCTTCTTGCAATAGAATGCTAGATGGGAAGGCCTGAGTTGCTGGTGTCGACGTTGCCGTGTGTAGTCCAATGGCAATCCGCGAAGGGCACTCACCACGCCACTCGATCATAGTAACATCGCAAAGTTAGATCGCTCAAGTGGCACTAGACGACCGATATGCAAACAAGTTTGCTCCTCTTAATAGTACGACCATCTATCCTAAACCCGGTCATAAACTTCTCTACACACCTATGACCGGTGAAATAAAATGCCTTACAAATATACCTTTGCCTTGCGCATTCCATTCCATCTCTTCCGGTGTTGATGCAACACATGCACCAACCTATCTTCAAATGATATGATCCACTTCATATCATCACATGGCCTCCATGGTCCATCGATCTTGACATCTCTTGCTCTTCACCATCGCTTCGGTCCTTCGGCGCCAAGTCTTGCTTAAGCCTCCCGACACTCGGTACCAACGGCTTCAAAACCTCAACTTGCCCTTCACCTTCGCAACCGGTCCATCAAGCCAAGTCTTGTCTTGATCTTCACCATCTTAGCCACATGACCACATGTCATGTTTCATGTGCATTAAGCTCCTTCATGATCATCACATGTGTGAGTTTCACATCAAATCCAAGCCATTTACCTCCATGGCTCAAGTGCTCACACACATGTACCTGTGGACTAATCCCTGTGTATCTCATATAAACACCATTAGTCCACCTAAGTTGTCACTCAATTACCAAAACCAAACTAGGACCTTTCACCCGGCACCGCCAGACCGTGCCCGCCTCATCCTCCAGGTCGGCGGCGAGGTCATGCGCCGAGAGGCCGTCGTCGAAGCCGGTCAGGATCGCCCGCGTCGCCGTCCCCGTCGGCCACGCCATGGGGCCGAAGTCAATGCGTTGGACCACCGACGGCGGGCGGCATGCGGGTTGCAGTTGCAGGTGGCAGCGTTCGTGAGGGAGGTGGTGGTGGTGGATAGGCTTGGATGGCCTGAGAGCGCGTTGGAGATGGGCACGGCGGCGAGTGCACTCAGGGCTGCGGCTGCGGCGGCCGCAGTGCGCCGCCATGGGTCTCCTGGACTACTCCCTCCTACTGTTGTGCAGCGAGATTATCGCTTGAGCTTGATGACCGAGTTATATAGTAGAGCCGCGCGTTAGGTACCAGCCACGTTCATTTGCCTCATGCCGTTGGTTTGAGATCTGAGATCCCGGACTCGCGCGTCGAGGTCGGTGACGTCGTGGCGCCCGGGACCTTCCTCGTCGCCTGGCGCGGCGACACCGATGACTCCGACTCCGATTCTAACCCCGCCGCCGCCTCGGCACTGGGTCTCTAGCTTCATTGTCTTTCAGCATTGTCACCACCCCATGAATTCATCCAACTACCTTGATCATTTCTGCCATTGAAATCTCCAGATTCCTGACCCCCTACCCCTACCCGTACCTTGCCCAAAGCCACGTCCACCTCCAAAATTTCCAGGCCTGTTCCAACTGCTATTCTGATCATCACCACCAAAAGATTTTGGTTTATCCCAATTGCTGCCCCCAGCTTGGTCTGAAGCTCCGGCTTTGTTCCAATTTCCAGTTTCATTGTTTGTTTCTTCAGAATTAGCAGATGGAAGGTAAACAAATGTCGCCAGGGTGGGCTGCTGGCTGCTAGGCCGGGGTGGGCTGCTGGCTGCTGGGCCAGGGCGCCTCTAATCGTTTTGAGTCCCCGGGCAGGTAAACCCTAATCATTTTGAGTCCCCGGCTAAACCCTAATCGTTTTGAGTCCCCGGGCAGGTAAACCCTAATCGTTTCGAACCTCCCCGCCTCCCCGCCACTCCGACGATCTCCCCCGGCTCCTCGCGCCACTCCGGCGATCTCCCCTGCCTCCAAGACTGATGACCCACAAGCAGAGCAGAAAGGAGGTTGATGATGAATATCAACCAGAGTTTGAGCAGAGAGGAGGTTCTGCCTCCGAGTCAGAGGGTGATGATCAACCGCCAGAGGTATGCAATCCTCCTTGCAAGCAGTTCATGATGCCACAGCGTGTTTGATTTCCTTCCCACATTATTTGCACATTATTTGTCTGGTTCATGCATTGTCTGAATCAATCCGGTGCATTGTCTGAATCAATCTCCTTCATGACGGTAGGCATAGGTACCTTAGGTTTGAGCTGTAATCGACCATAAAACAATACGGTAAGTCTCCTATTATACATAACCACGGTACCTGCATGTATGAGATGGGGAGAACCATTATGGTGATGACTCATACACAATGGCCATCTAAAAAAGCAGGCGACGTGGCCCAAAGATACTTTTGCATAGTTAATAGCTCTTCATGTGCTGATCGCTTGATCCCACAATTAACAGATTTGAGCATCAGTTGTTTTGGGTGTTCGGGCCTCAGACCTGGAGCAGCAGGTTCAGGAAAATGTTGTGGAAACTCATCCTCACCATGACCCTCCAGCATGACACACATGCCGCCGTCGCCTCCGGGTATAATTTAGGTGAGGAATTGGGGAACTAAACAAGGCACACACCAAAGGGCCTAGCAGATTCTCATTCTCTCCTTCTCCTACGCAAGTCGCGTGCTCCTAGCGCCGCCGCTGCTCCTCCTCGCGGCCAAGCGCCGCCTGCTACGCCCCGCGGCGCCGCTGATCTTCCTTCTCCGGCCAGCTGCTCCTCCTCCGCCCTGCTGGCCCCAGCGGCGCGCTTCTCCTTCGCAAGTCGCGTGCTCCTAGCGCCGCCGCTGCTCCTCCTCGCGGCCAAGCGCCGCCTGCTACGCCCCGCGGCGCCGCTGATCTTCCTTCTCCGGCCAAGCGGCCAGCTGCCAGATCCGGTGTGGGCGAGCTCGCCGGGGGCCGCCGCCACCTGCTGCTTGCTCTGCCTCCTCGCGCTGTGGGCGAGCTCGCCGGCGGACGCCGCCACCTGCTGCTTGCTCTTCCTCCTCGCGCTGGCCATGGCCTCGAGCAGAGCAGGTGGCGCGGAGGCACCGCGACGGCGCGACCTCAACCTCCTCCGTCCTCTCTGTTCCGGTGTTCCTCCTGTTCAGGTCTTCCCCTCTCACGGCCCACGGGCCGTGCCTTGGGCCGAAGGCCAGCACGACACAGGCACGGCCCGTCAGGCACGACGGCCCGTCGAGGCCGAGAAGTTGAAACGAAATGGTAAAACTAGGGTAAAATCCCCACCAGTTGCCCGTCGGAGAGCATTCATTGCGAAGCGAGACCGAAGCCGTTGAGGAGCATTGCGAAGCCGCAGTTGAGCAGATTGTGAGCAGGTATGCCGCCGCGACGCCGGCAGCAGGTGCCTCCAATAGGCCGTGAGCAGGTATGTCGCGAGTCTCTCCTGGTGATTTTCTGCTCTCCGAGAATGTATTTCTAGTTTTCTATCTATGCCGCCCATGCCTTAATCTTACTTGTGCATTCCAATCCAGGCAGTATGGTTTTGATTTTGTTTGGATCGTAGGCAGTATGTTATAAAACATGGCATGTTATAAGTAGTCGTATTAAACAGTTCTTTTGAGTTTTGATTTCATAAAATCTGTTTCCCTTTATGTATAGGAGGAAGTGGATGAACAGGAGGAAATGCTCCGAAGGGCGAGAGGAGGTGAGGAAGTGGATGAACAGAAGGAAATGCCCCGAAGGGCGAGAGGAGGTAGCGACATGAGATTCGCAACAGCTGACATAATGAAGCTGAGGCATTCATTGTCAGAAGAGGCACTGGATAGGCTCAAACAGCTTGGCTTTAAGGACTGTTTGGAGATATCTTTGTTTTCCATAGGGTGCAGAGATTTCATCCGATCAGTGGTCACAAAATGCAAAGTTGTGAAGTCCAATGGCCAAACTTATATCCTGTTTGATATGGACCCTCGGAACCCACGCTACATGTCGGCTGAGGCAGTAGGTGTCATCCTTGGTGCTCCAAAAGGCACGGATAGCAATGCAAAGCCTAGCGAGGCGAGCAAGGATCTGGGTCCACTGCTGCGTGAAATATTTGAGCTAAGTCCGAAAGATCCTATTTCTGCATGGGCAATCTTAGAGATAGCAAACTTTGCTAAGGGGTATGATCCGGACATTGAAGTCAAGTGCTATCTCACGCTTCTGTTTAATGGGCTGCTGATGCCCAACACTTCACTTCACATCTCTTCTCGTTCCATGGCTTATGCTGAGGACTTGGAATCAATAGGCAAATATGACTTGCCTAAGCTTGCGCTGGACAATATTGCAGACAGTCTTGACAACAAAAAAAAATCTGTTTATAACCCAGCGACATTACTTGTAAGCTTCTTTCCTCTTATCCTTTCATTTTTCTAGGGACAAATTCACTCTCTAAAAGTTATTATGGTTTACAGATGTTTTTGCTTGACAATATTGATTGGAATCATCCTGAGGATGGTGAGCCTGTTGTTCCTGAGGATGGTGAGCCTGTTGTTCCTGAGGATGGTGAGCCTGTTGTTCCTAAGGTTGTTCCTGAGGATGGTGAGCTTATTGTTCCTCGAGTCAAGTTTTATACTACAGAGATGGTGTTGAAGCGTACAACAAATTTAGATTTAGAGAAAATAAAGGTAATGTTTTTACTCTACGATATTGCTATAAATTGTTGATGCATTGAATTACATTTTATGTGCATGTTTGTAGTTCAAACCCTGGAACGACACAGTCTACGCCAAGAAGGGCGTAGAACAGCCTCAGATCCAGCGCGAGGAGAACAATGTCCAGGCTAAGAAGGTGTCCAAGATCCGCACAAGACAAGATGCAAGGAAAGAGGACAAGATGCGTGGAAAAAGGACAATGTCTAAAGAAAAGGTACTTTCCACTTTCCACTGCACATTGAAGTTGAGTACTTTCCACTGAAGTTGAGTACTTTCCACTGAAATTGAGTTTTTTCAGGAATGTGCAGAAGATGGCACATCCGTGTCCATTCCTCTGCTAAAGGATTTATTGAACATTGAAGTGCTTCCAGGGAATATTCAATCTGAAGTCATCATGGTCGTGGATCAGGCTCAACAGGAGCTAGCAAGGGACTTAGGGCGCGTCATTAAAGACCACGTGATCAGCCGTGCCAAAACTATGGCAAGTCAGTTTCAAGCTTTTCTTGATCCCAATAAGTCCATGGATGTTGATGCCACTGAATCTGCTGGTCCAGTGTCGCCCCATCCAGAATCTGCTGATAGTTATAAGGATGAGGAACTAGTGACGCCCCATCAAGTGAATCACCTGGATGATGGTTCTCCATTCCACCTTTGGGACCATACTGGGCATCCAGTGACCCGCTCCAGGGGCAGTGCTTCTTTACCGACATATCCTTTTATTGCCTTCCGTCTTGCCAATATAGATCAGGGGAAAGTTCCTTATTCTGCAGCACGCTTTCTTTCAAGCTCAAGGAAGAGGAAATGCAGTAAGGTGTGTGCAGATAAATGGCCAGAGACTTGCAAAAGACTTTGTCAGAGTTTTATTAATGTTGCGACGAAAAAGAAAGAGCAAGAGACAGAGAAAAAGCAGCCAGGGACAGAGGAAGAGACAGAGAGGACAGAGGAAGAGAGAGATGGGCAAAACATTCCCCTACCCAAGAGGACCAGTACGCGGTCCATTTACTCTAGATTTGCAGCTTCACCATATGCATCTCCACTGTTTAGCCCCAAAGTGGTGACAAAAGAAATGATCACTGCGACCATCAATCATTTGCAGTCTTGCGAGACTGTATCTGAAGAGTTGATAAATATCAGAGGGGTGAGCATCTCTAGAAATACACTGATCAGTCTGACCAATGACAAGATCAACATCAGTATGGACTTCATAAGAGCATTCATAGACTGCAAAAGATATGATAACAGAAATGGACCAATATACTTTTTCCTGCCACAATCGTTTGTAAGTCATTACCCACAATTCTTTTTTTTCCCCCTCTTTACCTGTGAGTTACTCATTTTCTTTTCCTACAAGTGCAGAAATCTATTGAGGATGGAGCATTAGAAAAAGATTTCCTGGAACATAATAGCGGGCAAGTGAACAAATCGAAGGATAAGTATGAGCTGGTAAGTGTCTTCCATGTGTCTCCATGGGTATATATGACGTGTAATTAGGCCTAGGACTAGAACTGTAGAAGCCCATGATTGATTGTCTAATCAATCAGTATCTTATTATTATGATACTATTTTTAGAGTAATATACTAATAACTATGGCACCCCCCTCAATTTAGCTCTAGCTTCGCCACTGTGTCTCTGTGTATGGATGTCTGTGTATGGAGGCTAACAAATTTGTGTTTACAGGCATTTATCCTTGTGTTCGCCCGTGATGGCAGTATGCTTGTCTTCCATTACAGTAAATTGCACCATAAGTTTGGGTTTCTAAGCTGCAATAATTCTAAGGAATCCTGGGATGAAGGCCTTGCAATGTGCGAAACCCTGTTTAAAAAAACAGTATCTATCGTAGGCACGAAGAGGGGGGAGGTACGATGCCTCAGAAAGAGCTGTCTTGTTCCGTGGACAGAATCTATGAATAAGATATCTGATGGCAATCTATTGGGCTTATTATTTTTGGAGTGCTACTTTGGTGGTCAGCATTGGCTACAGGGGGAAATGATTACAAATGGTAAAAGTATATTTGTGCGTTACCTTTTATACCACAAGTTAAACAAAGCGACCCTGCCCATGGAGTTTAATGATCCACTTGCCAAGCCGGTAAGGCCTTTTCTAACTATTCATCTTTTTGTCTATATTTGTACAAGTGTTTTACTTCTGTTGCATTCTTGCAGCAGAGTAAGGGCATTAAAAAGAAGAGACCACTACAGAAGGCAACTGCGAGAAAGGCAAAGAAAACTTTGACAGTGTCGCAGATAATTCATCAGAAGGCAAAGGACATTGCGCTGAGAGCTCGGAAGACAAAGCAAAATAAGCCATCAAAGTAGAAAAAGAATGAGAAGAGCAATGGCTGCGGAAGTTCACTGGGACCCTTTTTTCATGTAATAGTGCAGGCGGTTAGTGTGGGAGCTGGCTGGAACCCTTTTGTTGTGTACATAGTGCAGGTGGTTAAGCCCCAAGTGTGGGAGCTGGCTGGAACCTGGTTTCCAAAACAATGTGGTGGCTGGAACCTGGTTTTACCCCGTCACACTTTTACCCTGTTACCTCATGTTGCATGCTTGTCCTGTCGTGAACAATTAAACTTGGTCTGTAATAATTTTGCTTGTCCTGTGGTGACACGTTGTTGAGCTTGTCCTTCTTGGGCCCAAAACAGCAAAACAAACGGCCTCCAAAGTCCAATGTCGGAACAGCAAAACGGCGTTCCGACAAGCAGCCACCACTGAATGAGAAACTTAGCCTCCGACCCGACCAAGAGAGAAGACAGGGTCCCGTTGGACCCGAATGAGGAGCCGGAGCAGCACAGCAGCAGGCGGAGCAGCACAGCAGCAGGCCGAGCAGCGCGCGACGAACAGGCCAGCAGCATTTTACCCTACCCCTAAACGCCATTTTACCCTACCTCTTAATGCACATTTTACCCTACCCCTTAATGCCCATTTTACCCTACCCCTAATGCCAACCGGCCCAAAGCCACCATCCGGCCCGCTCCACTCTCTTCTCCCTCTACCCTGTCTCGCGGCCCAGACCAAACACGAGGCCCATGCAGCCTAGCTAGCCCACCAGCACAACCCCAGGACGGATTCCGACCAAAACACCAAAACGAACAAGGCCACGCCTGAAGCGACTCGCCGTCGCCCGTCCCCCTCGCCGCCTCGCGTCCAAGCGCCGCCGGCCGCCGCCTTTGCCGGTCGGAACCGCCCACTGCCGGCCTGCCTCCCGGTTCCAGCCCTCGCACCAGGACTGCCCACACCAGGACTGCTCCGCGATTGGGCGGCAAAGTCTGGTAGGCCTTGAGGAATTCATATAAGATAAAATCTTGGTGCGAGGTCCCCACGTACCAGGTGAAAATAATAAAAGTGGTAAATTATATATAGTTTTGGATCCTAGGATACCACAAGTGGTATATCTAGTCCTAAAAGCAAATGAGAGTCCATTTGGATCCTGGTATAAAAGTGGGTCTACCTGTATTAGACCCACCCAAACCATGAAAAGAAATTATACAAGTTATACCTCGCTTTTTACTAGGAAGTGGATGCCGCTATCTTGTGCAACCCCTGAACAGAAAAACTAGCAAAGTGAAGATAAACACACTCCAAACGAGACAAAGAAAGGTAAGGAAAAAAAGACGCAAAGTAACAAACCGAAGGGGGCATTTGGTATATTATTACCCTCATGTACTATGCTTTCTGCATAGGCCAACAGATCCGGATCACATTGGAACCCTTGCTGCCAGGTATCTATGAGAATCCTAGCAAGCTGGACTCCCCGAGTTGCAACAGGAAGAAGACACTGTGCAAGAGCTCCATAAAGCACTAACCCGTGGATACTATAATCTAACACAAGCGCCTACACCAGAGCAACATTGCCGCCGTGGTATGCAGCTGGCTCAAAGCAGTAAGCAGGTACAATAGGACTAAGATTCTAAATAATTTTGATTCACAAATTAGAGTACACCGATATTGCTCTTGGTTTCTGGTTAATAATGTGCATAAATATTCCTATAGATTTATTTTAGTTTGCAAATGAAGAATAAATAATTTGATTTCTGGACTTTGTGTGCCGCAATCTTGTGCACTTTTTTTTTCTCCAACATGGGAATACTCAAGTTCGAAATCCTGGCTCCGCCACTGTTTCTAGTCAACTCTAACCCTAGACACGACAGCACCGCGGGGGAGGGGGTGGGTAACCCTAGACACGACAGCACCGCGGGGGAGGGGGTGGGCAGCCGTAGAGGGAACAGACCTGGTCACCGCGGGGGAGGTCCGGCGGACGGCGGCCTTCGCAGGCCTGCGGCGGCGCAGCGCCGGTCCGGCCGACGGCGGCCTTCGCAGGCCGGCGGCGGCGCAGTGCCGGTCCAGCGGACGGCGGCCTCTGCAGCGGACGACGCGACGCAGCGGCTCACGAGGGGCGGCGGAGGGCCGCAGCGGCGCCGGTGTCGCAAGGCGGACAGCAGAAATGAGTTTGGTGCTCCGTGCACCCGTGCGGGAGCGGTGTGTAGGGTTTAGGTTTTCAGGGTGGCCCAGCGGGCCGGCTGCTTGACCCAATTAGCGATCCAAATTGCACGTTACCATGACCAACCTTTTTTTAATTTTTTTTAATGAATGAGACTCAAAAACAAATTAGAGAGAAAATTGCTATAATAGGACTCCAATCGTTGTGACTTCTCCCAAATAGGATTCCTAACGTTGGCATCGTTTAAATAGGACTCTAAACAATCTGCATAAGCTATAATAGGATTTTGGTCCTTTTAACTATCTTTTCCATCTCCCAAATATATTAACTTTTCAATATTGACCATAGTACCCTTCTGGACATAACATCGATCAATCGATCGTTTCACTTTACCGGGCTGTACCGTGGCCTGCTCGCCGCCTTGGCTGGCTGGCCTGCCGCCTTGGCTGGCTGGCCGGCCGCCGTGGCCTTGGCTGGCTGGCCTGCCGCCTTGGTTTTTATTAAATTGATGTTTAATTCAAGTTGTGCTTTAAATGGCTTGTCAAAACAAGTTTACTTACTGAGATGTTTCATCTCACTCTTACATCATCATATCATCTGAGATGACACAATTATTAGCAACTATAAAGAGCATATACAAACTTCGTATATTGTTCACATTGGAAATATATTTGATTTGCATTGGTTTCACAGATGCAAAATTGCTAATCATGAAACCCCTCGCTCAACTCTGGTATTAGTTCTGAAGAATCCTATCACTCGTAATTAGAAGCGCCTAGTATTGTATTTCTGATCTAAACAAAACAGAACACATATATACTTTATCCAAAATAAGTATTAAGCAAGGCTGATCTCTCTCGAACCAAAATTGAATTACTGTGGCAGAGCTGTTATGGAGTATGGACACCTTCTGTGGATGACTTCACCTGCTGGGAATCCTTTGCTAGAAGCGCAAACGAAAATATAGAATGGATGGGAATTAGGAGGGACCAGAGGTACTTGGAAGATGGGTAGTTTCAGTGGGAGGAAGTAGACGTTGCACTCTAGTACGTGCTCGTTGTCCACCGTGAGATCACGGACCATCGTCGGCGCTGACGAAGAGCCCTTCTCGGCGCCACTGCCGGCCTCCAGTGCGTCGGTGTAGACGTAGATGGTGTTGGAGCCCTCCGGCGGTGGCTGGCAGGCCACCCAACAGCCGTCGAGGGTGGTCGAAGTGTAGCCGACAGGGACGTTGTACTTGTGGTAGAGCTTGGAGCGTGCTCTGGCTGACGAGCTTGGACTTCATCTTCTCCGCCTCCGGCTAGGAGAAGCCGCTACTGATGCCTCCTCCTCTGGCTCCGTCATCATCGCGGAAGAACTTCACCAAGGTGGTGGCGTCAAGTCCGGCGTCCGCCGCCAACGTGCAGAGCTCCATGGCCGAGGAGGCTGCTGCCATCGGCGTTGACGAAGGATGGAGATCAGTGGGTGGAACAAGAATCGAGGGGCTAGCTATACTACTTTGGGTTTGGGCTGAGCATTTTGCATTTGCATGGGGGAAGGGAGGAGGAATTGGGAAGGAAGAGGTGCCGCGGAGCCATCGGACGCCGCCGTCGCCGCACGGAGCCATGCCGGAGAAGCGAGGATGCGCTGCTTCGGCTACGGAGCGGCTCGGCACGGCACAGCTACCAATCGACACATAGAAGCACAAACGAAAATATAGAATGGATGGGAATTAGGAGGGACCAAAGGTACCTGGAAGATGGGTGGTTTCAGTGGGAGGAAGTAGACGTTGCACTCCAGCACGTGCTCGTCGTCCACCGTGAGATCACGGACCAACGCCGGCGCTAACGAAGAGCCCTTCTCGGCGCCACTGCGTGGAAGAGCCTTGAATCGCCTTCAATCCCCTAGCTCCCCACTCTGTCCAGCAGCTTCTTCATCACCATGTCCATGTCACTGGTCACCACCGGCATACGGACAACGGCTCTACTCGGCTTCCCCCACTTCACCGCGCATGGCCAGGGCCTTGTCGACAGAGACCGGAGGAAGAAGAATTTGGTCTTCCAGTCTTGGGACCTCGGCATCTTGCCGCTGATGAAGAGGCAGCTGCATCCCGCCGGCCTGGACTTGAAGTGGTACCACCCGACGGAGTCGCCATTGTGGGTGCAAATTGAGAAAGTTTTATGTACGAGTATCAAAACTCCTCACCGATCCATACACCATGCCCAGGGCTAGCTAGTCTCCAAGCTCGCGCACCAATCCGTGTAGCGGCCGTGAAGGGTGGGGCGGCCAGCTTTGCTTTGACAAGTGCTGCGTTGCACAAGAGACGAGGGCGTACAAATGCATGGCCACGAGCTATGTGTCCAACGGGCCAGCTCCGGTTGGCGTGTGGCATGAGGGTGGCTCCATCCAATCTAATTCAGTCCGCTGGCATCAGATCCGATCGTACAGAATCGAATTAGGTTAATTGGCCCCACAATTACTGTTATGCGCATATATTCCTGTTTTATAAATGTAAATCCTTTTTTAGCAAGAAATTCTTGTTTACTTACTTCGTTTCTGGCTCTTATCAAAATCTTGTTTTGCTCAAAATTCCTGTTCTCAAGATTAAATTCCTCTTATTACTAAAAATTCCTTTGTTGTACTTCTTGCGTCTACCTTCTTCTTGTGCTCTTTGTTCTCAGCCTTGTACTTCTCTACCTCCTATACCATATTCTCGATCTTCTATTTGCTCAATCGGCCCTTGTCGTTAGTGACTGACTACTAGAGGCACGTTGGCAACATATGTAATGTGTAAATTATCGCTTGACAATATTTTGCTTCAGATCAACTTGATTTCTTACCCATCACATCGCTTTCACAGTTACCATTATGTGTGTATTGAATGAACAAAATAATTGAGAAAGGATACGACCAGTCTTGGTTTACCAGTCCCAATAAGAAGGTGGACGCAAAGAACTCGCTCAAGAACTACGCCTATGACATGCGCAACACCATCAAGGATGACAATACCGAAGATGGTGTTGATGGGGTTCATGGCAACCTAGTTCTTGGTGGCATCGCTGACGAGCCTCATTGCCAACGAGCCTCTAGGAGTTGGTCACCAATGACAAGGGCCGGTTGAGCAAATAGAAGATCAAGAAGATGGTGCAGGAGGCAGAGAAGTACAAGGCCGAGAACAAGAGCACAAGAAGAAGGTGGACGCGAAGAACTCACTCAAGAACTACGCCTGCAACATGTGCAACACCATCAAGGATGACAAGACCAAAGATGGTGTTGGCACGCTTAGGATTGCCATTGTGTACCCATCGGCTTCTCCGCCAAACGGCATTGAGTTTTTTCATAGAAACACATAATAGTTGATAACTGATAAGTTCAACATCCAAGTGCACACATTACTGATAGTTGAAGAACATAAATTCCCAATGTTTGACTCTAATCTTTTCTAAAACGTCAGCCGGATGAGCAAAGAGGAGATTGAGAAGATGGTGCAGGAGGCAGAGAAGTATAAGGCCGCTGGTCCTAACATGGCTAGTCGCACCTAGGGGTCGAAGGACAAACAGAGGACGATAAAATGAGGACAGTGGACGATAATATCTAACAAACCAGACGACGAGTGTACCAAATATCACACATACAGTCGCTGAATGTTTAAAGGAATGTTGAGATCATCGCCAACGACCAGGGCAACCGCACAATGCCATTGTAACAAGGGCCGGTTGAGCAAAGAGGAGACCGAGAAGATGGTGCAGCCGTTGTATCAAGGGTCGGTTGAGTAAAGAGGAGACCGAGAAGATGATGCAGGAGGCAGAGAAGTACAAGGCCAAGAATAAGGAGCACAAGAACCTGACCGTGTCGAGATCATCGCCAACGACCAGGGCAACCGCACAATACCGTTGTATGTGGCGTTCACCGACTCTGAGAGGCACATCGACGACCAGGGCAACCGCACAATGCCGTTGTAACAAGGGCCGGTTGAGCAAAGAGGAGACCGAGAAGATGGTGCAGGAGGCAGAGAAGTACAAGGCCAAGAATGAGGAGCACAAGAAGAAGGTGGACATGAAAGCCTGACCGTGTCGAGATCATCGCCAATGACCAGGGCAACCGCACAATACCGTTGTATGTGGCGTTCACCGACTCTAAGAGGCACATCGACGCCGCCGCCAAGGGCCGGATGAGCAAAGTGGAGATTGAGAAGATGGTGCAGGAGGCAGAGAAGTATAAGGTCGCTGGTCCTAACATGGCTAGTCGCACCTAGGGGTCGAAGGACAAACAGAGGACGATAAAATGAGGACAGTGGACGATAAAATGAGGACAGTGGATGATAATATCTGACAGACCAGAGGACGATAAAACCCTCTCCTGAGTCGATAAAAGGACAGTGGACGATAATATCTGACAGACCAGAGGATGATAGAACCCTCTCCTGAGTCGATAAAATGTAACAGTGGACGATAAAACCATGAGTCGATAAATTCAGGTGCATAGTCGATAAAATCTGACAGAGGACGATAAAATCTGACCGAGGATGATAAAAAATCTAACAGGGGATGATAAAACCAGGTCCTATGGATACGCCAGCGAATTCAAAGTGCCCCGCGGTCTCTCCTCCGGCGGTGGTCTCTCCTCCGGCGATTGGATACGTCGTTTACCAGGTCACTTCTATACCGGCTCGCCCCCATCCCCTCTCTCCCCTCCACGGCGGGTTCTCGGTGGCGACGCTTGCCCCCATCCCCTCTCCCGTTACAATGGCATTGTGCGGTTGCCCTGGTCGTTGGCGATGATCTCAACATGGTCATGTTGCCACACCGACATAGTTCTCAAGCGAGTTCTTCATGTCCACCTTCTTCTTGTGCTCCTCGTTCTTGGCCTTGTACTTCTCTGCCTCCTGCACCATCTTCTCGGTCTCCTCTTTGCTCAACCGGCCCTTGTTGTTGGTGATGGTGATCTTGTTCATCTGGCCGGTGGTCTTGGAGCAGCAGCTGCACGCGGGGGATGCGGGTGGAGCCGCCCACGAGCATGATGTCGTATGCCGCTGAGTCGGTGACGACTACGGGTTTTATTATCTCCACAGGAGGTGCTAAAACCTAAAACATGAGAATTACACCAGTCGACCTTCAAATCATTCACAAGTTTGGTCACAATGAAAGATGCTACAACTCTAGAACCAAAACAATAAAGATTCTAAAAACTACAAACGCATGTTGGCCTTGACTGACTCTAAGATCCTAACATAAAATCATAGGAAATTGTAGAAGTCTCCGAAAAATACAAAATTAATCTCTAAAAATCCATAATTGCGAACTCTCGCTGATTGGTCGGTTGCCCTGGTCGTTGGCGATGATCTCGACACGGTCAGGCTTTCATGTCCACCTTCTTCTTGTGCTCCTCATTCTTGGCCTTGTACTTCTCTGCCTCCTGCACCATCTTCTCGGTCTCCTCTTTGCTCAACCGGCCCTTGTTACAATGGCATTGTGCGGTTGCCCTGGTCGTCGATGTGCTTCTTAGAGTCGGTGAACGCCACATACAACGGTATTGTGCGGTTGCCCGGAATTCTAGAGCAGAAATAGGTTTCTCAGCTTAATCACGAAGTATACGCATAAAACTATAATTTGATAATTCTAACAAGACGTCTTGGTGTTAAACAAGAATTTACCAACGAACACACTTTTATACGCACGTGCGTGTTGCACATGCATATTAACTAGTTTTATAAAAAAAACAATAGATAACTACAAACGCATGTCCACCATCTTCTTGTGCTCCTCATTCTTGGCCTTGTACTTCTCTGCCTCCTGCACCATCTTCTCGGTCTCCTCTTTGCTCAACCGGCCCTTGTTACAATAGCATTGTGCGGTTGCCCTAGTCGTCGATGTGCGTCTTAGAGTCGGTGAACGCCACATACAACGGCATTGTGCGGTTGCCCTGGTCGTTGGGAAAAACCAACGGATGGACGGTTTCCAGGTTTGGGCCTCAAAACCTGGGTGCTGGGTTTCCAGGTTGAGCCACAAAACCTGGGCGCGACGGTTTCCAGGTTGAGCCTCAAAACCTGGGCGCGGGCCGGTTTCCGAGTTTGGGCCTCAAAACTCGGGCGCTGCGGGTTTCCGAGTTTGGGCCACAAAACTCGGGCTGGAGGCTGGTTTCCCGGTTTGGGCCTCAAAACCGGGGGCTGATGGAAAAGGCTGGTTTCCCGGTTTGGGCCACAAAACCGGGGGTGCAGAGCGAGGGCGGCACGTGGCGGCTATCCGGAGGTTGCGTCGAGGCAACGCTTCGGCCAGTGCGGGCGTGGCCGTCCGATACACCTACCACTCGGGTGGACCAGATTAGCCTTAGGGTTTTCCTGGCCGCTCTGTAATTAGAGTAAGGAGGGGTAGAGTAGGAAATAGGTTTAGGCTAGGTTAGTATAAGTAGTCTAGGGGAGACACCCTCCTCCCTATCTCAGTTAGTTGCTTTCATTTGCTAGGGTTTCCTGCTCTCCCATCCCCTGCTTTAGCTAGTTGAGATCCGCAGAGAGACTCCACTCTGTGTACTGTTGATTTGAGGAAGTGAGGCCGTATCCTCACCTTGGAGCACTGATCGATGTCTTGATTTGCGTCCTTGATTCGAGTTCGTGGCTGTGATTCGCGTTCCTCTTGTGTTCTTCGCGGAATCCTTTTTCTCCACGATTTTCCCGTCGCTTGATCTTTTTGCTCGGTTCATCTTTTGCAAATCCGTTTGAACCAAGTTGTTCTAGATCGTGAGGCACTTCTTTCCACTGAAGGAATCATCCTCAAACCTCACGGTCTAGGAGATCGAACGATTTTTCGTTTTGGATCGCGTTCTTGCTCCCTTGCCTCGATTTTCTTCGATTCACCAATTTGGAGTTAGGTTCGAGCCATGATCTCTTAGGAGTAGCTCACTAACATCCTTGTGACTCCTCAAATCGAATCCTAGGCCTAGAGCAATTGATTCGGAGGAGATCGGGTTGAATCGTGAAGAACAGCGCTGTTATCGGGGGCATCGGACGCTTGAGTTCTTGGCATCGAACGCTGACCGAGTAGCACCGGACGCGCCGTTGCCACGTGTCAGTTTCTGAGCTTTTAAGTGGCATCGGACGCGTCCGTTGGCCATCGGACGCGCCTGTGCTTTTGCATCGGGCGCTTGCTGTTCACTGTAGCTAGCGTCCGATGGGTGTCCAGTGAGGTTCCAGAAATCCTCATTTTACATCGGACGCGTCCGTTGTCAGGGCATCGGACGCGCCAGCCCATCGGACGAGTTCATCGGACGCTCTTGGCCTAACCATCGGACGCTCCGTTGTCCATCGGACGCGTCCGAGGGTTGAGCATCGGACGCTGAAGGCTAGCGTCCGTTGCTTACGCAGAGAAGTTCCAGAGAGGCACTGTTTGCATCGGACGCGTCCGACGCTTGAACATCGGACTCTCCCAGCGTCCGATGCAGTGACTTCTGCACTGTTTTGTCCGCCGTCTGTTCGCGTGACTTCGGATTTGGTTTCCGTCTTTTGCGTTGGCTTTCTAGGGTTGTCTAGTGTCCCGCTGTGCTTCAAGGAAGCATCCACCCTACATTTAGGGTCGTGGACATTAGCAAGCTCTAGGGTTTGTTTTTGGGGTTGAATTTGGGACAGTGGCATCTAGTTTCCAAAAGGAAATTTTGAAGCTCCCATTCACCCCCCTCTGGTCTCTTTCGGGTATCTTCTCGGTCCTTCAATTGGTATCGGAGCAGGTTAAGGATCTTCCACCTTAGCCGGTTCCAGATCCACCGAAGGCGACATGGATCGCGGCGTGGGCAAACCGCCGTTTTTCGATGGGACGAACTATGCGTATTGGAAGATACGTATGTCGGCCTATCTGCAGAGCTTGGGCGCTTCGATCTGGGATATTTGCAACTCCCCTGATTACGTGGTCTTAGCTGCTCGTGTGACTCAACAGCAGATCGATGAGCACGATGCCAATAGCCGAGCCCGTAATGCTCTTTTCTCTTGTTTGAGCATGGGTGAGTTTGATCGCGTTTCTCACCTCTCTACGGCTCGGGAGATCTGGGACACCCTCATGCGTTTCCATGAGGGCACCTCTCAAGTCAAAACCCGACTCTACGAGTCGTTCAAGAGAGAGTATGAGAACTTCCGACATCAGCCTGGCGAGAGCATAGAGAGTTTATTCGCTCGCTTTCAGGTGATTGTCAACAGGATGAGAGCTAACAGAGAGCAGTTGCCTTTTGACGATCATGAGCGTGCTTTGAAGCTTTTGCACACTCTTGACCGTTCCGTGTGGGATTCTAAAGTTCAGGCGATCATCGAATCCCCGAACTATGAGACCCTCACCTGCGACGAGCTCTTCAGTAAGCTCAAGTCCAGTGAGATTGACGCTATGGCGAGGGCTTCTTTTGAAAATCCTTCTCGCCCGTCCATGGCTTTGGTTTCCGGCTCTTCCTCTAACCCCTCAGCTGGCTTTGCTCTTTCTTGTCTCTTTTCTGTTACAGAGGACCAGCTGGAGACGTTGGGAGACGACGAGTTGGCTTTGCTTGCCAACCGGTTCTCGCGGTTCCACAACAACCGTATGAACCGTCGTCGCGGAGGAGGACGCTCGGGCTGCTACGTTCGCCACGCTCAGCGACGTCGACGGCTCGGATGACGACTCCGCTGGCTCCAGCGACGACGAGTCCGTGAAGAAGAAGCTGGAGGACAAGTTCAACGGCTTGTGCTTCTTCGCCGGCGACGGAGGCTTGTGTACCATGGCGCTCGAAGATGAGGTCGGAGGCGAGCTGGAGCACATTCATTTTTTGTTTAAAACTTGAACCAAGTGTTAAGTGAATTGAAAAGATCGAGCCAGGGAAAAACCAACGGATGGACGGTTTCCAGGTTTGGGCCTCAAAACCTGGGTGCTGGGTTTCCAGGTTGAGCCACAAAACCTGGGCGCGACGGTTTCCAGGTTGAGCCTCAAAACCTGGGCGCGGGCCGGTTTCCGAGTTTGGGCCTCAAAACTCGGGCGCTGCGGGTTTCCGAGTTTGGGCCACAAAACTCGGGCTGGAGGCTGGTTTCCCGGTTTGGGCCTCAAAACCGGGGGCTGATGGAAAAGGCTGGTTTCCCGGTTTGGGCCACAAAACCGGGGGTGCAGAGCGAGGGCGGCACGTGGCGGCTATCCGGAGGTTGCGTCGAGGCAACGCTTCGGCCAGTGCTAGCGTGGCCGTCCGATACACCTACCACTCGGGTGGACCAGATTAGCCTTAGGGTTTTCCTGGCCCGCTCTGTAATTAGAGTAAGGAGGGGTAGAGTAGGAAATAGGTTTAGGCTAGGTTAGTATAAGTAGTCTAGGGGAGACACCCTCCTCCCTATCTCAGTTAGTTGCTTTCATTTGCTAGGGTTTCCTGCTCTCCCATCCCCTGCTTTAGCTAGTTGAGATCCGCAGAGAGACTCCACTCTGTGTACTGTTGATTTGAGGAAGTGAGGCCGTATCCTCACCTTGGAGCACTGATCGATGTCTTGATTCGCGTCCTTGATTCGAGTTCGTGGCTGTGATTCGCGTTCCTCTTGTGTTCTTCGCGGAATCCTTTTTCTCCACGATTTTCCCGTCGCTTGATCTTTTTGCTCGGTTCATCTTTTGCAAATCCGTTTGAACCAAGTTGTTCTAGATCGTGAGGCACTTCTTTCCACCGAAGGAATCATCCTCAAACCTCACGGTCTAGGAGATCGAACGATTTTTCGTTTTGGATCGCGTTCTTGCTCCCTTGCCTCGATTTTCTTCGATTCACCAATTTGGAGTTAGGTTCGAGCCATGATCTCTTAGGAGTAGCTCACTAACATCCTTGTGACTCCTCAAATCGAATCCTAGGCCTAGAGCAATTGATTCGGAGGAGATCGGGTTGAATCGTGAAGAACAGCGCTGTTATCGGGGGCATCGGACGCTCGAGTTCTTGGCATCGGACGCTGACCGAGTAGCACCGGACGCGCCGTTGCCACGTGTCAGTTTCTGAGCTTTTTAAGTGGCATCGGACGCTGGGCATCGGACGCGTCCGTTGGCCATCGGACGCGCCTGTGCTTTTGCATCGGACGCTTGCTGTTCACTGTAGCTAGCGTCCGATGGGTGTCCAGTGTGGTTCCAGAAATCCTCATTTTACATCGGACGCGTCCGTTGTCAGGGCATCGGACGCGCCAGCCCATCGGACGAGTTCATCGGACGCTCTTGGCCTAACCATCGGACGCTCCGTTGTCCATCGGACGCGTCCGAGGGTTGAGCATCGGACGCTGAAGGCAAGCGTCCGTTGCTTACGCAGAGAAGTTCCAGAGAGGCACTGTTTGCATCGGACGCGTCCGACGCTTGAACATCGGACGCTCCCAGCGTCCGATGCAGTGACTTCTGCACTGTTTTGTCCGCCGTCTGTTCGCGTGACTTCGGACAGTAGGGCAGGAGTTGACCTTGTGCATTTTGCTGCTCCGTTTCACCGGCACCTGCTCCATTGATACCTAAGTTGCTCCATTTTTCAGTTGTGCTCCATTCTGATCGTGGTTGCTCCATTTACACTGCTTCATTCTCACCTAAGTTGCGTCATTTTCCGAATGTGCTCCATTGGTACCTAATATGTTCCATTTTTCGGATATGCTCCATTATCCGTCCGTCCGACTGGGGTTTATAATTCTGTCACTGACTCGCCTGACCCAGCCAGCCCGCCGGACCCCGCCTCCAACGCCGGAGTCCGCCCGCCCCGCCTGGGTCTCAGAACCGAACACCCAAAGCCATTTTACCCTACCCCTTAATGACTCTTAAGGCCATTTTACCCTACCCCTAATTGCCCAATTTACCCTACCCCTTAATGTGCATTTTACCCTACTCCTAATTGCCCATTTTACCCTACACAATAATGTGCATTTTACCCTACCCCTAAATGCCATTTTACCCTACCTGACTTTATGCCCATTTTACCCTACCTGACTTTATGCCCATTTTACCCTACCCCCTTAATGTGCGTTTTACCCTACCAAGTTTATGCCCATTTTATGGCCGTTTTACCCTACCCGCTTTATGTGCATTTTACCCTATCCCTAAATGCCATTTTACCCTACCAGACTTTATGCTCATTTTACCCTAACCCCTTAATGTGCGTTTTACCCTACCCGCTTCATGTGCGTTTTACCCTACTCAGTTTATGCCCCTTTTACCCTACCTCCTTAATGGTGAGGATACAATGATATCAGAGATACGGGTATATTATTAGACCCCATGCGGGTATATATATATATATTTTTTCCCTGTGAGAGAGCTGCCTTCGCCGCTGCCACCGCCGGAGTTCCTACCGTGCGCGCTGCTGGACTTCCTGCCGTGCGCGCCGCTGGGTCCGAGGTCAGCGCCAGTAAAATACAAGCTCCCTTTGGCTCCGAGGTCAGCGCCATGAAAATATACGCTCCCTTTGGCTCCGAGGTCTACGCCACTAAAATACATTTTCCCTTTGGCTCCAAGGACAGTAAACAAACTAGTGGGGTGAGAGGAAAAAGTACTCCGTACTCGAGTGGGATAAGAGGGAAAGGTGTGCGACGATAGCGGTGGGCATGACCGGAACTCTAGCGATGGCACCCTACTATACCCGAGGGGCATCTCCCCTCCTATAGGAGTTCTTTAGTTTCTGAACCTTGGACTCTTCATTTGGGGGGCCAGGGGTGGGCCCCTTAGGTCCCGCGGGCCACCCTAGCGGGATCGAGGCCGACAACCCTTTTATGGCCTGAAATGGCCCATTCACGATGGCACCCTACTATACCCGAAGGGCATCTCCCCTTCTATAGGAGTTCTTTAGTTTCTGAACCTTGGACTCTTCATGTGGGGGGCCAGGGGTGGCCCCCTTAGGTTCCGCGGGCCACCCTAGCGGGATTGGGGCCGGCAACCCGTTCATGGCCTGAAATGGCCCGTTCACGACATGTTTTCACATGTTTTGGTTGGATATAGACATATAGTGACGAAGTAAATGTTGGTAGTAATTAAAAAAAAGAGTAAATGTTGGCATGGTAATGGGTTGTGATCCGGCCCCAACCCTGCCTTCTTGGGCCCAAAACAGCAAAACAAACGGCCTTTTTGGTCTGGGCCTTGTTTAGTTCCCCAATTCCTCACCTAAATTATACCCGGAGGCGGCGGCGGCATGTGTGTCATGCTGGAGGGTCTTGGTGAGGATGAGTTTCCACAACATTACGGTCTTCTACCACAGCATGGTGTCCGATCCTTGCCCCACCATCATCGCTAGTCCTTACATGGCTGGTCGCACCTAGGGGGCGAAGCATTACCGTGTCGAGATCATCGCCAACGACCAGGGCAACCGCACAATGCTGTTGTAACAAGGGCCGGTTGAGAAAAGAAGAGACCGAGAAGATGGTGCAGGAGGCAGAGAACCGGCCAGATGAACAAGATCACCATCACCAACAATAAGGTCCGGTTGAGCAAAGAGGACATCGAGAAGATGGTGCAGGAGGCAGAGAAGTACAAGGCCAAGAATGAGGAGCACAAGAAGAAGGTGGACATGAAGAACTCGCTCGAGAACTATGCCGGTGTGGCAGCATGACCGTGTCGAGATCATCGCCAATGACAAGGGCAACCGCATAATGCCGTTGTATGTGGCATTCACTGAATCTAAGAGGCTCGTTGAGGAGATTGAGAAGATGACCTTGTCGTTAGTGACTGACTACTAGAGGCACGTTGGCAACATATGTAATGTGTAAATTATCGCTTGACAATATTTTGCTTCAGATCAACTTGATTTCTTACCCATCACATCGCTTTCACAGTTACCATTATGTGTGTATTGAATGAACAAAATAATTGAGAAAGGATACGACCAGTCTTGGTTTACCAGTCCCAATAAGAAGGTGGACGCAAAGAACTCGCTCAAGAACTACGCCTATGACATGCGCAACACCATCAAGGATGACAATACCGAAGATGGTGTTGATGGGGTTCATGGCGACCTAGTTCTTGGTGGCATCGCTGACGAGCCTCATTGCCAACGAGCCTCTAGGAGTTGGTCACCAATGACAAGGGCCGGTTGAGCAAATAGAAGATCAAGAAGATGGTGCAGGAGGCAGAGAAGTACAAGGCCGAGAACAAGAGCACAAGAAGAAGGTGGACGCGAAGAACTCACTCAAGAACTACGCCTGCAACATGTGCAACACCATCAAGGATGACAAGACCAAAGATGGTGTTGATGGGGTTCATGGCAACGTGGTTCTTGGCGGCATCGCTGACAAGCCTCGTTGCCAACGAGCCTCTAGGAGTCAGTCACTAACGACAAAACATGGTGAGGATGAGTTTCCACAACATTACGGTCTTCTACCACAGCATGGTGTCCGATCCTTGCCCCACCATCATCGCTAGTCCTTACCCAAAACGATGGTGAATTTTCCGTCATTGATGGTGTGTTGATGACAACACTTTATTTTTCATCAAAACATTTAAGTGTGGTGGCAACATCCGATGTGACAGGCTATTTTTTTCCAAAAACCGAACACCCCCTCAATATTCTTATTAATGAAATAGTACACTTGGAGTCATGTTCACAGCAAGAAAAAGTATGAAATGAAGAAAAATCAGATCTTAAATGCAAGTATGGGGAATTATTAGGTGCGAAAATTAAGAGCAATGATTCCTAGGCAGCACTAACGGTTGATTTTTCATTGCGACTACTCGTACTACGAAAACAGTGTACTAGAAGTAACTAACCACGCATGCCAGAGTAGGTTGCCTTTGTTGCCAGCACCACAATCTGAAGCTTGAGCCCAAGTCATTCCAGAAGGGTGCGAGGAACCGTTGCCACCCATGTTGGCATTGCTGTGTTTGGTGACGTATTTGTGGAACTCCAAGGTGCCTACTGTTTCCCAACTAATTGCCCCTATTTCTTCGACTTCTTAGTTTTCCAGCCACCATCTGTATGCAGGGTAGGATTATGCAGTGTCAAATAAACCCACTGGTACCATTGCATTTTCCCTGTGAGAGAGCTGCCTTCGCCGCTGCCGCCGCCGGAGTTCCTACCGTGCGCGCTGCTGGACTTCCTGCCGTGCGCGCCGCTGGGTCCGAGGTCAGCGCCAGTAAAATACAAGCTCCCTTTGGCTCCGAGGTCAGCGCCATGAAAATATACGCTCCCTTTGGCTCCGAGGTCTGCGCCACTAAAATACATTTTCCCTTTGGCTCCGAGGACAGTAAACAAACTAGTGGGGTGAGAGGAAAAAGTACTCCGTACTCGAGTGGGATAAGAGGGAAAGGTGTGCGACGATAGCGGTGGGCATGACCGGAACTCTAGCGATGGCACCCTACTATACCCGAGGGGCATCTCCCCTCCTATAGGAGTTCTTTAGTTTCTGAACCTTGCTGTGTTTGGTGACGTATTTGTGGAACTCCAAGGTGCCTACTGTTTTCCAACTAATTGCCCCTATTTCTTCGACTTCTTAGTTTTCCAGCCACCATCTGTATGCAGGGTAGGATTATGCAGTGTCAAATAAACCCACTGGTCCCTGTGAGAGAGCTGCCTTCGCCGCTGCCACCACCGGAGTTCCTACCGTGCGCGCTGCTGGACTTCCTGCCGTGCGCGCCGCTGGGTCCGAGGTCAGCGCCAGTAAAATACAAGCTCCCTTTGGCTCCGAGGTCAGCGCCATGAAAATATACGCTCCCTTTGGCTCCGAGGTCTGCGCCACTAAAATACATTTTCCCTTTGGCTCCAAGGACAGTAAACAAACTAGTGGGGTGAGAGGAAAAAGTACTCCGTACTCGAGTGGGATAAGAGGGAAAGGTGTGCGACGATAGCGGTGGGCATGACCGGAACTCTAGCGATGGCATTTTCCCTTTGGCTCCGAGGACAGTAAACAAACTAGTGGGGTGAGAGGAAAAAGTACTCCGTACTCGAGTGGGATAAGAGGGAAAGGTGTGCGACGATAGCGGTGGGCATGACCGGAACTCTAGCGATGGCACCCTACTATACCCGAGGGGCATCTCCCCTCCTATAGGAGTTCTTTAGTTTCTGAACCTTGGACTCTTCATTTGGGGGGCTAGGGGTGGGCCCCTTAGGTCCCGCGGGCCACCCTAGCGGGATCGGGGCCGACAACCCTTTTACGGCCTGAAATGGCCCATTCACGATGGCACCCTACTATACCCGAAGGGCATCTCCCCTTCTATAGGAGTTCTTTAGTTTCTGAACCTTGGACTCTTCATGTGGGGGGCCAGGGGTGGCCCCCTTAGGTCCCGCGGGCCACCCTAGCGGGATTGGGGCCGGCAACCCATTCATGGCCTGAAATGGCCCGTTCACGACATGTTTTCACATGTTTTGGTTGGATATAGACATATAGTGACGAAGTAAATGTTGGTAGTAATTAAAAAAAGTAAATGTTGGCATGGTAATGGGTTGTGATCCGGCCCCAACCCTGCCTTCTTGGGCCCAAAACAGCAAAACAAACGGCCTTTTTGGTCTGGGCCTTGTTTAGTTCCCCAATTCCTCACCTAAATTATACCCGGAGGCGGCGGCGGCATGTGTGTCATGCTGGAGGGTCATGGTGAGGATGAGTTTCCACAACATTACGGTCTTCTACCACAGCATGGTGTCCGATCCTTGCCCCACCATCATCGCTAGTCCTTACCCAAAACGATGGTGAACTTGCCGTCATTGATGGTGTGTTGATGACAAGATGAAGGAGCTGGAGGGCATCTGCAACCCCATCATCACCAAGATGTACCAGGGCGCCGTTGATCCTAACATGGCTGGTTACCCTAAACGATGGTGAACTTCCCATCATTGATGGTGTGTTGAGGACAAGATGAAGGAGCTGGAGGGCATCTACAACCCCATCATCGCCAAGATGTACCAGGGTGTCGTTGATCCTAACATGGCTGGTCGCACCTAGGGGCCGAAGCATTACCGTGTCGAGATCATCGCCAACGACCAGGGCAACCGCACAATGCTGTTGTAACAAGGGCCGGTTGAGAAAAGAAGAGACCGAGAAGATGGTGCAGGAGGCAGAGAACCGGCCAGATGAACAAGATCACCATCACCAACAATAAGGTCCGGTTGAGCAAAGAGGACATCGAGAAGATGGTGCAGGAGGCAGAGAAGTACAAGGCCAAGAATGAGGAGCACAAGAAGAAGGTGGACATGAAGAACTCGCTCGAGAACTATGCCGGTGTGGCAGCATGACCGTGTCGAGATCATCGCCAATGACAAGGGCAACCGCATAATGCCGTTGTATGTGGCATTCACTGAATCTAAGAGGCTCGTTGAGGAGATTGAGAAGATGGTGCAAGAGGCAGAGAAGTACAAGGCCGACTTGGGAAACACTGAGCTAGGGAAGGGTCATGGTGAGGATGAGTTTCCACAACATTACGGTCTTCTACCACAGCATGGTGTCCGATCCTTGCCCCACCATCATCGCTGGTCCTTGCCCTAAACGATGGTGAACTTGCCATCATTGATGGCGTGTTGAGGACAAAGATGAAGGAGCTGGAGGGCATCTGCAACCCCATCATCGCCAAGATGTACCAGGGTGCCGTTGATCCTAACATGGCCGGTTACCCTAAATGATGGTGAGCTTGCCATAATTGATGGTGTGTTGAGGACAAGATGAAGGAGCTGGAGGGCATCTGCAACCCCATCATCGCCAAGATGTACCAACAAAACAGAACACATATATACTTTATCCAAAATAAGTATTAAGCAAGGCTGATCTCTCTCGAACCAAAATTGAATTACTGTGGCAGAGCTGTTATGGAGTATGGACACCTTCTGTGGATGACTTCACCTGCTGGGAATCCTTTGCTAGAAGCGCAAACAAAAATATAGAATGGATGGGAATTAGGAGGGACCAGAGGTACTTGGAAGATGGGTAGTTTCAGTGGGAGGAAGTAGACGTTGCACTCTAGTACGTGCTCGTTGTCCACCGTGAGATCACGGACCATCGCCGACGCTGACGAAGAGCCCTTCTCGGCGCCACTGCCGGCCTCCAGTGCGTCGGTGTAGACGTAGATGGTCTTGGAGCCCTCCGGCGGTGGCTGGCAGGCCACCCAACGGCCGTCGAGGGTGGTCGAAGTGTAGCCGGCAGGGACGTTGTACTTGTGGCAGAGCTTGGAGCGTGCTCTGGCTAACGAGCTTGGACTTCATCTTCTCCGCCTCCGGCTAGGAGAAGCCGCTACTGATGCCTCCTCCTCTGGCTCCGTCATCATCGCGGAAGAACTTCACCAAGGTGGTGGCGTCAAGTCCGGCGTCTGCCGCCAACGTGCAGAGCTCCATGGCCGAGGAGGCTGCTGCCGTCGGCGTCGACGAAGGATGGAGATCAGTGGGTGGAACAAGAATCGAGGGGCTAGCTATACTACTTTGGGTTTGGGCTGAGCATTTTGCATTTGCATGGGGGAAAGGGAGGAGGAATTGGGAAGGAAGAGGTGCCACGGAGCCATCGGACGCCGCCGTCGCCGCACGGAGCCATGCCGGAGAAGCGAGGATGCGCTGCTTCGGCTACGGAGCGGCTCGGCACGGCACAGCTACTCATAAGATGGCGTTTTGGGAGTTGGAAAAGGAAAATCTTAGCTGTAAGATTCTCTGGTACTTAATCAGTCACAAGTTGAACGGATCACGTGATTCACTACCTGAGGGTATCAGCAACCTGATGATGAACAATTGTGTGTAATGGGTGCATGGATGGACATGCAATGGTTTTTATGGTCCTTAGTCAGGCATGGATGGACATCAGCCATAATGCATACCTCTCGAGCCTCGGCACATAGGCCTCGAGCCCACTACCACACCATTCCTCGAGACCCCACGTGGGGACCTCGAGCCTCTCGAGGGTTCGACTAGGACTCTCATTTGCTTTTAGGTATACTAGGAATTATACAAGTAGTTCAGGGTTCGATTGGATTTAGCCGCCCAATCGACTAGGACTCTCTAAAATGAAGGCTAAATGGACCAGGTACTGGGAAAATATATATATATATATATATACATATATATATATATATACATATATATGTATGTATATATATACATATATATGTATGTATATATATATATGTATATATATATATATAAAAAAGCAATCACTAGCAAGAACAGATAGCCTTGTAATGGCATTCTTATCGATCACAAGACTTGCTTAACTTCATCTCCTACTCATCGTCATCGCGAGGTGAGCCACTCTATGTCACATGGTGTCAACCAACAAAGCAACCGCCCACAGCATTTTCCTAGCGCTGCAGTTGTCCGACGCCGTTCTCTTTCCCGCGCTCCGGCGCACGCGCCGCGGCGATCACAGCTGTGACAGCCGCGTCATAGCTGTCGGCAGACGCGGCCGCGAACTCCGCCATGGCGCCAGTGACCGCCGCCATGCCAGCACACAGCACCCGCCCAGCCATGCCCTCCATCCCGGTGGCCGCGCCCGAGCACACTGACCCGACGCCGGCGACAAAGAAGTCCAGACCATCTATCACTCGCGCCTCGGTGGCCGCGTCGACCGCGCGCCCCCACTCCATGCACACCTGGAACGCCGGCGGCAGCGGGTGGCTGGGCCGCGCCGCGCTGCTGATGCCGAGGCATCGTCGCGCCCACGCGGCCAGTGCGCGCGCATAGGCGCGCTGCGCGAACAGCCAGGTCTCCAGGGCTCCTCGCCAGGCCTGGATCTCGGATTCCAGTGCCAAGGCAGCCGGAGGCGGAGTTGCAGCCTCTGGCGGACCAAGGGAGATGGCAGTGGCGGCCGAGGGGTGGTGCTGGAGGAAGAGAAGTTTGGTGTCCTCGATGGTGCGCTTCTGAGCTTTGTGGCGTTCAGCCATGGCGCGCCACATCCGCGATAGCCTGCAATGCATAACACGCAAGGTCAGTTCCAGTTGTGAGGTCTAAGATATACTGTCTGCTCGGCTATTATAGAGCCATGAGTAAACACAGTTTGATCAAAATACAGCCCTTTTGTTGCATCTATGTTTAAATTTTGTGTGATTTAAGTATGCTAATGGCAAAAGCTTCTGTTTAGACTATTAGACCTTGTAGTGTTCTGCTACACAAATGAATTTTACTGTCAGCAATGAGTTTATGAAATATTGCGCTCCTTTTGACCTTTGAATCTTATGGTCTGTTTGTGCTTTCAGTTTACACTCTCAGAAAAGGTTTTAGAGCTTCCATGCAAAAAATAATTGTAAAATGCTAACAGATAAATGATTATTGTTAGATACACTACCCCCAAACTACTTGATTCATTTATAATAAGCCTTATTAAGATTGTTGTAGCATTTCCCTGTTTGGTCGATACACAGTCACACAGATGAGTTATTCATTTATGTCATTTATTATCAATTCTTAAAAAAGCACATTCCTTCATATCACAAGCTGTTCAATTTACATTAGCTGAAAACTTAAATGACATCAATAGTAAAACTTCAAGTAACAAAAGTTGGGGCTCTTAACTGGCTGTATTTACTATTTAGTCTTGATTATGGACATTTTTCAACATTTAACATTTTATTTTTAACTTATGTGGCTCCAAGAAAAAAATTGAGTGATTTGCAAGTGGTAACGGTATGTAGAAAATTCTCATTTGCAGAATCCATAGGGTGAACAGAACATACCCTTGAATCAACTCCATAAGCTGGGGATGCAGCTCCTCATCCCTTAGAATTTCAATCCTCCTTGATATTGACTGAACTGTGTGTATTGACACTTTCAGCCGAGTATGCAAGCTTCTCAATGCTGCACAAGTCTTATCAACAGAGGAAGGTTCTTCGCCTTTCACATCTTGGTTCCTCAAATGTGTCAACCTCTTCTCATACTCGATTCTTAAGCGCTCACCTGCCTGCAAGTGACCAAAACAGTTATGCTTAACCTTGCATTTGTCTACTAGTGTAAGTTCCTGACAAAGATCGTACCTTTACTTCTTTGTATAATTTCTTCTCCCATGTATAGAGTCTATCTAAGGTAGAGTAGTGACTTCCAGACATGGAACTGCAAGATTCTTCAGAGTAACAGCTGCTAGTCTCATTGTCATAGAGATCATCTATTGAGCTAGAGGGAGCAAGAAGGAAACGAGAAGATGATGAACGCGATGACGCAGAGCGCAAAAGTGCGACTGGATTCAGCATCTTGGCTGCAATATACAATTGACAAGCTATGTTCAGTAAGTGTCAAATCTGGATATGCAAAGTAATTTCAGTATTGGATTGTAAAACAGTACCAGAAAGATCGTTTGAGGTTATGTACTGAGCTCTACTTGCCTCCAGCATTACTGAGACTTCCCGAGCAGCATCACATATCCCTGAGAACTGACAATCAATATCCTTCATGGCCTCAACCAGGCTTGCTGGCCTTCGATTCAAATATACTGTGAAACCAGGAGTTTCTTCTGCATTTGCTACTCTGTTTCTCATCAGTTCTTTCTTGTGTGCCTTTATCTCAAGTTCTACTGTCTTGTGAGGTTCTGGTGCTTCAGTACACTGAATACCTTTGGATTCAAATCCCTTTGTTTCTTGCTTCATATTGGCATCAAAATTCACAGAGCAAGCGCCCTCGTTAGAAACCATACAGTCATCTGAATGATCACATTCCTCATCATCATCATCATCATCCTCATCATCTTCATCTTCATCATCATCCACATTGTCATGCTCTTCTTTTTCCTCTTTTCTGTGCATTTGTACATGCTCTTGACACTCATCATCTTCCTCTTCAAGTTCTGGGATTCCTTCCTCCTCACGTACCCGTTGTAACCTTGCGAGTTCATCATCAGTGACCACATTATCATAGCTACTCCGAGGGCGGGGATATGCAAAGCTGTCCAGCGATGAGAATGGGTTCCAGAAGGAGTCCCACGGTGATGATTCCTGCTCCTGGGGTGACGGAGGTGGGTAGCTTGGCCTGTCATATGGCACGTGATAAGAATTCCTCGGTGGCTCCTGGGGTGATGGTGGTGGGTAGCTTGGCCTGTCATAAGATGCATAATAAGATGTCCTCAATGCTTCCTGGGGTGATGGAGGTGCATAGCTTGGCCTGTCATAAGGCATGTAATAGGAAGAATTCCTAACTGGTTCCTGGACCGATGGTGGTGGGTAGCTTGGCCTGTTATAAGGTGGCGGGTAGTATGAAGATGATCTCACCGGTGAAGAGTGCGGTGCTAAGAACCTATTCATGCCACTGTCATTGTCCACAGGGTAATGTGACTCGACACGGACTGTTTCCACCTGTCGTGGGTGCTCCTCAACTGACACTGATGGGTTAGGCCCTGACCTCAGGTATCTTGAGACATGAATGGTTCTCTTCTCATATGAACCATAAGGCAGGCCAAGCATCTCTGGCTTCTGTTGCTTGACAGGGGAGATGAATGTATCGAAGATGAGCTCATGGTGATCATCTCCAGCAACAAACTGTTGGAGAGCCATTGAAACACGCTTCAGGGACTCAATGTAAGCAATGTGAGAAGATGCAAATCGGTTGCGCTGCTCCAGTGCCTGCTTGATGAATTCCCTTCTGTCCCGGCACATCTTGACAGCCTCCTCATCTTCTAACCTGGAAGCAGCACATCCCATCTCTCCAAAGCCTTCTATAGTGTTCAAGGACCAGTCATGCTTGTATCATAATCCCTGAGTTTTGAACGCGAGAGGAAAAATGACAAAATGTTACAGAAAAATTTCAGCTTCAGGAAAATAGGTACTGCTTCAACCATCACTGTGGAAATTACCTAAACCTGAAGAAAGGTTTCTTGTTGCCAGAAAGAACAGTGCTGCTGAAGCCAATGAATGGGGAGATGACCTAGACCACAAGTCCAGAATCCTACAATTGGCAAGTTTCAGAGAGTTCAGAAACAACAGCGATGATGCGGGATGAACAACTATCATTCCCAAAAGTGGAATGAAATTGTTCCACGGCTGATTTATAGACTAAGCTTACTACATGTGCAAGTCAAAACCATGAGAAGATGAAGTCCATCTACTTGACCACTTATCAAGCCCTGAAACTATCATTCCAAAAAGTGGAATGAAAGCTACCAGACATCAAAAGATGATCCTTTGCAAATGAAATGCCCCACTGCAACATGCCCTACACTGCACTACACATTTGTTCGGTAGCAACCAAATTCTTTTTTCTCCTAAAAGAAGGCTAAAGAAGCATGAAAGTGAAGAATAACATCCTTGGCCCAGCAAGAGATGAAGGGGCCTACCTTCTGCTACTTGCATAATGATGGTTACAGTAAACGGACTCGGCAATTAAACTAAATTCAGTTCAGGACACTGCAAGATGCAGGGTGAGGACAGCGCCTTGAAAACTAGCAGTGCTAGTACAACGCCACATTTTCTTTTTTTTTTTCAGGGAGATTAGAACAAATAATGTCATCATTAATGTCTTTAAACTATATAGACAGACACGAAAGGCAATAAAAATATATCATATAGGTGAAATCAAGGATCAGACGCTGAAGATTTTAGCAGTAAAACTAGAGCACGACTGTAAGCCTCGAACACTATACAAACAGGTGGACCTGGATGGAGTAGTCGTATTCAGTTGTCTATGCAGTTGGCAAAAGTAAAAACATAGAAACATACAAAACCACAGGTAAAGCCCAAAATTCTGGTGATGATCTATAGCTAATAATATCTTTGTCTCTTTGCACATTGAGAGAGAGAGAGAGAGAGAGAGGTCACGGGCTCTTGATAGCTCAGGGAAACGAAACTGCTTCAGAGAAAGGAAACTGTTAGTAATCCATTGTTCAGTTTCTCTTGGTAGCCTGAGAAGAAAAATGGAGTGGAACGAGAATCTCTACAAAACTCCTGCGAACTGAAAATTTCGATCTTTTAACAGATCAGAGAAGGGTCCATTGTATGCCAAGAGGTGAAACCATGAACTCAGCTGAAAATGGAAGTGCGCGCATATCTGCCTCACTCTTAACTCGTCACACAGTCCATGCTGAAACAGGCAGAGCTGAAATCGTGGAACAAACGCCGAAAACAAGCATGTGCTGGTTGATTGAGAAAACTAATCCCCACAACAATCTGAAAACCCACATCACAATTCTGACGAACGCCGAAAGTACGAGGAACCAACAACAACCAGGCGAAGGAGATGGGAGGAAAAATCAGGAGAAGACGGGGGCAAAAAAAAAGAAGAACAGAAACATCAAACGCTGCTGCAGCAAGAACCGTGAACAATTCCCCTCTTGCGAATTGCCACATCAAAGATCGAAGTGCGACAAGAAAAATGCAAAAAAAAAAAAAAGGAAAGAAAAGGAGAACGGAGGCCGAGTGAGCAGGAACAGAACAGGCAGACATCATTGTGAAGTGCGAAGGAAGCAAAGGCGACGAGGAACGGAACATAAAACAGAGGGAGGGCGCACCGAGAAGCCATGGACGGCATACACGTTCTTGAAGCGCTCAAAAGGTCGCGCGGAATTCTAAAGATCGGGAGCAGCTAGCTCTACAAGAACGAATCCATTCCTTCCCGCTTCCGCCTCTCGCTCTTTCTCTCTCTACCCCCCGCTTTGGCCTTGGCCCCCACAGATTTCTCACTCCCGGCCGGCCGCATCGATTGCCAACATTAATTTAACAATCAGAACAAAAGGGGACGATGCGCGCGAGCTGCGTGTATGCATTCGCGTTAGAATAAAGAATCGGAGGTAGTATACCTGAGAGAGAGAGTGAGGGAGACGGCCTTCTCTTCTCTTTTCCGGGAGGCTGCTGCTGTGTGAACAAGAACGAGGAGTGGAAGACGAAGGAGAGGCTTTGGGCAGTCTGCACTCTGCAGAAGGGGGAGAGAGAGAGAGAGTGGAGTGGCAGGGAAACGGAAGGAGAGAGAAAGAGGGGGGCTACAACGGTCAAAAGGCTTCAAAGGAGGAGAAATCACCGGCGATGATGAGAGACACGGAGCGGGGAGGAGAGAGAGGAGGCAGTCAGATGCCTATCTATGCCAAACTGAATTCAGGCGTGGCCCTACATTTCTTTGTTTTTTTTTTAACTTCCATTTCTTTGTTAGTACAGTAGTGTTTTCTTCCAAAATGCCTCATTCATTTTTTCCTCATGAAAAAATTGTCTCTGAAGCACTTTTTTCTTCCCCGAAGATGATATCGCGCGACCCCACCGGCGCCGCTACCCACCACCTCGTCGTGGCGTTGTAGGATCTTATCGAAACTCTTCTATTATAGCCGTGGCTGCGGAGCTCTGACAAAACTCTATTGTGCCCACACCGGCCTACTTCTCTTTGTTTCTGTTACCGCTATGGCTATGGTCATCCGCACTCAACCCTGTTCGACTACCTCCTCCGCCACTCGCTCTAGCGGCATCACCGTCGTCTCCGCCTCACCGTCGTCTCTCTTGTCTCCACTGTAGGGCCTAGCTAGAGCGCGCGACTAGTCGAATAATAGAATTTGCGTTTTTTATGAAAATTGGTTTCGACGCATTTGAGACGTGGGCCTACATTTCTTTTTAGTAGCAATATTTTCTAATAATACCATCCACTTATTTATTTTCTCGGTGCAAATTAGTGTGCGCAGCACATTCCTAGCAACTAAAACCTATTTAAATCCAGCTAACTATTAATTGTGTTAGCTAGACAAATCAACTAGTAGCTAATTTTTAGTTAAATAGTAGGTAACACATTAGGGCACCTCTAACAATTGACTTTTAAGCTAGCTCTAAGCATTTTTCTTATATTTTAATAGAGGAGAGAGAAAAGCTAGCTCTTAGTTAAGAGCTAAGCTCTTACACGCATCTCAAGGTCATGTGAGATTGTTAAGTGGGTCATTGAAAGGATCAAGATGCCCAAGAGAGGGTGAATTGGGCTTTTCTAAAACTTCTTTCAAGAATTAAACCTATCAAGCTCCAATTAACCCCCTAGTGCCTAGAAGTGTGTTTTTCTTTTACTCTACCACACAAGAGATCAAGACTAAGCCACTCTAACTCTAGCAAAGCAATTCAATATAGAATGAACAACAAGTAGTAATGCGGAATTGAATTGCTTGAATGTAAATGCCAAAGTAAGAGAGTAGAGATGACTCGATGATCTTTTTGCCGAGGTATCGAGGTGTAGGCACACCCCCCTAGTCCTCGTTGGAGCACCCGCGCAAGGGTATCGCTCCCCCTTGATCCGCGCAAGGATCAAGTGCTCACTACGAGCTGATTCTTCGCCTCTCCGGCCCGGTGAATCGCTCGCTACCGGTCACAACTTGACTTGGGTCATCCACAATGCCTCCGGATGATCACCAAGCACTCTGATCGCCACCAAGCCGTCTAGGTGATGTCGATCACCAAGAGTAACAAGCTAGAACTCTCACTTGACCAACACAAGGCCAAAGAGATGGATGGATGCACACTTGCTACTCAATTCTCACTAGGAGGTGTCTAATTCTCACAATTAGCAAATCACTCAACCTCACTAGGGCTCTTGCACTCACTCACACTCACAAGGTGTTTCTCAGCTGATGGAAGTGGCAAGAACACTCAAATGGATGGAGGGAAGGAAGTATATATACCCCCAACCCGGCCATCCAAAAACAGGACAAGACAGAGTTTCTGCGGGGGCATCGGACGCTCCGATGCCTAGCATCGGACGCGCCGATGACCACACCCAACGGTCGACTGTACCCTCTTGTCAGACATGTTTATGGAGCATCGGACGTTGGGGAGCGTCCGATGCTCCTGCATCGGACGCGTCCGATGCCAAAAGGACCTCTCTGGAACCTCTCTGCATGGCCATCGGACGTTGCCCCTCAGCGTCCGATGCCAGCGTCCGATGCCTTCCACAGTTCACTGCCAAGTGAACAGTGACACCGGATCATCCGATGTGGCACCATCGGAGCCTCCGATACCACGCACCAGACCAAACCCTAAGTCGGTGTGGGCATCGGAGCCTCCGATGCCCACTCAACCAACGTCTGATGCCCGTAACCAGGGCAAGATCAACTCGGATCGCGACGCGGTCTTAACGACTTTTGTTCCTCTCGACATAAGGCATCTCTCTGAGCTACCTAGGGCTATGAAATAACAAGTGTGCACCACACCTACCTCAATAGACTCATCTAGGTCAAGCTACTGATTCACACCCCTCTTTATAGTACGGCCAAAGGGAAAACAAAGACCTAAGACTACCTAAGTGTCCTCCAACACCATGTGACACTTAGCCTAGCCTACCACCGTCTTCGTCGTCCGTCCTTTGAAAACCAAAACGATTTCCATCGCCAGGGGACATGAACTCCATATGCCCGTATCGTCGCCATTACCGTGACCTAACTTATCCCTGTTTCTGCAAAACACACGTTAGTCACAATAATCTTGTGTTTCATCCAATCACCGAAATCCACTAGGGGCCAAGATGCGTTCAATCTCCCCCTTTTTGGTGATTGATGACAACACGAGATCGAGTATAGAGAGAAGAGGTTTTCAAATCATGACATGTATGAACTTGCAATGAATAAGGGAAAATGATTAGGGGCAAGCTCATACATATCATGCCAACATCCTGCACTCAACAAGTTAGAGTGAATAGCAAGTGCAAGAGTAAAGAGCTTGAATACATAACAAATGAGAATTGAGCACAAGTAGTCGAGTAAAGAGAAATGACATGTCATATATAATATCATAGTGAGCACAAACATGGCATGAGATCCATAGCATAAGTATATAACATAAATATGCACAAAAGATGCGATAAGTAAAGAGCGTATGTGAGCGAAACACAACATAAGATATCAAAACCCTCTCACATCACTCCCCCTATCGCTATACTCGGCCACTCTCCCCCTTTGGCATCAAGCGCCAAACTAAGCGTCGAAGGGCGGAGGTGGTGCAGACGAGTCAGGTGCCGTCTCCGGAGTCCTCTGCGTGAACTCGAACTGCTGAAGGAGGGCCTCAGAGTCGGAGGACGAGTCGCCGGTAGCCTGCTGACCCTCTGGAGCTGGAAGCTGCTGAGAAGCGGTCGGGGTCTGCTCCGGGACGGACTGCTCTGCCTCCTCTGACTCTGGCACTGACTCCGTCGCAGTCTCTGTAGTAGTGTCAAGCTGAGTAGTGGAGTGCGGAAGCTCATGTATCGGAGGTAACTCAGCCTGCACGGTCGTCGTGGTCTCGGACTGGACGGGCTCCGTCTGCTCTGAGGACGCTACTGAGCTCGGAAGAGTCTCGGTAGTAGAAGTGACTGGAGCTGTAGACGTCCGGACTGGGTCCTGCAGATCTGGCGTGGGGAACCCAGTGAGCTCGCTGAAGGTGGCCGACAGGTCTTGTGTCACGGAGGTCGTCGTAGCGTAGAGAGACTCGGTCGGCCTAGGAGTGAATCCTGTCTGTAGCGGACTGAAGAGCGGGGCCCCGCCTGGAGTAGTAAAGCTCGTAAACTGCGAGGAGCTGGGGCCCTGGAGCTGCTGCTGCTGACCAAACTGTGGTGGCGGGTCGAACGGCTGTGGAGGGACTGGTGGCTGCCACTGTAGCTGCTGCGGAGGAGGGGGCTGCTGCCACTGCCACTGAGGAGGACCGCTGGCTAGTCGCTCCATAAAGCTCAAGGTCTGCTGTTGTAAGGCCATCATCTGACGCTGCAGGGCGTCTGAGCGCTCCTGAGCCTGCTGCTGTGCAAGTGCCTGCTGTTGGGCCAACCGCTGCTGCTCCTGTGCAAGCCTCTGAACGTCCTGAGTGACAGTCCTCTGCTGCTCCTCCATCCGTGCTAGAATAGCAAGGAGCGCTGGATCGGAGGAAGCAGTACCGCTGGACCCTGCCTGGTGGTCGTGTGCACGCGGCTGGTAGCGAGGCGGGAGCTGGTAGTCCTCATCTGAACTGTCCGTGGGATCCGAGACTACGTGTGGGTCACCACCCTCGAGATCGGCAAGCTCCTGCTCTGCGAGGGCCTGAACGGCCTCATCCTGCTGCTGAGCTGACTCTGGCACCTCAGGTCTCTGGTGTGAACTAGTCGGTGCCTGCTGCTCTGGCTGCCTGCGGTCCCGACCGTATCCCAATAACTGACTCATGTTATACTCTGGGAATACGGTCGCAGAACCAGTGAGTGACTGACTGAGGCGGGTACCAGTGGTGGCAGCGACCTTCAAAAGAATGTATGAAATCCAATGAGCATATGGAAGCTGCCGGCGGGCCTTGATGCCCTCTGCCACAGTGTCCTCAATCTCACACAGGATCACGTCCCAAACGTCAAACTCCTGCTGCCTGATCATATACGCAAGTAACCAAAGCTGCAGCCTGGAAAGACCATCTCCGAAGCCCACCCTGGGAAGCAAGGTCCGCCCGAGGATCGCGTTGAGGATCCGAGCCGTAGGGGTAAGGTCCCTAGGAGTGCGACTCGAACCCTCGCCGAACGGCTCTATGAAGCACGGGCGAACCAAGTCTGTCGAAGGCTGTGCACCACCGTGAGGGCGGCGGGGTGGCTCCGTCCGGTCGTAACACAAGTCGTGGATCCGGGTTTGTGATCGTGTCAATCCAAACCAATCCCGGATCTCGGACGAGAACAGTCTGTAGTGGTCCCCCTCAGGTGCGAACTCAATAGTCTCTCGGTCTGGGTGTACCCACAATGAAGCATAAAACTGAAATACCCAGTCCTCAACATATGAGCCAGACCGCCCCAGTAGATCTGCCAGACCAGGTAAATAGGTGAGTGAGGGACGGATCTGCTCGCCAGCTACTGCAACTATCGCCTCAAGAGAACAAACACGCTGAGGTCGCAAAGAAATCCCGGCGTTCCTGTAGCCCTGGTAGAAATCCTCCTGCAGCACTGTGTAGAACGACAGACCAGCCTGCTGCTGTCTCTCCCGCGGGAACCACTGCTCGACTGGGACGAGCCTAAGTGTCTAGATCTGTGAGCAAGTGGCGCCCCTGAGGTCCAGTCGCGGTATCGGCGGAGGCGCACGCCGCGACAGCGGACGGCCACCCCGTAGCGGGACATCGGGCCGGGGTGGCACCGCAGTCCGGCGACGGGTCGACCGGCGTGGGGGAACCACCTCAGGGACCTCCTCCTCTGCCTCTGCCTCTGGAGCCTCTGCCTCTGCTGCCTCGGCCTCTGCCTGGCCCCGTGCTGAACTCTGGGGCTCGACCCCGGGAGCAGTGAAGGTCGTCCGGCGACCGACAGCCATAAGCGTGCCAGTCGGAGAGTGGTGGAACTGCTCAACCTCCTCAACTGCTCGGCGCTGCTCGGGGGACAACTGGTCCTCAATCCTGAGTCCGCCCGTACTGCCTCCCTGCTCGGCTCTCTCTGCTGCATCGGCCACTGCCTGGGCCTGAGCTGCCTCACGCTCCTGACGAGTGCACTTCCGGCGCACGATAAGCTTCCCCTTCCCAGGCCTCTGACCGGAAGGGGGACGATGGGGAGGAGAGTCGTCGGGGCCACCACCAACGTTCTTGCAGCGCATAGCTGACAAGAACGAAAAGGACGGTCACTGAGAAGTGTTGAACTGCCACTGAACATAAACCACTGACTCGGAAAACCCCTGACAAGCAGCTGACAAGAAGACCACTGGCAAAGACTCCCCCTGGCACTGAGAACCTCTGCCTCTGTCACTCGCGAGGCTTGGCCTCGATCCCTACCCGCGGGCTTGGCCCCGGGTTATCTGGCACTGTCAACTGACCAAGCTGGCAACGGCAAACCACTGACTCGCTGCGAGATGAGAGAGGATATATAAGCACACATATTCTAGAGACGAGGAATCCTATCGGAAGCAAAGCAGTGAAGATGAGATATGGACAGGGCTTTGCTACCTGACAAACTGACGAAACGACCCGAGCAAGAGAAAAGCACTGACGTTCCGGGATCCACACGTCACACCAAAGAGTCTGCAAAGGGTTTGGGTGAAAACGGGGGTCAAAAACTTGATGAACGGCCGTCGAAGCATTTTGTCGAACACCTGGGGAGCATAGGTTATGGAGGGGGGAGGCGGGGTGCTCACTGGAGGTTTGACCGGCCGAGGAAGGTGCCGGAGTGTGGAAGAGGCGCGAGGGAAGCGGTCTCCGGCGAAGAGGCCCGGAACGGCGGCGAGCTCCGGCGATGGTGGAGGAGACGCGCCGGCGGTATTCTGACGAGGGCGCGCGCGCGGGGGCGAGGAGGAGATGCACGGGCGCGGCGGAGCACAAGTGGCCGGCGGCGAGGGGCACGGCGGCCGGCGGTGAGGGCAGGCGAGTGCGCTCGGCGGAGGTTAGGGCACGGGTGCGGCTCGGTCGGTTGAGCGAAGGAGGAAGAAGGCGAAGGATATGACGTGTGGGGCCCTTCTGTCAATAGAAGACCAACTCGCGCCGCTTAAAGGAGCATCGGACGCTCCGATGAAAACACATCGGACGCGCCGATGCCTATCCAGAGAGCTCCAGAAAGGCTGAAAACGCATCGGATGCGTCCGGTGCCATGGCATCGGACGCTGGGGAGCGTCCGATGGGGCATCGAAGGCTCCGTTGAGGACACATCGGATGCAGGCAAAACACTGTTCCAGCCGGGGCAGTCTACAGTGCAGGCATCGGACGCTGGGCCAGCTTTCGATGCAGCATCCGATGCTGCTTCCGATGCAGCTTTTAGGGCAGATTGGAAGGTTCCGTTGCGGCTCCTCTCCCAACCAAGTTCCAACTCAAATAAGAGGCAAAATAAACACCAGTTGGAACCTAGTATGAGCATCCTCGCATAAACCCTCAATTTTACAAATATTTTGCCATAGGCTAATATTCACTTTAGTTAAGATAGGCTATAAAACCCGAGGAGACAACATGTGGCCACCAAAACTAGGGTCTCAACCATTAGCCTCAAATGCTCCCCTAGCGGTGGACGAACACCGGTTGCTCAAGATAACCGAAAAAGAAACGACAAAGCAAAACCATGCATATGCAATGCAATACGAATTTGAATCTAGGTTGCTTGTCAAGTTTGCTCATGGGTAAGCTTCTTCACACGCTTTTTAGGGCGGTTATCTTAACCACGTCTGACAAGCCTATGTGCATAGCATAAATTAAACATGGCATATAATACAATGAATGCAAAGAACCCCCTTTCACCTTTTGACAAAGTTACTTAGATCAAGCACATTAAGCTCACTTCGCAATCTACAAAGGTGTTTTCATCTAGGGGTTTTGTGAAGATATCCGCCAATTGATCTTCGGTTCTAACTCCCTCTAAGGATATGTCTTTCTTTGAAACATGGTCTCTAAGAAAGTGATGGCGAATATCTATGTGCTTTGTGCGAGAGTGTTGAACCGGGTTGTTAGCAAGCTTAACCGCGCTCTCATTGTCACACAACAAAGGTACCCTTTCTAGACTACACCATAGTCTAAAAGGGTTTGCTTCATGTAAAGGATTTGTGCACAACAAGCACCCGCGGCTATGTATTCCGCCTCGGCGGTAGACAAGGCCACACTATTTTGCTTCTTCGAACTCCATGACACTAGTGATCTCCCAAGCAAATGGCACCCTCCGGATGTGCTTTTTCTATCAATTTTGCAACCCGCGTAATCCGAATCGGAATACCCAACGAGTTGGAAGTTAGCTCCTTTGGGATACCAAAGGCCAATGCTTGGGGTGTGCTTTAGGTACCTAAGGATTCTCTTCACCGCTATGAGATGTGATTCCCTAGGATCGGCTTGAAAGCGAGCACACATGCACACACTAAACATGATGTCGGGCCTAGATGCGGTCAAATATAACAAGCTACCAATCATAGAACGGTAGAGAGTTTGGTCAACGGGTTACCTCCCACATCTAGGTCGAGATGTCCGTTTGTTGGCATTGGAGTCTTGATAGGCTTGCAATCATCCATGTTGAAGCGCTTGAGGAGGTCTTTTGTATACTTCTCTTGAGATATGAAGTCCCCTCCTTCAATTGCTTGACTTGAAAGCCTAGGAAGAATGTGAGCTCGCCAATCATGGACATTTCGAACTCCTTCGACATCAAGTCACCAAATTCCTTGCAATAGGCTTCATTTGTTGACCCGAATGATATCATCAACGTAGACTTGACAAATGAAGATCTCTCCATCAAGCTTCTTGGTGAATAGTGTGGTGTCGACCTTCCCAATGGTGAAGCCCTTCTCAATGAGGAAGTCCCGGAGGCGCTCGTACCACGCTCTAGGGGCTTGCTTGAGCCCATATAGCGCCTTGGACAACCTATAAACATGATTAGGATATCTAGGGTCTTCAAACCCGGGAGGTTGATCAACATAGACTAGTTCATTTATGAAGCCATTTAAAAATGCACTTTTCACATCCATTTGATATAATTTAATGTCATGATGTGATGCATATGCAAGGAGGATACGAATGGCTTCGAGTCTTGCAACCGGTGCAAAGGTCTCTCCAAAATCCAAACCTTCAACTTGAGAGAACCCCTTTGCCACTAGCCTTGCCTTGTTTCTAACAACCTTGCCTTGATCATCTTGCTTGTTCCTAAACACCCATTTTGTTCCAATGACTCTTGCGCCTTTTGGTCGCTCTTCAAGTGTCCAAACTTGGTTGCGGTGAAGTTGTTTAATTCTTCATGCATGGCATTCACCCAATCCGGATCACCTAGAGCTTCATCTACAATGGTAGGCTCAACAAGAGAAACAAAGGAGTGATGTTCCATAAATAAAGCAAGTTTTTGAGAGCGAGTCATTACACCCCTTGTGGACTCCCTATGATGAGATCTTGAGGATGAGCTTGTAGTAGAGGAGTAGTCCTTCGATCAACCACTTGAGGGGCCGCTTGTGGAGCACCAACATCTTGAGCTTGTACCACCATTTGATCATGGGAGACATGAGTATCTTCATTTGGATCCCTCCCATCTTTGTCATCATCAAGTGGTACATTGGATGAGGATGGCTTGTCAATGACTTGCACATCATCATCATCATCTTTAGGCTTGATGGCTCCAACCGGCATGTTCTTCATTGCTTCCTCAATGGTTCATCACCTACATCATCAAGATTTTCATGCTCTCCTTGAGAGCCATTAGATTCATCGAATTCCACATCATATGTTTCTTCTACCATCCCGGTGGCATGGTTGAATACTCGATATGCTTTGGACTTCAATGAGTAACCAACAAGAAAACCAATATCACATCGGCGTTGAAACTTCCCTAGGTGTTGGCGCTTCTTGTAGATGTAGCATTTGCACCCAAACACTCTAAAGAAGGATACATCCGGCTTCTTGTTGTTGAGTAGCTCATAGGGGGTCTTGCCAAGTAGACGATGGGGGACAATCGGTTTGATGCATAGCAAGCGGTGTTGATTGCTTCCGCCCAAAATCTCCGGTGTAGAGTACTCATCTAGCATTGTCCTTGCTAGGGTGATTAGAGTCCGGTTCTTCCTCTCAACTACCCCATTTTGTTGTGGTGTGTAGGTTGCGGACACTTCATGCTTGATCCCAACTTCATCACAATATTCCTCAATATGGGTGTTGTCAAACTCCTTTCCGTTGTCACTTCTAATCTTCTTGATCTTCACATCAAATTCATTTTGAGCTCTCTTGGCAAACTTCTTGAAGGAAGGGGTTGCTTCGGATTTATCATGAAGAAAGAATACCCAAGTGTACTAGAGTAGTCATCAACAATCACTAGGCAATAGAGATTTCCTCCCAAGCTGCATATGTTGTTGGCCCAAATAGATCCATATGAAGAAGCTCTAACTCTCTTGATGTTGATACAAAGGCTTTGGTTGGATGAGTGTTTGCAACTTGCTTGCCGGCTTGACATGCACTACACAATTTGTCCTTCTCAAATTTGACATCCTTCAAGCCCTAACCAAATCCTTCTTCAATAGCTTGTTGAGAGTGTTCATTCCCACATGTGCCAATCTTCTATGCCATAGCCAACCAAGAGATTGCTTAGTGAACAAACATGTCTTCAAGTTGGCATCTTTGGAGGAGAAATCCACTAGGTAGAGATTGTTGTATCTAAATCCTTTGAAGATCACTTGTGCATCATCTTTCTTGGTCACAACCACTTCTTTGTCGGTGAACAAACATTGAAAGCCAAGATCACAAAGTTGCCCAACGGATAGCAAGTTGAAGCTCAAGATGCAACAAGAAGCACATTGGAGATGGTATGGTCATTTGATATAGCCACTTTGCCCAATCCTTTGACATTGCCCTTTGAGTTGTCACCAAATGTATCTTTTCTTGGTCATTGACATTCTCTTCTAGTGAGGTGAACATCCGGGGATCGCCGGTCATATGTTGTGTGCAACCACTATCAATTACCCAATGTGATCCACCGGTCTTGTAGTTCACCTACACACACAAGAAATCAAGCTTGAGCTTTGGGACCCAAACTTGTTGCGGTCCCTTAACCTTCTCAACTAGTGACTTAGCAACCCAAATTTGCTTTGGCCTACTCTTGTTAGGTGGCCCCATAAACATAACCTTCACTTTGCCACTAGAATCTTGTCTAAGCATGTAGTGAGCATTGAAAGCAAAGGGCCTAGCATGCTTGGGCAAGGGTGTGGGCTTTGGCTCTTCACAATCATGAGCAAAGTGTCCTTCCTTTCCACACTCATAGCATCTTCCAATCTTCTTCTTCTTTGGCTTAGTGATGCTCTTGCGTTGCTTCATCTTCTCTTCAAGAAAGCCAATGCCATTTCTATTTGTCTTCATGACGGTGTTCATGAGAAGCTCACTTTGAAGACATTGACCCTTGGTGAAGTTCCTCAATCCGGTGGTGAGGTGTTCTTTCCTTCTTGAGCTTGTCATTCTCTTGTTGGAGCTCTAATTGAGATGGTGTCATCTTGTAATCTCTCTCCATCTTCAATCTCTTGTTCTCTTCTTTTAGCATGTCAAGCTCAAGTGTCATGCTATACTCATCATCTTGGGTCTCAACAATGACTTGCTTTGTGGTTGCAAGCTTCTCTAGATCAACTTGAGCTTTGCATTCTCATTCTTGATCTTGATGTAATCATCATAGTGATCGGCCACAACCACACTCTTGCCTTTGCCACTAGCTCTTTGCTCATCATGCTCACTAACCAAGTCCTCAAAAGATGTTGCTATGTCACACTTAACAACAAGGTTAGGAGCATCATGTGTCTCATGTGAAAGCATATCATAAGAAATGGTGAGAGCATCATAGTCAACTTTCACTTGAGTGTATTGTTCTTTTAGCAAGGCATAACTAGTGGTAAAGTCACTATGCATCTTATCAAGTTTTTCATTTTTAGCTTTGAGCTCTTGTTAGAGGACTTGAGCTCCTTGATAGTGGATGACATAGTAGCAAGTTCATCTTTTAGTTCATCACTAGCATGAGTAGCATGATCACATTTTCAACAAGAGATTCATTTTCATCAACAAGCTTCTCATTTTTAGCTCTAGTCTTTCTTATGATTTTAGAGTAGTCATTTAGCAATTTGACAAGTTCATCATAAGTGGGAGCCTCAAATTTACCATCACTATCACTATCACTAGAGTCATCATCGTTTTGTACCTTCCGGTCACCCTTGGCCATAAGGCATAGGTGTGTATATGATGATGGCGATGGTGGTGGTGGTGGTGTAGAGGAGCCAATGACTAGAGCGGCCACCTTCTCCTTCTCATCATCACTATCTTCATTTGATGAGCCACCGGAGGAGTCAATGTCGGTGAGCCAATCACCAACAATATAAGCCTTCTCACCTTTCTTGTGGTATTGCTTCTTCTTGCCATCTTTCTTCTTGTATGGCTTGTCATTCTTCTTCTCATCTTCGCTTGATGAGTCATACTTCTTGCCCTTGTTCTTGTTCTTGTAGCTCTCTTTCTTGGGCTTGGTGCATTGATGAGCAAGATGGCCAAGCTCACCGCAATTGTAGCAATCCATTTCGGAGATTGGCCTCCTCTTGCTACTTGTGAAGAACTTCTTATTTCTTGAGTCAAAGTTGACTCCATTCTTGTGAAGCTTCTTCAACATCTTGGTGGTCCTTCTCACCATGAGAGCGATGTTGGAATCATCTTCTTCTTCACTTGAGCTCTCATGATGCACCTCAATAGCCTTGGTGAAAGGACCTAAGGTGTCGCCTAGAGGGGGGGGGGGTGAATAGGCTTTTCTGAAAATTTACAACTTATAATGCGGAAGCAATTAGTATGTGAGTTTCCAATTACTTGGAAACTCCCAATCGGAGTACAACAACCCCTTAAGAGACAAACACAAAGTATATGACTAGAAATTAACCACTTAGAAGGCAATACCCTGCACCACAAAGATTAGCTCAAGGATTAAACAAATTTGGGCGCAGTCAGTAAATACCGGACATGTCCGGTATCAATACCGGACAAGTCCGGTATGCACGGGTTGTGCGGGACTGCTCCTTCTCTTCTCCAATTCCTCACACAACCTGCAATCACTATGTATGATGTATATGTATAAACTGATTGCTTGCAAAACAACTAGCACAACGAAGAATAACAAATAGCCGAAAGTAAAGTACAAAAGAATGACACGGTATTTGTTTCACCGAAGTTCGGCCCCCTCGGGTCCTACTCTCCGTTGAGCCGGCTGCGAGCTACCACAAAGGTGGGCTCTAGAGGACACCACGGGTCACTCTAGCCGCGGTCTATTTCACCCGCTATGCTCCTTCCACTAGTTGATCTCTTTTGAGGAGAGATCGAACCTTCACAAACTTTCCGAGGCACTCCACAAATCTCTTGGGTGCTCAACGGCGACGCCTAACCGTCTAGGACCGTAGAGTCCAAGAGTAACGAATGCGCACAACAAGATAGACGATTTGCACAAGTGCTCAAGAGATGGCTTGCTCTCTAATTTTGAATCTCTCTCTCAACCCACAAATGGATTTGGCAATTAGAGGACAATCACTCACTAAGAGAGGGTTGGAAAGTGTTTTGAAAGGCTTAGAATGAGTGTGGGAACCAGTAGAATCAGCAGCCTCCAAAGGTGGAGGTTTGGGGGTATTTATAAGCCCACAAACGAAACTAGCCGTTTTCTAGCCGTTGGCTGAGTCAGCTCATACCGGACATGTCCGGTATTGACTTACTGCGAGAGAAACATGCTGAACAGACCAACTTTCAAACTTCCCATATGATCCCGGTAGTACCGACCACAAGGTCGGTGGTACCGCTAGTTATAAGGGGAATTTTTACAGCCTCTCTGGAAATGGCCAAATTTGGCCTACCGGTACTACCGCTATAACCTCGGTAGTACCGGTCGGTAGTACCGACCCAAGGGGCGGTAGAACCGCCCATCGCCAAAGAACCGTTAGCCACCAAGCCACAAATACCGGACATGTCCGGTATGCATACCGGACATGTCCGGTATGACTTTAACTGCGCGAGAATTATCCTTAACCAACCAACTTTGAAACCCCGAATAGGATCTCGGTGGTACCGACCACAAGGTCGGTAGCACCGGCAGTTAAAAAGCGGGTTTTGCAACCTCTCTGTGTTGGCCAAAAATGGCCTACCGGTAGTACCGCTATAACCCCGTAGTACCGGCGGTCGGTGGTACCGACGCAAGGGTCGGTGGAACCGCCCAAACACAGTCTACGAGCCAGAAATCCGCACATACCGGACATGTCCGGTATGAATACCGGACATGTCCGGTATGGACTCCAGGTTCAGATTGAGCGCCGAGGCCGAGGCCTGGCTCAGAGGCTCGGCGAGACGGACTTTGTGAGCGCCGAGGCCGAGGCCGAGGCCTGGCTCAGAGGCTCGGGCGAGACGGACTCTGAGCGCCGAGGCCGAGGCCTGGCTCAGAGGCTCGGCGAGACGGAGTGGCCGCACTGCTGTGGGCTCATACCGGACATGTCCGGTATGCATACCGGACATGTCCGGTATGGACAGACAGTGCAGCAAACAGTTGGAAGTTAGCTCTAGCTCTCTCATGTCTCACTTAGGTTGGTTTGAGCACTTATGAAGAATCATCTACTATATGTTGCATCCCTCTTAATAGTACGGCTTTCCTATTTACTCAAGATAAATTGAAATAAGAATTTTAAACCTCTTGAGTAGATCCCCATTTGAACCAAAGCCGCTTGTCTTCATTTTTCATATTGAGAGGAATGGTTGTCGTGTTTGCAAGTAGATATCCCTCGAGCATAGCCATCTTGATCATGTGACTTGACTCCATGCAAGTGATATAATGAAGTTTCAAATGTGCCAAGTCACTCCAATCAATATTGTTGCTAGGAATGTTGATTCTCCACTAAATGCGATCTTCAAGCTTGATTGATCCTTCGACTAAATGCAAGTACTTTCTTCTTCACTCTAGCTAGGTTCTTCGGCCGCCAAGCCGTCGCTTGCCCTTCACCCTTGCTTAGTACCTCGAAGACTCTTTCCTTGCTATCTTCACCATCTCAAGCCATTCAACCATACTTAGTTTTGAATCCTTTCTTTGCAATCATAAATAAACCATGATTATCCCACAATATGATAGTCCTTTATATCAATATCAATCTCATTGTTGTCTTGTGCTTGTGACATGATCTTCACACAACAATCCATCATTTTGACTTTGCATTATATTTCAAGTACATAGTGAGATAACCTTTCCCTGTGTCACACTTAGTAACACATTAGATCCTTAATCAATATTGTCATCAAGTCATCCAAAACATACTTAAGTGCAACATGCACTTTCAATCTCCCCCTTTTTGGTGATTGATGACAACCTTGATTAAAGCTTACAAGAGAATAAACAATTAAGCTTATGGGTTCAATGATTTATAAAAAGCTCCCTCTTAGTATGTGCAACATGAATTGAATTCATAAGGGACCTCAAAATGTCAGTTTGCACATACTAAGGTGAGTTGGAAACTCCCCCTAAATCATTGCATCCGAGAAGTGCACAAGTGTGAGCAATATAAATCATGATGCATATGACAAGATATATCACACAAGTCAATAAAAAGAACAATACACCAAGACATATGCAACACACTAGTAAGTGAACATGTTATGAAAAATAAATTACTACTCATATCACACACATAGCACTCACACAAAGATCTCTCAAGTCCACAACCACTAAGATAGATTATATTACAAGATAAAGATCATGTCTTATCACAAAGATGTCATACATGACTCATGATATTACAATAAAGCTCAAACTCTCAAACTCTTGATAACTGAACCACCTGCAGTACAAATCTCTAGGAAGTCTGGAAGCTCTAATCAACTATCTCTCCCCCTTTGTCATCTATCTCCAAAAAGGTAAACATGAAGCTCAAAAGATGACTCAAAGAGGGCTGCAGGCTAAACTGTCACTCGTCGTCGTCTCCAGGCTGTCGAGAGCTCTGTCCTGGGTCAGGGTAGCCGTGGGTACCACCAAGGAAGCTATCCCACACGTCTGAAGCAAGCTCCTCTGCTGAGCTAGGACGAAACAGGGGGTCTGTGGAGTACCTGGGAGCTGTGTCGTGGGGCTGCTGCTCTGCTCCCTGCCTCTGACTCTGCTGCTCTGCCTCTGCTCCCTGACTCTGACGCACTGCAAGCTCGTCAAACTCCCTCTCATACCTCTGCTGCTGCTGCTCAAATGACTCAGGCTGCTCGGTCTCATCATCTGACGGTGGAGACCTCGGGGGCTGAAACCTGTAGTGCTCGTGAAGCATCTTCAGCGTCCTCGAGTCCTCTCTCCTAGCCTGCCTCTCACGGTGCTGCTGAGCCTTGATCACACTGACGTCCTTGCACACACCTAGAATACTGCTCAGAACCTTGCGCAAAAGAGAGCGCTGCCTGCCACGTCCCTGAGTAGAGGAGGGTAAACGAGTGCGTGGCAAAGGAGAACCTGTCCTAGCTGCTCCTCCTCCTGCTGCTGCTGCTGCTGGGTCCTCTGGCGGTGGCTCTGCTGGAACTGGAACTGCCCCTGGTCCAGGTGGAGGTATAGGAGACTCAGGAAGGTCTGCCTGGAACCTCAGAGGCCTGTGAGAGTGGTCATAGGTGAAAGTGGCACCAATCTGCTGCTCAATCATATGCTGAATGTATGGTGCAAATCCACATCCCTTGAGTGGCCTCTCACCCACTCTCTTGATCTCATACCAGATAAAATCAAAGACACTGAAAGGCTGTGCTCCTGGTGCTAACCTGTGCAGGAGGTTCCTCGTGTAATCTGCAAGTGTCCCTCTGTCTCCTGACTTGCAATCAATAGTGGCCCTGAGCATCCTGTTGAGATAGCCATAGGTAGGGTGAATGCCTCTCACCTTCCCTACAACTGCCCCAGCAGGTAGAGGTGGTGGGTACATGTACCCAAGCTGCTCTGGAGGAAGCACAACCTCATCGTGAATACTAGCTCTCTGAAGATCCTCCTCGTCAAAACCAAGATACCCTGCAAACTCCCTGTAAGACACAGAGTACCAGACACCTCAGTCATCCAGTTCATGCGCTTCTCATGAATCTCGTCAGACTCCTCAACATATAGGGTGGCATAGAACTGGGCTATCACCTCATCACACCAATCATGCTGAAACTCCAGAATATGGTAGAGGCCTGTCTGCTGGCAAATAGCAATAGCATGCTCAACTGAAGGACGGTGATGATCTCTAGCATGCTGCTAATCAACGTACTGAGCTCTAATGATCACAGGGTTTCTGGTCAGAAGCACCTTCTCATAATAGTCAATGTGGAACAAGGTGTGAAACCTGTAATCATAGATGTTCCTCTCCTGTCCCCTGGGGTCTCTCCTCCGCTCTCTCCTGGCCTCTCTGTGTACCACCGGACTCCCGATAGTCCACACGAGCCACCCAAGCAGGAATCAGGGCGGCAGGACGTATCGCAAGAGCCCCAAAGTGCAAACCCTCCTGCTGCTGCTGAGGTGCATCCTCTCTCTTCTTCCTCTTCTTCTCTCCTTCTTCCTCTTCTTCAATCTCTTCTTCCTCTTCTTCCTCTTCTTCCTCTTCTTCCTCTATGTCATCACGAGCTGCAAACTGATAAGGAGCTCTAGAGGCACCTCCCCTTGGAGGTCTAGTAGTGCCAAGACCACTACCACTCCCACTGTCACTGCTGCCTCCAATTGACAAGCCGGAGTGAGAATCTTGCCTCCTCTTCTTATGCCTTTCCCTTGTTGGATCATGTCTCGTCTTGGTTCGAGGCTCAACTCTATCACTCATAGCTGCTGCCCTGTGACCAAACAATCCACAAAGATGTCTCAGAAGCATATTCATAGTATGTCTCAAATATAGTTGCATAATTAGAGAAATGATTAAATGCCCCATGAATTGCAAGCACCTAGATCAAACTTGATCACTAGGTTTACAACACACTTATAGACATCTAATACAATCCCTAACATCAACCATAGGAGGCATGAATCGAGAAAACAGAAAGATTCTTCTGTTCTGCTGGGAAGAAACCGGACATGTCCGGTCCCAACCGGACATGTCCGGTATGGACGTCCCACAGCCGCCCCCCACGGGGTTTCTCGGTTCACCCTAATCCAAAATCCAATCCATCTCAAACTTAATACATTGCTTCTAGACCATGAATCCAACATCTTGACCAAAGGATTTGTAAATGATATAGCGATGAGTACGATCGGACAAGTCCGGGATTTGAAATACCTTGGGATGAGAGAGGAAACGGGGAGAGACTTCAAATCCAACTCGGGCACTTGTTCTCGAAGGAATCCTTCTCCAAATCCTTCTCTCCCTCTCACTTTTCCAAGGTGGTACTCTAGGTCGCCGTAGGAGGAGAGGTTCGGCCCCTTGCTTGGCCGGTTGGGAGGAACAGAAGTGAGGGAGAGAAAGAGAGCCCGAAGGGGTACGCTGCCTTAGCCCCCGCTCATACCGGACAAGTCCGGTATGGATACCGGACAAGTCGGTTTGTGCGGGTTTTTGTCAGAAGCTCTCTGCTCATACCGGACAAGTCCGATATGTATACCGGACAAGTCCGGTATTTACAGATTGCGTCCAACAGCTCCAAATCTGCTTCTCTTTCTTCCAAAACCCCTTTCTTCCTCAAACATATTTCATCAAATTTTGTTCTCCTCTTTCCATATGATTTCACAGAGGGTACTTATGTCCAAATCTCAAGTTTTTTCTTTCTATGTTTGATCCAAGATTTTCAAGTCACTTAAAAATTAGAGAGAAACCTTATGTCCATGATTCGATCGACAAGAGGATATCAAGGAATATAATTACTTTAGAGATATAGGACTTGAGAGAGACCCATGCCACTTGTAATTAGTCAATCAAACAATCAAGTGGAACAATAATTGCAAGTGTCATGGGTAGGTCACAAAGACCAAGAGTCAAATATTTTTCCAAAACACACTTCCTATTCATGCTAGTAAGAGATTTGGAAATATCTATCTTATCACACACAAGTGCACACACTAGCATATTATGGGCCTATTATGCACTTTCAATGCATATATCAAAACATACCTTTGCCTTGAGCCCATAAATTCCACTAAGCGTAATCATGACATAGAGATGATTTAGTTGACCTCAATTGCCAAATAGTCATGTCCTTACCAAGGAATTAATTTCATCATGATGAACTACAACATATGCTAAATGAACCTCATTAGTCCATAAAAGGCACAAAGTTAAAATTGAGCTCCCCCTCAATTAGTGCTTCAAGTGTTTTGAATTCCTTTCTAAGCACTTTCATTCCATCAAGAATGTGAGAGTCAAAATTCAAATTGGCCAACACAAAAGTAATTTTCCATATATGATATGAGAGTAAATTTTAAGCACAAGTCACTTGAGACATAACGACATGTGAAATCTAAGTTAAGACAATAAGCATAACACAAGTAGAATTAAGCTCAAATCTCATGTAGGCAATGATGGGCAGCTCAATGTCATACTGGTCATGTCCTGTTGGCATACCGGGCACGCCCAGTATGCTTTGACAATGCATAGAATGACTTGAAATTACTTTGCCATTACCAACTTTTCACATATAAATCAAATAATGAACACATGGACATAAGTGGTGAAAAGATGGCTACCCTACCAAGTTTCGGTGCTCTAAGTCACAGTGAAGATGAAAAGGTAATAAGACAGACTTAGATTACCAACGGGTCAACCACATAAGCAAGTATGATGAGAATAGGTTGATAGGTTGAGTTAGCATTTCAAATTGACTTCCTCAACCACCCCGAAAACTCATATTAGCATTATGAATCTTATATGTACTTACGTAGCATGTATGTAACACACATACCTTGGCCTTGAGCTCACATATGTTCCACTAAGAGTAACCATGGCATAAACATCTTCGTGTTGACTTGACTTGTCAAGTGATTATGCCTTTGTCAAAGTTATCTCCCTTTTCATTCATAGAACTATCACATCACTTAGAGGTAATTGTTAGATCACAATGGTTCAAGGTAGAAACTAAGCTTCCCTTTACAAAGTGCTCAAGTTGTTTGAATCACTTGTGAAAGCACTTTACTTTTCTTTCAAGGAAAATGGAAAGCTTTTCTACCTTGACCAAGACACAATATTTGCCAAAAATTGAATCATGTTCAAGTACTACATACAAAAATTCAGTATTGATTAATGTGCAGGTATTTAGTTAGAGCAAAGGGCTAGTCCACAAAGATCTAGCAATTAAGAACAGAAAACTCATTCTTCCTGGCCATACCGGACAAGTCCGGTAGGCATACCGGACAAGTCCGGTATGAAAAGACTTTGTCCAAATCTTCGAACTGAGTCACTGGTTCTGTCAGAGTAAATATCCCATACCGGACATGTCCGGTATGATACCGGACAAGTCCGGTATTTGCAGATCAGAACCAGTAAACAGCCACTTCTGAGATTTCCTTTTGGCTCTAGTTTATTTCACTTCCCTGCACTCATCAAAGATAATGCTCTGCTAGAGAGCCATTAAGAGCATCGAATGGCAAATATCACAAGGATAAATTAAATTCATTTAATTACCAAGCTTTAGGCACTTATCATCAATGGTGTAGATGAGTAAAAGTGAAATCAATCATCACATAAACTTCGGGTCAACCCTATAGGATAATGTTAATCAACATAGGTTGATAGTTTGAGTTGAGATGTCATTTTGCTTGCTCAAAAACCCCGAAGGCCTTCATCTCACCATTGGTACCTACATCAACATCCTAACCACATTTGGTACCCAACTTTTGTTGGGTCCTTCAAGGTTAGTCAACAAGTGCTTAGGCACCCAAGTGGCCTTAGAGCTAGTATGCGGTGAACACATCACCTTACTAGTGCTAAGTCCCTTGTAGTCTTCCTAAGCACATTATCATTTGCAAATGTGTTCGGCTTAGGAAACATACCATTTGGGCAATCATAGCTTAGATGCCCCTTTCTCCTACAAGCATAGCAAATACGCCCATTGTTTGCTCTTCTCTTGTCTTGCTTGTTGGGACATGCATCAACCATGTGTCCCGGCTCATTGCATGCATAGCATCTTCTTATTGCAACTTGAGCCATCTTCCTTGCCTCTTGGTATGTGGGGCAACTCTTGGTGAGGTGACCCAACTTGTTGCATTTGAGGCAAGGACTTGGTGCATCATTCTTCATTTGCTTGGACAATTTGGTTGATGCCTTTTGTTCGGCCGCTTCACATTTGTCGGCCCAAGTCTTGTGTGGACACTTAGCCCACTCATGTCCATACAAACCGCAACCATAACATAATCTCTTCTTTTGTTTCTTGCCCTTGGTTGCTTTCTCATGACTTGAGGAGTGACTAGATTGTTGGATTTTGGAGGAAGCAAAGTTTGAACCCTTCTCAAGCTTCTTCACCATGATATCACGGTTATCTTGAGAAGGTTGTGCTTTCTCCTTATCCTTCAATCTAATCACATCCTTCTTTAGATTTCCCACTTCTTCAATGAGCCTAGCATTTTCTTTAAGAGTTTGCTCAATCGAAGATTGGCTTGCTTGAGAGGTACACTCATTAGCACAAATAACATTTAATTGAGATGGTGCACTAGTGAGTGTAGTAGTGTGAGATTGAGAAGATTTTACCATAGCAATAACAACCTCATGTGCAATCTCAAGCATAGCATTTGATTCCACTAGCTTCTCATGTGAGCACTTGAGATGTGTGAAGTCCTCTTGTAGGGACATGTGCTCATATGAGAGATCACTCATTTTTGCCTTAAGCATGTGATTCTCCTTTTCTAGCCTTTCCATATTAGAGAGAGAGTAGTAGTAGCTAGGCATGCTCAATTGACAATTTTCATACCTTTCTTCTAATGCCTTTAGCTCTTCTATTTTGGAGATGAGGAACTCTTCTTGATTTTGAAGGGATTGCTCTTGTTCATCCACCTCCTTTCTAGGTCATCATTTTTCTTCAGCAAGTTGACGAACAAGAGCTTATCTCATACTTGAGATAATCAAGCGATTCATCATCTTCATCATCCTCATCGCTCTCTACTTGATTATCTCTTGATGCCTTCTCCTTGATCTCACCAAGAATCTTCTCTTGATCTTTCTTGGTTGCTTTCTTCTTGTTCTTCTTGGCCATGAGACACAAGTGATGAGTATCATGAGCTACTGAGGTTGACTCATCACTTGGTCGCCATCGATCATGAGAGTCGTTGCTGTCTGCTGCTAGCTCCCTGTCTGCTGGGCTGATACCGGACATGTCCGGTACCCATACCGGACATGTCCGGTATGGACAGACAGTGTCCAGAGCAGCAGCAGCCAACACCTCTCGATCCGGCTCGTCTTCCTTGAGGCTTCCTGAGGCTTCCTCACATGATGATGACTCAATGGACTTCATTTCCATTGAATCACAATCATATGCTTCATCACATTTGGACTTCCCATACAAATGGGCAAGTCTAGTCCAAATGACATGAGCACTCTCCGGTGGAGAATCTCCATTGTAAATAGCCTCCTTAAGAACCTCTGCACTCAATGAGTTCAACATGATCAAACACGCATGAGCATTGAGTTGCACACATATCTCTTCCTCTTTTGTCAAGTTCTTATAGTTGCTCCAATCAACTATAGAAAGAGATATGCTCGCATCCACAATATGCTCAATAATGGGGCTAATAGCCCGAAATGCATTGAGTACATAAGATGACCAAGATAGAAAGTTTGAACCATCATTTTGGAGAAGCACCACGTTTGTCTCCATAGGCGAATCCATCGGTTCTCACAAGCGGTGAAGCTCAAACGTGAGTCCAAGCTCCGATACCAATTGAAAGGACCTAAGGTGTCGCCTAGAGGGGGGGTGAATAGGCTTTTCTGAAAATTTACAACTTATAATGCGGAAGCAATTAGTATGTGAGTTCCAATTACTTGGAAACTCCCAATCGGAGTACAACAACCCTTAAGAGACAAACACAAAGTATATGACTAGAAATTAACCACTTAGAAGGCAATACCCTGCACCACAAAGATTAGCTCAAGGATTTAAACAAATTTGGGCGCAGTCAGTAAATACCGGACATGTCCGGTATCAATACCGGACAAGTCCGGTATGCACGGGTTGTGCGGGACTGCTCCTTCTCTTCTCCAATTCCTCACACAACCTGCAATCACTATGTATGATGTATATGTATAAACTGATTGCTTGCAAAACAACTAGCACAACGAAGAATAACAAATAGCCGAAAGTAAAGTACAAAAGAATGACACGGTATTTGTTTCACCGAAGTTCGGCACCCCCTCGGGTCCTACTCTCCGTTGAGCCGGCTGCGAGCTACCACAAAGGTGGGCTCTAGAGGACACCACGGGTCACTCTAGCCGCGGTCTATTTCACCCGCTATGCTCCTTCCACTAGTTGATCTCTTTTGAGGAGAGATCGAACCTTCACAAACTTTCCGAGGCACTCCACAAATCTCTTGGGTGCTCAACGGCGACGCCTAACCGTCTAGGACCGTAGAGTCCAAGAGTAACGAATGCGCACAACAAGATAGACGATTTGCACAAGTGCTCAAGAGATGGCTTGCTCTCTAATTTTGAATCTCTCTCTCAACCCACAAATGGATTTGGCAATTAGAGGACAATCACTCACTAAGAGAGGGTTGGAAAGTGTTTTGAAAGGCTTAGAATGAGTGTGGGAACCAGTAGAATCAGCAGCCTCCAAAGGTGGAGGTTTGGGGGTATTTATAAGCCCACAAACGAAACTAGCCGTTTTTCTAGCCGTTGGCTGAGTCAGCTCATACCGGACATGTCCGGTATGCATACCGGACATGTCCGGTATGACTTACTGCGAGAGAAACATGCTGAACAGACCAACTTTCAAACTTCCCATATGATCCGGTAGTACCGACACAAGGTCGGTGGTACCGCTAGTTATAAGGGGAATTTTACAGCCTCTCTGGAAATGGCCAAATTTTGGCCTACCGGTACTACCGCTATAAACTCGGTAGTACGGGGTAGTACGACCCACGGGACAAGGGCGGTAGAACCGCCCATCGCCAAAGAACCGTTAGCCACCAAGCCACAAATACCGGACATGTCCGGTATGCATACCGGACATGTCCGGTATGACTTTAACTGCGCGAGAATTATCCTTAACCAACAACTTTGAAACCCCGAATAGGATCTCGGTGGTACCGACCACAAGGTCGGTAGCACCGGCAGTTAGTTAAAAAGCGGGTTTTGCAACCTCTCTGTGTTGGGCCAAAAATGGCCTACCGGTAGTACCGCTATAAACCCGGTAGTACCGGTCGGTGCCGGTACCGACGCAAGGGTCTGGTGGAACCGCCCAAACACAGTCTACGAGCCAGAAATCCGCACATACCGGACATGTCCGGTATGAATACCGGACATGTCCGGTATGGACTCCAGGTTCAGATTGAGCGCCGAGGCCGAGGCCTGGCTCTTGAGCGCCGAGGCCGAGGCCTGGCTCAGAGGCTCGGGCGAGACGGACTTTGTGAGCGCCAAGGCCGAGGCCTGGCTCAGAGGCTCGGGCGAGACGGACTCTGAGCGCCGAGGCCGAGGCCTGGCTCAGAGGCTCGGGCGAGACGGAGTGGCCGCACTGCTGTGGGCTCATACCGGACATGTCCGGTATGCATACCGGACATGTCCGGTATGGACAGACAGTGCAGCAAACAGTTGGAAGTTAGCTCTAGCTCTCTCATGTCTCACTTAGGTTGGTTTGAGCACTTATGAAGAATCATCTACTATATGTTGCATCCCTCTTAATAGTACGGCTTTCCTATTTACTCAAGATAAATTGAAATAAGAATTTTAAACCTCTTGAGTAGATCCCCATTTGAACCAAAGCCGCTTGTCTTCATTTTTCATATTGAGAGGAATGGTTGTCGTGTTTGCAAGTAGATATCCCTCGAGCATAGCCATCTTGATCATGTGACTTGACTCCATGCAAGTGATATAATGAAGTTTCAAATGTGCCAAGTCACTCCAATCAATATTGTTGCTAGGAATGTTGATTCTCCACTAATGCGATCTTCAAGCTTGATTGATCCTTCGACTAAATGCAAGTACTTTCTTCTTCACTCTAGCTAGGTTCTTCGGCCGCCAAGCCGTCGCTTGCCCTTCACCCTTGCTTAGTACCTCGAAGACTCTTCCTTGCTATCTTCACCATCTCAAGCCATTCAACCATACTTAGTTTTGAATCCTTTCTTTGCAATCATAAATAAACCATGATTATCCCACAATATGATAGTCCTTTATATCAATATCAATCTCATTGTTGTCTTGTGCTTGTGACATGATCTTCACACAACAATCCATCATTTTGACTTTGCATTATATTTCAAGTACATAGTGAGATAACCTTTTCCCTGTGTCACACTTAGTAAACACATTAGATCCTTAATCAATATTGTCATCAAGTCATCCAAAACATACTTAAGTGCAACATGCACTTTCAGATCCTACTCCGCGCGCACGACATACAATGCTTTCTTCATTGGCAGGGCAAAGATGGAAGGCGCCAACGCCAAGGAGCTATGGCGGGCATGTGTCCCCCCCCCAAACCCCCAAAAACAAGTTCTTCTTATGGGTGGCCTTGCATGGCCGCCTGTGGACGGCGGACCGCCGACAACGACATGGCCTTCAAGAGAACGGGACCTGCGCACTCTGCAACCAAACAAACGAGACGTCTGACCACCTACTTTGTTCCTATGTGTACACCAGGAAGGTTTGGGCATCCCTGCTCTCTAGGATCGGGCTCATGCAGGTACAACCACCTCTTCAGGATTCTCCTTTGCTGGATTGGTGGATGGGAAGCAGAGCCATTGCCCAGGCGTCGCTTCGTCGAAGTTTTGACTCCCTCGTCGTCCCTGTGGAAAGAGAGGAACCGACACACCTTCGACAACAAGATGTCCACAACACATGACCTCATCCAGCTCATCATCGACGAAGCTGATTCATGGGTGCGGAATGAGCACAACAGCTTGGCGTTGCTCACAACGTTCCTGAGCTAAAGCCCGTGCCGCCTTCTGTCGTAGCAAGGGACTGAGGTCCCTGTCCTTAGTCTCAGTCCCTTTGCTCGCCACCTAGTGGTGTTTTTAGCTTTGTGTAACTTCAGGGGACGCGGCTTCTCGCCGCAACCTCGGTGGAGAGTGCCCCTTTAAACTCTTTCTTCAACTTAATAGAATACGTGCGATGAGCATGCTTTCGATTTTTTTTTGTTTAGATACATTTTTTTATGGAAGCAACTAAATTACAGCGGCCGTAATTTAGCTTATGGCACAACCTTTCATTTTTTTAGTAAAGGTGCAATTACTCTATTCTTTTTTTTTGGCAAAGATTACTAATTAACTTGGGATGCGGCTAAAACCGAATACCGACCACACATTGTCACACCCGGTTTTAAAGACAAAACCAGGTATACACCATATGTGAGCCCAGGAAGTCAAATCTCACATATAGCTACAAATAAAGGGTAATATCGAAAGACAATGCACATATATAACGTATATAAAACAAAAGAACATAACCTTAAAGAGCAGACAACGGAAATACACTCCGATCTTCAGATGGAGACACCAACCTCACAGGGACAACTGACTGGTTGACCACAAGCCTAAGCTTCTCCAAAGCTTAACTCTCTGGGGGTGGGGGAAAAGCAAGAGTGAGTCCATGTCGAACTCCACAAGTATAGCAACAAGTGATATAGATTCCAAGTTTCATGATCCATGTAACATAAATAATGAATAGCATAAAACGGTAAATAATGAACATGTTAACAACATAAGTCATCAACTTTACGTCTTCAAGGCCGCTCGTGTCCTTGAGCAAGGCTGATATATCAGTTTAATAAACTTTGCGCAAAGGTGTACATTTTCACTGCGAGACGTGAATTGCCCTTTCGCCCGAGGTGATCAGCCTCTTAACTCACTTCCAAGGAAAGTCGGCAGGGTTCACGATGAAGCCTTTCAAAGGTTTCGTCTAACAAGTTAGGGCCGCTAGGTTTCCCCATCAATAAGCATGAATCTCCCCTCCAAGCGGTGACTAACAAAAGACAAAATGCACCAACTTGGTCGGCCAAGACCATACAGATCGGAGCCCCTCTTGCGCCTTTCGGTAACCTCTAACAAGCTAGAAAAGGTCCTCATACTGAGCTAAAGCCAGAGCCATATAACCCCCAACAGTTGCACTGTAAATCCCGAAGGTGCTCGTACAGATAATTTCTTAAGTTGCTAATAAGTCATTTTTATCATTCGATGCGTTCATTAATTAAGTAACACGATCATAATTGCGAAAAGAAAACTCGACTGCTATACTTGCCTTGATTACTTGCTCAACCCTCATAGCATCAGCTTTCGGTCATCATCTTCTGATCTTCAGCACACGGAAACGGTCCTCGTCTACTCGTAGCAAACACCACACATAGACAACATACAAGCACAAAAAGAGACAACTAAGAACAACACAAGACCAAGACAAAACAACGTACTAAAAGAGAGCTCGCACTACGGTCGCGGGATCGCACGAAACGACTGAAAGACACGTCTACCGAGAATTTTATATATTATAAAAGAAAGAACTACTAGTTTGCTTTATTTTAATTAAATAGAACCATCGTAAGATATTAATTCAGATTAGGCAAAAATATATTTTAATTATAAAGTCGGGTTAGACTACTCATATTTTATTCATAAATATTGTCATATAATTTAATCAAGTTAAACATTAGCTTAGTAAAAGAAAGTAAACATGTGAGAGTATTTGAACGTAATTTATGTGACAGTGTTTAGTCTAAGCAATTATAAATTAAAAAATATATTTATATTAGTAACTGATCATGTTAACATTTGTATATAAAATATCGAAATATAAACCTACATTGATTTTAATTATAAATCAGTTGTGAGCTTATTAATCAATTTAATATTTAACTTTAGATGGAAAACATGTGAGATGCAAAGCGTTAACACTGCTGCGTAGAGCACGTCAACACAAAACTAACACAACTGAAACGAACTAAAACGGAGATTAGATGATTAAACAGCGGAGGATTAATGCTGAATGGCAAAACTGTAATTAGATCATCTTGTACCTCTGCCTTCCGAACGCGCAGATCAGTGCCGACGATCGAGTGCATCATCATATGGTTTTGGTCTTCAGGCGATGGATCGAGATCAGCAGCCTGGTTCTCGACAAGATGCATGGCGATTGGGAAGTAACAGTAGCAGGCCAGCAATGAGTACATGATGACCACCGGAGACACACAGATGATTGAGATGGTACCATGGTGATGATTTCCTCCATCGGAGGCATGGGCGTGGATGTGGTGCATCATGAGATCGTTGTTGGGCGGCGGCGGCATGGCTCTGCGCGGGATTGCTGTGATGCGGTCTAATAGCTAGGGCAACAAGTCAGTATTTATGGATAGACATGTACGATACGAGGAACCGGTGACCTGGACGTATGTGACATTGCTTTGTGGCTAGCAGAGTTGGCCCTGGTCATTTGCTTCATGGATTAGGCCATCACGTTATGATAGAGGCCGAGCAAAAGAATAGAGCAGATAATTCGAGTATATTAGAGGGAGAGAATGGTACAGTTCTTGATTGATGGGTAAAAAGTAAAAAGGCTAAGATTAGTTATTCTCGGAATTAATTAATTTCAGGATTAAAATAATTCTAGAAAAGTCCAGAATTGATTTTAAACCCACGAAAAATACTCCGACAGCTCCGAAAATTCAGGGAAAATTCTCAGAAACATTTGGAGACATGAGAAACTCAAATAAAATATAGGAGCTCATGAAAAGATATTTGGGAAATCTAAAAAAAATAGATTATACTCCTAGAAAAAAAAGAAAAAGTGCCCGAAAAAGCTACAAAATTTCTCGGGGAGATTTGGAGATACGATGATGAATGATGAGCACCAAGGAACGATTTGAGGGTAGAGAAAAAAAAAATACTTTTGGAAGATTCCAACAGAAAGGTTGAGCTAGGAAACAAAGAATTTGGTTATAGGAAAAGACATGGACAAGACGAAGAAAGATAAACGACTTACTAAACGTGTTTTGGAAAACTTTACTACTCGCAACACAAGACGAAACAATAAGCAACCATCACATCAAGCATAACCCGTCAAATTACTTTAGCAAAAGTTTTGAAATTCATATTTTCTTACATCTAAGCATGCACTGGATCAACTAAAATTAGTAAATTTTATCCAAATATTGAAATCATAAATTTTATTTAATGTTTTCTACTCACAGCCCAAAATCAGAAATTTTGGGATGTGACACACATTTGCACATTTATACGGTTCACAAAAAAGACAAATAAGACTCAAACGTAAGCTTTTAAGAAAAAGAACACATCTCAGAGAATACATTTGCATCTATAGTTTTCCAAAAAAACAAAAGTTATTTTACATCTAGACGTAATCATTTTCACATCTTCTCTATGTTGCTCCCTATCTTGCTTTTCTGTGTATAGCTTGCATCCCTGCATGTTGAAAAACAGAAAACATATATATGTCATAAATTTGTTGTTGAACGAAAATGAAAAAATGCTTATATTCCATTATTCTTGGAGCCTAAGTATTATTCATTAGGCAATATGTATTCCTAATTGTATTATAAAAAAATAAGTATAGTGTTTGTTCATTTGTAACCCATAGCCCCACCTCAAAACCCAACCTCTGGTTTATTTGTAAGAATACATATCAAACAGAGGCAAAGTGATGATATCAATAACTATTTTTTGTACAAGGCAAACATAGTCAATTTTGAACAGAAAAGAACTTCATAACAGTAGAAAAAAGGAAAAAAAATGACCTTTGAGCAACAATATTGTGAGCATCTAGGCCCCCAGTGGGTTTCGGTGATTGGATGACAACGGTAAATTACTATGACTAATGTGTGTTTTGCACAAACAGTTGAGTTAGGTCATGGTAATGATGATCGTGAGGGCACTGTGGTATTCATGCCCCCTTATTGGTGGAATTCGTTCGGTTTTCAAAGGATGGACGATGAAGACCGTGATAGGCTAGTTCTAAGTGTCATTTGGTGTTGAAGAACACTTAGAGTAGCATAGGTCTTTGTTTTACCTTTGGCCGTACTATAAAGAGGGGTTTGAATGGGTAGCTTGACCTAGGTGAGACTTTTGAGTTAGGTGTGATGCACACTTGTTAACCAAAGCCCTAGGTAGCTTAGAAAGGTCCCTTAGATCATGAGGAAGAAAGTTTGTGAAGGGAGCGTCGCAAATCAAAGTCGTTTTGGACTTCTAATTGCGACCGGACGCTGGGTCCCCTTATGACCGGACGCTGGGGCGTGCGTCCGTCAGTTTGTTTGGCTAAGAAGCAGGTTTGGCTTCGACCGGACGCTCTTCAGTATTCGACCGGACGCACCAGGAGGTGAGTCCGGTCGCGTCCAGAGAGGTTCCAGAGAGGGAAATTGATGACCGGACGCGTCCGGTCAGTGGTGATCGGACGCATGGGTGCGTCCGGTCAGTGTATCGTACTGGTGTCAGGGCTAACGTCACGTAGCCGTTAGTCACTGACCGAACGCGTCCGGTCACCCCGACAGGTGCGTCCGGTCAGTGTGTAACTGGCTGGACTTACCCCTTCGTGCATGTTTTGAGTTGGGGGGTATAAATATGCTTCCCCCTCATTCATGCTGTCACTCTTGCTCATTTGAAAGGTTCCCAAACACATTGTGATTGCAAGTGAGTGCAAGAGGCCTAGTGAGGTTGAGAGATTTGATAATTGAGTGATCAAACACCTCATTAGTGAGTAGAGAGTAGCAGTGTGCATCCACCCATCTCATTAGCCTTGCGTTGGTCAAGTGAGAGTTCTTGCTTGTTACTCTTGGTGATCGGCATCACCTAGACGGCTTGGTGGCGATCGGAGAGCTTTGATCATCCGGAGGCTTTGTGGATGACCCAAGCCAAGTTGTGACCGGTAGCGAGCGATTCACCGGGCCGTGGCGAAGAAGTCAGATCTCGTAGTGAGCACTTGATCCTTGCGCGGATCAAGGGGGAGCGATACCCTTGCGCGGGTGCTCCAACGAGGACTAGGGGGGTGTGCCGACACCTCGATACCTCGGCAAAAAGATCGTCGAGTCATCTCTACTCTTTACTTACGCATTTACATTCAAGCAATTCAATTCCGCATTACACTTGTTGTTCATCCCAAATTGAATTGCCATGCTAGAGTAGAATTGGCTTAGTGATAATCCTTTGTGCTATTGATTCTTGTCATACACACTTCTAGGCACTAGGGGGTTAATTGGGCTTGATAGGTTTGGTTATGCAAGAAGTTTTAGAAAAGCCCAATTCACCCCCCCTCTTGGGCATCTTGATCCTTTCAATTGGTATCGGAGCCTCGTGCTCTCGATTTAGGCTTAACCGCCTAGAGTTAAGATGTCCGGAGGTGATGGTCCACCTCCCATGTTCGAGGGAGACGACTTCCCATATGGAAAATCCGTATGGAGTCGTACCTAGAAGCGGTTGATGTTAAATGCCTCAATGCCGCGATCACCGGCTTTGCCAAGCCCAAAGAAGGCACTAGCCTCACTCCTAATGAGGAGGAAAATGAAAAATGGAATGCAAAAGCCAAAAACATCCTTTTTAGAGGCATTTGCAAGGAGGTGTTCAATCGTGTTCGGAACCACAAAAATGCCCATGATCTATGGGAAAATATTTGTGCGCTCCATGAGGGAACCAAGAGTGAGCGTGAGGAGCGTTATCATTTGGTTGTGCAAAAGATGAACTCGTTTGAAATGCTTGCTCATGAAAATGCAAACGAAATGTACTCACGCTTGAATGTTCTTGTAGAGGAGCTCAATGGTCTTGGCCTCACACAAATGCAACCATCCGATGTTGTGAGGAAGATCCTATGTGTCCTTCCCATTGACAAGTATGGACACAGTGACCGTGCTACATCAAGGTGATCTTTCCACATCTACACCAACTCAAGTCTTGGGGAAGATCAATGCTCATGAGATGTACATGCACATCACACCAAGTGGTGGCTCCTCCACCGACAAGAAGAAGGACTTGGCCTTCAAAGCAAGCCATGACAAGAAGGCAAGTCCAAGGCTATTGAGGTGCATCATGAGAGCACAAGCAATGATGAAGATGATTCCAACATTGCTCTCATGGTGAAGAAGACCACCAAGATGTTGAAGAAGCTTCACAAGAATGGAGTCAACTTTGACTCAAGAAAGAAGAAATTCTTCACAAGTAGCAAGAGGAGACCAATCTCCGAAATGGATTGCTACAATTGCGGTGAGCTTGGCCATCTTGCTCATCAATGCACCAAGCCCAAAAAGAGAGAGAGCTACAAGAACAAGAACAAGGGCAAGAAGTATGACTCATCAAGTGAAGATGAGAAGAAGGATGAAAAGCCCTACTACAAGAAGGATGGCAAGAAAAAGAAGCAATACCACAAGAAAGGTGGGAAGGCTTACATTGTTGGTGATTGGCTCACCGACATTGACTCCTCCGGTGGCTCATCAAATGAAGATAGTGATGATGAGAGATGAGAAGGAGAAGGTGGCCGCTCTAGTCATTGGCTCCTCTACACCACCACCACCACCGTCACCATCATCATCTACACACCTATGCCTTATGGCCAAGGGTGACCGGAAGGTACAAAACAATGATGACTCTAGTGATAGTGATAGTGATGGTGAATTTGAGGCTCCCACTTATGATGAACTTGTCAAATTGCTAAATGACTACTCTAAAATCATAAGAAAGACTAGAGCTAATGAAAATGATGAAGCTGTTGGATGAAAATGAATCTCTTGTTGAAAAGTGTTATCATGCAATATGTTCATGCTAGTGATGAACTAAAAGATTGAACTTGCAACTATGTCATCATTCCACTATCAATGGAAGCGCTCAGTCCCCACCACTCTACACAAGTAGCTCAAGCTAAAAATGAACAACTTGATAAGATGCATAGTGATCTTTCCACTAGTCAGCTTTGCTTAAGGAACAATATACTCAAGTGAAAGTTTTGTAACGTAACGGCTCTAATCCATGGCCCACTAATCACCGTCAACCACTGACAGTAGATTCGTACAGCCAAGAGATTAAGACCGGTCCCGCTACTGGGCTACATCAGTGCCCGATGTCCGCAGGATCTCTCATAATTCCGTTTTACAATCTCTTGAACATTTGACAAAATAACATAGGAGTAAATAGCGGAAGACTTAGAAACAATAGTTTTACAAACCAGGGTTCAACTTAAACATTAAAGTGAAGTTATTACAGACCATAGTTCCAAATAGATAGAGTGGCAGAGTAGCATATACAACAACTGAAAGGTAAAGATACTTCACCCAGCCCGAGGTGGACTACAATAGATCACTCATCGGCCATCCGCGGCTCCTCCTGAACAACAGTCCCACAGCAGGGTCCAAGGCATACTGAGAATCTGCCCATACCTGCTGAACATGGGTAATAAAACCCCTGAGTACAAAGGTACTCAACAAGACTTACCCCGACTAAAGAAAAGGGAGAAGACTCAGAATGAGAGGCTTAGGGTAGTCAAGGTAAGGCTTAAGCAAGTTCAAGTATTTTGCAGAAAAGCAGCATTTTTGTAAATCTTATTTTATTTTGAAAGATTCAGTATTCCTCAAATCTTCATCATTCAAGATTCATTCTTGATTCATTTACATTTTCAAACATTCCTAGTGAGAACCACTCTCCGTTGACAGTCAGTGGACCAAGTCTCCATAACCGAGGAGCAACGTTAATCCGGATAAATAATACTCAGCTGAGGATCCCTATCCACACTGCATATGTAGCACCCAAGCTTGCATATGCCAACTCGTCTACCACGATTCCTCCAAGATTGGGCCCGGTCCTACGCCACCCGGAAGTACAGTACACCACTCCAATCCGGGACTCTAACCCACGTGGGTACATGCTACTTCCGCCATCTCTCCACTCCCAGTGCGCGGTTGTCGGTCCAATAATGGATTTCTCGGAGCCAGAGCTTTCCGTAGTATGTGAATAGTTACAAGTCTTGACCAGCAGGCCCCCATACGGATGGTCCCTACATTTTTTCCGCCAGCGACAAGCACCTCGGGACTCTAACCCAAGAGTACAGGTCCTGTCGGTTTTTCAACCCTGTCCCGGTCGGTGTCAACTGTTGAGTCCCGGACTACAACATGACGGCACCGTACGCAAGGACAACCTCTCCTTCCTATTGACTAAGTACGGATCAGATACTTAGCCATAGTGGGAGTAAACCAGAAATTCCCATAAAGTTTCTTTCAGTGATCACACTTTTGAAATTGGCATTTTTATTGCAAAGTCTAATTCAATAAGCATTGCTAAGCATTTTTCAAATACTTTTGAAAAGCAGGCTTCGGGTGTATCCAGTGGTCAAGGTGGATAATGCATCAGTTAGGATATCACTCAACTCCTATAAACCTAATGCAATAATTTAACTCAAAAGCATTTAAGGAAATCACTTTATAAATTCAAGGAAAGGGTTAAATGCACCGGGGCTTGCCTTGGATGGCAAAAAGAGCAGACTCGGGGTTGGTGGTGTAGGTGCCGGAGCTCGGGGTTGCCTCGGGGACAGATCCTTCGGTGGCTACCTCGACTTCAGGTCCTTCTTCGTCAACTATACGGATGCAATGATGAATGCTCATGAGAATGATGATATGAACTTATGGTGCAAGACAATTCCACTGATTCTAGATTACTTTTAAAAACAAGCATGATTGAAATCTAGGTTGAGCATAAAAGGTAACCATTTTTCCTTAAGCAATATTGATTAAACTAGCCCTTATTATAATTATCCTAAGCATCAACCAAACATAGCATCACAAACATCATAGACCAAAGGGTAGGGGTCTATGAACATCAATCAATCCAAAGATCACATCATCAAACACTTATTACCAACCCTAATCCATCTTTTCTATTTTCTTAATTTATTTAAAAGGTCATTTTATGAAGTTGCTCCAAAAATACCAAATTAATCACATAAGTTCATTATGGTGTAGATAGATGGCAAAACAAATTTCATAATTTTTGGAGGTCATTAAGGTGTCAAATAATTCTAGACATTTAATTAACAAAAGGCACTATTCAAGAATTAAAATAAATGCTCAAAAATCAACTTGTTCCAAAAGACTTCAAAATTTTACCAGAGACTGCCATGGCATAACTAGCTCACAAAAAGTGATCTCATATTTTTGGAGTTATAAATCACTCTCCAAAAATACCAAAACCTCCATTTTTCAATTAAAGGGGAATTTTTCATTTTCAAATTTTTGCAGAAAAGTCAAGTTTTATATTTTTATAAAATACTCAGAGGTGTAAAGAATCTACCACAAATTTTCAGAATTTTGGATCAACACAGAAAATCATACAAAAAGATGAAATTTGAACACTATTCACATGTTTGAAAAAAAAAAGAAAAGGCACTGTTCTTCCCCCCGCGCTCGCCGGCGGCCAGACGGCGGCGGCGCTGCTGCGCCGGCCACTGCGGGCACTCCGTGGCGAAACCGAGGGCACGGAGGCAACAGGGAGCTCACCGGCGTCGATTGCGGGGCTCGGCGAGGTGAGGGGATGAACGGAGGGGGTGAGTCGACGGTGACCGGCGGACGGCGGACGGCGGCGATCGTCGTCTCGGCGATCCTGTGCGACACAAGCGACCACAAGGGGTCAGTCAGAGGCGCAAAGGAGTAAGGAAGGTGATGTGGGGGTCAGTGGAGGATGATCATGGCCGGAGGGGGAAGAATTTCCCGAATCCGAGCTCACCGGGTTTTTCGCCGGAGATGACAACGGCGAGCTACGCCCGGGTGAATGGAGATGGTAGCGACCAAATTGAGGGGTGGTGAAGCTGCGTAGATCACGGCGGAGCTTTAGGGCTAGCTGGTGAGAGGCGGAGGCTCGGGCTTGCTCTGGCTACGGTGGCGGAGCTGGGTTTCACTCCGGCCGGCTCGGCGGGGCTCTTATAGCCGCGGCCAGGGGGGCAAGAAGGTGTCTGGCGCGGATAAGATCGCTCGAAGCATGCGCAATCGATTGCGAGGCCGAGGGTCAGCGGTTTGGCACGCAGGGACCGGGCGTTGTGTTCGCCGGTGGCGAACACGCGGCGGCGACGAACTGCGGGCGGTAGGGGACGGGGAATGTCAACTGGGGCTCAGGCGCGTGCGCAATGATGCGCTGAGCATCGGCGTGGAGTTGGTTCGGGCGAAGGAGCTTCGGACACGCGTCACACGCGAACTCCGGCGAGGCGCGCGCGGCCGGACCCCCCTGGCTCGCCGAAGAAGAGGAACAGGGCTATGCCCTAGCTTTTGACTTTGAGCAGATTTGTATTTTGCAAATTACTTTCAAATTTTGAACTGTGCTACAAAAACTCAAAATACCAAAGTTGTGTAAAATTTTGAGCTCTACAACTTTGTCAATATGAACATTTTCAAATTCCAAATAGTTTTTGAACTATATTCAAAAACAGAAAAGGGGACACTTTTCAAATTTGATTCAAATCAAAATTACTTTGGATTTCAAACTGAAACTTGAAAATCTTCCAATATGAAAGTTGTTCCATTTGTCAAAACCTACAACTTTGCTAATATACACTTTTCTGAAACTCAATAGTTTTTGAATAAATTTTTAAAACTGAAAAGGGGACAAAAACTGGAATTTGAATGAATTTGAAATTACTTCAAATTTTATATAGAAACATGGAAATCTGTAAATACCAAAGTTGTTCCTCTAGGTCAGATTCACAACTTTGCTTTTTGAACCAACTCAAAATTTTGAATTTTGAAAAAGTTATCAAAAAGGGAATAAATCCAGGATTTGGGATTTTAGGGTTTTGCAAAAGGAAAATCAAATCAAATCTGATTTTTGAACTTTGATCAAAGCAACAAACATCAGGGCACTAAATTTGAACAAGAATTACATAGAACTAGGCACAGAGGTGAAATTACCATTTTGCCCCTATAGGAAGAAGTGGGCTAATAAGGGTTTTTGCAATAGAGGTACATCACATAAAATGATACACTAAGCAAATGCATACACATGAATTCATGATCAAGATGATTAATGATGCTAATGATGATATGTCAAGTTAATTACATGCTTAAACACCAGAGGTGTTACAGCCTTCCCCCCTTAAAGAAATCTCGCCCCGAGATTCTGCGTCTTAGAAAGGACAAAGAAGGGATAAAAGCAAAACTTTACATAGACAGGGATTCGAGAAAGTCGGGATAGTTCTTTGCCAAGAAGTCTTCAGATTCCCAAGTAGCTTCTTCTTCAGAGTGCTGGTTCCACTGGATTTTGTACCACCTTGTGGTAGTTCTTCGAGTAACTCGATCTTTGTGATCCAACACGCGAACTGGATATTCCGAGTAGGATAGATCAGGCTCTAGCTCGACACCTTCAACTTCCACGACATGTTCTGGTACTCGGAGGCACTTCTTGAGTTGGGAGACATGGAAAACATTGTGGACAGCAGAGAGATGATCGGGCAACTTCAGCTTGTAAGCTACCTTGCCACAACATTCCAAAATCTCAAACGGACCAATGTAGCGGGGTGCTAACTTTCCCTTGACTCCAAAACGAGTGACTCCTTTGGTTGGTGAGACCTTGAGATATACGTAATCTCCAACTTGAAACTTCAGAGGTCGACGTCTCTTGTCAGCATAACTCTTTTGTCGGGATTGGGCAATCTTCATGTTCTCTTGTATCTGCTTGACTTTCTCTTCCATATCTTTGACCAGGTCAACTCCAAAGAATTCTCTTTCTCCGGGCTCAGACCAACTGAGGGGTGTACGACAACGACGACGTACAGTGCTTCAAATGGTGCCATTTTGATGCTTTCTTGATAACTGTTATTATATGAGAACTCTGCCAAGGGCAAACAGTCATCCCAAGTATCTGCGAAGGTGAGCACACATGCTCTCAACATATCCTCTAACACTTGGTTGACTCGCTCAGTTTGTCCATCTGTTTGTGGATGATATGCCGTACTATGCAAGAGCTTGGTTCCAAGTGAGGTATGGAACGCTTTCCAGAACTTTGCGACAAACTGAGTACCACGATCTGAGATAATGGTCTTGGGTATTCCATGAAGCTTCACTATGTTGTTCTTGTACAAGGCGGCATACGTGGGGACGGCGTAGCTGGTCTTGACTGGCAGAAAGTGAGCTTGTTTGGTGAGTCGGTCCACGATTACCCAAATGGAATCAAAACCTTTTGAGTCTTGGGTATCCATTGATAAAATCCATGCTGATATCTTCCCACTTCCAGGCAGGTACAGATAAAGGCTGCAATTCTCCTCCAGGCTTCATGTGCACGGCTTTGACTTTCTGACAAGTATCACAGCGAGCGACATAGCGAGCGATTTCAATCTTCATCTTTGTCCACCAGAATCTCTGCCTTAGATCCTGGTACATCTTGTTGCTGCCGGGGTGGATGGAAAACCTAGACAGGTGTGCCTCATCAAGGATCAACTGTCTCAACTCAGGCACCTTGGGAACTACTAGACGGTTCTTGAACCAAACAACTCCTACATCATCGATCCTGAAACAATCAGCCTTACCGGTCTGGACCTTTTCGATGATGTGCTTGATTCCAGGGTTATCTTTCTGTGCAGCGATGACTTGTTCCTTGACCGATGTTTCTATCCTGACATTGTTCAGGCTTCCTTGCGGAACTATCTCAATACCCATCCTTTCACAGAGCATGGCACAAGGAAAGATCATAGGGCTTCGTCGTCAGACAGTTGCAGTATGACTTGCGACTGAGGGCATCGGCAACTACATTTTGCCTTACCAGGATGGTAATGTACTTCGAGATCATACTCTTTAATCAACTCAAGCCATCTTCTCTGCCTCATGTTCAACTCTTCTTGAGTGAGATATACTTCAGGCTCTTATGATCGGTGTACACATTGCAGGTACTGCCCAACAGATAATGACGCCATATCTTCAAAGCATGTACCACTGCTGCTAACTCAAGGTCATGGGTTGGATAATCTCCTCATGTCGCCTAAGCTGCCGTGAGGCATAAGCGATCACTCGACCTTCTTGCATCAAAACACAGCCTAACCCAGTACCAGATGCATCACAGTATACATCAAAGGGTTTCTCGATGTCTGGTTGAGCTAGGACTGGTGATGTAGTTAGTAGTTTCTTCAAGGCTTGAAAAGCTTGCTCACAGGCTGTTGACCAAACAAAATCCACGGAATTCTTCAACAACTCTGTGATAGGCTTGGCAACTCTGGAGAAGTCTGGGATGAAACGACGATAGTATCCAGCCATCCCATGAAGCTGCGAACTTCGCGGACAGTGGTAGGTGGCTTCCAATCCAAGATATCTGCCACTTTTCCAGGGTCAACTGACACACCTTCAGCGGACAGGACATGACCAAGGAATTGAATTCGATCTAGCCAGAATTCACATTTACTGAACTTGGCATACAGCTGGTGATCTCTGAGACGAGAGAGAACGACACGAAGATGCTTGGCATGATCTTCAGGAGTTCTTGAATAAACAAGGATGTCGTCAATGAAACACGACTACAAATTTATCGAGCTCTGGCATGAACACAGAGTTCATGAGATACATGAAATGAGCGGGGGCATTGGTCAAGCCAAAAGACATGACCAAGTACTCATATAGACCGTATCTGGTGGTGAAAGCTGTTTTGGAATATCTTCGGACGAATTTTTATTTGGTGATAGCCAGATCTGAGGTCGATCTTGGAAAACACTCTGGCTCCAGATAACTGGTCAAACAGAAGATCAATGCGAGGCAAGGGATATTTATTTTGATGGTGACCTCGTTGAGCGGGCGATAGTCAACGCACAGACGAAGGCTTTTGTCCTTCTTCTTCACAAAGATAGCAGGACAGCCCCAAGGAGATGAACTTGGGCGAATGAGACCCTTATCCAATAGCTCTTGCAATTGGATCTTCAGCTCTGCCAACTCTCTGGGAGGCATTCGATAAGCTCTACGGAATATAGGAGCAGTCCCGGGCTTTAGCTCTATAGCAAACTCAACATCACGGTCAGGAGGCAGACCAGGTAAATCTTCTGGAAAGACATCAGGGAACTCGCAGACCACGGGGATATCTCGGATCCCTTGATCATAGGTAGCATTTAGCTGTGTGGTAGCTGGTTTGAAGGCATAGGAAGTTGGAGAAGGAGTTTGGCGTACTGTTAGGAATATCCACTCTCACAACTCTATTCAAGATGTCTATCATGGCTTTATACTGACACATCCAATTCATGCCTAAGATGACATCTATCTCTTGATCGCGCAGTACTATCATGGTGGTAGGAAAGACATGTTTCCCCAACATTACTGGTATACTGCGGACCACTTTCTTAGTATTTATCCGCCCTCCAGGCGAAAGTATGCAGAAACTTTCTTTTAACTCCCCCATGGGCAACTCATGCTTGATGACAAAAGTGCGACTGATGAAGGAATGCGATGCACCAGAATCAAACAAGACGACTGCAGGATGATTGGCAACAGGGAACCTACCGAGCATGACGGGCTCTCCGCTGGGATGTTACTGACGGTGGTGAAGTAGACTTGCCCGTGCTTCCTGACAAGCTTGCCCTTCTGGACGTGCTGCTGCGGTGCACGGTGTGCTGCTGTGATCCTCCAGGGCCTTTCTGTGCATGCTGGGCATTCTTCTTGGGTTTTGGGCACTCGCGAGACCAGTGACCAACTTGGCCACAGTTGTAGCATGGATGGTTGTAAGCTGTTTGTGGGGTGGTGACACGAACACCGGGGGCGTTCGGCTGAGTGGCACTTTGCTGGTTGGCATTGTGGGTGGTGGCCGCGGTACGAACGACCACTTGCTGATGGGGGTATGGGGCACGGTTTTGGTGGTGGCTGGGGTGGTAGATGATTCTTGGGCGCTTATGGTTGCTGGAGAAACTGCTAGACCCAGCCTTCTTCTTCTTCTCTTTCCTGATACTGGCGGTTGCTTCCTCGAAAGCAACAGCACGGTCAACGACATCATGGTAGGATCCGTTTAGGTTGTTGGACAGACCTCTGCGAATCTTAGGGTGCAGACCCCTGAGAAAACAATCTCTCTTCTTTTCCTCTGTGTTGACATAGTCGGAGGCATACTGGCTGAGGTGGTTGAATTGTCCCACGTACTGCATGACGGTGGAATCTTTCTGTTGCAGGGCCAAGAACTGATCCAACTTCATCTTCATCAATCCCGAAGGGATGTGATGTGCTCTGAAAGCGGTGCGGAACTCTTCCCAGGTCAGCTGGTGACCTTCCGGCTGGGCCGCCAACAGGTTGGCGTACCAGGCACTTGCAGGACCACGGAGCTGCTGAGAAGCGAACCGAGGCTTCTGGATCTCCGTGCAGTGCAGTAGACTGAACTTCTGTTCCATGGTGCGTAACCAGTCGTCAGCCTCGAGAGGTTCATCGGCCTTTGTGAAGACCGGTGGTCGTGTTTCAGTGAAGTCCACATAGGTGTCTCTTGGTTGTTGCTTGCGGCGACCACGGTTGCCGTTGTTCTGCTGCCCTTGATTCTGAGCCATCAGATTGGCAGCGGCGGCCAAGGCTGCAATGGCATCTGCTAGGGTAGCTGGTACAGGTGGAGGGTTTGGGAGACGGTCATCTCCAGCACCTCCAGCTGCTCCGGTACGGGTGTTCACAGGCATCTGTATAAGCAACTCGGAACTCAGCATATATGGACAAAGGTTCTGAAACGACGATTGATAGTTCATTGATACAAAGATAGCTGGCTTGATAAAGATGACAACAGACTGATAAGGGAAAAGGTACGAAAAGAAAGATACATGCCAGACTTGGCAACAGACAGACTAACGCCCCCAAACCTAGTCTAAGGTTTTAGGTAAGCAGATGGTACAGACACAAGGAGTCTAGTCATCATCGATGAAGATCAACTCTTCGTCATCATCATCATCCTCGATGATAAGCTCAGGCTCTTCCTCCTCATCTTCATCTTCAACGTGGACATCTTCAGCAGGTTCCACTTCCTCATTCTGATCGGGCTCGTGTTCCACTTCAGGTTCCTCCACGACTCCGTCTTCGGGGTCCTCAGCAACTGGTGGAATCACGGGGTGAAGCTGGTCGTGCAGCTGGTGTACTTCCTCATGAAGCATATCATTGAACTGCTCGATCTGGGCGGTGTATTGCTGCAGTCCATGGAGCTGGGCTCTGGTAACGTCCTCGCGGGTCCAAGCATCATTGCGCTGCTCGATAGCGCGAACCGTGTTCCGGTTGGCCTGCTCCAGGGAAGCTCGTGCCTCATAAAACTCCATGCGGAAAGGTAGAAGTCATGCTCCATGTTCTCCATTTCAGCCTTCAGATTCTTGATTTCCTCCTTCAGCTGCTTGCGGGTGCGGCGGGGAAAGCGACGACTATTGGAGGATTCTCCAGTCTCTTCTCCGGTGCGTGGCGCCAGCTGGTGACGCGGCACACCGTTCGGTCCAGTCGACTTGCGGGCAGTCCGCTTGATGATGGCCATATCTGGACAAGAGGTTATAGATGAGAAAGGCTAGCAAGAAAAAGGTATAGGCACACTAACCCAACGAACTCTTTATAAACTTAAGTGAATGTGACATGATGCATGAATCGTTCCTACGGAACAAGGTAATGCAATTACTAAGGTAAGGTACATAGGGCTTATACAAGTTGTCTTGCTACTAGTTGCCAAAGACAAGATGAGATGAGAGAAGCAATTTGGACTCAAAATAGTCAAGTTTAGTTTTTGTTAAAAACATTTTGAAGTTTTCGCAAAAAGATTGCAACGTCATAGTGAGATGCTCCGATACCACTCTGTAACGTAACGGCCCTAATCCCATGGCCCACTGATCACCGTCAACCACTGACAGTCGATCCGTACAGCCAAGAGATTATGACCGGTTCCGCTACTGGGCTACATCAGTGCCCGATGTCCGCAGGATCATCTCACAATTCAGTTACAATCTTTTGAACATTTTGACAATAACATCGGAGTAAATAGCGGAAGACTTAGATAACAATAGTTTTACAAACCAGGGTTCAACATAAAATTAAAGTGAAGTTATTACAGACCATAGTTCAAATAGATAGAGTTGGCAGAGTAGCATATGACAACAACTGAAGGGTAAAGATACTTCACCCAGCCCGAGGGTGAATAATCACTCATCGGCCTCATCGGCCTCTTCCTGAACAACAGTCACACAGCAGGGTCCAAGGCATACTGAGGAATCTGCCATACCTGCAACATGGGTAATAAAACCCTGAGTACAAAGGTACTCAACAAGACTTACCCGACTAAAGAAAAAGGGAAAAGACTCAGGAATGAAGGCTTAGGGTAGTCAAGGTAAGGCTTAAGCAAGATCAAGTATTTTGCAGAAAAGCATTTTTGTAAATCTTATTTTATTTTGAAAGATTCAGTATTCCTCAATTCTTCATCATTCATGATTCATTTTACATTTCAAAACATTCCTAGTTGAGAACCACTCTCCGTTGACAGTCAGTGGACCAAGTCTCCATAACCGAGGAGCAACGTTAATCCGGATAAATAATACTCAGCTGAGGATCCCTATCCACACTGCATATGTAGCACCCAAGCTTGCATATGCCAACTCGTCTACCACGATTCCTCCAAGATTGGGCCCGGTCCTACGCCACCGGAAGTACAGTACACCACTCCAATCCGGGACTCTAACCCACGTGGGTACATGCTACTTCCGCCATCTCTCCACTCCCAGTGCGCGGTTGTCGGTCCAATAATGGATTTCTCGGAGCCAGAGCTTTCCGTAGTATGTGAATAGTTACAAGTCTTGACCAGCAGGCCCCCATACGGATGGTCCCTACATTTTTCCGCCAGCGACAAGCACCTCGGGACTCTAACCCAAGAGTACAGGTCCTGTCGGTTTTTCAACCCTGTCCCGGTCGGTGTCAACTGTTGAGTCCCGGACTACAACATGACGGCACCGTACGCAAGGACAACCTCTCCTTCCTATTGACTAAGTACGGATCAGATACTTAGCCAATAGTGGGAGTAAACCAGAAATTCCATAAAGTTTTTTCAGTGATCACACTTTTGAAATTGGCATTTTTATTGCAAAGTCTAATTCAATAAGCATTGCTAAGCATTTTTCAAATACTTTTGAAAAGCAGCTTCGGGTGTATCCGTGGTCAAGGTGGATAATGCATCAGTTAGGATATCACTCAACTCCTATAAACCTAATGCAATAATTTAACTCAAAAGCATTTAAGGAAATCACTTTATAAATTCAAGGAAAGGGTTAAATGCACCGGGGCTTGCCTTGGATGGCAAAAAGAGCAGACTCGGGGTTGGTGGTGTAGGTGCCGGAGCTCGGGGTGCCTCGGGGACAGATCCTTCGGTGGCTACCTCGACTTCAGGTCCTTCTTCGTCAACTATACGGATGCAATGATGAATGCTCATGAGAATGATGATATGAACTTATGGTGCAAGACAATTCCACTGATTCTAGATTACTTTTAAACAAAGCATGATTGAAATCTAGGTTGAGCATAAAAGGTAACCATTTCTTCCTTAAGCAATATTGATTAAACTAGCCCTTATTATAATTATCCTAAGCATCAACCAAACATAGCATCACAAACATCATAGACCAAAGGGTAGGGGTCTATGAACATCAATCAATCCAAAGATCACATCATCAAACACTTATTACCAACCCTAATCCATCTTTTCTATTTTCTTAATTTATTTAAAAGGTCATTTTATGAAGTTGCTCCAAAAATTACCAAATTAATCACATAAGTTCATTATGGTGTAGATAGATGGCAAAACAAATTTCATAAATTTTGGAGGTCATTAAGGTGTTCAAATAATTCTAGACATTAATTAACAAAAGGCACTATTCAAGAATTAAAATAAATGCTCAAAAATCAACTTGTTCCAAAAGACTTCAAAATTTACCAGAGACTTGCCATGGCATAAGAAGCTCACAAAAAGTGATCTCATAATTTTTGGAGTTATAGATCACTCTCCAAAAATACCAAAATCCATTTTCAATTAAAAGGGGAATTTTCATTTTCAAATTTTTACAGAAAAGTCAAGTTTTATATTTTTATAAAATACTCAAGGTGTAAAGAATCTACCATCAAATTTTCAGAATTTTGGATCAACACAGAAAATCATACAAAAAGATGAAATTTGAACACTATTCACATGTTTGGAAAAAAAAGAAAAAGGCACTGTTCGTCCCCTCCCCGCGCTCGGCGGCCAGACGGCGGCGGCGCTGCTGCGCCGGCCACTGCGGGCACTCCGTGGCGAAACCGAGGGCACGGGAGGCAACAGGGAGCTCACCGGCGTCGATTGCGGGGCTCGGCGAGGTGAGGGGATGAACGGAGGGGTGAGTTCGACGGTGACCGGCGGACGGCGGACGGCGGCGATCGTCGTCTCGGCGATCCTGTGCGACACAAGCGACCACAAGGGGTCAGTCAGAGGCGCAAAGGAGTAAGGAAGGTGATGTGGGGGTCAGTGGAGGATGATCATGGCGGAGGGGAAGAATTTCCCGAATCCGAGCTCACCGGGTTTTCGCCGGAGATGACAACGGCGAGCTACGCCGGGTGAATGGAGATGGTAACGACCAAATTGAGGGGTGGTGAAGCTGCGTGCGATCACGGCGGAGCTTTAGGGCTAGCTGGGGGAGAGGCGGAGGCTCGGGCTTGCTCTGGCTACGGTGGCGGAGCTGGGTTTCACTCCGGCCGGCTCGGCGGGGCTCTTATAGCCGCGGCCAGGGGCTGGCAAGAAGGTGTTCTGGCGCGGATAAGATCGCTCGAAGATGCGCAATCGATTGCGAGGCCGAGGGTCAGCGGTTGGCACGCAGGACCGGGCGTTGTGTTCGCCGGTGGCGAACACGCGGCGGCGACGAACTGCGGGCGGTAGGGGACGGGGAAGTCAACTGGGGCTCAGGCGCGTGCGCAATGATGCGCTGAGCATCGGCGTGGAGTGGTTCGGGCGAAGGAGCTTCGGACACGCGTCACACGCGACTCCGGCGAAGGCGCGCGGCCGGACCCCCCTGGCTCGCCGAAGAAGAGGAACAGGGCTATGCCCTAGCTTTTGACTTTGAGCAGATTTTGTATTTTGCAAATTACTTTCAAATTTGAACTGTGCTGCAAAAACTCAAAATACCAAAGTTGTGTAAAATTTTGATCTCTACAACTTTGTCCATATGAACATTTTCAAATTCCAAATAGTTTTGAACTATATTCAAAAACAGAAAAGGGAACACTTTTCAAATTGATTCAAATCAAATTACTTGGATTTCAAACTGAAACTTGAAAATCTTCCAATATGAAAGTTGTTCATTTGTCAAAACCTACAACTTTGCTAATATACACTTTTTCTGAAACTCAATAGTTTTTGAATAAATTTTTTAAAACTGAAAAGGGGACAAAAACTGGAATTTGAATGAATTTGAAATTACTTCAAATTTTATATAGAAACATGGAAATCTGTAAATACCAAAGTTGTTCCTCTAGGTCAGATTCACAACTTTGCTTTTTGAACCAACTCAAAATTTTGAATTTTGAAAAAGTTATCAAAAAGGGAATAAATCCAGGATTTGGGATTTTAGGGTTTTGCAAAAGGAAAATCAAATCAAATCTGACTTTTGAACTTTGATCAAAGCAAAACAAACATCAGGGCACTAAATTTGAACAAGAATTACATAGAACTAGGCACAGAGGTGAAATTACCATTTTGCCCCTATAGGAAGAAGTGGGCTAATAAGGGTTTTTGCAATAGAGGTACATCACATAAAATGATACACTAAGCAAATGCATACACATGAATTCATGATCAAGATGATTAAAGATGCTAATGATGATATGTCAAGTTAATTACATGCTTAAACACCAGAGGTGTTACACCAGCCCATCCAGATCTCATGGTTGCGCTGTTAAGCGGGGTTACAGGCTTCGAGAAACCGGGTCCTAGGGATCCAGGCAGGATAATCTAGCAAAAGCCCAGAAACCAAAAACCCAAATGCAGCTGCCGAGTCCCACGGCACAAAAACCACCATACGGTCCATCCTGCGGATATACCTACTCACCATACTACCAGTCCACAGGTTCCATAGATCATTAATTAGAATTAATTATTAAACCATCCTATCCCAAGACAGCAGGGCTAAGCATGACTTCTACCCAACACATCCCAAACTAGGTGACAAGGATAATATGAACAAGTTCTAGTAAACCTTAACATAGGATTCAATTTAAGACTGCATGCATCTACTGGATCTAACTACTCTAACTCAAAATAAAATAAATACAGGAGCAATATGTGCAAGGACACTTGCCTTCGGGCTGGGTCGAATCTGCAGGATCAAAAGAAGGGTCTGGAGCGTCCTCGTACTCCGCACTCTCGCGGTTTCGACCCCGGCGTTCGCTCCGTTGATTGGAGACCGGAGAGGGAAGGACCCGCAGTGGAGATGACCGGTGCTCCGGCGAGCTTGGAGCGGCAGCGACTCGGCCCCGAATTTATACTGAGAAGGGACTCCCAGGAATCGTCGTGTCCCTGCGAATCCGGTGGAGGGCAAGGGAAGAGCCGGCGCTAGCTTCTCCTCAAGGGCACGAGCTCGAGCCTGAGGTCGGTAGTGGTGGCGGTAGAGGATCGCGGCACGTTGAAAGGGTTGGTGATGCTGGGTGCGGCTCGCAGGCGGCTGTCGACGGAGGGAACGACGGCGGTGTGTTCCGCTGCGGTGTCTTGGCCAGGAGGCGCGTCCCGGTCATAGGATCACCGTCGAGGACTCCCTCGTTGCATCGCGGCGTTGCGGTGCCCGTGGAGGGGAGAACGAAGCCGGTGCTGGCCTCTGTAGGGTGGGGTCAGGTGCTTCGCCGAGTTTGGCAACGACGTCTGGTGGCGGCGGCGTACGGGCGGAGGAGGAAAGGAACTTGGGTGGCGGCTCGGGAGGGAGGGAACAGGCTGGCGGGGGTGGGTTAGTGTCTCTTGTAGGCAGGGAGAATAGATAGGGTGGCGGGCGAGGTTGCTAACTGGATCGGATCGGGAAAGGCGGGCTGAGCGCGAGCGCAAGCGCGTAGGCGGAGCAATCTGGTGCGGTGGGGGAGAAGAGTTCGCGGCGGGAGGTTAGGGAGGAGCCCTGACGTGCGGGCCCTGCTCGTCGAAGACAGGAGTTGGGGTGCGGGCCTGAGGGAGGGGCGCGCGGCGTGGGTCGGTCGAAAGAAGGATGCGAGGCCCAGGCGGGAGAAGATGGGAGAGAGGGGATGGGCCGGTTGGGATGAGCCCTTTGTCATTTTCTTTCTTTTTTTTTCTTTTGTAAAATTATTTTCTAAATTCATTTTGAAATCAAAATTCAAATCAGTTTGAAATTCAAAGAATTTGCAATAATTTTGAAAATAGTTTTGTTAGTTTTGAAAACAAAAGATCTGGAGCTTATTTTCATAAAATTTTGTAAGTCTTTTATTTATTTTTCTAAATTGAATAAAAATCGATCTGCCCTATCGGGTTAACAAAACAAATTTTTCACCCAATAAAACTGTGCAACGGCATGAATGCAACAAACATCTGGCTAGAATTTCCTCCACCTAGGGTTTCGACCATTTCTTATTAAATTCTAATTTATTTTAATTAATTAAACACCCGGGGTGTTACAATAAGCCAAAAGCTTCTATGGCCCTTGTCAAATAAAGGACCACTAAAAGATAAGCGATACAATAGGAACTTGCACTCTCGTGTGCCTTTCCCAAGAGCTGCAAACGCCTGGTCAATGATTCCTTTTGGCTATATGGGCTCAGTAGCATAAGAAGCATAGCAAGGTAAAACACATACCGAGCAAAACCAGTAATGAACTGCATCATCACCTTGTTCTTGTTGTCGTGGTAATCGAATTGGCTGACAGCATTCGTGCCACCCGCAGCCATGAGCAGTGACGCACCCCAGACAGTGTACATGGAATTCTTGACAGGAGAGGACTGCATGATACTAAGGGTGTAAAAGACGAGAGGAAGCAACGACGCGTTAAACACCGCCAGGGCAAAACTGACGATGGAGCTGTGCCACCGCCGCTTCCAGGTTGCCAAGATGAGCTGGAGAAACAGCAGCGCAGCGGCCACTGTCACCAGAGCTTCCACTTGGATGATTGTCCTCCTTGAGTTGTTCAGCAGGCCGGACAACGCCTCAGCTGCCTTCGTCCTGTTAACCAGCACTCCATTCTGTTGGGATCCCAGCTCCATTGATGAACAAGGGTGTTGCTCTGTCTCTGTGGAGATTTAGTTGGTTGGGGGACCGGATCTATTCTTCTTATAAGAAAGGCATGTGTAGTAGTTGTGATGGCATGACCCAGGCATCGAAAGATTCAAGAAGAAAATTAAAGTAAATGACCGAGGACGGGAGTGGCCAGGTCTTTCTTAAAACAAACCTACTACATGCTTACATACGACTCACTATTCTATTTTTTTACCGTACCGATCGCTCTATGCATAATCGTCACTCCGATCCTCACATGTATGCGTGGCTTATCGGCTTTGTGGTATACTGTTTTCTATTACATCAAAATAACATCAACCGATTTATTAGCCATATAAACTACCAGCCGAACAGGGCCGATACGGATGTCTAAGAATTAGGAAGCTGTAGCTAAGAATCATAGAGATGTTGTACCAAACAGGCATAAAACCGATGTCTCCGTGCATGTGGTTTGTGAAAGGGAGATGCATGAGCGAAAACCAAATCATGTATCAACAACGTTTCGTCCGGCCGATCATATTCATATCGACAGGACATTATCCATGGTGACCTAATTAACAGAATGGCTGATTACTGGCCGATACCTAGACTGGACGTGCGTGCATGTGACGAAGCTCTAGACACTTCTAAAAAGCTAGTCCAATCATCAAAGGACCAATAATCTCCAACAAAAGTGAAATTAAATAAACAGAGATGGCTTCTCTGTTTGGCAGCTCTTCCTGCGCGGCTACAGAGCTGGCTTTAATTTCAGAGTAGTGTGCAAACAGCAACCGCTACTGCAGTTGCAGCGCGAGCGCAACCCATCGGTAGCTTGCAAGGTGTTCACTGTCAGCATACATTTTTAAAGAAATAAGTGGTCAAAGTTATGCTTTGAAGACCGTGTCGCTGTCCAAAACGAACTCTAAAAGAGATATGGAGGGAGTACCTACTTTCCAGCTAGAGTAGTAAAATACTTCCTCCGTCCCATTGAAAGTGTCGTTAGAAAACCGTGTCCCCCTTACAAAGACGCTTCCCGAGCGACAATTTCAATGGGACGGAGGGAGTACATTCCAACTAGAGTAGTCTTGTCAACCTGTATCTATTTGGTCCATCAGATTTAAAAGTGCATTTTTTTGGTCCACAACCCTGATTATCAGTACATAAAGAGTTTATATATATCGCTTCATTTTATGTTTTTATTCATAGAACCCTCCCTTAATTTATTTTTCCTTCACAAGCATACCCCTCATATGTCTAGACGCCCCGCTCACGCGCATGCCTAGCCGTGGCGGCCGGTCTCGCACACGTGGTCGTGGCGACCGGCTTGCTCATGGTGGTCGGGCCACGATGGTCGGATTGCTCACGTTGAGCGTGGCTCCGAGCGGGCAGATGACGTGCAAAGCACAATGGCGGAATCAGTCATTTGGTTTAAGGGGACCGAATACATACGATGACATCTTTGAATGTGATAAAATGTATAAAAACATATGTCTCAAGATTTTTGTAAATATTTTACACTATTTACAGCCGGAAATTATAATATTTTAATAAAAATAGGTGAATTTATATTTTATGGTGGTATAAATTCAAATATTTATAGGGGTGCTAAAAAATATCTATTGAACATAGGGGGGCCAAAGCCCCTGCTGGCCCCCCTAGTTCCGCCACTGGCAGAACAGTGCGGACGTGTTGCTGCGCAGGTGCAGGGTTCACAGAGAGGCGCGGCGCTCTAGCGAGCGCAGTAGGGGGGAGGGCAGAGCGGCGACGGTCAGCTCGCAGGCGGCTGCAGCCCTAGTTGCTGCCTGCGCTAGACTCCGACGAGAGCCGGTCACAACTGTGTGGCCACAACACCGCCGCCTCCGGTATGGGGAAGGAGCACAGGGCGTTGGCGATGCTCATGCATGTGGCGGGGGTGTCGCGGCTTCGGCAATAGAGACAAGCGCGTTAGCAGCACAAGGCAGTCTGGCAGAGGGGTGCCATGGTCCGTGTGGCTCAGCAACGAGGGCAGGTGTAGGGGTGGCGTGGTCCTCGGCAGCGTTCTTGCTCGGCTCAGGGCGGACAGAGCCGAGAGCGGCTCCGGCAGCGTGCGATGGATGGCGAAGGGTGATGGGAGGGCTATGCTTGTGAAAGAAAAGAAATAGAGGGGGGTTTTATGAATAAAAACATAAAACAAATGGGTATGAACTCTTTATGCACTGATAATCAAAATTGTAGACCTAAAAATGCACTTTCGAACCTAATAAACCAAATCGACATAGGCTAACAAGTTAATGGACTAACGATACATTTTACTCTTCCAACTAATATGCACCCTATCATAGCTTCCTCTATGATCATCTTAGCAATGGGGATCACCAAATCATTAATGATGAATGGAGGACTTCTAGATTGGGACTACCATAGAGTCCTTGTTTAATTACGATTTGTTTGGTTTGAGAAAATAATATGGACTAGCTTTATCTCACTCCTCATTTTTTTATTTAGTTTTGTAAAGTAGAATGAGCTGATTAATCACCATCTCATTTCCCACAAGCTACTAATTAATATATATATCAAAAAAGTGAGTTGATTCTACCAAAATTTATAAGATGAATTCATGATGTGTCATCTCATCAGGCACGAAACCAAACACAATATAATCGATGAAGTCCGGTAAGAATTCGCTTCTTAGAGAGAAATAGGGTTTGACTCATTGACTACTTAAAGTCGTTATCTACTTGGTATCTCTAATCTGAGACGCTTAGTTTTCTAGATTCATAAAAGGAGGTGAAGTCTGCCTTTCCCACCTCCGTACAAAGCCATTTTTTTCTACCTTAGACTATCTCCAACGGGGCTTACCTAAAAACGATACCCATTTGCTGTTTAGGTCACGAACAGCATAAAGGTCACACACCCAAAATTTACCTTTTTTCAACAGCTGACGCAAAAAAGAAACCAAGCCCCCCTGCTGAGCGTTGCTTCTTCATCGCCAAGATCTCCCCGCTCCAAGCAGCGAACTCTGCTTCCTTCTCCCGCCGAGTGTTGCCTGACATCTGCGTCTGCCTTGCTGCGCTCCGCTCCAAGGCCGAGCTCCTCTGCTCCGGCCTGGCGCCACCGACGCCGCATCGGGCCCCAGGGGTGGGACCGTTCAAGTGCTACAGCAACGCCAATTTCTTCAACTATGGCAGCGGCGGCGTAAGAAGGCCGCATCGGCGCTGGCCGGTCCTCTGCTGTGGCCCGCTGCGGACCCGCCTCGCCATGGCTGTCGCTCCCTGCCGCGGTCCCATCTGGCCAGCTCCCTGTTACAAGCCTGCCTCGCCGACACGAGAGATTTGGGTCGAGGAGAGAGACGACGGAGAGAGAACGCTTATTTGGGTTTCCTCTCTCCTTCTATGCAAAATAGGTGCTTTGTTTGCCTATCCTGTTGGGCGGTGTTTTTCTCCTGTGCACGATGCATTCCTGGGTTCGGACAGCCATATGCATAGGCTGTTGGAGATAGTCTTATGACCTACCCCTCCACTTTCATAACTTTTACAGCTCATCATTTCATTCTTCTATGCCTTTTTCTTTTTACCGAAATTACCCCCACTTTTAAGAAAGCAATACTAGGAGGCCTTTCCCACCTTCTCCCTCCAATTGGAGACGTGGAGTTACCCATCTCGTGTCATGGCCCATGGGTATGACCCCCACCCTGATGCAGATCAGCAGTAGAAGATTCTGAACACGCTGATGAAAGGAAGAGGCAGGGAATGATCGTTGTCGTTCAGGCCTACTGATGAAAGCAGGTCTACCTGCGGGTGTTTATCAGGCAACTGCATCAACCGCTAGCATATTTTGCTTATCCTGTAGGTTCTTACTCGCATACAGCTCGCCGCAGAGGCGTAGCCACGGGGCTACCAGGAGCAGTGCCTCCCAACCCCCACCCACCCAATGGTCTAAAATTTGTTTTAAATACCCTGTTTTAGCCATTACAATAATAAGTATTTAAGGCCCTGTTTGGCAGAGCTTCCAGAGCTGATTCTCTCCTGAATCCTGCAGGAGCTCTGCCAAACAGCTTTTCAGGGTGTAGTGATTCTTTGCTGATTCCGTGAAGTGATTCTCTGAAATGAACTAAGGGGCTGAGAGCTGAAAAAAGTAGCTTCCTCTGATTGTGAAGTGATTCTCCATACTGATTTTAAGAGTTATGCTAAAGATCAAAGAGAATCACTTTCAGCCACAGAATTACTTCTCTCAGACAATCAGCTTCTATAGAGAATCAGAATCAGACGGAGCTCTACCCAACTGGCCTTAAAATGAAAAAGCTCTAAAACCAAGTCTTAGCTTCATCTTGGCCAGACCACGTCCACATGTTGGTCTTAGCAGCAAGATACATGCAGGCTTGCAGCCATCTACAGAAAGCCTGCTTTCATTTGTGAGTCATGTGTTAGAATTATATGGGCTTGGCCCATTAACAAATTCTGAAATTCATAATAAATCTCAAAGGCCCATTCATGTGTGAGCAAAGAGGGAAGTGGAACTCTTTAGTCCCACCTTGCTAGTGGAAGGGAGGAGGACTTGCTAAATATGGAAGTCCTCTCCACTTCCTCAGTCTAGTGTGAGAAGGAGAAAGAGAAACCACACGCGCGCGCTTCGTTCGCCTCGCCGGGCGTGGCGACTTGCGCGGGTGCGCGGCACCTGCGTGAATGGTCCGTCAAATCCGGCTCCTCGCCTTGCGGAGCGCGGTCTCCTTTGCAGTTTTAGTTTTTGGTTTCTTGACCTTCAAGTTGCAGAGTCCTAAACAGTTACGACTCAAAAGTCCTAAACCGATTTAGATCGTGATCGCGACACGAGGTCGGTTCAACAGGGCTATATAAGCAACCTATCGGCCACGCCAAAACGTATCTCAACACCTCTCGAGCTAGGGTTTGCCTCATATCGCTTTTGCGCTGCCGTCTAGTCGTCTCCAGTCCGTTCGCTTGCGTGCACCAGCGACCGGGCGAGCAGGTCTCTGGAACCCTCGTCTTTGCGATCCTGCACCGGGAGAAGGCGAATAAGGTTTTTGGGAAGCGCTCGTCGCGCGACTGCTCTCGTCTTCAACAAACGTCTACCGTCCAAGTCATCAGGCGGCGCTGCGTCAAAGACTTACTCGTCGTCAATGCTCCGAGCTCTTCCTCCAGCGTCATCGAGGATCGTCCAACGCCGACTCCACCACCGTCTTTCCAGCATCAGAAATGTACCCGTCGTGATCTAATTTCTATGCTTATATCAGGTTTTATGCCTTTGCTCTTGCTTTTAATCTATCTGGTGTACGAGCTATGTTTACACCGGGGTCATGTATGAGATCATGTTATGCATGTTTTGCTATGTAGTAAACAATAAAATTGAGATATCTAGATCATCATTTTATCATGATTTATATTCTGGTTTTAATCTGAAGATTGCCTGTTCTCTTAACATCATGGAATATGAAGATCCATATAGCTCATGGTGTCGGTGGTACAAAAAAGGGTACCCCCAATCAACGCACACACCCGAACGCTCCGTCTCCGTCCTCGTCCGAGCCCTCCCCAGCCAGGCCTCGGCGAACGCTCTATCTCCGTCTCGCCCGAGCCCTCCCAGCAAGGCCTCGGGCGAACGCTCTATCTCCGTCTCGCCCGAGCCCTCCCAGCCAGGCCTCGGGCGAACGCTCTGTCTCCGTCTCGCCCGAGCCCTCCCAGCAAGGCCTCGGGCGAGCACGATCGCTCTCCTCTCCGTCTCGCTCGAGCCCTCCAGGCCTCGGGCGAGCGCGCCCCCACACCTCGAGCCTTAACGCACGGACCTCGAGCTGCACAGACAGCCGTACCACCCATACCACGCATTTAATGCCTTCACCTACTCCGGTCATGTCCACTAGTGCACAGCGTGTACCACAGTAACTCGGTGTAAAGGTCAAGTCTCGTTTTCACCACAAGCATGGGCAAAAGGGCACCAGTACAGCACTGTTCGGCCAGCCAGGCACTGTAAACCCTGGGCCTGTTACGCGCTCCTCGAGCCCTGCACTGTAACCCTCGAGGCCGGCTACGCGCCCCTCGAGCCCTGCACTGTAACCCCTCGAGGCCGGCTCCGCGCTCCTCGAGCCTGCACCGTAACACACCTCGAGGCCGGCTCGCGCCCCTCGAGCCCCCGTGGCACCACCTCGAAGCCGGCTCCGCGCCCTTCGAGCCCTAACTACTTTCGTGCTATTGGAGGACAGGTACCCCAAGACCCGGAGGACCTCACCGCGTACTGTACATTCCGGGATGGGTGCTGTACGGCTCCCGCCTTGTCGCGCCACCACGTCCGCGCCCAGGATGGAAGCCACGACCCAGGACGCCTCAACAGCGACGATCACATCGGCTCCAGTGGCCCCGACAAGACAGGGTTCCTACCCTTCTCCGTATGGGGCACCATACGCCCCGACACCTGTAATACCTTTATGTAACCCTGGCCTCCCCTTGCTCTATAAAAGGGGACACTAGGGCCCTCATTCAGGAGGACGAACACAAACACGAGTCCACACACAGGCACGAGTCCGGACTCCGGTCCACGCTCACTGAGCTTGTATTCTCCCCTGTACAAGCACTTAGGTGCAAGTAATACAAGAACATCCCCCCCCGCTGGACGTAGGGCCTTCTTTGCCCGAACCAGGATAAATCCTTGTGTCCCTTGCATCACCATCCAGGAAGAGAAGCACGCGATCATATCACTCGTTGGTGTGATACCCCCGGGTACGAAACACCGACAGTTGGCGCGCCAGGTAGGGGACTTCGCGTGTCCGAGCCGATTTCTCGTTGATTCCTGGATGGCTTCATCCCCTCTTCCGTTCTCGGCTGGTGCCGTCGTCTGGTTCGGGAGCCTCGAGTTCCTGGCCACAGGCAACGGCAACGAGCTGACTCTGCTCTCCACGGAGGGCCTGAGCGGAGTGCGTGTCACGCCACCCCCCGCGCGGGGGCGTGACGCGTCGCCCGCACCACCACACGTCGCCACATCGCGAGCGGCGCCGTCGTCATCATCGTCGTCGCCGGCGCAGGCGGTGCCCGCGGCAAACACCTACACCCCCGTAGCCGGTGCAGGGTCCCCAAGGGGAAACCAGCCCGGCGCGCGGCCGGAGACCTCCAGGGCGCACCCGCGCCCCCTAGCGACTTCGCATTCATCATGCGTACGGACCGGAACCAGGCCAGAGGCCTCCGAGCCGTGCGCCGTCGACGCCACTCTCCTCCTCCCGCACGGGTCGCGCCGCGCTCGACGCCAGCGGTTCCCGGTCGGCCTCGACAACTCTGCGGCTGTATACGCCCACCGCCTCGACGAGCGCCATCAGGACCAGACGGTGGCGGACCGGGAGCAGCGTTCGGGCGCGCTGCTGCAGGCCATGGCCAGCCTGGAGATCGTCCACCCCGCGTGCGTCGACCGCGACTTCTTGCGACCCTTCGAGCCACCTCGGCGAGCCACCGTCGGAGAATGGTACCGCGAGCTGCGGTCCCAGCATCGGCCAAGGCGGCGTGCCGTCAACAGCTCCGACTCCGACGAATACGACTACCACGACCCCGACCTCTGGGATCCCACCAGGGAGTGCTTCCAACTCGAGGGAGTCGTATGCGACACCGAGGACGAAGGCGACGACGGCAGGCCGGCGCTCGACCTAGAGGGACCTAGCGACGTGGCCGCGGCAGGCGGATCACGCGTTCAGGGAAGGGACGAACCTCCAGCACCGGCTGTGCCGCCTAAGCACGACGATGGCCGGGCGGCGCAACTCGCACAAGTGCAAGAGGCAATCACCAAAGCCGAGGAGGAACGGCGACACCTGCTGCAGCTCCGGCAAACCCTGATGCAGGAACCACCCCAGCCCCGAGGAGCCGGAGCTCGAGGCCGGGCTCGAGAGGTCCACCGGCGGATCCTCGAGGACGGGGCACCAGCACGCCCCGAGGTATGTTTCCCGCGAGCTGGCCAGAACGTGGTGGCGGCGGCTATGATGCTCCGTGACCTGCCCGCCGTCTCCAACCCCGATGCCAGGCGCATGCTCGGAGAAATGAAAAACCTCCTCGAGACAGCCGCGGTACAGCAGGCCGAGAGCTCGGCGTCACGCCGACGCGGAGCAGCCTCGGGGAGACCGGCGGACACGCCCCACGACGCTCGCGAGGCATCCGTCCACCAGCCGGACGCCTCTCGAGCTAGGCCAGTCCGCGAACGGATCGTCGACAACCGGCCACCTCGAGACCCCAACGACGCCCGCAACGACATCAACCGACGGCGCAAGGACAAGGGGGCCCAAGAGCGTGGCTATAGCGCCCATCGAGGGGGGCGCTACGACAGCGACGAGGACCGGCAGGTCCTCGAGCCCCCGGCCCCCGAGTCTTCAGCCGGGCCATCCGCAGCTCAACCCTCCCCGACCGCTTCCGACCGCCGACCAACATCGTGAAGTATGACGGGGAGGTCGAGCCCAAGCTCTGGCTCTCGGACTTCCGCCTTGGCTGCCAACTGGGCGGAGCGAAGAACGACGACCGCGTGATCATACGTCAACTCCCACTTTACCTCTCGGACACCGCCCGCCGGTGGCTCGAGGGGCTCCCGCCGATCGGATCCATGACTGGGCCGACCTAGTCAGGGTCTTCGACGGGAATTTCAAGGGGACCTGCGTGCGTCCAGGCAACCCCTGGGACCTACGGCGTTGCAGGCAGGCGGCGGACGCCCCTCCCCTCCGCGACTTTGCTCGACGGTTCTCGAAGCAGCGTCTCGAGCTCCCCCACGTGCCTGACGAGGACGTCATCTCAGCGTTCCTCGCGGGCACGACATGCCAAGAGCTTGTTCATGAGCTAGGACGCTACCGTCCCGGGACGGTCGAGGACCTGATGGATCGCGTCACCAGCTTTGCTTCGGGCGACGAAGCAGTGGGGGCCTTCTTTGGCCGTTCCACGGACAAAGGCAAGGCGGTGATCGCGCCGGAGGGCTCCAACAAGGGCAACGACGCCCAAAACGACAACAATGACGGCAACAAAAGGAAGAAAAACAAACGCAAGGGCCAGAAGGCGAAGCGTGGCGCCGATGACGACGACGACAAAGAGGTGCTCGCGGGCGCCCTCGAGCCTAAGAAGCCCCGAGGCCCCCCGATGGGGCTGTTTTCGACCAGATGCTCGAGGATCCCTGTACCTACCACAGGGGCCCCGTAAACCACAAGTTGAAAGACTGCCGACTGTTGAAGGGCTACTACTCCAAGCTCGGCGATAAGAGGGAAGACGCGCCTAAGGGAAAGGATACCGATCGACGCGGCGGCAGGAACGCAGATGGCGACTTCCCCCCGGTGCGCGACTGCTACATGATCTACGGGGGGCCGACCGTCGGGCTCTCAGCTCGAGAAAGAAAGAAGGAGCGCCGGGAAATCTTTTCGCTTGGCCACGACGCCCCCCGGTATCTTGACTGGTCCGATGCGCCAATCACGTTCGACCGTGACGACCATCCGGACCGGTCATAAACCCGGGGGCTTACCCCCTCGTCGTCGACCCCATCATAGTCGACGTTCGGTTCTCCAAGGTGTTGATGGATGGGGGCTCGAGCCTCAACATCATATACCTCGAGACCCTCGACCTCCTGGGGATTTCAGAAGGACAGCTCCGACCCAGCGTCGGGGGGTTCCACGGAGTAGTACCAGGAAAGAAGGCCCACCCCCTCGGGCGCATCGACCTGCCGGTCTGCTTCGGCACGCCGGCAAACTTCCGTCAGGAAACGCTCACCTTCGAGGTGGTCGGCTTCCAAGGGACCTACCACGCCATCATCGGCCGGCCAGGCTACGCCAAGTTCATGGCGATTCCTAACTACACGTACTTGAAGCTCAAGATGCCGGGGCCAAAGGGGTCATCACCGTTGACACCTCCTACGAGCACGCATACCACTGCGACGTGGAGTGCGTCGAGCGGGGGGAGGCCAACGTCCACCTCGACTCGCTCGAGGCCTTGGCAGCTCTGGCCACCGAGGGGGCCCCAGAAGCAAAGCGTCACGCCGGCACCTTCGAGCCGGCTGAGCACACCAAGCAAATACCCGTCGACCCGACCTCGGCCAATGGCAAGACGCTGACCATCAGTACCAGCCTCGAGCCCAAATAGGAAGCAGTGCTCGTCGACTTTCTCCGCGCGAACATCGACATGTTTGCGTGGAACCCCTCGGACATGCCGGGCATACCGAGGGAAGTCGCCGAGCACGCCTTGGAGATCCAGGCCGGGTCCAGACCGGTGAAGCAACGCCTGCGCCGCTTCGACGAGGAAAAGCGCAGGATCATCGGCGAGGAGGTGCACAAGCTTTTGCGGCCGGATTCATCAAGGAGGTATTTTACCCAGAGTGGCTAGCTAACCCTGTACTAGTTAGGAAAAAGAATGGAAAAATGCGGATGTGTGTAGATTACACTGGTCTGAATAAAGCATGTCCAAAAGTTCCATTTCCTTTACCTAGAATTGACCAGATCGTCGATTCCACTGCTGGGTGCGAAGTGCTTTCGTTCCTTGATGCGTATTCCGGCTACCACCAAATTAGGATGAGAAAATCCGATGAGCTCGCGACCTCTTTTATCACGCCATTTGGTATGTATGCGTATTTTACGATGCCTACGTTTGGCGAGCACATAGGCAAGACCGTCGAGGCCTACGTCGATGACATCGTGGTTAAAACTAAAAAGTAGGGAACCTCATCAGCAACCTCGAGACCACGTTCGAGTGCCTCCGGGCCAAGAATGTGAAGCTCAACCCCGAGAAGTGTGTCTTTGGTGTGCCTCGAGGCATGCTACTTGGCTACATCGTCTCACAACGGGGGATCGAGGCAAACCCTGAAAAAATCTCAGCAGTCACGAGGATGGGCCCGATTCGTGACCTCAAGGGTGTGCAGAAAGTAACAGGCTGCCTAGCCGCTCTCAGCAGATTCATCTCGAGGCTGGGGGAAAAAGCACTACCCCTCTACCGCCTACTAAAAAAGACGGAACACTTTGCGTGGACCGCCGAAGCCGAGGAGGCCTTAACCAAGTTGAAGGGGCTTGCTGACTTCTGCACCAATTCTCGTGCCCCCGCGACCAGCCGAAGGTGACGATTCCCCCGAGCCCCTCCTCCTCTATGTGGCCGCAACCACTCAGGTGGTTAGCGCGGTCATAGCCGTCGAGAGGCACGAGGAGGGTCATACATTGCCGGTCCAGCGACCGGTATACTTCACCAGTGAGGTACTCTCCGAGGCCAAGGTCCGGTACCCGCACATCCAAAAGCTGCTCTACGGCATCATCGTCACAAGGCGCACTCCAGCACTACTTCCTCGCTCATCCCGTGACGGTGGTGTCGTCCTTCCCCCTCGGAGAGATCGTCAACAATCGGGAGGCCACGGGGCGCATCGCCAAGTGGTCCGCCGAACTAATGGGGGAGACCATCACCTATGCCCCGCGAAAGGCCATCAAGTCGCAAGCGTTGGCGGACTTCGTTGCTGAATGGACCGACACTCAGCTCCCGCCGGCACAGATTCAAGCCGAGCTCTGGACCATGTACTTCGATGGATCCCTCACGAAGACGGGGGCAGGAGCAGGCCTGCTCTTCATCTCACCCCTCGGAGTACACATGCGCTACCTGCTACGCTTGCACTTCCCCGCCTCCAACAACGTCGCCGAGTACGAGGCCCTCGTCAATGGGCTGCGCATCGCCCTCGAGCTCGGGGTCCGACGCCTCGACGCCCGAGGAGACTCGCAGCTCGTCGTCAACCAGGTTATGAAGGCTTCAAGCTGCATCGATCCCAAGATGGAGGCATACTGCGGGGAGGTGCGCAAGCTGGAAGACAAGTTTTACGGCCTCGAGCTCAACCACATAGCTCGGAAGTACAACGAGGCCGCAGACGAGCTGGCAAAGTTGGCGTCCACGCGCGGCACGGTACCGCCAGACGTCTTCTCGAGGGACGTCTTCGAGCCATCCGTCGAAATCGACCCGGGGCTGGCCCCTCGACGCCACCCCTCGAGCAAGACACGGGGGCTCGACTCTCAACGCCACCCCTCGAGAAGGACCCCTCGACGTCCGCAGAGGCGATGCAGGTCGACGCACACGCCTCTTCGTCATCACACGGCCCCTCGACTGGCGGACGCCCTACCTCCTCGACTACCTGACGCAGGCGAGCTACCAGAAGACAAGACGGAGGCCCGACGCATCGCTCGGAGGGCCAAGACCTACGTCATCTACGGCGACGAACGGGAGCTATACCGACGAAGTCCGACTGGGATCCTTCAACGCTGCATCCCACTCGAGGAAGGGCGCAAGCTCCTCGACGATATGCACTCGGGGGCTTGCGGCCACCACGCAGCGCCGAGGGCCCTGGTTGGCAACGCCTTCCGTCAAGGCTTCTATTGGCCGACCGCCATTGGGGACGCCAAGCGTTTGGTCCAAGCATGCCATGGGTGTCAATTCTACGCCAAGCAAACGCACCAGCCCGCACACGCCCTGCAGATGATCCCAATCACTTGGCCATTTGCCGTTTGGGGGCTCGACCTCGTGGGTCCCCTCAAAAGGACAAGTGGAGGGTACACACACATGCTCGTGGCCGTCGACAAGTTCACCAAGTGGATCGAGGCTAAGCCGATAGGAGACCCCACCTCCGAGAGGGCTGTCGAGTTCATCGCCAACATCATGTACCGGTTCGGGGTGCCTAATGTCATCATCACCGACAATGGCACCCAATTCACGGGCAAAAAGTTCACCAACTTCTGCGATGACAACAACATTCGCGTAACCTGGGCCTCGGTCGCATACCCCCAATGCAACGGGCAGGTCGAGCGCGCCAACGGCATGATACTCCATGGGCTAAAGCCGAGGCTGTTCAAGACCCTCAAGAATTTCGGAAAGGGGTGGGCTACAGAACTCCCCTCGGTGCTGTGGGGCCTCAGGACTACGCCGAGTCGAGCCACCGGGTTCACTCCGTTTTTCCTAACCTACGGCGCCGAGGCCGTCTTACCTACGGACCTCGAGTACGGCTCACCTCGACTTCGAGCCTACAACGAGCAAACCAGCGACGAAAGGCTCGCCAACGCCAAGGACCAGCTCGAGGAGGCCGAGACGTGGCGCTCATCAACTCTGCACGCTACCAGCAAACACTTCGATGCTACCACGACAAGCACGTGCGCAAAAGGGACCTGGCGGTGGGGGACCTCGTGCTTCGACGGCTGCAAGATAATCGAGGGCGCCATAAGCTCACCCCTCCGTGGGAAGGCCCATACACCGTGGCCGAAGTGCTCAAGCCAGGCACATACAAGCTCTACGACGACCAAGGCAGGATCCTGGCGAACGCGTGGAACATATCTCAGCTACGTCGCTTCTACCCTTAAGGGCCTCGAGGCCTTGTTCATTTTATTGCTTTGTACAAACACGTTGAATATGAATGGGCCAACTCGTGCTCCATCTTTCATTCATGTTACTTAGCAACTCAAGGTAGCCTCGACCCTGCCTAGCTCAGGGTCGAGCCTCCCTCGGGGGCTGACAAGGGGGTAAACGCCCCCCAGACTCCGGAAAAAACGCGTGTTTTCTTTTCAAAATTTGACCCTCGTCTCGACTCGCGCCTCGAGTGAACTAGCGACGTCTAAATCTTAAAGTACCTCGAGCCTCCAAGGTCGGGGGGCGTCGACGTAGACGGCCACCTACGCCCCCGGGCTACGGTGCCCTACCTACGCCTCCCCTCGAGGGGCTCGCGACGTATCGAAGGAACACAGACTAAGTTAGCAGAAACTCGAGCTTGCGACAAAGAGAAGCGGTCAAACGCATTTGAAAAGAAACAACTCTTTCATAAACAAATCACATATACATTCGGGTCTCGACGTACCCTCATTTATGTCATAGAATTCTTACAAGGGCCTCGACGCCCAAATTTGGCACGCAGGCCTCAGTCCTCGTCGGTGCGGTACTCCTCCCCGAGGTCCACGATGGCAGGCTCGACCTCGACGCCCGAGCTCGAAGGAGGAGGGCTCCCGACACCGCTGCTGGCGTCAGGAGGCAGCACGTCCTCCTCGAAGATCTTCGCGAGCGACGTCCCCGGCCTCTCCATCTTCTCCAAAATTTTGTCGACACGGCGGTTGTTCCACTCCTCATCCTTCCCCTCGATCTCGATGAAGCCATTCGCGACAACGTGGACCGGGAAGCGGAAACCGGAGCGAACGACCGCGAGTGTCTGCTTGACGCCGTGATGGAGAGCTTGCCGGACACGGTCCCGCGCGGCTGCGTCGAAGAAGCACAAGGCGTCGACCAAGGCATCGCCCCGAGCCATTGCACCTTCTGCCGCGGTCACAGGAGGAGCACCCCACATGGGGCCGAGCCGGTCGAGAGAAGAGCGAGCCCGCTCCGCCACCATCGTCTCGTCTTGGAGCTGGTCCAAGAGAGCCTGGTTCGTCCCGCGGAGCTCCTCGACCGTCTTCTCGACCCCTGCGCAACAAACAAGGAAGAGTGAGACGGCGGCGTAACAAAAAACTTCGAGACCCAAACAAAACAAGGTGTAAGCCTCACCGTCGCAGTGTTGCCCCAGTGCGGCGAGGTCGCTGGTCAGGCCCTCAGCACGCTGCTCCAGCCTGCGCTTCTCGGCCAGCGTGAGGAGCTTCTCGGACCTAGGTCCTCGATCAGCCGGCCCCGCCTCCACCAGGGCTGATCCTTGCGGATCACCTCCTGCCGCGCCCGCCCCTTGGCGGCTCGGGCGGTGGCGGCACCACTCTTGGCGTCTTCGGCCTCTTTTCTCGCCGCCTCGCCGCTCCGCGCGGTCGGCAGCGGCGGCCTCGCCACGGGCGTCAGCAGCCTCCTGCTTCGCCGCCTCGGCTTCGGCCCGGGCAGAGGTGGCCTCGCTTCGGGCGTCCGCGGCCTCCTTCCTCGACGCTTCGAGAGCGGCGGCGGCCTCCTCCTTGGATCGAGCGACCTCGCCTCGAGCCACCCGGACCTCCGCCTCCGCCTCGTTAAGCCGGCTCGCCATCTGGGCGTTCCGGCTCAGCTCCGCGCGGAGATCTCGAAGCTCCGCCTCAGCCCGCTCGAGGGCGGCTGACACCTGTGCGGACCGGCCCGCCTCCTCGGAGCAGGACCGCTCCGCCTCCGCCATAAGCACGGCCACCTCCCGGAAGATGGACCGCACCTCGCGCGGAGGCCCCCGCTGGACCGGCTGCTCGATGGGAACCACGGCGAGGGGCGGGCTCAGTGGGACGGGAAATGGCCATACGGTCGGTCCGGTCGCTCGATGTCGGGCAGATCCTCCTCCGCCTCGAGCTGCCCCGACAGCGACCCGCCGCCCGACGGCACGGGCCCCGACTCCCTCCGTCCCTCCGCCGGCACTTCCTCTTGCGGATCGATCGAGGGAGGCTCGACCCCGGGCCCTCTTCCCCGCCGGGCCCTCCGGCGCCTTGTCGGCGCTAGCCGGCACCTCGGGCGCCTCCACCGTCATCGAGCCCGCGGCGAGGAGCGGCCCCTGCTCCAGCTCGTTCAGGAGGTCCTCCACCGTCGGCTCCGTCTCCGCCGACGCCTCTTCCCCCCTTCCCTCCTCCGCAGCCCGGCCCGTGCTGGTCGGAGCCACAAGGGCGCAGTCTCCTCAGCCCCAGACGCCGGCGGGGCCGTGCTCGCCCCAGGCGCTTCCCCCGGAACAACCGTCGTGGTGAGGGGAAGGACGGCGCTCCCAGTTGGCACCATCGCGGGAGGAGGAGGAGGGGGAGGAGGCAGCGCTTCGGCGGATACGATGGTGGCAGGCTCGATGCCATGAGCTGAGGCCCCTGCAATACGAGATGACGGAGATGTCAGAACCAGGAAGAGTACCTCGACCCCCGCGGTCGATGGCGACGGCCTCACAAAATTCGCGACGATCATCCGACCCCCTCGAGCCATAGCAGCTCGGGCCTTCTCCAGCCAAGCGGCTTCTCTAGCGGAGGAAGGTGCCATACCTCGAGGTGCCTGTGCCTCGACAGGGCTCGAGGTCTTGGCCCGCTTGGACGAGGCAGTCCACCTCCTGGTAGGAGCGCTTCCCCCCCCTGAGAAGAAGGAGATGGCACGCGTCATCAAAAGCAAAGAGGTGAAGCCTTCTACCACGAGTCCCAAGAAACTACTACTCACCGAAGCGGCGGCTGGGCTTCTTCCCGGAATCGCCGGACCCACTCGGGGCTTCGAGCCCGCCCCACGGCTCGAGCCCTGAGCCTGGGCCGTCTCCACGGGGCTGGGATGGGGGGAGGGCTCCCGACGCCTCCCATGGTTCGACCTCGAGGGAGAGCCCTCCTTCCGCCCCACATCGCGGGAGGGCGACCGTACCACCCTCGTGCCGACGTCGTGGCGCTCGCCCCGGCGCGGGCTCCGGGACCTGCTCCGGCGCCCGCGCTGGTGGTCGCGCCCCCCCGCCGCTTCCGCTTCCGTATCCCGGCGGCGGTGCGGCGATTCCTCCGGGACTCCGCTCGCGCCCCTGGTCCACGAGACGCTCGGGGGTCTCCCTCCCCGACGCTCGTGATGCGCGGGCTCTCGATCCTCTTCTTGGCGCCCGCCCCTCCGCGGGCTCGACGGCGCCCTTGACGGCTCACGGGGGTCGGGCCCGAAAACCTTCTCAACCTGTCGACCGCCTCTCGAGGCCCGACCCCTCTCGAGACCCCCCGTCTGGGCTGACGCGGGGGCGGCCTCCGTTGGCGCTGTGGCGGAGGCGCTCCGGGTCCGGGGCTTCCTTACGACCAGGGGCGCATCCGGCGCGGAGCTCGACGGACCGTCGGCCCCCCGACGAGGCAGGGATCGGCGCCGCCTTCCGCGGCTGCGTCCCGCGCGACCCTTTTGTCGGGGGACCTCCAGTGTACCCTCCTGCACAGAAGAGCGGTCAGCCCTGTCATCAACGAGCCCCGCGCGCATCAAGCGCACATCCATCCCCTCGTCGTCGCCCTCCTCCTCATCACCACTCTCCTCCTCCGAGCTCGAGGAGCTCAGCTCGGGGGACCCGTCCCCAGGCTGACGGTTACGACGAGCCTTCGCCAGTCTCTGCTCCCGAGCTAAGCGACGCAAGTTTTTATTTTTCTCGCTGGGCTTCAGGGACTTGATGAAGAGCTCGCCCCAGAAGAGATGGACGAACATCTCCCAGTGCGGGCTCCATCTTCAGGTACCCCTCGCACACCGCGGCGAATATGGCGGCGTGCGAGATGGAGTTGGGGGAGAAGTGTTGCAGCTCCACCTCGAAGTGGTGGGCCAGCCCTCGCAAGAAGCGGCTCGGCGGGACGCCGAGCCCCATACGGTGGTAGCGCGTGAAGCTCACCACGTACCCCTCCGGCGGGTGCGGCTCCCGGTGCTCCGCCGACGGGATAACCCACCATGCGGGTCCCTCCTCCGGGTTGGGGCGCAGAAGCCCTTGGGCCACCAGCGAGTCCATTTCGCTCTGCGTCACCTTCGACGGGCTCCAGTCCTCGGCCGGCAGCATCTGTGTCTGGGCGGCCATGACGGTGGCGCGGCGCGGATCCGAGCAGCGAACGGGCGGCCGGGATCCCCAATCGACTAGCTCGAAGGAGAGGGCGCGTAAAGGCTACGGCGGCGGCGAAGGCAAAGGCAAAGTAAAAGGTTCTTTTTCCCCTCTTTCGATATTTATAGGGGGAAATCCAGACGGGCGGGATCTCCCACGACGTAAAAGGTAACCGAATGCATTCAATGCGTCCATCTAACCACGTCTCGAGCCGGATGCAGGGTACACGCGTTACCTCCCCATTCGCTCCACTATCCGGGCCCGCCACGACCGTCGCTCCGGCTTCGCGCCCGCCGCTCTCCCCGACGGTTTCCGCCTAAAAAGGCGTGCCCAACGGGCAGAAGGATTCCCAGACGACGGAGGCTTCTTCACAAGGTAAAAACGGGCCCGGCCCTAAGTCTCGAAGCAGCGAAGGCTGGCCCTCGAAAAGGGTTCGACAGCCGCTTCGAGCGCCCGAGTCAGGGACACCAAGGGGCGCCACTCGCGGCATTACTCGAGGGCCGAGCCCTCGAGGCCCCTCACGTGTATCCAAGGCGGGGAGCTCGACGTGCAGTGAGATCCCCTCGGAGGGAGGCATCGAGCCACCGGGCCCTATCGAATGGACCCGGCACTCATGCAGACTGAGCACCCATGCTTTATGAGACCGCCTCCGGGCCACAGTCGACCCCTAACGAACGGGGCACGAGCTCTCACTTGGATTCCCCGTTACCAGCTCACCGGAACCTCGATACTCGCCCACTCGGGGTAGTACGAGGTGAAACGTCCTCAATTTTCCGCGAAGGGAAAATCCACAGAACGAGTTATATATGACAAAACCAGGAATTGATCTTATCATATTATCTTATATCAGTCGATATCACAGTCATACATCGTAGAGTTTACAAAGATAAGCATTACATCATTGAGTAACACCTATTACAGAGTCTAAATCTAGCGGAAGACTATTGAGTGAAAGCTCCTCCTTCACAGACATCATCAGAGTTGTTGTAGCGCAGCATCGACCGGATCCTCCGAACCAAACTTGAGCGTAGGCACGAAACCTCCTAAAGTCAGTACCTCTGAAGCAGGAAATCTGCACACCGCCAGATGTGTGCAGGCCATGGTCAGCACCGATGAGCTTTAGTGGAAAGATAAAACAAGGGATCTGGCGATCCTAATATTTGGCTGTGGATTTGCATCCTAGTGCAAGAGTAGCAGTAATATGTAATATTTATCAAGTTTTAACACATTCCCATACACACACATCCACATCCACCCACCATATCCATCCCAACATCACCACACCATCACCTCATCTCATCTCACACACTCAGTCGACAGAGGCCAGCTCCCTCCCAGCCTTGTCTCAACGGCCCACAACCTCACACCAGGTTCACGGCCGGCACTCATATACCAGGGGGAGAAGAGAGAACTCTCACTAGTCGGAAACAGGTCAGGGAAAAAGGTCCGCGGCCAACGAATTGGCCAACGTATCGATCGATCAACCATACACTCTGCAGAGGTTCTACAATATCCACAAGATCGCCATCATCACACCCCGGATGTGCCTAGGCGGATTCTGGTCGCTTGCCAGCCTAGAGTAATGCCACCCTACCACTCAGCCCTGGATTCACCCCAAGTATGTCTGGGATGGCTAAGTCTGTGAAGTCACGTTCCCTCTCCCGAAGGGGGAGCCGCGAACGTCTCGGAAGGGTGTGGGACTCTGATACCCGTACCTTCCTCGCACTCTCTCGCCTAGCAGTAATGGCATTACCCTACCAGGTAGTCCGACCGTCCCCGTCCATAAGGAGCGAGTGGCTTGTAAAGGTATTTCCCCGTGGTCCAGATATCCGCTCCACCTAAGGTGACTAAGCCGGAATGTCTTCTCAAAGGTTTTCATTATATGTGCCACCACAGCACGCTCCTGATCTGGGCTCCACCAACGGCTCACACCCCAGATCCACCTCATGTCACCATTTAACCCGCCACAGGTTTTACACCACAGGGGCCTCCAGATATGCCCCACGGCAAGACTTGCACTAGGCTCGTCGTGTATTCCGGCTCGGTCGACTCAACCCTCACCCTCCACACACCCAAGTCACACACACAGCACGCTCACACATCACCAAGTCTGGCATCACCCGCCAAACCATTCCCAATGGTTCACCACCCGCATCACATCTCAGATATAATACGAAGTGGAGTTAATAATATAATGGTGAATCATGCAAGCAAGCAGGCGAGTAAGCATGAATAAGTGAGCGATTGCGCAAAGCAGGGTGTTGTGGTAGAGTGGGTTGCAATCAGGTAATAAAGGCTTAGGTAGTATCATGCATCAAAATACTAGCAAAGGAATAAATACAAAAGCACTAGCAAGTCTACTTATTTGCAATGTCTAATAGGATTCTCTAAAAGAGGGTGCTGCCATGACACCTGCGAAGTAGTTGTAGTCGTGGTTAATTATTCCTCGTTGGTGTTCCATCAGCGAGGTCGTCTCCTCCTGAGTTGACTCCATGTCGCAGTCCTTGTTGTCGTCCATGCTCTCTCTCTCTCTTGGTCCAATCGTATGCTACTCCACGAAACGACGCACACATGGCAGGAGAACACTCACACCATAATTGAAAGACAACAAGACGCAGGAAGATCCGAGACACTAAAATACACAAGATTTAGCTCTCTCGGCGTTTGTCCGATTTCCTCGAGCTAGGAACAAAGTGGTGGTTTGCCAGTTTAAGTCTTGGTCAAGCCAGTACGGCTTTATGATATAGGGTTCAAACCAAGGCCTATCCTTAGCAAACACCACGGCTCACATCCTTCGATTTGGTCGTCATTTAATAGGGCGGAAATCAGAGGATGGGCCTAACAAATAACGGACGACGGGGTTCGGCTCTTGTAGCCTTATCCCAAAGATCAGTTGATCATAAGAACGATTAACACCATTGTGACTTGACTCCAAAGTACCTTGGCTTGCCCGCTATGGTAGAAAGCGGTAGCGCAAAGGATTGGACATCTATAATCCTCTCGATCCATACGACACTTATACGTCGGGAACCGAGACTCGGGTTACTCGATATATTGTAAACGAGCGAGGCTAGCTCAGCACATCTATGCCATGTTCTCAGACGCATCTTCAGAGAAGATGGTTTTTGACGGTCGATCGAGTCAACGTACGGGGTTCTGAGATACAGCATAGACCATAGCTTCGCTAATAAAAGAATAGCGGAAGTATAATATATAAGTCGAAGGTTCATTCCAACGCACACGTCATGGTAGAAGACGGGGTGTTGGAAGGAGTGACACAATATAAGATGCAAGTGCGCAAACTACTTGTAGGGTACCCGACCGAGGTGCTCTGGCACTAAGTCATTTCCAGATTCGTAGCGGTGCGGTTGTCACCGCGAGAATCCAGATATGCGATGGTCATCGGGGTACAAGCATACAATAGTCTGTGCACGAAGAAGCATTTATAAAATAATCTCCAGCAAGTATAAAAGACTATAGAATATTCATAAGCAAGCAAAAAGGCTTTTTATAAAATATTCAAAAGTTAGAAGGCATAGCTCCATGGTCATGGCAAGGCGAACTTGCGACCACAAGATACTCCCTCGAGAGATCGAATTACACTCGGCATCGCGGCCATGGCGAGACGGGTCTCGCGATCGTAATATCCGAACGAGGTACGATCCCTTAGCCGGCTTAAAGGCTCGGCACATATAGGCATCACGCGAACATTCATTCAGGCAACATTAAGAACCATAAGGCGACAAAAGACATCGAACCAAATTAAGTGGAGTAGCACATTCCCATAGCATGAGTTGGATGGATCCTGTATCACAAGCGCATATACAGGTGGTTGTAAGATCGAGGTGCATGAGTACAGATAGATAAATAAGAGACTTTCCAGAAGTGGCTTGGTAGATCGACTATGAAATAACGTGGTTCCCAAAGGGTCATGGTGACGGCACATAGGGTCACGGGGTCTCCTCAACTGTCATACGCTACGGTTTCCATCAGGGCATCCTACGGTCAAAAGATGAGAATAGAGTTACCTGGTCGTCCAGCAAGTCAACTAAGTCTCGTTCCTCACGGTCTAACGTCCAGCATGTCCAAACGTCCAGCATGTCGTCCAACACGTTCTACGATCCGTTCTATTCGGGCGTCGCGCATGGTGGTAGGGAATTGGATGAGAGGTTTGTCACTAACCATGATTCATCGAGAGTAGTGTCCGACGTTGCGCGGCATCATCCTCGTGATTTGGTCATCATCCATCAGCTTAGCGTGTACCTAAAGAGAAGTTCGTTCGAGGACAAGTAGATGACAACAAAATAATAGACGATGGCGGAATAATCAAAATAACGAGATAATGAGTTCATAAGAATATAGCCGGCACGATGGCACGGACATAGAAATGATAAATGGTCATATTATACAAAGACAGATCAAGGATTGTTATGTGCAGGATATAAATTAGGACTATGTCTTCATCTTCGGCGACGTTGTGTATTCTGGATGTGGCAGGGGTTACATTGTTTTGGCGATGCTTCAGATACATGGGCGGATCAGCGAGTACCACCTTCTTGTCACAGAGTGAGAATCCTTGTGGGGTTATTTGGACGGCGTTCCCATCTGGTTCGGCTTGTGCACGGGTTCGGCGGTCCCGATTTCCTGCAACAGAGTGGATACATCGGCGCGAGGGCCGCGAGTCAAGCGATGATCATGGCATCGGACAAAAGGGAGTTTTACATACTGCATTATTAAGTAAGAGTTCGTCATAGGAATTCGACCCATATCAACAGTTCAGTTTTCAGTGAGTATAGCAGGGTCACACAGAGAGTCATTACTCATTTTCATAGGTAGATATGGCAATCCAGTGACCAACATTATGAGTTGATGCACTACTAGATCGAATCAGTGATAGCATAGGTAAAATGGATAACAGATACTTGTCTCAGGGATTACTGAGCATCCTCCTAGAACGACCCTTAGGAGGAGATAGGGTTCCAGGGTGCTCACCATGACTCTTGGCCGCCGGTAGGGTGCGCGGTGAAGGGCTCGGTTCGGTGCAGAGAGGGAGAAGTTGTTGGGGCGGCGCAGTGAGGATCCACGAGCACGGCGTTGGGTCGGGGTACGGTCGGCGTCGTCCCAAGGCGAGGCGTGACGCGGTGCGGATTCCTTCAGAGTGCACGGTGGGCGGACCCGGCCGTCTCTGGATCCCGTGGCTCGTCGCGATGGGGATCCGGTCGGGGTGTGCGGACGGGAACTCGAGGACGGCGAGGTCCGGCGCGGGATCGTCGGGAGGCGGAGACGAGGAAGACGGAGGGGAAGTCGGTGAAGAGTCGCTCATGGACGCGCCGGTTCGGGAAGAAAGCGACGGCGTGTAGAAGACCGGCTCGGCTTCGGTGCTCGGCGTCAGTGCTCGGCGTCGAGGACGAGGTTGCAGAAGAGCAGGTGGTGGGCGACCGGAGCAGCTTGTCGCGACCGCAGCTACTCAGCTTGGCGTGGCGCGGCTATGGCCACCGCGTGACGGCTTAGAAGAAGAGGAGAAGTAGGCGGCGGGAGCGGCGGCTGCTAGAGAGAGGGGCGCGAGCGCTCGGGGGAAGAAGAGGCGCGGCGCTCGCGGTAGGTGGCGCGGAGGTAGGTGGGGAAGGGGCGCGGTAGGTGGGCAGGGCGCGGCGGCGCGGTTGGTGGCGAAGCGGGGCGTGGTAGGTGGCGAGCGCGGGCTCGCCTTTGGCGGCGGCGGCGGCTCCTGGGAGCGCCTGCTCCTAGGGTTCCCGGGGTGGCACGGCTGGGCCAGCTACTGGGCCGTCTGGGCCGCGCGAGTAAGCGGCCTGCGGGAGGGGGTAGCGTGCGTGGCGGAGGTAGTAGCGAAGGCGGCCTGGCGCGTGGGTCCAACGTGCTGAGGCCGAGGCTCCGCGCGTGGGCTCGGGCGAAGCGGAGTGTGCGTGCCGAGGCCGAGGCCGAGGCTCCGCGCGTGGGCTCGGGCGAAGCGGAGATCGCGTGCCGAGGCCGAGGCCGAGGCTCCGCGCGTGGGCTCGGGCGAAGCGGAGATCGCGTGCCGAGGCGAGGCTCCGCGCGTGGGGCTCGGGCGAAGCGGAGATCGGCGGCTGGGCTGGGCGAAGCGGAGATCGCGGCTGGGGCGCTGTGCGGCTATGCCTGGGCCAGCTGGGCCGCGAGCGCAAGCAGGCCGGTGAAGAGGGAGGACGAGCGGCTGCTGGGCCCGTGCGACTGAGCCAGGACGCTGTGCGGCCAGGAGAGGAGGAAAGGGAGAGAGAGAGAAAGGAAGAAGGAGAAGGATTTGGCCCAAGAGGAAGAAAAAGGTTTTGTCTATTTTGAAAGGAGGGGTATTCCAATAGGAGTTTGGGAGAAATTCGAAAAGGATTTGAATGAAATTCATATGAGGGAATTTAGGATCTTAATAGAGGTTGATTACGAATTCCCGAAGGGTGGTCATAATAGAAGGTCGGGGATCACTGAGAGAGACTCGAGATAATCCGAATAAATACGAGGGGGTTGCTATGGTCATGTGCTCTCCAACATAAGACTTAAGTTGCAAAAAGAATATTCGGCAAACACCTACAAACAATACTATATGTATGCAACAATTTATTTATAAATTGTTCCTGGTTTGGCTAGTAACTACATGCTCCACATATTCACAGAAAAGTTTTAAAAAGTCAAATTTTCGGGTTATTACAGTCCACCCACCTTACAAGGATCTCGTCCACGAGATTTAGGAGTTAGTGCTAATGTGTCAGGTCTCGTTGTTAAGTCATCTGCGTTAATGCATTATTTTGAACTCTAGCATTTTGAAGAGGAGTTTTGGAAACATTTGTTTTCGGAACCCCTTTTAAAATGGAGAAAGTTTGTTTCGCAAAGTAAGAGAAATTTCCTTCTATTTTTAAATTCTAGTTGAAAACACTTTCGTAAACATTGTTCTTTCGAAGAACAAATTGAGGGTTAGTTTTGAAATAAATCGGTATTTCAAATCCTTTTGGGATATTAGTTCGATTTTCAAAATCAAGGTCTCATGTTCAAAATGTTCTTAGGAGGCCCAAGAAATTGTTTTGGTAAAAACTGTGTTTTGCAAAGGGTCCTCTTTTTAAATGAAAGGGTTCTTGAAACATCTAATCGAAGAATGGTTTTCACAAATAAAGGCAGTTTATCCAAAAACTTCCTTAAAACACGATAAAACAAGGCAGGATTTTCGAAAAATTTAAACGGGGAGGCATTTGAAGGGGTAATAAGCGGGTTTTCGTAAAGCTTTTCAAAACTCCATAGGTGATATTTGAAACGTATTGGAGGGTTTTCGAAATGAAAATACTCATTTTGCTTTCCAAAATATTTTGAGAGCTAATTATTTCGAAAGGTACTTTTGAAAGAGGCATTACTCCACGCGCTTCTGAAAATTAAAGCAAGCTAGCTTTCAGGATGATTCAAAATAAATTAATAGCTTTTGAAAATGGAAATAATTATTTAGTTTGAAATTGGACATTGATTGCAAAAGGCTTCATAAAATGGGATGTATTTCGACAATCAAGTTGAATATAATATACTTATATATTTTTGCAATAGTTTTTGTTTTATAAATCCTTTAAAATGGAGAGCTTTTGAAAAGGGGTCATGCTCTTTGGTCAAAATTAAAGGATTTTGAAACAAAGCTGAGCCAGGGATTGTGATGGTATTTTGTTTTAAGATAACAAGTATGGACTTTCATTTCTAAAAGGGTTTTTGTCAAATATTTTGTGTTCTTTTCGCAAAGGGTTTTGAAAGGGGTTCTATCTAGGCTTTTGACATTTTAAAAACAAAGCTTTTATAAAGAGAGTCTTTGTTTTCCCAGACTCTTTCAGAAAAGACTTTCAAGAACGGTTGAGCTAGTATCTGGGAATCAAACTATTTTGCAACACTTTTCTAAACATGCTTTTGGCTACGAGATGTTTTGAAATAGCAAGAACCGTCAGTTTTGAAATCTTTTCAAAGAAATGTTTTGCAAAACTTTTTAAATCTAGAATAATCGGATTTTTGAAAATAGTGGAAGTCGGCACTGGTTTTGCAATAGAAGCATTTTCAAATCATGCTCGTCTATTTTAAGAATTTTGAAACAAGCAGTTTTGAAAATACGATGGTTCTTGAAGCGGGGCGTTGCTCCCTTTTAGAATATAAAACTAGATTTGAAACAGACTTTTTAATTAGTGTTCTTTTGAAAGGCAAAGATTTTGCTTGATTAAAACAGTTGTAAAGCATTCCTTGAAAGTAGGATTGATTTTTGAAAAGTGGAACTTGGCTCTTGGTTTGAAATCAAAATAGTTTTACGACAAAATCGAGCCAGAGTCCTTTGTTTAAACTCATTTTACTTAATGAAAACAAAACTTGGTTTCCTGAAATCAAATTTCGAAACACTTTTCTGAAAAGAAAAGGGTTTTCAAACTAGCTTTTGAAGGGATCAGTTTGAGAAGAAAGGCTATTTTGAAAGGAAAGTATTTCGAAATCACAATATTTCATAAGGCTTTGGTGGGACGGGGTTTTTAAAATAGAGAGGATGCATGGTTTGTAAAATCCTTTTAAAAGAAATGTTTCGCAATGCTTTTAAAATCTAGCGCAGGCTTCTAGAAATAGTCGAGATCGTCGTAAGTTTTGCAATCAAATTTTGGAATCTTTTGATTTTGAAAACAAAAGACACTTTTGTTTCAAAAGATTTTCGCAAAACAAGAACCTTTTATATCTACGACAGTTTTTGGAAAGTAGTGATTCGTAAATAACATAGTTTTTAAAGAGAAATCATTTTTGAATCAACCTTTGGAATAGACTTTGAAAATTTATTAGAATAGTTGCTTTTGAAATCCAAGACTAGTCCCAGGTTGAAATATAAATCCAAATTTTTTTCAAAGGAGATAGTTTATATTTTTAACCAAATAGGGGAAAATTTTGAAGTTTGAAATTTATAAATCAAATCTGTTTTTCTAAATAGTCTGGAAAACATGGTGCTTCGTCTCATAACTTTGGGTAGTTGGGTCATTTATGTACAATATGAAGGGGTCTTGGGTGGGATATATATATCCGGAGATACCCAGGGTCCAGAGTCCTTATACATATAAACTAGTTCTAGGAATTACACTCAAGTAGTAAAAAGGCGAATGAAAAAGCAGGAAACACAAGATCCAGACAATCAGACAGCATTACAACTCCTATATGCATAGTGTTGACTTAAGGCGACTCTTTAAACCTTTAAGTCTCACACATCTAACGTCTAGCGTGGGCAGTCACGGGGTATGTTCTTTTCTAGATAGCTTTTCCAGGGTAAGAGTGTTAATAAGTAGCAGAAGTCAAGGCGGGGAAAAGAAAACTAGTGTCAGCAGTCATTAGACGAGATGTTTGGCTTCTATACTAGTGTTTGGGTCCTGAGGTTTCGTCCTAAGGTCAAGTATGGCTCTGATACCAACTGAAACGTCCTCAATTTTCCGCGAAGGGAAAATCCACAGAACGAGTTATAATATGACAAACCAGGAATTGATCTTATCATATTATCTATATCAGTCGATATCACAGTCATACATCGTAAGTTTACAAAGATAAGCATTACATCATTGAGTAACACCTATTACAGAGTCTAATCTAGCGGAAGACTATTGAGTGAAAGCTCCTCCTTCACAGACATCATCAGAGTTGTTGTAGCGCAGCATCGACCGGATCCTCCGAACCAAACTTGAGCGTAGGCACGAAACCTCCTAAAGTCAGTACCTCTGAAGCAGGAAATCTGCACACCGCCAGATGTGTGCAGGCCATGGTCAGCACCGATGAGCTTTAGTGGAAAGATAAAACAAGGGATCTGGCGATCCTAATATTTGGCTGTGGATTTGCATCCTAGTGCAAGAGTAATAATATGTAATATTTATCAAGTTTTAACACATTCCCATACACACACATCCACATCCACCCACCATATCCATCCCAACACATCACCACACCATCACCTCATCTCATCTCACACACTCAGTCGACAGAGGCCAGCTCCCTCCCAGCCTTGTCTCAACGGCCCACAACCTCACACCAGGTTCACGGCCGGCACTCATATACCAGGGGGAGAAGAGAGAACTCTCACTAGTCGGAAACAGTCAGGGAAAAAGGTCCGCGGCCAACGAATTGGCCAACGTATCGATCGATCAACCATACACTCTGCAGAGGTTCTACAATATCCACAAGATCGCCATCATCAGCACCCTAGATGTGCCTAGGCGGATACCGGTCGCTTGCCAGCCTAGAGTAATGCCACCCTACCACTCAGCCCTGGATTCACCCCAAGTATGTCTGGGATGGCTAAGTCTGTGAAGTCACGTTCCCTCTCCCGAAGGGGGGCCGTGAACGTCTCGGAAGGGTGTGGGACTCTGATACCCGTACCTTCCTCGCACTCTCTCGCCTAGCAGTAGTGGCATTACCCTACCAGGTAGTCAGCCGACCGTCCCCGTCCATAAGGAGCGCGTGCTTGAAAGTATTTCCCGTGGTCCAGAGATCCGCTCCACCTAAGGTGACTAAGCAGGAGTCTTCTCAAAGGTTTTCATTATATGTGCCACCACAGCACGCTCTGATCTGGGCTCCACCAACGGCTCACACCCAGATCCACCTCATGTCACCATTTAACCCGCCACAGGTTTTACACCACAGGGGCCTCCAGATATGCCCCACGGCAAGACTTGCACTAGGCTCGTCGTGTATTCCGGCTCGGGCGACTCAACCTCACCTCCACACACCCAAGTCACACAACAGCACGCTCACACATCACCAAGTCTGGCATCACCCCGCCAAACCATTCCAAATGGTTCACCACCCGCATCACATCTCAGATATAATACGAAGTGGAGTTAATAATATAATGGTGAATTCATGCAAGCAGCAGGCGAGTAAGCATGAATAAGTGAGCGATTGCGCAAAGCAGGGTGTTTGTGGTAGAGTGGGTGCAATCAGGTAATAAAGGCTTAGGTAGTATCAGCATCAAAATACTAGCAAAGGAATAAATACAAAAGCACTAGCAAGTCTACTTATTTGCAATGTCTAATAGGATTCTCTAAAAGGGGTGCTGCCATGACACCTGCGAAGTAGTTGTAGTCGTGGTTAATTATTCCTCGTTGGTGTTCCATCAGCGAGGTCGTCTCCTCCTGAGTTGACTCCATGTCGCAGTCCTTGTTGTCGTCCATGCTCTCTTCTCTTGGTCCAATCGTATGCTACTCACGAAACGACGCACACATGGCAGGAGAACACTCACACCATAATTGAAAGACAACAAGACGCAGGAAGATCCGAGACACTAAAATACACAAGATTTAGCTCTCCGCGTTTGTCCGATTTCCTCGAGCTAGGAACAAAGTGGTGGTTTGCCAGTTTAAGTCTTGGTCAAGCCAGTACGGCTTTATGATATAGGGTTCAACCAAGGCCTATCTTAGCAAACACCACGGCTCACATCCTTCGATTTGGTCGTCATTTAATAGGCGGAAATCAGAGGATGGGCCTAACAAATAACGGACGACGGGGTTCGGCTCTTGTAGCCTTATCCCAAAGATCAGTTGATCATAAGAACGATTAACACCATTGTGACTTGACTCCAAAGTACCTTGGTTTGCCCGCTATGGTAGAAAGCGGTAGCGCAAAGGATTGGACATCTATAATCCTCTCGATCCATACGACACTTATAGTCGGGAACCGAGACTGGGTTACTCGATATATTGTAAACGAGCGAGGCTAGCTCAGCACATCTATGCCATGTTCTCAGACGCATCTTCAGAGAAGATGGTTTTTGACGGTCGATCGAGTCAACGTACGGGGTGTTCTGAGATACAGCATAGACCATAGCTTCGCTAATAAAAGAATAGCGGAAGTATAATATAAGTCGAAGGTTCATTCCAACGCACACGTCATGGTAGAAGACGGGGTGTTGGAAGGAGTGACACAATATAAGATGCAAGTGCGCAAACTACTTGTAGGGTACCCGACCGAGGTGCTCTGGCACTAAGTCATTTCCAGATTCGTAGCGGTGCGGTTGTCACCGCGAGAATCCAGATATGCGATGGTCATCGGGGTACAAGCATACAATAGTCTGTGCACGAAGAAGCATTTATAAAATAATCTCCAGCAAGTATAAAAGACTATAGAATATTCATAAGCAAGCAAAAAGGCTTTTTATAAAATATTCAAAGTTAGAAGGCATAGCTCCATGGTCATGGCAAGGCGAACTTGCGACCACAAGATACTCCCTCGAGAGATCGAATTACACTCGGCATCGCGGCCATGGCGAGACGGGTCTCGCGATCGTAATATCCGAACGAGGTACGATCCCTTAGCCGGCTTAAAGGCTCGGCACATATAGGCATCACGCGAACATTCATTCAGGCAACATTAAGAACCATAAGGCGACAAAAGACATCGAACAAATTAAGTGGAGTAGCACATTCCCATAGCATGAGTTGGATGGATCCTGTATCACAAGCGCATATACAGGTGGTTGTAAGATCGAGGTGCATGAGTACAGATAGATAAATAAGAGACTTTCCAGAAGTGGCTTGGTAGATCGACTATGAAATAACGTGGTTCCCAAAGGGTCATGGTGACGGCACATAGGGTCACGGGGTCTCCTCAACTGTCATACGCTACGGTTTCCATCAGGGCATCCTACGGTCAAAAGATGAGAATAGAGTTACCTGGTCGTCCAGCAAGTCAACTAAGTCTCGTTCCTCACGGTCTAACGTCCAGCATGTCCAAACGTCCAGCATGTCGTCCAACACGTTCTACGATCCGTTCTATTCGGGCGTCGCGCATGGTGGTAGGGAATTGGATGAGAGGTTTGTCACTAACCATGATTCATCGAGAGTAGTGTCCGACGTTGCGCGGCATCATCCTCGTGATTTGGTCATCATCCATCAGCTTAGCGTGTACCTAAAGAGAAGTTCGTTCGAGGACAAGTAGATGACAACAAAATAATAGACGATGGCGGAATAATCAAAATAACGAGATAATGAGTCATAAGAATATAGCCGGCACGATGGCACGGACATAGAAAATGATAAATGGTCATTTACAAAAGACAGATCAAGGATTGTTATGTGCAGGATATAAATTAGGACTATGTCTTCATCTTCGGCTGACGTTGTGTATTCTGGATGTGGCAGGGGTTACATTGTTTTGGCGATGCTTCAGATACATGGGCGGATCAGCGAGTACCACCTTCTTGTCACAGAGTGAGAATCCTTGTGGGGTTATTTGGACGGCGTTCCCATCTGGTTCGGCTTGTGCACGGGTTCGGCGGTCCCGATTTCCTGCAACAGAGTGGATACATCGGCGCGAGGGCCGCGAGTCAAGCGATGATCATGGCATCGGACAAAAGGAGTTTTACATACTGCATTATTAAGTAAGAGTTCGTCATAGGAATTCGACCCATATCAACAGTTCAGTTTTCAGTGAGTATAGCAGGGTCACACAGAGAGTCATTACTCATTTTCATAGGTAGATATGGCAATCCAGTGACCAACATTATGAGTTGATGCACTACTAGATCGAATCAGTGATAGCATAGGTAAAATGGATAACAGATACTTGTCTCAGGGATTACAGTGAGCATCCTCCTAGAACGACCCTTAGGAGGAGATAGGGTTCCAGGGTGCTCACCATGACTCTTGGCCGCCGGTAGGGTGCGCGGTGAAGGGCTCGGTTCGGTGCAGAGAGGGAGAAGTTGTTGGGGCGGCGCAGTGAGGATCCACGAGCACGGCGTTGGGTCGGGGTACGGTCGGCGTCGTCCCAAGGCGAGGCGTGACGCGGTGCGATTCCTTCAGAGTGCACGGTGGGGCGGACCCGGCCGTCTCTGGATCCCGTGGCTCGTCGCGATGGGGATCCGGTCGGGGTGTGCGGACGGGAACTCGAGGACGGCGAGGTCCGGCGCGGGATCGTCGGGAGGCGGAGACGAGGAAGACGGAGGGGAAGTCGGTGAAGAGTCGCTCATGGACGCGCCGGTTCGGGAAGAAAGCGACGGGCGTGTAGAAGACCGGCTCGGCTTCGGTGCTCGGCGTCAGTGCTCGGCGTCGAGGACGAGGTTGCAGAAGAGCAGGTGGTGGGCGACCGGAGCAGCTTGTCGCGACCGCAGCTACTCAGCTTGGCGTGGCGCGGCTATGGCCACCGCGTGACGGCTTAGAAGAAGAGGAGAAGTAGGCGGCGGGAGCGGCGGCTGCTAGAGAGAGGGGCGCGAGCGCTCGGGAAGAAGAGGCGCGGCGCTCGCGGTAGGTGGCGCGGAGGTAGGTGGGGAAGGGGCGCGGTAGGTGGGCAGGGCGCGGCGGCGCGGTTGGTGGCGAAGCGGGGCGTGGTAGGTGGCGAGCGCGGGCTCGCCTTTGGCGGCGGCGGCGGCTCCTGGGAGCGCCTGCTCCTAGGGTTCCCGGGGTGGCACGGCTGGGCCAGCTACTGGGCTGTCTGGGCCGCGCGAGTAAGCGGCCTGCGGGCGGAGGTAGGTAGCGAAGGCGGCCTGGCGCGTGGGTCCAACGTGCTGAGGCCGAGGCTCCGCGCGTGGGCTCGGGCGAAGCGGAGTGTGCGTGCCGAGGCGAGGCCGAGGCTCCGCGCGTGGGCTCGGGCGAAGCGGAGATCGCGTGCCGAGGCCGAGGCCGAGGCTCCGCGCGTGGGCTCGGGCGAAGCGGAGATCGCGTGCCGAGGCCGAGGCTCCGCGCGTGGGCTCGGGCGAAGCGGAGATCGCGGCTGGGCTCGGGCGAAGCGGAGATCGCGGCTGGGGCGCTGTGCGGCTATGCCTGGGCCAGCTGGGCCGCGAGCGCAAGCAGGCCGGTGAAGAGGGAGGACGAGCGGCTGGGGCCCGTGCGACTGAGCCAGGACGCTGTGCGGCCAGGAGAGGAGGAAAGGGAGAGAGAGAGAAAGGAAGAAGGAGAAGGATTTGGCCCAAGAGGAAGAAAAAGGTTTTGTCTATTTGAAAGGAGGGGTATTCCAATAGGAGTTTGGGAGAAATTCGAAAAGGATTTGAATGAAATTCATATGAGGGAATTTAGGATCTTAATAGAGGTTGATTACGAATTCCCGAAGGGTGGTCATAATAGAAGGTCGGGATCACTGAGAGAGACTCGAGATAATCCGAATAAATACGAGGGGGTTGCTATGGTCATGTGCTCTCCAACATAAGACTTAAGTTGCAAAAAGAATATTCGGCAAACACCTACAAACAATACTATATGTATGCAACAATTTATTTATAAATGTTCCTGGTTTGGCTAGTAACTACATGCTCCACATATTCAAGAAAAGTTTTAAAGAGTTCAAATTTTCGGGTTATTACACGAGGCATCCCCCTCGCATCCGATCGAAAGACTCGCGGATGACAAGCCAGGGCAATCGGCATGCCGGACAGCTCGAGGAGCCGGCCAGTCGGTCAGCCTGGCACCCCTCGACGAAAGAGGGTCTAAAAATCTCGGACAGTTGCGACTAATCTCTTTTCTTTGTGTGAGCATGAGATTTTCAGGCCTCGGGTGAAAGCTCGACCCCCATCTCGCCTGAGCCCTCGAGACCAGGCCAGACAAACGCTTGTTCTCCGTCTCGTCCGAGCCCTCGAGCCAAGCCTCGGACGGAAGTCTCCCACGGCAAAGGAAAGGTTACCACGAATATTTAATATTACTACCGAACCACATTTCGAGCATGTTGACAGGTACACACGGCGCCGCGATCTCCGCTCCCTGACGATTTCCGCCTAAAAAGGCGCGCCCGCTGAGCAGAAGGTTCCCAAACAACGGAGGATTCTTCGGGAAGCGCACGAGGGAGTTCTAACCACTCCCCCATGGCCTCGGGGGCTACTGTCGGTGGTACAAAAAAGGGTACCCCCAATCAACGCACACACCCGAACGCTCCGTCTCCGTCTCGTCCGAGCCCTCCCCAGCCAGGCCTCGGGCGAACGCTCCGTCTCCGTCTCGCCCGAGCCCTCCCAGCAAGGCCTCGGGCGAACGCTCTATCTCCGTCTCGCCCGAGCCCTCCTAGCCAGGCCTCGGGCGAACGCTCTGTCTCCGTCTCGCCCGAGCCCTCCCAACAAGGCCTCGGGCGAGCACGATCGCTCTCCGTCTCGCTCGAAGCCCTCCAGGCCTCGGGCGAGCGCGCCCCCACACCTCGAGCCTTAACGCACGGACCTCGAGCTGCACAGACAGCCGTACAACCCATGCCACGCATTTAATGTCTTCACCTACTCCGGTCATGTCCACCAGTGCACAGCGTGTACCACAGTGACTCGGTATAAAGGTCAAGTCTCGTTTTCACCACAAGCATGGGCAAAAGGGCACCAGTACGGCACTGTTCGGCCAAGCCAAGCACTGTAACCCCTCGAGGCAGGTTGCGCGCTCCTCGAGCCCTGCACTGTAGCCCCTCGAGGCCGGCTACGCGCTCCTCGAGCCCTGCACCGTAACCCCTCGAGGCCGGCTGCGCGCTCCTCGAGCCTGCCGTAACACCTCGAGGTCGGCTCCGCGCCCCTCGAGCCCCCGTGGCACCACCTCGAAGCCGGCTCCGCGCCCTTCGAGCCCTAACTACTTTCGTGCTATTGGAGGACAGGTACCCCAAGACCCGGGGGACCTCACCGCGTACTGTACATTCCGGGATGGGTGCTGTAACGGCTCCCGCCTTGTCGCGCCACCACGTCCGCGCCCAGGATGGAAGCCACGACCCAAGGACGCCTCAACAGCGACGATCACATCGGCTCCAGTGGCCCCGACAAGACAGGGTTCCTACCCTTCTCCGTATGGGGCACCATACGCCCCGACATCTGTAATTCCTTTATGTAACCCTGGCCTCCCCTTGCTCTATAAAAGGGGACACTAGGGCCCTCATTCAGGAGGACGAACGCAACACACGAGTCCACACATAGACATGAGTCCGGACTCCGGTCCACGCTCACTGAGCTTGTATTCTCCCCTGTACAAGCACTTAGGTGCAAGTAATACAAGAAAATCTCCCCCCGCTGGACGTAGGGCCTTCTTTGCCCGAACCAGGATAAATCCTTGTGTCCCCTTGCATCACCATCCAGGAAGAGAAGCACGTGATCATATTACTCGTCGTGTGGTGATACCCCGGGTACGAAACACCGACACATGGCTTCCGCGCTTCCACAGCGCTTGGCGTACTGTTCACGTACGGTCGACCAACCCGCGTCCTACATGTATACAGCTCTATCCGAGCCCAGCTGTACAAAGGACACATCTTACTTTGCTTTCTCTGCACCCATACCGGTATTTTGTGCAAGTGCTTGGCGAGGTAGGACAGTGGCCCTAGCAGCTAGCAGCGCGGCATGGTCATCATTTACTAGGCTTCGCACCATGCGAGGGCAGCGAGAGATGAACGGGGACATGGCAGGATGCGTTGCGGGTACCGGCAGGTGATGCAGGTCTAGCAGGTTTCTAGCTAAGCTTCCTCCGCCTTGGCTGGACAGCTACACACCATGCATTATAGATAGATTTATAAGGAGTGCCCGGCGGTCGTGGCTCCGCTGCCGCTGCTACTTTCTCAATCTAGCTAAGCACATGCCACTTCGAAATTTCGAATCGACCTGGATGCTCACCGCCGTGGCCAGATTACTTAAGGAGTAATCTATAATATATTTCACACTACTTGACTTTATTTGCAAAAGAAAAAATAAAATCTGATTTGGGTCTTAGAACCTGCACAATGCAATAGACAAACCAAAACCTACTATATAATTTCACCTTTTGGATTAAATGTCACTTTAACGTCTGTATTTAATTCACAGTATTATTATCTATCTTGTGATCTATATGTTTTTACTATATATAAAAGTTTAGCTATCTCGTAGCAATGTATGAGCACGAACCTAGTAAGCCTAAGAGGCATTGTTGGTTAACTCCCTGCTTAAGCCCGCTAGACAAGTGTAGGTGTCCGTGGTGCCCGCAAGGATTTTTTTTAGGCAGGATTTGGTGCCCGCGAAGGATTTTTTTAGGCAGGATTTAGCAGGTGCAGACAAACCTGCACCATACATCCCTATTCAGGCCTGCGTGATCGGCTTGAGAGTGTTTGGTCCTGGTTGAGGATCGAGTCTCTGTTTCCACAGTGAGCAGGACGCAAAAGAGATCGGTTTCCACCGTGGTCATCTATCTCTCCTCTCTAATACAGTTGTACTATTTGCATCTGTTATCCGTCTTTTATTAAGTGTCGTCGTTGTTATCCGTGACATAAATTTGATCGATTATAGAAAATACATACAATATTGTATCTCCAAATATATATATTAAAAAATAGATTCAAGATCTTTCCAGGGATACCTTTCTAAAGAATGTCGGAGGGTCATCTCCTAATTCTTTCATTTCTTGGTACCTTCTGAAGGCGCCGCAAAGGAATGTTTATTAAATGTAGACTAAAAAATAACTAATTACACAGATTGCGATAACTTTACAGACTATTTTTTAAGCTTAATTAGTTCATAATTTGACAATACTGTGCAACAGTATGTGCTAATGATGAATTTAGTCTTCATAAATTCATCTCATGATTTTCTGACGGGATATGAAATGTTTTTTAATTAGTTAATTTTTATTATACTAAATTAGTACCGCAACATTCGATGTGACATCCAAAAACTTTTCACCTCTCAGCTAAACACTCCCTTACTAGGCGGTTTTGAAACCTTCTGCTCAGTTTGCACCTGTTTATATTTGTACTACAAGCATTATTGGATTGCTGATGCTCCGGTAAATCCGAGAAGACAAATTCTTTAATGCCATTGGAATCTATACTCTTCCCATATATGCCATTGAAAATTATGCATTTTTTCATTGCCATCAATTTATAAATTTGGTTAAGTTCATGTTACCAGTTTTCCGTTAAGTTCATGTGCACATCGTTGAGTCTCAACTAGACAATACTACAAACACCTTATGTGCAACACTATGGAGTTGATCAAGAGCATTGTGGTCTCGGGCTTTTTTTTATTTTCTAACCTTTTTTAAAAAATATTTCAATAATAATCTCACCCAAATAAATTTGTACATCTAACCCTTTTGTTGTCGCGCCACCGCGAGTGGCGTGACAAGGTCTTACACGTCGATATCGTTTCCAACATGGAAAACCCTTGTCACGTCAATGCATGTGGCGTGACAGCATGGATCTTTCGCGCCACCGGAGAGTGGCGTGACATACTGAATTTTCGAAAAATCATAACTCGTTTCAATACGACGTCGGATGAAGATGATTTTTATTAAAACTTGTAGCTCTCGATGAGATCTACAACTTTGTAGTTTGAGTTTTTTCATTTGAAGACATTAAGATACTCTAAAAATTAATACGTTTTTCAGCACCATAATAACGTATATAAGAGTTCGTGTTTTTAAAAATTCATATATTTTTTGCATGGTATCAAATAAGATACTTTTTGAGCATATGATTTTGAAAAAAATCATGTTTTTTTATCTTTATTTGATCCACGTAAAAATATATGAATTTTCAAAAGTGACGAAGTCTTATAATGCGTTTATTATGGTGCTGAGAAAACATTTATTTTTTTGAGCATTTTTAACATTCTTAAATGAAAAAACTCAAACTACAAAGTTGTAGATCTCATCGAGAGCTACAATTTTCATATAAAAATCATCTTCATCCGACGTCGTATTGAAGAGTTATGATTTTTTCGAAAATTCAGTCTTGTCGCCACTCCCGGTGGCGCGACAGACCCTACTATCACGCCACATGCATTGACGTGACAAGATTTTTCACGTTGGAAACGATGTCCGACGTGTAAGACCTTGTCACGCCACTCCCGGTGGCGCGACACGTTATTTGGTCGCGCCAGTGAGGCTGACGCGACCAAAGGGTTAGAATGTAGAAATTTTATTTAGGTGGATTATTATTGAAATATTTTTTAAAAAAGATTAAAAACTAAAAAAAGCCTGTGGTCTCTTCTGGCCTAGCATGCAGGTGGACGCCGAGCACCAACGACAATCGGATGAAACGAGGTGTCTACATATGGTTTGTACGCGCAGCCGGCACCGGCGTGAGACGAGTCGCACCGGGTGCGCTATCTCTGGTGCGGTAAACATCTCTAGCGTAGAATAAGCTGCGCAGGGGTTCCGCTGTAGGTTCCGATATCCGTGCATGTACGTCAAACGAAGCGGAGAACAGAGCTTTTAGCGGAAGGGCGCAGGACGCGCAGGCAGCGTGGGATTGGTGCAGGGAGTGGGTCCCACCTTTTGTAGTTACAAAAATGTTATATCTCACAAACCAAAAACTCAATTAAATTCCGATTGCATTGCACCATTGAACTTGTTGTAATTACTTCTTTAAAACTAGATCTGTGTCATGATATATTTGATAAAGTGATAAGTGGGGCCACAGTAGATAGATTATATAGAGGATGGATGGATGCGAGAGAAATAGTATAGAGAAGAGAATCTTGATGATCAGGCAGTATAGAGTATGAAAATAGAGAATATGAGTGCGATAGTCTGAGTGCGGGCCGGAGACGAGAGCTGGCCAGCGATGTCGGCACGCAGGTGCCGCGCGGGCAGCAACATGCGGGGAGCCGGAGCGGAGCCGGAGGAGAGCTGGCCAGCAGTGGTGACACATGCATCCGGCATGCGCAAGGCCCGCGAACCGTGTGACGAGTAGAGGTGACCGCGGTGCGAACGTGCGCGCGGTGGCGATCATGAGCATGAGACCGATGTTCAGATGTTGGCAGCCCGCACCGCACGGTGGGTGCACGAGGCCGACAATGGCAGCAGCCTCGTGGACACTCCAACGACACGAGTTGCAATGTATCAATCTCTCGCTTTATGTACAGTACTCGTCAGGTGCGTCTCACTCTCACAGCTGTTCATACGCCTTTTTTTTATATGATACATAATATAATATATATAATTGTCGTCGTACGCTTTGAGATTGGTCGCGTGGCGGTAGGAACTATAGGTAGGATCGGCGCCTCCCAATCCCCTACACCGTCCTAACACTGATTTGCATTTGAAGTCTCCAAGCTAACATGTTTTGCAGTTTTTAAAAAAGAGTAATAAAAAAAGGTAAAGCACCGCATAGAAGAACCTAATCAAGGTTACCAATGACAATAGCCGATAGCAAGTCTTGTGAGCGGGCTACGAAGGCAAACGAGCAAGAAAGGCAGATATATGTATCCCTAGGCCTTCCGCGTGTTGGCTTGAAGTGGTGCTTCAAAAGAAGAGATGATTTAAACATCACTCTACACACTGCAACTATCGATGTCCAAACTAAAAATATTGGGAGCGATGAAGCTACGGGCACCAATGCCCATTGACTTAACAAATGAGAAAATATACATGTCCCCTTGTCTTCTGCTCTTGCTGAAGCCATTATTGCTTTATTGTTTATTTGTTTCGCTTGTACTGTTGTATTAGGAGAGTGTGCCTATCACTGTAGTTCAAGGGAGGGATGCCCATTCTCCAGGATGGATCACTTTTTATTTCTGACACCACTCACACAGTGTGAAGGCCTTAGATTTAGATAGACTTTTCTGAAAGATGGTCAAATGAATCTTTTACTCCAAAATACCCTCTACAACCCGCCACGAAACTTTCAAGGCGTGACCTCCTATCCGCCCATCCGCCCGACCCATCCCATCCGCCCGACGCGTCTCCGACTTCGGCCCCGACGCGTCTGCATGGCTCTAGGCGCGAGCGGCTCCGCCGTTCGCGACCTCGCCGCAGGGAGCGAGTGGCCCGCCACGGCCTCTGCCTCGCGCGCTGGGCGCGAGCGGCCCGCCACGGCCGCGCGCTAGACGCGAGGGACCTCGCCAAGCCGGGCCTCGCTGGCGGGCATGGCATAGCCAGCCTCGGCCGACGAGCGCGAGCACGACCATCCCTGCATAGCAAGCACGAGCGAGAGGAAGAAGATGGGTAGTCTGTGCATGACATACGGGCCCTGCTCGTAAGTGGGAGAAGCTTTTCCAAAAGCCAGAGGTTTTCAACCAAAGAGACTTTTAACTATCATGCACACAGTTACAAAAGTTCCCGGTACGAGAAACGTGGTACGTGGCGTGGATCGATAATTTTAAGTTCCCAGATCGTTTGGGGTATTTCTTCGGGATGATTGGATCGTAAAGTGGAACGTGATCTCGAGTAATTGGGACGACATAGGTGGAACGTAGCTATGAAACTAGGATCATAATCCTAAAAATATTTATTTCGATAAAGCTTTTAAGACACTAATAAAATAATTCGTCATAGTTATAAAATTGTTATCAATATAATATATATATATATATATGATCAATATTAATTGTATAGAGCTGGTAAAAAGAATACAATCCATTGAACTATTTGGGTGCAGGGTTCCAGGCTCAGGCCCTTAACTAGGGTTGTTGTTCGATCCATGGCAAAAAATTTTGCCTGTCACATCGGACGTTACGGTACTAGTTTCGTCTATTAAAATAAACTAATAAAACTAATTACAAGGGTCATATGCTAATACTAAGACGAATCTATTAAGGTAAATTAATCTATCATTAGACAATGTGGCGGATCTGTAGCACCACATTATCAAATCATGAACTAATTAAGTTTAATAGATTCGTCTCGTGATTAGTCTCCGACTGACAATTAATTTTTTAATTACTATATTTTTAATAGGTGAAACTAGTGCCGTAACGTCCGATGTGACTGGCAAAAAATTTTGCCAGGAAACGCACACCCCTAAGACGTCTAGGTCTCCAACAGTCTAAATCTGTTGGACATACAGATCCGCCGCCAGCCTTCAGGCTCGGCACCAGCACTGTGCAGAGCCCGCCGGTCTCTACATCGTTCCCAGCCGCTGATCCAATATGATTTGGAGTGTTGTCCAGACTCCCAGCTCATGTCCCAAGCGGTGAGATCCGTCGTTCGTACCGTATCGACCCCGACTCACGTTCCGGAACGATCGTACCGGAGGCGCGAATGCTGCTACGTCCCGCGTTCCTGTGACTCTGATCATGCAACACCTTTCCAAAGCAGCTTTTATAAAAGTTACAGCTGACTGTAGCTTTTGCAAAAATCACAACTCAACCAATTGAGGCTTAAGCATTCTGCGTGTTGTTGCAGTTGGTCAGGGGAGTTCGGTTTGGGTTACACTCGCACACCAATCCACGCCACACTAGCTCCTGCGTGCTCTAGTTGTAATCTTGAAAAATTCTTTCTTTTAATAAAATACGGGCAAATATGCACGTTCGTGTGAAAAAAACAATAGAACGAGGTACTTTCACAGATCACTGTTACATTTTTTTTCGAACAAAACTACAGTTACACGGTGTTCAATCTTATATATCTGATAATACATGCAGGATAACACAAAATTGGGGAAAACCAATTGTTGGATTAAAGGGATTGAAACTTTGCCGCCGTAATGAATATGGTACGACTTTGCATCTTTTGGACAGAAGCAGTAGTACAAAAGGATTAGTTAGCAGGTCAGTTCGTTAAGGATGTCAAACACAAACTAGAAATCGTTTCACCACACCCATAAGCTAAGCGGGTGAGCATATTCCAATCTGATTGACTGTATTCAGTCATTCAGTGTAAGAACTTACAAATTATTGTGTAGTACCTCCATTATAATTCTATAAATTATAAGTCCTTGGAGAGTCAAAATATATTAAGATCATGTTTAGTTCCTAAAAATTTTCAGAATTTCCTGTCACATCGAATCTTTAGACGCATGCATTAAACATTAAATATAGGTAAAAATAACTAATTATACAGTTTGTCTTAAATGTCGAGACAAATCTTTGAATCTAGTTAGTCCATATTTTGAACAAAGTTTGTTAAATAACAACGAAAGTGCTACAAAAACTTTACTAAATTTTTTTTGCCAACTAAACAGGGCCTAAGTTTCGCCAAATTTATATAGTAGAGTAATAATTATAATATAATATGAAATAAGTATTATGAGATTCTTCATTAATTATATTATATAATAAAATCTTGTAATTTTTTATATAATACTTTGACCAAAATAAATAAAAAATTAAAAATAAGAGAAGCCAGTGCGGGATAAATACAGAATCTAGAAGAATAAAAGATATAAGGGCCTATTTGGATCCCTTCATTTTGGTGGAATTGCAATTCACTAATAAACTAGTCTATTTGCCTTAAAATTTGACATTCCACCACTTTCCAAGGTTCACATATATGTCTACCTCAAATTACTAGGGTGGGAGAGGGAAATGGATTCCATATATCACCGTACTATATTTTTACTTTATAACTTTTAACATTCTCTTCAACTCACTCCTCCTACGATAGAAATGCAACATATGAGTATCTCTCTGTATCTTTATACTCCTAAAAAACCCAAATGACATCGTCCTGATTCGGCCCGCTCGGCTCCTCATCTCGCGAAGCCTACCTTCGTATCCGCCCGGCTCCCTCACCTCGCGCTAACCCAGCAACCGCAACCGCCCGGGCACGCCCGCCTGCTCGTCGCCAGGCCACGCCCAGGCCTGCCCCCGCCTTGCCGCACGACGCTGCGCCACGCCTATACTCACGCACGGCCCGGTCCTCTCCACCACGCAACCTCCCCCGGCGACCGATCGCCCCCGCTCCCCCTCCGAACGAGCGCCAGCCCTGCTCCCCTGACCGCCGCCGACCCGGATCTGCTCCGCACGACCGTGACGCCTCCCCCCCCCGACCGGCCTCGACCTCCACCGGCCCCGCTCCCCCGGCCGACTGGCGTCGACACGGATTTGCTCTGTATGGCCGTCGCCCCCCCCCCCCCCCGGCCGACCGCGTCGACCTCCCACCCACCGGCCAACGCTCCCCCGGCGACCGAGCCGCCACCCCAACACTCTCCCTCGACTACCAAGCCGCCCCCTCTCCCCCTTCTCGACCGATCGTCTCCGCTCCCCCCCCGAACCGAACGGCGTCGGCGCGGGTCTGCTCCGCACGGCCATCGCGGATCTGACCCACGCATTCACGCAACCAGCGCCCAACGCACGAACCTCACCTCGCTCCGCGCCCCCGGACCCCGCGGCCTCCTTCCATCCCGCCCGACACCTCCCGTGAATCTAGCGGCGGCGGCGGACTGCAGACAGAGTCGGCGACTCGGCGCGCCCCTGGCCTCCTTCCCTCTCATGAGGCAGCGCATCCCAGTGGCGACGGCTGCTGTCTGCAGACGGAGCGGCGGGAGACAGAGCCGCGACCGAGCAGAGGAGGCGGCGGAGAGCTAGCTAGCTCGCCAAGCTGCCGGCCATGCAGCGGCGAGAAGCGCAGAGTCGGAGCAGAACGCGTTGAGGCAGAGCGGCAAGCTCCCAGGGCAAGCGGAGCGCAACTCTCGTGTTGGCCGAGCCCTGCATCACGAACATGCTTTCCTTCTCCATTGAAAGTTGAGTGTGTTTCTCCTTGGACTCAAGTGCACTACCCCACGGTGAGCTCCTCTCTCTCCTCCCTCAACCTGTGCAAGCCGAGTAGCGTCAGGAATTGTTGCCGCACCGCAGACGCGAGCCCTATCGACCGAGAGTACGAATGGTACATCCTCCCCGTTCCCTTGGCACACGGGTGGCTGCCTGTCCGGCTCTGACTCGTGATGACTCCGACTGGTCATCGGCTGGCTCGAGCAACAGGTGGGAGCTCCAGGCGATCAGCAACCCCGAGAACGAGCCAGTTCATGAGGAGAGAATATGTTACATTTCTTTCAATGCATTTTTTTTCTGAACTTGACTTCAGTACTCCAAACAGTTCATGAGGTCAAAATATAGCCTGACTTTAGTTCAATCTAGACTAGTCATCAGAGTTTGCCCAGTGCAGAGCAGTAAGGAGAACAAGCCTGCCGACCTCACCTTGAATACACAACGAATGCCACGCATGAAGCAGCCTCCTGTTCTCCTCTCGATTCGCCTCCCAGAGTTCAGCAATTTCGGTATCATGCAGTTTCAGGCAAGTTAGAGATCAAACATGTATTTGTTTATGTACGTAGGTGGTGGATTGGCGTTCGGCCTATTCCCTTCAAGTGTCCAACTTCTAGGTGATAATTACTTGGAACTGATCATCGTAAAAATGAACGGTCCATTCTCATGGAAGAAATAACTTGAACTGAAGATTGACGAGAACTCACCCATTATGCATGTCATAACCTTGTGGGTTATTTTTTCTTCAAGAAGCTGTGTTATTGTTTGATAATAATTGGCTAAATAGAATCATGGAGGACCTTGTTATTTATCAGTAATTTGATAAACACGAAGCACCCTGGACAAAGAATTAATTTAGAAAAGGAATAATATTTTATTGTGTTAATCTTGGTCAATCTTAAAAATTTACTAAAAACATTGCATGGGAAACATATACATGGCGAGTATCCTCCTATGGGACCATGCATTTTTGAAGTTTTGTTGCTCCCATTGCAGTCATAGTGTTGGATAAGTCTAGGGATGAACAACAGGTATTAGTTATTAGTATGTACATTTCAGTTGTCAATGTGCTATACCGTGACTGTATTAATTTTAGAATTTTTTTTTTTTTATTATACATCATTTTAATGTTAGTGTTTAATTTTAGAATAACATTGTTATATTATTGTGCGATCTATGTATTTTAATATAATTTTTTTGTTGTCCCGTAACAACGCACGGACACGATACTACATCTTTTATAAGGCGTGGAGAATGATTAATGGGAAGTCTATACCTGGCGAGAGAATTAACGCCACACAGAGGTAATCATTTACACAAGACGTGAGTTGTGGTATTTACACAGATGTGGTTTTGAAGAGAAGTTTTTATTATGGGGGAGCGAGCGAAGACGGACAGAGCGAAGGCGTGCGACGTACGTAGTGTCGCCGATACAGTATGTCATCCGTATTTTTTAGTTGTGAGAGAATCCATTATAGTTAAGCATTATTACAGTCTTGTTACTAAAATTCAGGATTGACAATCTTACTATATATATATATTTGAAAATTAGAAATAGCAGTTTGATCTATTTACCGAATTCTTGCAGCATCACATGGTTTCTCTACTGCATCAATTTCCTTTGGGTTAGGATGATATTACTATTTGCTCCTATAACAGTCAACTGGTAGTTAGTTATGTGTTGATAATCGATGAGCAACATACCCTCTGTGTTTGATTGATTCAGATTAATTTCTTTCTACTTCTACTATAGTGGCGGCAGTTTGCGTCAATTTGTCATTTCTGGGTTATCAGTATAGTCAAGCATAAATTTGCAGCCTTGTTACTTTAATCCATTATAGTTAAGCAATGTTACAGTCTTGTTACTGAAATTCAGGATTGACAACTTCTGATTTCTTTAGCAAGTATATATTGAGTAGTGAATATATATTAAGTACTGAAATATATATTTATTTTCTTTCCCATGTTTGCTTGCTTTCCTGGATGTTGATTTGGGTCCACGAATGGAGCAGGGTTTGATTGGTTCTTGGGTGCGTAATGGATTGGGATCACCCTGAAGATGTTTGACATATTGCAAAGTTAACTAGGCACACACTCATGGTCAAGATCTTCCTATACAACAAGGTACTACCTGTCAGGGATCTGCATTTATATACTTGAAAAATCTCTGCTGGATTTGTAATTGTTGGTGCCTATGATCAGCTTGCTAAATTTCATATTGATAACCTCATGTTTGTTGTGCTCTTTTCACTGTCAGGCCAAGTCAGGTCTCATGCCCATAGTTTCATATATTTAATTGGAAATTTTGTGATGTTTAACTCAAGGATCACCTTGGCATTTAGAGATTTTCAGTTCGTAGGTGTTGTTTTGCTCACGTTGAATTTTATTCTGTGCTACTGATTCTGAGAGGTAGCTACTATCAGCTTTAGGATATGATATAATTATTTGGCATCAGTTTTGTACGTATTGGTCGAGCGTTTAGTAAATTGGCAGAAAGTTTGGTTCCCTTCATATACTGAGTGTATCTTGGATATTTATTTGTGGACGCATCAGGCTGTTACTCTCTCGCTGTCCTCAGGTGTCTGGGGCTCCCGCACGGAGATTTCCATTTGAGTGGGAGGAGCGTCACCGTGGAGGATTTACCATTTGAGCACTAGGATCATCGTGACTCAGCACCCTGTCCACGTACTAGCTCGCAATTAGTTGGTTACATATACCATACCTAAGTCAGCACTGATAAAAACTTTCGAAAATCTTGTTGTTCCACTAATATTGTCATCACTTAGAGAGAATAGATTAATATACTAATGACTGGTGGATCACCAAGACCCATTAGTTGTTTGACTGGGTGAAGAAATCTGATAGGCGTTTGCTCCTCTTCATAGATGAAGCGGATGCTTTCTTGTGCGAGTAAGTGAAAACAAGATCTTCAGATACTTTCTGTACCCTTCTTTGATTCACATATCTGTTGATCTCTATTTATTCAATGAATGATATCAATTAAACAATATACAGTTTGAGCGCATGACTGTTTGATCAAGCCTGAGGGAACAAAAGCATTTTTACATAAGTTGTAAGCAAATTAGAATTGAGGTAGAATCATGGGAAGGAGAAACTTAGATTCTGGGAAGCTGGGTAATAAACACTTGTTCGATCAGTGATGTTTGTTAGATTAAGAATAAATTTAAGTACTTAGTACGTAAATTTTTTTACAGCATGTCCACTCCTGTTAAAGGACTCAACATTGTATTTTTTTTAAATATAATTAGGACCTGGAGGCTCTAAAGCCACTTTCAATGTGATGAAATAAAATGTGTGCATATGAATCTCCTACTAACCCATTTTTTTTTCTGATTTAGCTTTGGATTGACCTTCTGAAAGTAGAATATCTGGCCATCGGATCTGTTGCGATCACTAAAGGGATAAGTCATTTTGCAGCCACTCAATTACCATCTCATGAGGTCATCACAACAACATCGATGAATTTCGGTTGGGCGAAAACTAAGATATATGGTGAGACTTACATGGTGTCATCACAGTTTGTTTGTCACACTGTTTTCATTTTTAGTTTATTTTCTGCTTTGATGGTCACTAATTTAATAATACTGGTTGATTGTGCCTCATTAGCAATGCAACACAAGGGATGGTTACAAATTATCTCTGCACCACAAAATGCATGTGGGAATTATCTTTGTCTATTTTTGAACAATCGATGTGATAGCCACAAAACATGTAGCACACATAGGCCTGAACACAGATACTACAATTTAGCTATTGGTATCTGGACTTGATTTCGTCATAGTCCAGTAGACTTTTTCTATGTTTATTAAATTTGTCTAAAGTAACTCAATTGTATTATGAATAATTGGCTGATGGTAGGTTTATAGAAACTCTAGGAAAAAGAACACAGATACTACATCTGGAAGTGTTATATTTGCCTGACTATAGTCACAGTAGGTCCTAAGTTATTTTTATCTTATGCAGTGATGCCTATCACTTTGCAGTTTCTCACTATTCTTATGGCCGGTTTCTGGTTGTTGGAACAGCAAAATTCATTGATGCTAGACCTGAATGGTACCTTTCTATCCCATCTAGGTTTTTTCCACTTAGAGCATAGTTGCACTTGATATTCTTTTGGTACGAACTTTGATCAATATGGTTAGGGAATTTAGGACTTTACTGGCTATACCTCTTTGTATAGCAGGATATGTGTTCAGATTTGAAAATAGATTTAATGAGCAGTGACAAAGTGAATCTATGTTTTGCATGGTTTACTTGATCATTAGGTTTGGATTTCCTATGATCGTTTCTTGTTCTTTTACATGTGCACTTCTACTAATGGGGCATATGCACACATGTAGTTGTCGTTCCGGCATTTTAGGAATTTTGATCACTAATCTATGGTGAACTTATGGCACTAGATGATCTAACTTGATCTTTTGTTGATTGAACCTTGTCGATAATTATATTTAGCACAGATCCATGCATGGATGCCACACGCAAGCTCTGTCACCTCTTGTCCCTGTCTGGATGTCTTCTCGGCACTCGTGGTGGAGGCCGAGGCTGCAGCAGCTGCTGTAATGGAGGGCGATGGCATCCCCATGGTGGACCTGCGGTCGCCATGCGACCACAGTGATTGTGGCCTTTGCGCTCCTCTGACCCATACCAAACGGTGTTTTCTTAGGTCCTAGGTGCCTTTTCCTTTTTTTCCCTGATAATTGCTTTTTGTGATGCTTGTGTACCTTTGTCGGTGTTTCGTACCCGGGGGTATCACACCAACGAGTGATATGATCGCGTGCTTCTCTTCCTGGATGGTGATGCAAGAGGACACAAGGATTTATCCTGGTTCGGCGGCAAAGAAGGCCCTACGTCCAGCGGGGGATGTTCTTGTATTACTTGCACCTAAGTGCTTGTACAGGGAGAATACAAGCTCAGTGAGCGTGGACCGGAGTCCGGACTCGTGCCTGTGGTGGACTCGTGTGTTGTGTCCATCCCTTTGAATGAGGGCCCTAGTGTCCCCTTTTATAGAGCAAGGGGAGGCCAGGGTTACATAAAGGTATTACAGGTGTCGGGGCGTATGGTGCCCCATACGGAGAAGGGTAGGAACCCTGTCTTGTCGGGGCCACTGGAGCCGATGTGATCGTTGCTGTTGAGGCGTCCTTGGGTCGTGGCTTCCATCCTGGGCGCGGACGTGGTGGCGTGACAAGGCGGGAGCCGTACAGCACCCATCCCGGAATGTACAGTACGCGGCGGGGTCCCTCCGGGTCTTGGGGTACCTGTCCTCCAATAGCATGAAAGTAGTTAGGGCTCGAAGGGTGCGGAGCCGGCTTCGAGGTGGTGCCACGGGGGCTCGAGGGGCGCGGAGCCGGCCTCGAGGGGTGCCACGGGGGCTCGAGGGGCGCGGAGCCGGCCTCGAGGGGTTACAGTGCAGGGCTCGAGGGGCGCGTAGCCGGCCTCGAGGGGTTACAGTGCGGGGCTCGAGGGGCGCGTAGCCGGCCTCGAGGGGTTACAGTGCAGCTCTGAGGGGCGCGTAGCCGGCCTCGAGGGGTTACAGTGCAGGGCTCGAGGGGCGCGTAGCCGGCCTCGAGGAGTTGCAGTGCCTGGCTTGGCCGAACAGTGCTGTACTGGTGCCCTTTTGCCCTGCTTGTGGTGAAAACGAGATTTGACCTTTACACCGAGTTACTGTGGTACATGCTGTGCACTAGTGGACATGACCGAGTAGGTGAAGGCATTAAATGCGTGGTATGGGCTGGTACGGCTGTCTATGCACTCGAGGTCCGTGCGTTAAGGCTCGAGGTGTGGGGCGCGCGCTCTCCGAGGCCTGGAGGTCTCGGGCGAGACGAGAGCGATCGTGCTCGCCCGAGGCCTTGCTCGGAGGGCTCGGGCGAGGCGGAGAAAGAGCGTTCGCCCGAGGCCTTGCTCGGAGGGCTCGGGCGAGGCGGAGAAAGAGCGTTCGCCCGAGGCCTGGCTGGGAGGGCTCGGGCGAGACGGAGACAGAGCGTTCGCCCGAGGCCTGGCTGGGAGGGCTCGAGCGAGATGGAGATAGAGCGTTCGGGTGTTTGCGTTGATTGGGGGTACCCTTTTTTGTACCACCGACAGTAGCCCCCGAGCCCTTGTTTGAGTGCTTGCATTCGAGCAGGGGCTCCAGATTGGGATCTCGATGGATAGCTAACTGGTCTCGAGGGTTTTGTCGATTTGATTCCATGGGTGTCGTGCGAGCGACACCCGCGGTGTAGCCCCCGAGGTCATGGGGGAGTGGTTAGAACTCCTCGTGGGCTTCCCGAAGAATCCTTCGTCGTTTGGGAACCTCCTGCCCAGTGGGCGCGCCTTTTAGGCGGGAATCGTCAGGGAGCGGAGATCGCGGCGCCGTGCGTACCTGTCAACAGGCTCGAAATGTGGTTCAGTAGTAATATTAAATATTCGCGGTAACCTTTCCTTTTGCCGTGGGAGACCCCGTCCGAGGCTTGGCTCGGAGGGCTCGGACGAGACGGAGAACGAGCGTTTGTCCTGGGCCTGGTCTCGAGGACTCAGGCGAGATGGGGTCGAGCTTTCACTCGAGGCCTGAAAATCTCATGCTCACACAAAGAAAGAGATTAGTCGTAACTGTCCGAGTTTTTAGACCCTCTTTCGTCGAGGGTGCCAGGCTGACCGACTGGCCGGCTCCCCGAGCTGTCCGGCATGCCGATTGCCCTGGCTTGTCATCCCGCGAGTCCTTTCGATCGGATGCGAGGGGGGATGCCTCGTACTACCCCGAGTGGGCGAGTATCGAGGTTCCCGGTGAGCTGGTAACGGGAATCCAAGTGAGAGCTCGTGCCCCGTTCGTTAGGGGTCGACTGTGGCCCGGAGGCGGTCTCATAAAGCATGGGGGCTCAGTCTGCAGGAGTGCCGGGTCCATTCGATAGGACCCGGTGGCTCGATGCCTCCCTCCTAGGGGATCTCACTGCACGTCGAGCTCCCCGCCTTGGATACACGTGAGGGGCCTCGAGGGCTCGGCCCTCGAGTAATGCCGCGAGTGGCGCCCCTTGGTGTCCTGACTCGGGTGCTCGAAGCCGGCTGTCGAACCCTTTTCGAGGGCCAGCCTTCGCTGCTTCGAGACTTAGGGCCGGGGCCCGTTTTTACCTTTATGAAGAAGCCTCCGTCGCTAGGAATCCTCTGCCCGTTGGGCACGCCTTTTTAGGCGGAAATCGTCGGGGGAGCGCGGCGGCGCGAAGCCGGAGCGCGGTCGTGGCGGGCCCGGGTAGTGGAGCGAATGGAGAGGTAACGCGTGTACCTGCATCCGGCTCGAGACACCGGTTAGGTGGGCGCATTGAATGCATTCGGTTACCTTTTTACGTCGTGGGAGATCCCGCCCGTCTGGATTTCCCCCTATAAATATCGAAAGAGGGGAAAAGGAACCCTTTACTTTGCCTTTGCCTTCGCCGCCGCCGTAGCCTTCACGCGCCCTCTCCTTCGAGCTAGTCGATCGACTGGGGATTTCCGGCCGCCCGTCCGCTGCTCGGATCCGCGCCGCGCCACCGTCATGGCCGCCAGCCACAATGCTGCCGGCCGAGACTGGAGCCCGTCGAAGGTGACGCAGAGCGAAATGGACTCGCTGGTGGCCCAGGGGCTTCTGCGCCCCAACCCGGAGGAGGGACCCGCATGGTGGGTTATCCCGTCGGCGGAGCACCGGAGCCGCACCCGCCGGAGGGGTACGTGGTGAGCTTCGCGCGCTACCACCGTATGGGCTCGGCGTCCCGCCGAGCTGCTTCTTGCGAGGGCTGCCCACCATTTCGAGGTGGAGCTGCAACACTTCTCCCCCAACTCCATCTCGCACGCCGCCATATTCGCCGCGGTGTGCGAGGGTTACCTGAACATGGAGCCGCACTGGGAGATGTTCGTCCATCTCTTCCGGGGCGAGCTCTTCATCAAGTCCCTGAAGCCCAGCGGGAGCGGCCCGTGCGCATGGGCTCCCTTGCCATTACCGCGAGGGCGGGGACCTCGTCGGCCAATGTCCCCCGCGAGTACCTGCGATACAAGCTTTCCACCAACCAGGCCGGGTGGGACGACCATTGGTTCTATCTGCGGAACGAAGGTGGCCTCCTTCCGCAGTACACCGGCAGGGTCCTCACTCAACGCCGGAGAAGTGGACCTGGGATGTTGCGGCGGCACGCAACGCCACCTGGCCCGTTGATGGAGATGATGAAGATGCTGGTGGACGAGAAGAAGCTGACCGTGCAAGCGGTCATTTGGGCGTTCCACCAGCGAAGATGTTCTCCCGCTGGCGGACCGCCCCCTTCTTATGCACGAGATGGGCCCGCAGGCTCAGCTCGAGGCGCTCAATCGCTCGAGGATGGCCGAAGGAGGCTGTCCCGGAACGAGGGCGTCTCCCAGGTGTCAATCACGATCCAGGGGCCGTTCGTCCCTGAATACTACCAACCTGGTTGCGATGGCACCCGACGAGGGGTGTCTCGACCTGGTAAGCCTACCTCGAGTCGAGCTATCTCGAGCCTCCTCCCCCTTTTTCTCCTCTCTTCGATCCCTTTGCATCCGTCTTGTGGTTTGTCTCATCATGCTTCTTCTTTTCTTAGGGGCATTTACTTGTCGCGCGTCGAGGCCCCCGTGAGGAGGACGCCGCGTTCTCAGGTGAGGCGCCTCTCTGCTCAGAAGGACAAGGAGAGCAAGGATGCCAAAAAGAAGAAGGAGAAAAAAAAACTTGCGTCGCTTAGCTCGGGAGCAGAGACTGGCGAAGGCTCGTCGTAACCGTCAGCCTGGGGACGGGTCCCCCGAGCTGAGCTCCTCGAGCTCGGAGGAGGAGAGTGGTGATGAGGAGGAGGGCGACGACGAGGGGATGGATGCGCGCTTGATGCGCGCGGGGCTCGTCGATGACAGGGCTGACCGCTCCTCTGTGCAGGAGGGTACACTGGAGGTCCCACCGACAAAAGGGTCGCGCGGGACGCAGCCGCGGAAGGCGCGCCGATTCCTGCCTCGTCGGGGGCCCGAGGTCCGTCGAGCTCCGCGCCGGATGTGCCCCTGGTCGTAAGGAAGCCCCGGACCCGGAGTGCCTCCGCCATAGCGCCAACGGAGGCCGCCCCTGCGTCAGCCCAGACGGGGGGTCTCGAGAGGGGTCGGGCTTCGAGAAGCGGTCGACAGGTCGAGAAGGGTCTCGGGCCCGACCCCCGCGAGCCGTCAAGGGCGCCGTCGAGCCCGCGGAGGAGCGGGCGCCAAGAAGAGGCGTCGAGCCCCGCCATCACGAGCGTCGGGGAGGGAGCCCCCGAGCGTCTCGTGACCAGGGGCGCGAGCGTCCCCGGAGTCCATCGCCGCACCGCCGCCGGGACACGGAAGCGGACGCGGGAGGGCGCGACCACCAGCGCGTCGCCCGGAGCAGGTCCCGGAGCCCGCGCCGGGGCGGGCGCCACGACATCAGCACGAGGGAGGTACGGTCGCCCTCCCGCGATGTGGGGCGGAAGGAGCTTCTCCCTCGAGGTCGAGCCATGGGAGGCGTCGGGAGCCCTCCCCCCATCCCAGCCCTGTGGAGGCGGCCCAGGCACAGGGCTCGAGCCGTGGGTGGGGCTCGAAGCCCCCGAGTGGGTCCGGCGATTCCGGGAAGAAGCCCAGCCGCCGCTTCGGGTGAGTAGTTTCCTTGGGTCTCGTCGGTAGTGAGGCTTCACCTCTTTGCTTTTGATGACGCGTGCCATCTCCATTTTCTCAGGGGGAAGCGCTCCTACCAGGAGGTGGACCTCGCTTCGTCCAAGCGGGCCAAGACCTCGAGCCCCGTCGAGGCACAGGCACCTCGAGGTATGGCACCTTCCTCCGCTAGAGAAGCCGCTTGGCTGGAGAAGGCCCGAGCTGCCATGGCTCGAGGGGGCCAGATGATCGTCGCGAATTTTGGTGAGGCCGTCGCCATCGACCACAGGGGTCGAGGTACTCTTCCTGGTTCTGATATTTCGTCATCTCGTATTGCAGGGGCCTCAGCTCATGGCATCGAGCCTGCAACCACCATATCCGCCGAAGCGCTGCCTCCTCCCCCTCCTCCTCCTCCCCCTCGATGGTGCCAACTGGGACGCCATCCTCCCCTCACCACGACGGCTGTTTCCGGGGAAGCGCCTGGGGCGAGCACGGCCCGCCGGCGTCTGGGCTGAGGAGACTACTGCGCCCTTGTGGCTTCCGACCAGCACGTGCGGGCTGCGGAGAGGGAATGGGGGAGAGGCGTCGTCGGAGAGGACCGACGTTGGAGACCTCCTGAACGAGCTGGAGCAGGGGCCGCTCTCCCGCGGGCTCGATGATGGTGGAGGCGCCCGAGGTGCCTCTAGCGCCGACAAGTGAAAGGTCCTAAATGGCTAGAGGGGGGGTGAATAGCCTAAAAAAAATTCTACAACAACACTTAAACAAACTAGTTAGACAACTAAATGGCGAAGCGAAGTTTGCGCTAGCTCTACACAGATGCAAGCCACCTATTCACGATTCTAGATAACCACAAACTCTAAGTCACACAATATCAAAGGAACTATTCAACAACTAATAAGCAATAATGTATATCACTACACAAGATAAGAGAATGTAACTAACAACAAGGTGTAACATTAACTTGCAAGAAAGTAACAAATGTAAGTACAAGAGATAGAAGTGTGTATACCGATCCGGCAAGAGATTAATAAATGAATATCAAAGAATACCACGGAGACAAGTTGACACAATAATTTTTCCTCCGAGGTTCACTTGCTTGCCGGCAAGCTACGTCCCCGTTGTAGCGATACACCCACTTGGAGGTTCACGCGCTAATAGGCATCACACGCCTAACCCTCAATAGGGTGCCGCACAACCAACACAAGATGGGGATCCACAAGCTACGAGCAATCCACTAGAGTTACCTTTGGCGCTCCGCCGGGGAGGTACAAGAAACCCCTTACAAATCACCGGGAGATGGCCACGAACAATCACCACTCGTGCCTAATCTCCTCCGCTGCTCCAAACCGTCTAGGTGGCGGCAACCACCAAGAGTAATAAGAATATCCGCAGCAACCACAATCGCCAAGTGCCACTAGATGCAAACTCACAAGCAAATGCACTTGGATCTCTCGATCTCACTTGGATTCGCACTAACAAGCAAAGAGATCGGAGGGAGGGATTAGATCTTGCTCAAGAGGATGTTCAAGAAGTCAGAGAGTCAAGAAGCACCCCCCCAAAGGCGGCCACGGCCAATTTATAGGGAAGGGAGGGCGGCGGCCCGAACCCTACCTTTCTGCGCTTGGTCGGTAGTACCGACCCCTCCTGGGCGGTAGTACCGACAGAGTCAAACTAGCCGTTTAACACACGTCCCGCTGATTTAGGCGAGGCACCGACTCTGGTCGGTACCTCCGAGGTCGGTAGTACCGAGGTAATGGCGACTACCGCCAGGCCAAAAACGCCGCGAACAGAGACTCTGCAAAAACCAACCACTACCGACTTTCCGGTCCGCGTGGGTACCGTGGCGTAGTACCGAGTAATGGCGTACTACCGGCAAGCCATTTTCAAAACACAGAGAGCCTCGCGAAAAACCAGCCACTACCGACCTTGCGTCGGTACCACCGTGGGCGTAGTACCGAGGTAATGGCGGTACTACCGGCAAGCCTTTTTCAAAACAACAGAGAGCCTCGCGAAACTCCTCAAGGCCACGTACCACCGACCATCGTCGTACCACCGCCATCGTACCCGAGGTATAGCGGTACCACCGTCAGCCAAAACACCCCATGAGAAGCTGTACGCATCCCCTAGGGCGGTACCACCGCCACCCTGTCGGTACCACCGCCAGTAGTACCGAGTAATAGCGGTACCACCGCAGGCCAAAACACCCATTACAGAGAAGGCTGCACGCAGCCCCTATGGGCGGTACCACCGACCACCTGGTCGGTACCACCGACCATACACAGAAAACTCCATTTTCTTCTCTGTGTTGATCCAAACCAACTCCAACAACTTCTCCTTTGCAAATGTGCTAACACCAACAAGTGTACAACATCATGTGCATGTGTGTTAGCATTTTCACAAACATATTCAAAGGATTCGAGTTAGCACACTAGGTCCTAATGCATATGCATGTATGAATTCACCTAGTGGCACTTGATAACCGTGATCACTGAGATATTCCCCTCTTAATAGTACGGCTATCTATCCTAAATGCACTCACACCCTCTATGGTGTCTTGAGTGCCAAAACAAAATTCCTATTTATACCTTTGCCTTGATCTCCATAGGATTTTGTTTTTCTCTTCTTCTTCCCCAAATGTGGAGCACTTGATCTATCTTTTGGTCATCACCACCAATACCATGATCATTTGCTCCCGTACTTGGAATGTACCAACCTAGCTCATAAACACTTCATGACAAGGTTAGTACTCTAGGTGACATCAATTATCCAAAACCAAACAGGACTTTCAATCTCCCCCTTTTTGGTAATTGATGACAACCTTTCACAAAGATATATGTTTGAAAATTTGAGTCACCACTTTGTTAGTATTAGCTCCCCCTACATATGTGCTATAGTGTTTGGTTCAAGTTCGGCACATATGCATAGATATAAAAAGTGGGAGAGTAATACTATCAAATGATGCTAAGGTATAAAGAATGGACCTTTGAAGCGTGATACCAATCGGAGTTGCCAATGTACACCATCCTTAGCATCTTGATTAGCTAGACTTACAAAAACACTAGATACCTTATGAGATCAACATTATATAAAAGGTTCTAGTACCACTTTGCAAAAACAGATTACATCTAGCTACCACTTATGCATGCTAGTTCACAAATCATCATTCAAAATTTATTTCTAGCATACATCACACAAGCATGTATATTGAATTTAAATTGTTTACAATGCAATCACTCATATGAATATGCACATTCAAATGCAACAATCAGTTCATGAGCTTGCTCCCCCGACTTATGTGCTCAAATTTTAATTGATCCTGATCCTCCCTTTGTTATATACATCTATCTTAACCATTTCTCCCCCTTTTTTGTCATTAAGTACCATAAAAGGCACACCAATTTTAGTAGGAGTAAGTTAATCAATAGGGTGATCAAGTTCATAGTATGGTTCAACCTAGCAAACAAACATAAGATATTTAACACGGTTTGCTCTAGAGTAAGCTTCTTCACACATCTTTCAATGGTTATCTTACTCACGTCGGTTAAACCCTTGAATGCTTGTTTTCAAGATCAAACACTAGGTTCACAAGCCCATAAACATGTCATATGCTACCACTAGATCATATCAAACATAGAAGCAATAGTGGTACCATATGTACATCCAAAGTATTTTATTTTCATGAATGAGCCTATAAGATGCAAGGAATGACTAAATGCACTAAACATATCCTTAGCAAGAATGAATGTCATGCCAAACAATTTTACCTTTGCTTTGTCGAAGGAGAGGCATGTCATATAATGGAGGGTGCATCAACTCATATTTGAGAAATCAAGTATATTCAATTCATTCCTTAGCTTGCAAAATCTCTTTTCATCAAGTGGCTTGGTGAATATATCGGCAAGTTGATCATCGGTACCAACATTCTCAATTGAAATATCACCCTTTTGTTGATGGTCTCTTATGAAGTGATGGCGAATGTCAATGTGCTTTGTTCTTGAATGTTGTACTGGATTGTTGGTGAGCTTCACTGCACTCTCATTGTCACATAGCAATGGTACTTGTTTGAATTTAATTCCAAAGTCATCCAAAGTTGCTTTCATCCAAAGTAATTGAGCACAACAACTTCCTGCGGATATGTATTCTGCTTCGGCGGTTGAAAGTGCAACACTGTTTTGCTTTTTCGATGACCATGATACAAGTGATCTTCCAAGTAATTGACATGTGCCCGATGTGCTTTTTCTATCAACTTTGCATCCTGCATAGTCGGAGTCCGAATATCCAATCAACTCAAAGTTTGACCCCTTGGGATACCACAATCCAACATTTTGTGTATGCTTCAAATATCTCAATATTCTTTTAGTTGCCTTCAAGTGACTCTCTCTTGGTGAAGCTTGAAATCTTGCACACATGCATACACTAAACATGACGTCCGGCCTAGAAGCGGTCACATAGAGTAAGCTTCCAATCATAGACCGATACAACTTTTGATCCACCATGTTGCCACTAGCATCACTATCCAAATGTCCATTTGTTCCCATAGGTGTACTAATAGCTTTTGCATCATTTAGACCAAACTTCTTGAGCATATCTTTTGATGTACTTGCCTTGACTCACAAAAGTGCCATTCTTCATTTGCTTGATTTGAAGACCAAGGAAGTAACTAAGCTCTCCAATCATAGACATCTCAAACTCATTTGCCATCATATTCCCAAACTCTTCACAAAACTCTTGGTTGTTGACCCAAAGATAATATCATCAACATATATTTGCAACACAAACAAGTCTTTGCCAATCTTCTTGGTGAAGAGAGTAGTATCAACCTTGCCCATCTTGAACCCTTTAGAGAGTAGGAAATCTCTCAACCTCTCGTACCATGCTCTTGGTGCTTGCTTCAAACCATACAACGCCTTTTTGAGCTTGTAAACATGGTTGGGCTTCTTGTCATCTTCAAAACCGGGAGGTTGTTCTACAAATACTAACTCATTGATATACCCATTGAGAAATGCACTTTTGACATCCATTTGATATAACTTGATATTATGAGCACATGCATAAGCCAATAGAATTCTAATTGCTTCCATTCTTGCAACCGGTGCATATGTTTCTCCAAAATCAAGACCTTCAACTTGAGTGTAACCTTGAGCTACCAATCTTGCTTTGTTTCTTACTACTATCCCATCTTGATCTTGCTTATTTCGAAATACCCATTTGGTTCCAATTACATTGTAATTCTTTGGTCTCTCAACAAGTTCCCAA